>JBAWJU010000015.1:0-600000 GCA_037356035.1 Xylaria sp. Z50 | reverse complement strand
CTAGTAGTCACAAAGGAGTGGTGACTTCGTCTACATTACAGCAAGCAAGGAAGACGCCCAGGAGATTCTCAAGGTTAACGGCTTCACATTCGCTGGTGCATCCCTCCATATAATAGAAGCACCAGAAGGATTCCCGAATCGCGATTCAACACCGTTATCATCAACTGCCCTTGAGATTAAGGAACAACTCCGCAGTGTTCTTAGCACACGCTACGACGTTAACACTAAGCTACTCAATCTCTCTAGCCTCGGTGAAGACCCTCAACTTAATCAGATGGGCTTCTTCCGTGGCGAGTCCTCGCCTGAGAAGATGTTTCGGGCCTTAATGGCGGTCTGCGATGGTCTATTTAAGACCCCGCAAGCGAAACGTGATGCGATTGTTAGCATCAGCCTTGCGGGCAACAATGTCAACGACGTTCTACAAGTCATGTCTCTTACCGAGACCTTCCCTGACGTCGTCAACCTCGACCTCAGCCGGAATCAATTTGGGGACTTAAAAGCTCTTCAAAAATGGCGTCACCGTCTTCGCAATCTCCAAACTCTTCTTCTCAACGAGAATCCTATCGAGGTCGCCAATCCAAACTATAAGGCAGAGATGGTAACTTGGTTCCCGAAGCTACTGAATCTTAGTGGCACCCAAGTTCGAACACCCGAACAGATTGCGGCAGCAGAAGCTGCAGCTAGGCCAACACCTATTCCACAAAGTGGTCCCGATTTTCGCGACATCAATCGGATTGGTGAAGGCTTCATTACAGAGTTTTTGGCGCTGTATGACACAGACCGGCATAACTTAGCGGCCAAATACTACGACGAGCATAGCACATTCTCGATTGCAGTAAACACTCACTCTCCACACGCACCTGATGTGCCGGTTCCTACGTGGGGAGCTTACATTAGGTTTTCTCGGAATCATATGAAAATCAATCATTCATCCCCCCGACAGCAACGGTTACTCACAGGCCTGAACCAAATACAACATGTTTGGCGGCAACTCCCACCCACTCAACACCCAAATTTAACGACCCAGTTGGATAAATATCTTGTCGATTGTCATCCTATTCACGGCCTCGCGGACCCAGCGGGCCGAAATCCACTTGGGGTAGACGGGATGATCATAACCATCCATGGCGAGTTTGATGATCAAGAACCTGGGACCGCAAAAACTGCTAAGCGCAGCTTCTCTCGCACATTCGTACTTGGTCCCGGTGCACCTGACAGGAACCCAATTAGAGTTGTCAGTGACCTGCTCTCCGTCAAGGCATTTAAGCATCTACCCACGCAAACAACAATAAACGACCAACAGAAACAGCAAATGCTCTCGGAACTTTCTAGGCTGACGGGGATGACACCTGAATTCTCCAGGCTCTGCCTCGAAGGTGCAAATTGGCACTTCAACCAGGCGCTTGCCTCTTTTCATGAGAAAAAGGTATAGTTTCTATTCTACCCATTATCTTGCCAATTTTACGACTAACACTACTCAATAGGCACAAATACCCCCGGAAGCTTTTACCACAGTGTGATTAATTTCACAACAACAAAAAACCAAATAACAATAACTAGAACACGAGAAATGATGGTCTCTGCATCGATCACGGAGTAATGCGGGTGGAGATTAGGGATTTACACAAGCGACTGTTTTTACTGCAATCATTCACTGGGTGATTGTATTCACCTGCATATCTGTTATATATGGGATCATCAGGTGGATGAAGCACTTGTTGGGAATGGGTCACTCAGAATCGATGGAGGCTACACAGGAGGCAGTCTCAATTTCTCCGATTCCAATAGGAACGAGACTGATCAGGTAGCTTCTCACCATGAAGGAACATGGTTAGAAACTCTGTATATGTATGACGATGATCAACAGGAAGACAGAATTCCATAACATATCACTTTATACCTGTCACGTGAGTCCTTGTCTAGTGACGATTATAGAACAAAGAAAGTTTTTTTTTTTTTTGGGGGGGGGGGGTTTGGGGTTTGTAATCTTTGATTGATCGATTGATCACCATGACACCATTATAACGATTCATCTATAGCAACTATCTACGCCAAGTATTTGAGAAATTTGACCCAAGACATGCGTTACTAGATTTTCAAGCTCTTTATCATTGAGAATGGCCAACTACAAACATATCAGCTCTTGGACAGCTACAGGTATATGTTGAAATCAAAGAGCCTTTTAGTAGAGAGTGTCGGATGTGGACATTGAAGTGCATACTCGATCGCGAGTGATTGGCGCGCGCGATTCTCTTGTTGCGGGGAAGAGACATGTATGCTAATTGATTCGCTGTGGGCGCCGTAGAGATGAGCAAGGGTCGTTATAGTCCGTCAACTTTACACCCATACGGCGGCACATCTTGGTACAAATTAGTGTAGATAAAATAAAGCCTTTTTAGGTTGACAGCGATAGAGCCAAAGCATGTGATAGCCGGCGCGTATTTAGGCCTTGGTGATGATCTTTCCTGTCTTTCGGGATTTCGGTGATGGGTGTGGTCCCAGACCCCGCGCTCATTGGATAATAGCTCATGGGCAATGAGCAGTCGGTAGTGGTGGAGTGTACGGCGGCCATGGGAATGCGACGTCGAATAGATAGAAGCGAGACGGGATGACGATGTTAAGGCGTATACAATCAATACATTAGCTCAGAGACATTTCTCTTAATTTCGGCGCTTACATGGTCAAGCAGTCTCTCCCACGGCGAAATTTCAAATTGTATCACCCCACGTGAACGGCAACGATGAGCGAAAATGTAGTGTAGGTTAGATTTACAAAATGCGGTGATTCCACTCTTGACGGAATATCTGGGGCGAGGATTGTGACACCATGCACGTCAGAAAGATCAATGGATATTTTGGGTTGATCATCTATGCCATCTTAGGCAGCCCAATATCCTACTTCATGCCAAAGTACCGATTAACAACTCCCAAAATAGTGTAGGTGGATGGCACAACTGTAGTGTACATAGTATGCGGCCATCTCTTTGCTTTGCGGGCGGATTCTCTCTCTAGCGCCGGATCTGACCACAACACTTTCGGCTCTAGATTTTACCACTACGTATTTTCCTTCTAGTGTAGCTCCTGTTCGTTCACGGTTCCCTATGTTTTCAAAGGAACATCACCGCCAAACCTGAAAATGTCGTATGATGAAGAGAACCAAGGCAGGCTGATTCAGGACTCCGACTCTCCTCTCTCTCTGCCACATTCCCATACTGTGCCATTTTTGATCGGGTCACGTAGAGGGCGTCAAACCAATCACATTTCCCATTACCTACTGAGGTGGTAGTGTTGGAGCCTGTGCTATGTAGTGTAGGCATCGTGAACGGGCCCCGAAGACTGCAGCCCTGGTTGCAAGCCTATTCGTCCGACGCACATGCAATGCGAGCCTCAGGGTGGCCAATACAGTGCAGCACGATGAGGATCATTACCCCAGCCTGAGCTCGTCCAACCCCCCGAAGAAGTGCTCCCGAGCACCGGCCGAAATTGAAACTGTAGTGCCGTGGCTAGTATTATACATGTAGTACGACTCCGTACAATGGTACTACATACTATGAGGAGTGGTGGTGTAGACTCCTTCTCCTCTTCCTGGTTGCGATTGCGACTCTCTCCAATGCAGACCACGTTCCTCAACAAACCGTCCTCTCCAGACTATCCTCTGTTGGAACTTGGTAGGTGTCAATACCATCCTTCGCCTCCCAAAAAGGCAGGCCCAGATTCCTTCTTCGCCAGACTATCACTAAACTAGTGTAATATATACTACGCGCCAGTAGTTGGATGAACCAACAACTGGCATAATATATTAATATTGCATGGTAGGGTGGGATCCCTTTCTTAGCTTCTTCCTGAAATCCGCGAACGTACCTAGGTATACTAAACGAGGTCAACGATCGATTTTTAGCTTCATCAGCTCCTCTTTCCCCCAAGAATCCCCTCCTAGCGAGCAGATGATGAGCTAAGATCGGTTACCTACTATAGGTATGTATTGTAATAGTGTACAGTACATATGTAGGCTAGTGTAAAGAGCACCTAGTGTACAGTACTGAATGTTACACTACATATACGTGCACATGGGTCGGTACAGGAACAGCACAATACACATAATCCAGCACTGAGTACATGATTTACTACACATATGTTTACTATCGTAGCAGTACTATATGCAGCATGTGAGTACTGGTACATAGTAGTAAGACCAAAACGCCGCCAAGATCAGGGTCCCGTGTTTCATCATCTCCTTTCACGGTTAGTCGAGATTGGACGCCAGCCCATTTTTGGCAAAACATTGCGGTACGAATAAATGGGGAACAAAGCCCTCATGGCTAGAATGTTTAGCGTAGCAGGATGTCTCAATGCCCGTTTTCCAAATGTTTCTCATCCACTCAACTTTCTAGGTAACTCGATCACCCTCTCTTTCTTTCTCCCACCACTAAATAATAAGGACATAGTGTACATAGTAGGACCAACTAAGACATCGTAATAAAGACATAGCTTATATCTCATCCACACCACCTGACCTCTTCTTTAGCGCTTGCTGTCAATACATCTAACTTGCTAGCTCACGAACTGATATTTGACTCAGTGAGCGATGAAGTGACTTGATTTCCTAAATCATCGTCAGACCGCGCCCATATGAAGATACATCTAAACCAAGTACCTTGATAGCTTCATCCTTATCAGGTCCAAGTAGATTTTTAGGTGCTTATAGCGTGATGTGCCGTTTGTGATCTAGTCCGGGATACATGATACGTGATCTGCTGGTACATTGCGCGCAAGATTCATTGTGGCCTGCCCCTTTTCAGGCCTTTCAAGGAAAAGGACCGCTTCTGGGGTCCTCTCAATATGTACATAGTATACTTTAGTACTGGGTAAGTACACCAATAGTACCTATATATGATCTAGTTCCGCAAAGGTACTGACAGAGCATGTTTCTTGGTCTTGTCTGATGTTCCTAGTCCCTGAAGATTACGACGCTGCCATTGGTCCAAACATACTGGCTCCATAATGGATCTTCCAGGGTTCCTGGTCGGTACCTGGCTAGTACCTGGTTTACCATCCGCCTGTTTGTTCTTCACCTCGTCGGCTTGTCTTGCTCGCTCGTGTCGTCGTGCTGGCACTGGGTTCCTAGTGCTACCTAACCACCACATTTCTGCATCCTTTTCCTGGTTTCCTCGTTTCTATCTTTTGAGCTCTGGTCACTGCTGACACCACCTATACTCAGCTTCCTTTACATCCATCGTCGATGAGCTGAGAGACTCGCGGGTTGTCGAGACGACATCTATACGGCTGTTCATCTCCTCACACACTTTGACAGTAAGCGTGTTAATATTCTAATCGTTGATTTATATCCCTTGGCTTCACGTCGCACGTTTTCCAGGGGCGAATTACGGTGCTAGGATTCGGATTCGTGCTCAGATCCTCTTTGGTTCGATTTCTGCGACACAACGCACTTCAGGAAAGGAAACCGGTATTTCTAACAATCCTTTCCTTTGCACTGGTCTTCAGCCACGGAAAAAAACCCCCCAAGTGCAAACATCCCCCCATCTTGCCGTTTGCCCATCACCAAACATTGTTCCGCAGATCATCGCTTTAGTTTGGGGCGGGACCTCGCATATTTTCCATGTTTTGAGAACGACGGAAACGTAGCCACGACTTACCATTCATTGTCACCGGCTCAATAACTTATTAGTATCTTGGGAGGATCTCTTCAACCGATTTAAACTTGGTAATCGCGCGTTAACTCGCCACCTAATCATCAGCAAAAGAGGTGTTGGAGTGTTGGATTCCACCCCGGCTCATTCTCGATATTAACAGCGGCGTATTTATGTTACAGTCAGATTGCTGCGCCTCGATCACCACCAGATTAGAGCGGCGGCCTTCTCCTTACCCTGAATTTTCGAGCCTCGTCTTTGTCATCGACCATGCCGATGTGAATTGGCCTGCATTTCAGGGTTATCTCTTATTTTGTCGACCCGTGCGCTCGAACAGCATCGTGGCTTCGAGGTCCTAGAATCAAGCACGATGCTGCTCCCCAAGCCGCCAGTCGCCCTAGCGGGCGACTGTACCGTCATCTTTAATAATACATTATACTCGTACTCTGGGTCCGGATTCCAATCACTCGAATTAAGTGATGGGGCAAGTTGGGAGAAGTTGCCTGGTGGCAAGTCGGTGGATGGCGGAGTTTGTGTTGGCTCGACACCAAAGGATTCATCGTTGGCAGGCTTGTTTATCGTTGGTGGAAAATCAAGCCAAGCGGACTATCCAGGTTTACAAAAATTCACGTATTCCACGGGTAAGTGGGAAACAATAACACCGCAGGTTACCGTAACGAAGGACCGAGTCTATCATAGTGCAACCTACCTCAACAGCACCGAGTCATTGCTTGTCTATGCCGGTTCGACGGATGGGGACGCAAATTTGTCCCAACAAACATTCACGATTAGCACATCGGAGCCTTACGGTGTATTAGCATTTCAATCTGAAATATCCCCGCCGGGAGTGGCCCCCTTCCTACTCCCTTGGTCAGAGACACAAGCCGCTCTGATTGGCGGCAACTCTTGGAACACGCAAGTACTGCTTTTTGATACGACTGTTGATGTTCGCGGAATTCCCGGTGCATGGATTGATTCTGGCATTACGTTGTCTGAACCTCTCCCTAAAAACACGACTGCCGTAAAAGCTGCGATTATCCGAGCTGATGATGGGAGCAAGCATTTATATACCTTCGATCTTACAACGTTGCCAAATACGGTGAATAGGACAGTATTGATTGACGCAAATGGAGCACCCATGGTTTTATCCGCGCCAGTCAAGCCTGCTACGGCAAGTACAGAGGAAGTGGGAAATGGCAAGGCTCTTAGCGAAAGGGAATTACTAGCTAATAATTGGCCACCATATAACTCTACAAATGCGCCTAGGAGTACAAGAGCGGATTATTCAATCGCAACTGATGCCAATGGTCTGGTCGTCATGTCAGGCGGGAACGACGACGATTTGTTATGTATGTTCAACGCGAAGGCGAATGCCTGGGAAGATGCCACAGCAGTACTCGGCGCAGAGTCGCTTTCTATCCAATCGACGCCCTCCACGGTTTCAACCTCGACACCTAATCCCTCGTCAACAAGTAGCACAACTACCACAGCAACAGGCGCGGCTTCCACCACTGATCCCACCGTTGCTGCAGCATCAGCTTCAAAGTCTTCGTTGCCCTCAACTACCGTTCTCGGCATAGCGCTCGGTTCGATATTCGGAGCAGCTTTCCTGCTTGGTCTAATACTGGTATTTCTAAAGCGACGTCAGCGAAGGCAAAGCTTTATTGAGACAGGACACGCTCGAAGAGCTAGCGGCATACCAGAGAAGGATTTCTTTCATGAGGATTCGGCTCAAGCATCGGGCGGTTACTTTAGGGGTCATGGCCAACAAGACTCACAGAGCTCATTCTCTTCAATGGCCATATTTCTCGGCAAAACGCAGAAGCCGGCTGTTCAACGTAAAGGTAGTGGTGGGAAGAAACGGGTTTCGAATGGTAGTGTATACGGCAAAGATATCAAGCATACCATTAGCCGGCCCCAACCCCAAACGACTACTCAGCCGTCGTTTCTACTACAAAATGAAAAGATTATCATGCCACCTGAACCCGTTCAGCCAAAACCTCGAACAAGACCGACAGTTAACACGGACAGCGCTTTGCGGAGGAGTTCTGGTTGGAATCGATATTGGTCAGGTGGGAGCACAAGCATCATCGGGTTCGGAGGCAGCAGCAAATCGCGCCGTGACACTGAAGTCTCTGATGAGAGCTCCCGTTATTCAGACACACATCGCATGACGCAGGATTCAGCAACGGTCCCGCCGTTGCAGGTGCCCGCTGAGGGGCGACCCTCATTTCATCGTGTGAACTCGGGCAGTCCTACTGTATCTCAGTACGACCTAAAGATCAGAGAGGGTCTCTCCGGCCAAATTGAGCGGCCCGTCTCTGCAATCTCTGCAGTTTCTGCGGTTTCCTCCTCAGGATATTCTAGCGGCATACCACCGAGTGTGCATGAGGCATGGGATCCAACGGTCCCGAAGAAACCTTGGGGGTTTGACCGTGCGCCGAGTAGTGCGTATAGCAGCGGCACTGTTAGCGAGAGTCTGTATCCAACTGGTTTGGGAGCACCTACAGCCAATCGGCCACCATTAGGCGTGGGCGTGTCAAGGCAGCCTCAATTAGCTGTAGCT
The DNA here is from genome assembly GCA_037356035.1 of Xylaria sp. Z50. Lineage (NCBI taxonomy): Eukaryota > Fungi > Ascomycota > Sordariomycetes > Xylariales > Xylariaceae > Xylaria > Xylaria sp. Z50. Next base: position 591,787 of record JBAWJU010000015.1, on the reverse strand, counting down.
TCCATCTCCCACGACATGAGCTGGCTCAACTTAGGGGATAACGACAGGTCTGGTGACAATAATCGGTCATACCGCTAAAGCAACTGATAAGACCGTAAAGTCATGTCCCTTTGCTGCTCGCCTATGCAACTAGTAACTAACTAGGCAACGATTTATCACGACTCCTTTCGATGTCTATTCTCGATACCCGATAATACCCTTCAGCTAAAAAGCCCCGTATTCTTTTCGCATAACATGTCAGTGCCCACAGCGTAGGCAAACAGGAACACGGTCGAGCTATCAGCGCTCACCGATTGAGCGCTAATCAACAGTTCATTTCGATATATACGTCGCGACCAGATCACTTCTACATTTCTATTCTTTACTCTCCTTTGCATCAAAAAGGCGCCCGGACGTTTTTTGCTATCTATTACATTATCTTGGACATATTCATCGCATATCATTATCAGCGCGTCGCCGGCATCGTTTCGTCGTTTCCATATATTCCCTCGAAGCTCGACGTCCGAACTCCTGTATATTGCTTTGGGCGATACGTCCCTTTTTTGTTCCTGCATCACCTTATAGTGTCGCCGACACTATTATCTCCGTCTTGTTTTCTTGTTTCCGAATCTATTATAGAGTGCCCGGAGCCACCGGTCACCCTTGCCCTTGAGGCGTCTTCATTCATTTTATATTTCGCGAACCGCATGAGATACCAACACAACTCGCCGTTTGTGCATACGTGAATACGTACTAGAGTTATAAATTATCGAACCATCTTCCCAGTGTAATCATGCCTCATATTGTTACAAAATAAGGAGATTGGGGAAGGGGGATGGGGACGAGGACGGGGACGGCTAGGGAAGAGTGTAGTGCGTGATGGCGACTCGTCGTATCACCAGTGTTGGGTTTATTGTTTATGGGGAGAAGAGAAGATCTATGGGTGGTTAGTAGTGCTGTTTCGAAGGAGGTGTTTGCGTTTCATCATCCATCTTGGTCCTACGATGTGATCTAGCCTTGATAGAGAGCAAAGGCGAGACGAGACAGAGTTAGCAAGGAAAGCAAGATAATAATACGCCACCCTCGAAATCAGCCTTGCCGTGCTCACAGAAATGTGTGATTGTTCTAAGTGCCTTTATAGCCTAGATACAGACCAGAGAGCCCCTGCATCACTTACCAGTCTAATTCATTACTAGAGTAGATTCTACGAGACATGTGTATACATATAATTGCATGTCCTCAGATACTGAGCCATCCAGGCTTTTCCGTACGGATTCAGGCGTGCCCAATTCACAATACTATATACATCTCCCTAAACCTCGGGTGGGCAAGAAAGGCTCTTACAATCCTAACATTCTGATAGTATGTACTCAATAACTATCTGAGGTAGTCCCCTCACTGTCAGGTCCGCTATATCTGACCATGGCCATAATAGACCAACCGAATGATATGTACCATACATAAGCAAACAGCGAGGAAACCTTCATTCAAATCTGGTATGATGGTAGCAACCCCTAATCGACTATTGGCAGACAAGCCCAGTATAAATATCCATACAAGCGCGTACAAAAGAGACACTATGTTCTAGAGAGAACAATGTTGAGAGGAGCGAGACAGCTTGCCCCCTTTATGCTCCGCTAGCCGCTGTTTATTAACGACCTGCATATGCCACAAGTGGTATACAAGTAACCCGGTACTCAAATAACGCCAGAAACGCCAACCGCATCATCCGCCGATCCATCTTGTATCACTCTCGTCCCTCCGGTATGAATTAGTAAACAGGTCGTGGTTCCTCCCATTTCTGATGTAAATACGACTTCTCCGATGTAGGCGAGTTTTCAAAGTTACCATCCGGTCCCCACGAGGCACGGCCACTTCTGCGATGCCTACTGCCACTGTCACCAGTGGTAGGGCCAATCCATTCCCACGCCCTACCCATTTCCCCGTTGCGACTCTCCCGCTGACCGGTCCGGACATTGCTATTCTGTTCAACGACGGGCACGACGCGCTGCCAAATACGTTCCCGTTCACGAAGCGAATGTGTAGACCGTAGAACAACATCACGCAGATTAGGCAGAAATAGAAAGGGATCCTCCTGGTCACCTCGGTCTTTCTGTTGGGTGAGACGGTCTAGGACGTCATCAACTAGCGAAGGCACCCGGGCCGCCGCCGCCCTGTTGGACGTAAAGCGGAGACGCGCATAGATAGCCGTCACAATAAACACAATTATAGCACTAATCTGGAGGCGATTTCTTGCCAATCCGAGCCAGAACCAGCGCCGGACTGCACAGGTGAGCGGAATGCGAGCGAGAGAGGTGGACGATAAGAAGGTGTTTGGAACGGCGCCGGAATCGGACGTTCTACGGGCACGACGGGTCGTCTGGTTAGTTAAAAGTTTAGGTCAGAAAAATACTATTGGTACTAGTGAACGCGGGAAGAAAAGGGAGGACGAGTGTGCGGCATAAAGAAACATGGTAGTTTGGACTTACTCTTTAACCTCGACCCGAACTTCCTCGCGCTGTTTAATCTCGCCGATTGCTGAGCCCCAGAGATCTTCAAATTCCTGATTTGACATCTTCCGACTCTTCTTCTTGTTGATAATTTGCTTTAGTTCTAGCTCCTCTATCGCAGGCGTGTTAACTACGGTGCCCTCTTCATTGATAGGGTCACCGCATTCGTATTTCGCACTCCGTTCTCGAAGCTCCTCAATTGCCCTATCAGCAACGGCCTGAACTCGACGAACCTTCTCGCCATCAGGTTCACAAGTAGGGGGTAGAGGAACAACGCCACCGAGAGCAAATGGGTGTGGCTTAAGAATATAGTCTTGCTCACAGCGAACGGAAAAGTCACTGTAGCAGTACGCATGAGCAGGGCAAGGTTCACACTCGGGTTCTAATTTGTCGATGATGAACTGTGGAACAGTAATCTCCGCGGGTAGAATGGACTGCGCCCATTCTGGGACTTCTATTTCAGAAGGAATCGAGCTGACCGTCTGCCCGGCGCCGCAATAGCCGACGGCTATCTTTTCTTGACGATACCAACCAGCGTAGACTCCAAGGATTGTAATTAGAAGCATCGTGATAGGCGTTTTCTTGTTTGTCTTCCTTGCGTGGCGGGCATTGCCAGCACGTGTAACGGCGGTATGACCATTGGCAGCCTCCTCAGTTGCGAGCTCTAGTTGCTCTTGAGGTGTGAATTCTTCTCCGGCTTCCACTGTAGGCGGCTGCGATGTCTGAAAACGGGGCGCGGGCTCGGGCGTCTTACGGTAGATAAACGGAGGGGTAGGTGGTTCTGAGTCACCGTAAGAGGTACTGTAGGGAGCAGGTTCGTCATCATCAGGCGAGTCGTAGGTGTCCGTTTTCCTACGCGCGCCTTTGCTTGTACTTCGTGACATATTATGGCTAGTCGTTCTTCTACGATTGGCCGGTGTTTGTTCCGCAACCGCTGGCGAACTGCCACTCTGGAAAGGGTTGTCCGAGGTGAAGACATCTGATGTGCGCCTAAAGAGACCATCGGACTCCTCAGTCTTAAGTTTGGGTGTAAATAGTGCGCTACCATCCAGTTTCGGGCCAGCCTCAGTATCCGAAATCTGACGAGCTGGCAGCCGTGAGGCTCGTTTCGACGGGCTGCTCGGGATTGGCGGTGGCATGGGCGTATCAAAGTCGGGTTCTTCTGATTTGATCCTAGCGGATGCTTTCCGGGGCGATCGCGATCTCCGGAGAGTGGCGGGCCGGGGAGGAGGGGGTGCGAGGTCTTCGTGCTCGTCAAAGGGGTTGCTGCTGCTGCTTACTGATTCGACATCAAATATGCCCTTGCTAGAACGCTTTGCGCGGGCGCGGGCGTTGAGTATTTTCTTAGACTGTGGTACAATTTGCTCGTTGAAGATGTCAATCAACTGTGCCTTTTTCGCACTCGATGCGTACGGCACGTTATGGGCAACAAGGATGGATCTTAAACGTGGGATGGTTAAGCTCTTGGGATCAAACCCAGGCTGGAGATAATCAACATTTTCCGAGTCAGACATTGTGAGCCTGTCGCAAATGGCCTAAGCTGGGGGGGACAAAGGCGGTAGGAGCCGGAGGAAAACGGCGGTGATTGAAGAAAATAGAAAATAGAAAATAGAAGATAGAAGATAGAAGGGGAAGAAAGGAAGAAAAGAAGAAAAGAAAAGGATAAAGCGAATAGGGACAGATGGAAAGGGAATGATGGGCTGTTGTAGCTGGATTACCTGAGAGAATCAACTCGCAGGTATTAGTTACAGCTGTAGGCGAGGCACCTCAGGAAGGAGAGACAAAGTGGCACAAGTTGTGACACGAGGTGTTTGGGAACTTTGATAAAAGTCTAAGTATGCCGGCGGCGGCGAACGCGGCGGCGGATAAGATGGCGACCCGTCTCGCGAGTTCACAGAAGAATAATTAACTATAGTCACGACTATTCAAGCCCGTGTTCTTTGCTTGTGATAGATGTTCGAGAGGGAGGAAAGTTGTTGCAAGGTGGTGGTGGGGGACCTTGCCACTGTGTTTGTTGATTAAAGAACACAGTGGATAAATTGGTAGGCTCCAACTGGTTGCAGTGGCAACCGTCTAGTCCCTTACTTACACGGGCTATATATATATTTACTATATATAACACCTATTATCGTAGATACTACCTAGGTATGTAAAGGGTATGAATGAGGCGAGGATACCTTAGGTACCTACAGAGAGATAGCAATAATAAAAGGCTGAGCTTCTATCATGGGGTCAAATTCTAGACATTAGGTAACCATCCGATTCAAATGGTCAACCCCCCCCCCCCCCCTCTCTCAAAAACTACGATATCTTTCTACCCGGTTTCCCAACCAAAAACTTGGAAGCTTCCACTTTTGCTTGTATTGGCTATGCTGTATTTCAAGGTTCAACCCGGCAATTCTCATTCACCCTCCCCCTTAGCTCATATCACGGTCGAGTCTGAAACTCCTACACCCGTGCGATTCGGTTCGGAGATACCCGGGCGCAGTATACATAAATAGTATTAGACATGGCAAATATATACAAAGTGAGATGTGGAATTTAGACATTATCTAATCCCGCATTCCCATCACCATCACCATATTTATATCACATCCTATTTATGAGCAAATAGGGTAGGTAGCATGGCAACATGTTAGTAAATGCGAACACTGTGATACCTGACCCCAACTAGTCTCATCGGGTATTAAAAGATGATGCATAGACCATCCCTAGTGTCAGAATGCTTCTTGAGCCCTGTACTAAATATCCCCAAGTCCTTCTTCCTTGGTCTTTGATGTATGCTCCTCGGTATGTCGTAGGCGTCACTTCGTCAGGATGCCGTCTCCGTTGTTTCGCGAAGCCTTTTCTCCGCCTCATCCGCCCGTTTAGTAGCCTCAGCTAGCTCCTTCTGCAGGTGTTTGATATATTCGATCGCCGACTCTACCGTACTCGCCTTGCTATTTGGTGCATTCGATTGCTTGGCATCCGTCTTATCTCCTTTTGCATTATCAATATCGCCTTCACTGCTTTCTTTAAGAATGCTTTTAGGGAGCAACGTCGCGATTTCTTGCAGCGCTGAGTTGATGCGGTTCCGCCGCCCTTGTTCCGCTATTTTATGTGATGTCCGCTTCGATGTCAAGTTGGTAGAGAGTTCACTAGGATAGGTCACGCCAGGCATCGTGTTTCCTTCCAGAATTCTCTGATAGTTCGACTTGGAGGCCAAGAGTCTCGAGGCTGAGTCCTCATTTGATAACCCAGGTGTTCCTGGTAGAAGCGGTTTGATGTTTGGCGAGATCCTCGGCAGCAAAGCTGGGGAGACGGAGCTGATACTCGCTCTTTTCCTAACACCCTTTGGTGCCATGAGTGGTGTCTTTTTTACTGCGGAGGAGGGTCGCGGGTTGAGTTGAGGGCTTTGACTGGCCGAAGCAGGTTGAATTGGTTTTGCTACAAGAGGCGAGGGTAAAGGCTGGAGCGGTGTCATTTTCGGCGTCTCCGTCTCAGGAGACACGCAGGGCGACTGTTGAGTCTTCAATAGCGGTAGGCGCTGTTCGGAAGTATTAATCGAGTTGATTGACTCCGGTAGCTGGAAGCTCTCAATATGCTCGGGGGCGTTGGGATCCGCATGAGTATGGTCTGCCGTCTGGTTTCTAGGCGAGATTCTAAAGAGTGAGGCGGGTGTTGCGGGCGATGGCTTCCCATTCTGTGACTTCAGCAGAGGCGCCGGCGCGGGTTTGTCGCTGTTCTGAGTCTGAGGCGCTATATTGGGCGATTGCCGTGCCGAGCGTGGCAGTGGAAGTGGTGGGGGAGGCATCTCAAGAGCTTCGGGCGAGACAGAAGCGTTCTCCGATTCTTCATTTGAAGATGCGGAGACCGATGTGGGCATAGCACCTAGTTCTGTGCCCTCCGCCACCACCTCCGCCAACTCACTCAAAGCTTGGGCATTCATCACTGGTGTTGAAGCTGTTTTCCTCCGCTGCGGCTTCGTGATGGGAGATTGCCGTACCTTCGGTTTTCTCCTCGGCGCATTATTCTTGCGTGGCTCTTTAGATAGATTATCAGCAGCAGTTGAAGCTGAAGGAGACTCCACGTCCATTGCTACTGGCGAATTGGTAGTTTGGCTGGTGTGGCCGGAATGCCTTGGGTCATAGAACACCGTCGAATCTGGCTGTGCATATAACGCGGGTGATGTTATAGGACTAAAGTATGCACTAGGGACCATAAACTGATGGTCTACCGGGAAGGGGGCGTCTAACGGAGTCACTGCAGGAGACACCAGCGGCGTAAAGGACATCTTTGATAATGTTAGCTCAGCACGATTACATTCGGTGAGAACAAGCATACATCCTGTTGTTCCTTTATCTGCCGGTACCCTTCAAACATTCCTGATGAGTGCCCCTGATCTTGCGATGCGAAAAATTGACTTGCGGCTTGCATCTCGAGACTCTGGGGGGTAGGGGGGACTATGTTTCGTTGTTGCTGCTGTTGCTGAGCGTATAGTGCAGCCTGCTGCTCTTGTAACCGTCTCTGCTGCACCTCGAGCTGACGTTGCTGCTCTTGCAACTTCTGGTGCTGTAAAAACTGTATCTGAGCATCGATTTCCGAAATGGTATCATTGGGTGTCTGTTGGTGGGGGAGAATCTGCGAGAGGACTGCTGGATGACTTGGCGCGGATGTCATGGCAGAGACTTGACTCTGAGGCCCCATATTGTTCTGCGCAGCAATCGGGGCCATGTTGGCATCGCTCATGGGCGTATCAACCGAGTCGCGATGACTCTGCTGTATCATGGAGGGGCCATTTTGAGCATTGAAGGCTTGGAAGTCAAACTGTATCGAATCACTCATATTGGACATGCCAATGTCGAAGAACTGTTGGAAATCGTCATCGCCAGTTGAAGACATGTTCTGATCTTGGCCATTCCAGGCGGCCGGGTTGATCATGGCCATCGCCGGTTGAGAAAGCTCTCGGAAGCTTTCCGAGACACCACGGCTCGGCCTTCGCAAGAGGGAATGCGGCCCGCCGACGTTCGGGAAATGTACGTTCGTAGGTGGTAAGTGGTAGGTGGTAGGTGGAGAGGCGTCTGGCTATGCGGGTTGGATATCCTAGCTCTTATACCGTGTGTCTGCTTCGATGGGATTAATGGTACGGGTAACTGCAGTTGCACAGGACGTGGTTGTTCATCGCATTCCAATAGACGAGGTAGCCAAAGTGGAGCGGCTGAGGCGATGCGATGGAATCTTGACTCGGTGACCAGACGTGAGGCTTTGCAACAATAGAGGTCGTATGGTCGGCGCTTTATGACGTATCAAAGCAAATGTTATTATTGATTTATTTTTCTTGGACATTAACGAGTCGCGCCATCGTCGTTGAGGATAATAAAGTGCGAAGAAGGATGATGTTTGAGCGAAGCGACTGGGCTAACAGCCAATGTCGGCGAGATTCCGTAGAGAAGCCGACTAGTGCACAGCAGCAGCAGCAGCAGCAACGGTCGAGACAGACGAGCGAGTGGGGGGTGGGGGATGGGGGTAGCGGGTGGGATGGTCATTGGCTGGGAGCTAGCTAGGCAGTAGGTAGTTTTGCTGATGATTAACATGGGCTCTATACATGGACTCACTACCTACTTAGTACCTAAAGTACTGTGCGCTACACTACAGCGCGCTACGGCGGGTCGGGAGCAGGAGGAGCAGGTCTTTCGGTCTAAAATGGCTGTTATGCCATTTCCGGGAGGGTCACCGATCTTGCCATCTCGTGTAATTATAACTTGTACTTGAATGTTTCGATGTATGTGACTGGCATACCTACCCAAGGGAGGGCATCCGGACAGTCACCTGAGGTTAGCCACATGTAAAGGATGTGGCTGATTTAAGTAGTTCGTGACCACCTCCAAAGCTGGGTAGGTAGGTAGTGCATGATTCGGGGTAAAATAACCCCCCACTATAAGTAACATTTTCGTCAGCTTCATCTTCGTCCACTTCATCCCCGTCCACTTCATCCTCGTCCACCCGACTGTGGGTTGCCCTCTTTTTTTTTTTTTTTTTTTTTTTTTTTTTGGGTGGTATTTTAATTGGTTTATTTTTCTGGTTGCAGAACTATCGCAAATACAAATATATCTACAGCAGGTAGAGAAGCAGAGTGGATTATTATATATCCCAGTAGCAATGATTGCTATAAGTCCTTGCTGTTAGTTTGCATATAATAATAATATGCAAGCAGGATAGTATACTAGGTAACATTGAACCCCGTTTTCCGCAGGAGGGGTCAACACGCCCGAACGTTCAGCTTACACTAGGTATCCCGTAGCCACTCACTCGAAAATATCCATTTACCCCTTACCTAGGTCCAGTCAATAGGATAATAAATAGCCTTCGACCTGTTTCCCCTGGTCCCAGGAGCGTCTACTTTAGTCGGCCCAATACCCGTACAGAAAAAGGCGCGAGTTCGAAGCTTATAGACTTCTAGAGTTGACTAAACAATGTACACTAGGCAGGGACCAACGTGAAACCTTGTAGACTAACTAATAAAGACTATATAAGTATGTGCTAGACCTTCACTACATAGTATTAATGCAAACTACACCACACCAGCTAGAAAAAAAATTTTCACTGGCAAGATCCCTCAAGCCGACATACGCAACAGCAGCAAGTAACTACATAGGCTTAATGCTTCTACAAATATGTTTAGGTAAAAGATACTACTAGATACAGCTTTCCGGGTACTAGAATGCGCTTTGCTGATCCCTTTTTGCTCCCATACAAATAGCTAGGGGCTGATTGTGTTTTAAGGATATCTAGCAAGGAGGATAATAATGAGCTAGAACTTCATCAGCAAATCAACGAGACTAACGTAGTAGATATGCCTTGGAGACGAAGTCTCTTTCTTCACAAGTAGATCGGGGGGCTTCGACTTTATGGATAGAGTAATGCATGTGTGCCTGATCTTTGCCGCGCATAAAAACGTTTTATCCAACTAGACAAAAGCTCTTCATACATTCGCCCTCTTTAGATACGTATCGAGTAGCTTGTATCTGTCTTGATGCCTTAAAGGGGCGAGACTATCTTGCAATCTATGTAGGCCCAAAGATTCAAGACAATGTGGGGAAGCAATATGGTGAAGCAATATGATGAGCTACTCCCCAGTCGTTCATCGATGCCATATCCCAGCACATACCCAACAGGGTATTCGAGCCTTACTTCGGTACTAAAAAATCAGATATGCGGATTGGAGCTCAAGCCGTCGTCGCTGTTTTGGATGGAGCAATCGAGGGCATTATGGGAGGGGTGTTCAAATTAAGAGGTAGGATAATTTGGGTCATCGTTTGATAGCAGCTGTTTCGATGTAAGCTTTTAGTCCTTCGGCCTTAGGGTTCCTAGAAGAATCACGCCGCCTGTCCCGCCTCTTATGCGTCACCACCAGATACCCCAAGGTCTGTGGACAGGACAACCAGCGAAAATGAAGATGAGCAACCGAGCGAGTAGAAAATATCACCTAAAATAGGCTATAAAACGTTAATGAAAGCCCACGGATGAACCTCAGCCCAACCTAAGGCGTACCAGATAAATAGCAGCCAAATACTTTTAGATTGCCGGCCAGGTAATGATAATGTCACTATACGCCAATATAAGAAGCTTTCGATGTCTTGGTATTAGAATTCAGCTAATTCAGCTCTCGGCTCGATATAAGACACAATGTATCCGCAATGGGTAAGGCAAGTCGGTATTCATAGTCGCCGGTTGCCGATGATATATTGTATAGATAACCTAGATTTTGGAAAGCCTCAGAAGGAGTCAGGGATTGTTTGTAATTCGATGTCGTTCCCAAAGTTTATATTGCAGCCCTCGTTATAAACTTCCAGGGCCTTGCTATTCCTAACCCATATAAATACGACGCGGTATATTAGAGGGGGATGATATATAGGTTTTATGCTTCAAATGGATGTCTTACTCCAAAGGGTGAACCCAGTTTATCCGACGATATCCTCGCGAATACAGAGAGCAGGTCTTTCTCTGGAGTTTGACCAGAACTAAAATATTTGGGATCGCTTTTAAAGGGAATCTGGAGAACGTCCAGATGCCGAACCCAGGTATAGTTTATAGCTGACGTTGCCGCATGAAGAATTCCAACTCATTCTGTGCAGCGTCATTGTTGTGGCATCCCCAGTGTTTTGAAGGAGGTTTGTCAGACGTCATGGAGACTCGGGCAAAACGTCGAGCACCTAAAACCTGTTAACTGGTAGTGGTGCCTCGTCATATGTAACAAGGGCGGTGACGTACTAGGGTAAGACTCGACGAATAGACTCGAATTACAAATAGGCATCAATGGTCTTTCGACATATTCTAAATAAGCCTTCAGGTTAGAAGCTACCGACACGGAAAAGCTAGGTCGAGGTTGGGATGTATATGACGAATTATCGGCTTTCGGAGACTACGAATGCCGACTTGCCTTACCCATTGTATTTAGTACTGGTATGTCTCATAGCAAAGTAATACTCAATAACTAAATTCTAAAACCCGTATTCACACGTGTTTAATCTTAGATACTGATTAAGGAAGCAAACAATCTGTATGGTGGTACTTTAGGGGTGAGGATCGAGTCTCTGTTATTTAGTGTAGGTACTTTATTAATATTAAAAACTTGATGAGCTTAGATAATGTCACAATCATCTTGGCATTAGAGATTAGATAGAGTTAAGCTTTATGCACAATGTCCCAATAGTCTGGCAAGCCAGCACGACACCAGTGACAATATATAATAATAATGTCTTATAATATCGTGATATAATACCCAATCTGTTGGCTGAATACTAGACTAGTAGGTAGATACCAGAGTTATGCATGCATGTGTTGCCTTGCAGGCGAATATCTCGCTCGTTATCAATGTTCTAACCTACCTAGGTACCTATATGCATGCCGTACTATACAAATTGGCGATTACTACAGCATATATATAGAATAGGACATACGTAGAACCGAAATACCTTTCAAAAGCACAGAGTACTGCAGAAGCAACTATACCAATTGACTGGCTTGGGTTGGCATCGCAAGTTAAAAGTGCAGTAAGACAGCTTCGTACACTATCATATGTTACGCAACTCTTTGCCAGCCTGGACCCTGAGATAAGAATGCCGTTTTGGCGGGGGACCAAGTGTCTTACCAGGTTAGTGGGCCGCGCAGCTGTGGAGACCAGATACTACCAGATGCCCAGATATCCAGACACCAACCCGCATCCTAGGTAGTGCAACTGCAGAGCTGAAAAAAATAGTATTTATTAAAACGACGTTGGTTCATCTTCATCTTGGTCTTCATCTTGGTCTTCATCTTGGTCTTCATCTTCATCCGAGAATTGAGTTTTGCAGTGTTTGGTTTTTTTCGTTGCTAAGACAAAAGCGAAACTCTCCGGTGACTCGGGCCCTGCATCCAGCCTTATACTTTGCATCCATCAGACCCAATAATCCCAATAATCCAACGACAACCAACCCATCCCACACACGACAACCCATCAATCAATCACCATGCCAGACAAATGGGTAGATTGGTCCAAGAATGTGCGGTCCAAGGACTACCGCGGTTCCTCGTCCTTTGCGACCTTCATGATCATTGGGCGTGAGTATACCCTTTTTTTTCTTTCGTCGCCTCTCCCGCACGTGTGTGTTCCGCGAACCGGGTTTCTGTCCCGACATCTCTCCCCGCATTGCGATTCCTCATATCGCGAGCCCTCCGCCTCCGCCTCCTATTCTCAGAATAAACAGCTAACCGTATCTTTCTCTAGCCGTCTGCTTCTTCCTCGGGATCCTCTTCGCTGAATTCCCCTACGACTTCCCTCTTCTCTGGACCTCGGACCCCATCGAGCCGTCCTATCTCGACCAGCTCGAGGCGCACCTGAAGTTCGTGCACCAGTCGCCGCCCCTGATATCGCGGATGCTAAGCATCATGATCGGCACCGGGTTCTGCGGCTTCTTCATCAAGCTGTTCAAGGCGTCGGAGAGCAACATGCTGTTCGACGGCGCGTCGCTGGTGCTCTACGTCATCGGTGTCGGCGTCTACATTGCGAATATCGTCAAGGGCCTGCGCTTCGTGAGCGCCGGCATCTGGCACACCCCCGACTTCGCCGGCAACTTGCCCCCGTCCGCCCAGAACCCGCAGGACAATGACGGGCGTCTCGTGCTCGGTCGCGAGGACAGCTTGAAGGTCATGGCCGCTAGCAACACCATCCTCGCCCTCGTCCTCGTCGGCGTGCTTGTTCTGCAGGCGGGCCAGTGGTACGCCGAGCGCAAGGACAACGAGGAGTATGAGCGCGTCGAGCGCGAGACCGCCGAACAGGGCAAGAATGCGAGCAACGGCGCAAGCAGCCCCTCAACTGCCGCCGAGAAGAGAGCTAGTAAGAAGAAGCAATAGTCACGACAGCGAATTAGCCGGGGTCTACTTTCTTTATTTTTCACGGTCTCTTGGCTTTGTTTTGGTGGGAGTGTGGCAAATATGCTAAAGTGTCTCCATCGGATTGCGATGAGGAGGGTGGGGATTGCGGCTATAACGGAAAAATATGGTTGTTGGTGTTTTTTTTCTTTTGTTATAACAAGAAGTTCATATTGATTGATGATCACATACCGCCCTGAAAAGAAAATACTGGTATTGGCCACCAAAGCGATGAGCATGAATTCTGGTTTCGTACCGAAACTATATACAACGAGTAAACCATACCCTAAGTGTAACGCCGATGCCAGCTCCCGTGCCCTATTATATCCAGTGGTATCAAAGCCCCCGAAATCTCAAGATATCCCTCCCGAAACGCCATTTTATGCTATTGAATATATGTGGCCTATGCAAATTCCAATCTCGTCCCTAACTAATCCCAGGCAGTGAGACCCTCACGAAGGACTACGGTTTCCGAGTGGGCGGAACAGGCGAATCAGTCCCTCGCTGGTCAGCATGGTGTTGAAATTCCGTCCACGTGGTATCGCGGCGATTATATATTGACGGCGAACCGACGGTAGATGGGTCCGCGAAAATATTGATGCTTTCGCTACCACCGCTATTCTGCCTATCGCCGCGCGGAGTAAAGGGGTTCACTATAGAGCCGCCCGAGTACCGGCTGGGGTTGGTGAGGTTCCGGAGGCCCCCGATCTCGGCGGACTGATGGTAGCTGCGCGGCCTATCGGTCATCTCGCTGTCGGGGCGGAACGCATACGCCGAGTAGGGTGAGCTGGGCGGGAACCGACCTTGCACCTGTGTCGGCGAAGATGAGACGCTCGAGCTCTGGGCCTTGGCGAGGAAGTCGAGGCGTTGCGTGTGGTAGTCAGCGTGCGGAATCGGAGCGCTGATCATGTTGCCAAAGGACTCCGTCGTGTCACGCTTCTCGTGCTCCGCTTTGGCCTTCTTGCGCTTGTGTCGTAACACCCAGACTCCGGCTATGATCAGTGATAGGGCGAGGAGACCGCCGACGACACCACCGACGATGGCCGCGGTGTTGAGTGTGCTAGCCGCCTCAGGCGATGGTGTCTCGGTTCCTGGTCCGGGTGTTTCGTCCGTACCCACTGCTGTCGGTGTAGTGCTAGCGTTGATCGTCCCCGTCGAAGCGGCAGGCGACGAGTGGACCGTTGAGGTTGAACTGGGCACGCTTGTTGATGTACTACCTGGCTTCGTGCTCTGGTCTTTGTTCATCACGCAGTTGCCGCTGTCCTTATCGCAGGAATACCCAAAAGGACAACAGCCCTTCCCGCACGTTGGAAGTTTGCCACCGAGTTCCGTCGTCCTCACCTCCGCCTGCGGATGTGTTTCTGGGTCCTGAAGCGACAAGTTGCAGCTGATAATCTGTATTTTTGAGCAGTCACTGCCATCGGGGCAGCACAGCACCGTCGTCCCCCCAGCCAGCACGTTACATGAAGAACCCGCCTGGCAGCAGAAATTTGCCGGGAGCCCGGCCTGTGAGCATTTGTTGTAGTTGGCAGCGCAGGTGCCGGCCCTCTCGAACAACTGGCCCGGCCGAATAGAAGCCGCAGACGCAATCGCGAGCAGCGCCGCGAGTTGCAGAGTCCGCAGCGAACCCCGAGCGTATAACATAGCTTGGAGAGTGTTTGGTTAGGTTATTAATATGTCGATTGATGTAGGGGTTTGTTGAAAAACTGGAAAGAAAGGAGGAAAAGTTCTACTTGAGAAGAAGGGGAGAATGTTAAGAACCAAACGCGAGCATCAACTCAAGCGGAAGGCAGAAGGAAGTGTAGTATTAATTCTAGCGGTAAAAGGTTCATTCACGATGGATCTCGAGGGCGCACTAGGAGTGGAGAGGTTTGTGTGAAATATAACGAGGCAAGTCACGAGCAAACAATGAAGGAGGATGGCTTGTAGAAGACTTAATGTTAGGTCTCGGCCAGATGTATAGAGACGAAGAAAGGGAGAGGACAAGGACAGGCGTTCATGTAGGACCAACGACAAACGACAACTAAACAAGAGGAAGATGAAAAAGCCTGTCCAAACAATAACGAGGTGAAAAGGCTTCATCGTCTTTGTTTCCACTTAGGCTGATGGATGATTGTCCATTTCCTTGGCTTGATGGCATGCAGTCCCAACAGCTGTTCGACAGGGCCCAACCAAAGCGACTAGATTGAGTCACCCATAGATGCCAAATTACAGAGGTGACCAAGGATCCGGCCGTTCGACTGGATATCTGTACCCAAAATCAAATGGGGGGCTTTAGAAATTATGGGGTGTAGCTACGTGATTCTCGCCTTCTGGACCAGGCTTCGGCAGCCATGCAATCCGGATGAGGCAGTGAAGGTCCCGGAAGGTCATGTCGTCGTTGGAATGAGAGGCTCTCGTGAAGCGAATCGCCCGTCCCTCGCGTGGGCGGTTACAGAGCCATCCTATAGGCAACCAACCTATAGGCTACGGGGCGACAGGGCGGCTGTGGGACTTACAGAGGTCGGTAAGGCGACAAAGAGCTGTGATTGGTCTAGATTTAGAGGGATCTTTCAAATTAGGCGCGACAAAGGAAAATACGCGTCTATTATTGGCTTTCAAGCTTTGCACTAGGTACCTATAATTAGGCCCCCCTGTACCTTTGATAGGGAACCGCTGATAATGTCTTGAAACTTTTAAAGGTCCTCCCTTCTTTCACACTGTAACCCCCCAATACAGACAACTCAGTACCTAAACATATGCGAAGGGATGACTGATAGGGCCCTTGGCTGTTGGTGGCAAGATATATTATCTATACTATAACTCAGCTTTGACTTCCTCCGTACAGTTTGTAGCTTAAAGGTTGTCCATGTAACTTTACTCGAGGCACGTAAAGAGGTAGGTAATGCAAGTACCAGGGTGTTCGAAGCCTAGGTAGTTGTCCTGATCTAAGCCCCCATTCTTAGGTGCTGGCCTCCTTGACGGGCTGGGTCATTGTCACGATGACCTATATTATGAACATCCTGTCGCTAGGCGAGTCGTAAGTCTAGTGTATCTACACTACATAGTATGTCCATGTGTAGTATGTATACCCAAGGTTAAGCTGTGGCCTCATCGTGACAAATCACCCTAAGCTCAATTCCTTCTTCAAGCAGGTAACTCATCGCCCCACGCCGCCATCCCGAGCTGTGTCCGTCGGCAGACAGGTCTTCCGCTACCGTTGTCATTCCACTGCTATTCTCGAAGAAGCGGTGGCGGAGTTGATAGTGTACACGTTGCGGCTCTGAAAGATGCCCAAGCTCAGCAGGTAGCATGTGTGCCTCTAGGGGGCCCAATCTTGGCCGCGAGCACATATACTAAGTATACTTACTATGTATGTAGTATACTCCGTACAGTCTGCTGATTAACCTCAAGAACTCGTCTAGTGCCGGGCGGGTCTGTGCGGCTTCCGAGACCCCGGGTTCTGCCCGGGAGGCAGCTCACGGAAAATTATCTGACATGTTCCCATGAACCCATGAGATCCAAGGTCCCTGTTGCCTGCTGTTTGTGTTACCATTGCTCGCTTCCCTGTTGGTTAACGCACTAGTGACTGGTGACAATTGATGATTGCGCGTCGACATGGTGGCGGTGGCGGTCTCTCGGTGTTAGGGCTCGCTTGTTCAGCTCACCTAGTATGTCTAGTGTGTACCGTGACAAGCCGACAAAGCCGTCTCGACGATGTTGGTAGCACATAATTGTTATCTATCCCGACGTCACACTACATCACCTTGGTTCCATAATGTTTGGTAGCGAGGTATCTAACCGGTGAGTCTGGGCAGAACTGGGGTACGCCAACGGTGACTACCTAGGTAGTACTAACATATCTCAAGTGTCCCCATTGATCACCATGACCGTTTCACCAACATAGTATGATCAACTGGTCAACTGATTTATTGATTTTCTTCGCCTTTACCGAGGCGAATACAAGGTATTACACGCCAGCAAGGATCCAACCAACTTTTCACTGCATGATAGGACTCTATTTGCCAAGCATGTGCCCTTAAGATCGCCAATATGCACACTACAGTATAGCCGACTGTAATTCTCCACAGGGTTTTGTTTCAACACCAGCTGAAAGTCATAAATGGACCAGTCGCAAAGTGGCTAGTGAAATGGCTGTGAAATGTGCTCTAGCCACACCACGTACGACCAACAACCTCCTTTCCTATGAATTAAAAAAAAATACAACCCGAGCTTATAACTACCTAGGTATAATAGCACCTATTGGACAATTGAATATTGCTAGCTAGTCACATCCGAGCCACATGTGGCTTGATTGTGGCTGTGGTTCTTCTTCGCAGAGCAGCCCGTACTGAATAGCAACGGAGTGTATTGATGTTGTGTGTGATCACTTCATAACTACCTAGGTATCTATCTCACTTTCTTACCCTTACCCTAAAGGCGCCGTTAAAGCTCGTAATAGATAGAGGTGCGGCCGAAGTCAAGAATTTATTAATTAATAAATTAATGGGTATCAAGTAATCCGGCAACTATCGCCCTATCTACTCTTACTTACCCAGCTGGTTACACCATGGAGCCCTAGACTAGACCAAACTACGGTATATGTTCTAGGATGAGCTTAATTCTCGCAATTAATTTCACGGTATATTCTACTCCATGTTTTTAACCTTTAACGTCACGTTTAGTCATAGCTCGAGGGTGAAAAACATGATTGAGAACGAATATTCCGAAGTTGCGTTTCCCAATCACGAGGATTTTCGAAGTCTGGTCATGTTGATTAAAAAATCAACCTGACCGTCCTAAAGCCGGCCGCTCCCACTTCCCACGCACTCGCCGACTCGGTAAATTACACGTCAGCACTTTGCCTTTCTGTCTATTTTGGAGCCGCTAAAGTATTCCTCACATCGGACAGCATCTGGCCCCTTCTCCAGCTTTCATACGTCAGTGACAGGGTGAGGGGCCCCTATCCTTTCACTGAGGAGGTAGTTTGCCAATCTTGTCTAGAAGGCGAAAAGGAGTCTATCTTTTAATTTACTGTGTATTGTTTGTCTTTCAAGTCCCTATCCAAAATAAGAAAAGAGGGCAACAGAGCACCAGGACCTCTGATCTGTAAAGTACCTTTTTGTGAACTTGCGGAGAATGCCCTAAATGCTCTTGGGGTGACATCTTATTCGAAGGCACGCTTGAATGATTCGACCGGCTATTCACTTCATGAAGGATCGGGGCAGGGAGAGCAGGCCTAATGTGAGCGGGACCTTCCAAGTAGTGGTACGTTGACGTTGATCTAAACCTAGAATACCTATTAAAACTCATATAATAGCCGTAGCGATTTTTATGGTCATAAGAACTCAAACGTGACTATGTATTTCCTGTCTCGTTGACCATGTGCCGAAGTTTAGTTATGTGAATCATAAGGTATATCTACCCTAAGATAATCTGTATCTGTAATCGTGATGATCTTGATTGTACTTGAATAGCTATATCATAGTTTGGATTTCTGGCACCCAGGATTGACTTATTGTTGTTGCACAGAGAAAGAAAGACGTTAATGTACTCAGGAGGGGATGCATGACGGTTTATGTAGCTATTCTAACTAATGCTCATATGGAGCCGTTACATGGGAAGCCTTCCATCAAAAGGTGTCTTATCTTGTGATCGATAGTTTATTTGTTTGTTTATTGTTTGACCCATATCTGAGCTTCTCTTGCGTCCATAGGCGGTGGCCTTGAAGGCATTCGTTATGCCGCATCCCCCCAGCTCCGTTTGAGGATATTTATCGGCTCTATCGTACAGTATAGCAATTATTGTTTTATTTATTTCATTTACATCACGTCCTGTCCCAGGCCTTTCGTTGGTGGTCGCATGGGCCCTGTGGTATCGGGCGATGTGGTCTAGTGCTTTAGCCTTGCCGTAGCTGCGCTGGAGGTTGGCATTGACGTGTGAGAATTTGATATGGCACCATGCGACGTCTCTGTGCTTAGTTCGGATAGATAAGAAGCGTTGCAGTGTTGAGCGCCAGTAGCTCCTCGAGTGATTTGATCAAGGGCGTCGAACAACTGAGAGTTAAAAGAGTGTGTATAATGAGCGTGTCTATCTATGTCTATCTATCGAGTGAAAGAGAGTTGAGTTTATGCACTTGTGAAGGGTGCGAAATTATTCCAGGCGTTTCAGTCCCTAACCACCTTGACGCCACAGAAGCAGCCCGTAACATCCCCTATTTTGTAGCCTTGATTGTTAAGAAATACTGAGTCCAATAAATCTAGTTTCCAAGGCTTCAACTGGGTCCAAAAGAATGACGAGGGGTCTGTTCTATCACCAGGCAAGAAGAAAAGAGAAGGGAAGGGAGAAACAAATGAATAGTTCTAGTTAACCCTCCATCTATCCAATTTAGGCGCAAGTTCGGTAGAGGCCTCGGTTTGATTCAGTTTATCCATACTAGTTGCACTTGAAGCAATTTTCCCTTGAGCGTTGGAACTCGACAATTATAGGAAGAGGACATTGCTTTCCATCCTTGACATCTTGGCACAACTCCTTGGTGGCATAGTAAGAGTGACCACAAGCGTAACGGGTTTCGGCTTTATTACACATATCTGCTACCTATTAGCTATAAGTGGTATATAAATATGACAGAGCTAACGAACGCTGCCAGAAGAAGAAGGAAGAAAAGTTTAAAAGGGCAGTCAGCTAGACATACTGGCTTAGGCGGGCTCGTTAATTTGTCGAGAAAAGCTACCGGTCTTTTGTCTTCAAAAGCGATGAAGTTGAGCTTGGTGTTCAGTAAATGACTTGGGAAAACTGCTTTGTTTGATAGTGATTATGATGGTTGCTGATGGTTGATGCTTAATAGTTGTAGACGAATATTTTGATACTGAGTGAAAGCTATGTGGATGCAATTTCGAACGAGGAGGTTTCTCACTTATATACTCGTTCTATTCCTCAATAGTGTTACGTCTATGTTTGCTTCAACATGCGGCTCGGTTAGTTTAGTGATCCCATTTCCACAACAGGAAACATCGTGCCTACACTTATTGTAGATACTAACATAGTACAAAATGTTGGATTAGCCGTAGTCTCGCCATCAATTCTTCCCGGTCTCGTGTGCGTGACATGCCGTTATCAGGGAGACAGACGAAACAGCAAATAGTCTGGTGAAGCACAAGTACGCTGCTCAATGTAAGGGAGGCATCACGGCATTCTTCTCAAGCGTCAATCCCGTAAAGCTCCGCGCGGCCTTGCTAGCGATA
This sequence comes from Xylaria sp. Z50, assembly GCA_037356035.1. Taxonomy (NCBI): domain Eukaryota; kingdom Fungi; phylum Ascomycota; class Sordariomycetes; order Xylariales; family Xylariaceae; genus Xylaria; species Xylaria sp. Z50. The sequence continues at coordinate 571,686 of JBAWJU010000015.1, read as the reverse complement.
AGAGAACCCAACCAGCCATATCCACTTCGTTTCACCTACCCTTCTCAATAGCACGACCACTGCTCTTAGAAGCGCTACACGTCTTTCTCAAGAAACTATCCCTCAGCGGCTATGGACTCATCAAATCGATGTAATAGTGATTCGAACTTGGGTAATGAACACCCGTTGGTGCCATTCGGTTGGGCTGGGTTGTCATTCATGCGAAGTTCAGCAGTCAACAACTACTGATACAAGGGCTAGGACCATGGTGACGAAGGCAACACGTGGGTCTGTATTATGGCCCGTTTTGTGACCTAAGAGGCAGTATTAATGACATCGACTCATTTGCTCGCGTTAGAGTGTATAGTGATGCGGATGGCGGGATAATTGCGAGGCAGTTATGTATCACAAAAATGCTCCCTATGGTACTACGGGCCGGGTTAGTCTAGTTACGCCGTGAAAAGAATACTGGTGTGTCACATGGGTGAGACGTCAAGACCCTGTTGGAACTTACCAAAGCTAGCAGGTTACGAAGGAGTTGCCGAGTTCAGACTTGATTGGATATCGATCAGACCTAACAAGAATGCAATTAATAAGATAGAATGGGATGAAATGATGAGTTCGACTAACGTTCCAAGCCCTTAGATGCCAAGCTCTTGTCATAAGGGTGCCCAAACCGAGAGATTATGAGATTTCCTGTACTACGTAGTATTTCTGGTCTTGTGAACTCAACCAAACACCGAGATGTGTGTACCGTAAAACTATGATTGCCCTCATTCTTTAGTTAGCGTCAATGGTTGACTCATAATCGTTGAACCTTTTCTTGTGCTCACCGCCTCATATTTGACTCCAACTTTGGGCTATAGCTCAATCCACTCAAGAGTTGACGAATTTACCTACACCAATACTTATTAACAATATTCCGAGTAAGTAAATAGATATAGATGAAATAAAATCATCCCCTGCTCCAAGGATTACAACAATATTGTGCATTCACAATGATTATGAGACCAACGTCTTTAGCTGTAACGAGTTTTTATTCATTTTTTTGGGGAAAAAAATCATGTTGCAACCAATTGGGTACACTGATTTTCCTTGGGATATTTTCCTTGCTATCCTCAAGCGTTTTGAGAGGGGGGATGCAATCATAGCGGTGCTTTCCCTTCTTGAACCTCTCGGGCCATCGTCCTGAACTAAACTATCGTGACCCGTACCTGTATATGGCCCCAAATTGACCCGTTACTCCATCCAAACATGCTTGGGTATATCAAGACCACATATAATGGTCGAGTAGGGAAAGGAGAATATAATAAATGGCCAAAGTCATCGCAGTCCGTCGTAATCCATGATATGGTTCGGTTCCTCCCGGCTGGTAGTAGACCGCCTTGTCCGCCCGTCCGTTGTGTTGTATAATAATATGCTAATTCCTAGTGTCGTTCCAATTCGCCTCGCGGCGTCGTTTCTTTGAGGTATATTATGTATTCCGTGTAAAGATAATAAAATGCAAAAGGTATTCCCAGCCAAAACGCCGCACTCAAGGGACGGTGATTGTCCCGCATCACCTACGGTAGGGCAAATGCAGTTGAGAGGAACAAGAGCCTGCTGTGACAGGCCAACTCTCCTTAAGACCAGCTATATTGGAAAGTGGCTGCTTATACTAGCAGGTAGTCCCAGCCCCTCATCTGCATAACATCTCTCCAGGAGATGTATGGCACCTCCGTTGATCCCGTTGCGCTAGGGCTTGGCTGGAAGCTATCTACTTGTTGCCAGACTTCGTGCAATAGCGTCACCACGCCTCCAAAGCTACCGAAGTTGGAAGCATCACCGAGTTGGGCGATACGATCACTGAAGAACCGTCTGAAAGTAGACGTCGCGCCACTGACGGAGCCTCCAATCAAGTACACCCAAGCTAGACTTCGATCAAAGCCGTGAGGCCCTGATGGAATGTGCTGAAGAACAGCGGTCAGTTTTTCCACCAAACCGACGCAGCTGGCCTGACTCGGCGAAAATCCAGGAACAAGACTACAGAGGTAGATTCGAGCTGCTAGGCGGAATGCGCTAGTGATGTTCTTGCTCAGTTGTTTGGGGCTCAGGGAGCCATTCGCGTTGAAGGGCATCTTGACTGAGGTGTCGCCATTTTCCGTGAGGTTGATTTGCTCACCGAGCGAATGCACATGTGTGCATAGTGTGATTTCGTCCATACCCTCTCGCTTGAGATTCTCAAGACACGCGATCTCTGAGATCAAATACATGACGCGGTCTTCGCAGCCCATTAGCTCACGTAATCCAAGGGAGCTATTGGATGCAGAGAGATGCTTTTCTCTATAGATATGCGCAAATGTCGGTGCTCTCCCTTGCATTGTCGCACCAAATATGTCGATCCAAGCAGTCAATGTCATGTTGAAAGGAGTTTGTGCCAACTGCTCCGTGGGGTCTGTGACGATCCGGGGCAAGTCAAGTTTCTGAACTAGAGAGCTGACTGCTTGGAAATGCTGGTGCCATGGAATGTCTGGAAGCGAGTCGTCGTAACGACCGACGCAGCATTGAAAGAAGATAAGACTCAATGTAGCCTCAAGAATCTGCTTATGATCTTCGTCCCTATTAAGGGCTTCGCACAAGGACAAGATGGTGGCATGCCTGTGTCGCATAATATCATTATCGATCTCTTCACTCTGTATATTCATTGTAGCTTTGAAGTGTTGCGCCGCAATCATAAGACAACAGTGAAGGTAACCCTTGTTGTTTTGAAGAGCTGGGAGAATGAGATCAGAGCTAACTGATCCATGCTGGTTCGTCTCGAGAATGGGGAAGATGGTAGGCAGAACGAATTGAATAAAGTGTTCTAACAAGCGTTGGTCATTTTCATCCAGCTCAATGTCAAACTGTCTTGAGGTTATGGTAGGACCGTGCGAGAAATCAAAAAAGTTCATGTTCAACGTCTCCTCAGTTAGCGACTCTCGCCGTTCTTGGTAGATCTGCTCAGTCCATTCGCCATCCATGGGGTAGTTTGGTAATATAGTGCCTGGTGGCGGTGGTGGATGATAAGTGCTGAAGGTGGAAATCGTTGATTCTTTTAATGTGGGAACATCATCAACGAACATTTGACGTTCTGTCTTGATATCAATCTCGTATGGGGATACGTTAAACATAAAGTCAGAGTGTGTGGGGAGCAATTGCGGGTTGTAGACATTGTACTCAGGCGCATTTGGGGAGCTGTTAAAATTGAAGGAAAAATGGGAGTCAATTGAGGCAGATCTTGTCCGATCCAAAGGATCTGAGAATGTCGCGGAGGTTGGCAGGGAATGTGACAGCCCTGGAGGGGAGCTGATGGAAGTCTGGATGGTATGTGACGCTTTCTCGGAAAGCTTCTTTCGCTTGATTATCATCTTGATGTCGTCCTTATGTTGCCTCCTTGAGTCGTTGTTACTCCACCAGATCGGCCGCTTGTATTCACAATGGAGGCCGAGGTGTTTGCATGCTGTGCACATGGGAGTACCCTCATCGCACTTCTTTCGCCGTAACCTGCAAGTATAGCAGCCTGGTAGAGAGAAATAAGGTCAGTTTTCTGTTGACGTTCACACTTCCACATATGGGTGTGACCGTGTAAGTGACTAGCGCAATGGCACCGGGGGTGTTCTTGAGAGGAGCACAGACCTGTTCTTGAACGCCGGTGCATCTGTGTTTTTGCCTTTGTGTTTGCGTTACTGCTGGCCCTCGCAGCCTTTGCCTTTGGTGGTTGTGCCATAGCCATGTTGACGGTTGCTGCTCTCATGAAGCCTTCACGCGAGTTGGGGGGTATGGTTGACATTTGTATAGTATTTTCGGGGGTCAAGGTACCTGCGTTGAGGTATACTACCTGGTAGGTAGGTGTGGGGGTTATTCCCTGTCGGAGGAGATCAGAGGAGCCGGGGGTCCAGGTCCAAGCCGATATTGCTAGGGTCCCTTAGAGAAGATATGCCCAAGGAATCCAGTTCAACCCAAAAGTCCACCTAACAGTCGAATATTCGCGTGCCGGGGTTTGTCAAGGATACAACTCAAGGCCGGAACTAGTATAGTATGTGCGCCGTTTTTTTGGGGAAATTCGTGATAATTAATATTACTTCTGTCGAATGAATGACCTGATCCACGCGAGTACCAGCTCGCTTTTCACTTTGATATCGATTTAGCGGATAAGAGAGAGTATAGGGGGAGAGAGGCGGGGAGGGAGGTGAGGAAGAAAGAAAAGGAAGAGGTTGTTAAGGTGAACTAGAACGACACTTGGATATTTTACCCTTCAACACGATAGATAGGTGGGCAAAGGAGGTGTGAAGCCTTATATCATTGCTTCGTGCTCATCGGGCCTGCATGGTGAGTTGGTGCTCCTCGATGCGCTGTGTTCAAAAATAGCAACAAGCAACCACCTTGGGCTAATTCCTTTTTTAACCCATGACCAAGGCGGCCTAATTACAGACCACTGCACACTGCATGTGTAATTAGCCCAAATTGGAATGGAGGGGCGTGACTTGAGCCTGTGTGCGCTTGGAGACTCCAATCAAGGCGGTCAGTTGGACGGCCCTACCCATCTCGATTCCGGACCAGAATGACCCTGTCGACCAGCCACCCCACTACAAGGGAGATAGAGGCCACTAGACTAAAGTCGAGAGTAGCGGTGCAGAAGGTATGGTACCACTCGGTGTCACGCACGGCTGCAAGCAGAGACAAGGGTAGTAAGTGGTGTGGGTGACATCGTTGGTATTTTTCAAGCAACAAAGAGGGGCAGCTCTCCAAGAGTGGCCAGTTACTTGTAGTTGCTGGGACACCACCAACTAGTGTAGATCTCCGGTCAGTCTACTAGCCAAGCAGCTCACAGAATATTCACCCATGAGTTGCGGATCCTAATTGCTGCTATGCACTACTCCGCTAGCCCTGTTCTTCTCGAGGGACTTGACTTGCTGTGACTAACATTAAGCAGTGGACCTACACATAGAATAGATGAATAGAAACGAGTTGTGAGCATTGTGACTCAGGTAGGGCCAGAGAGGACATGTTTAGACGCGTGTCTTACCTTAGCTCGCATTTGTACACCATCGTACAAGTGTCCATGTTCTCCAAGATGCTAAGATGCTGAGATGCTGAGATGCTGTGCACCCTGAAATGCAAGCTCTACAACATTAGGAAATAACCGTGCAAGGAGGGAGCAAAGAGGGAGCAGGGAGAGAGCCAGGGGTGCCTGTTGGCAGCTATCGGTTGGGCCACGGAACCAACATACTGGCGGGGTAGTGTTGTTGTTGACGATGGCTATTACTGTATGCTACCTCATAGTAACCTTCATAGTAACCTCGATACCTGTACTACTAGTACTACTATATGTATGTAGTAGAGGATCGCATCGTGGTAATACTACCCAGGCAGACCCAGGCAGACCCAGGTAGGTAGTAAGAGGTAGTGCAGGCGGTATGGGGAAAGGGAATGCTACCAAGCTGCATCAGCTCATTAGCCATTTTCTTATTCCTAGTCGCATTCACTCATTCACCCTATGCGGCATGCCAGCTCCCCGATGCCAGCTTGCTACAGTGCACAATACCCAGTACTAATACCATTACCAGCACCAAGGTACATACTTGTAGCAGTTGATGACTCTCCTGTTCTGGCAAATATATAGTAACAACGACTGAACGGGCTTTATGCGCATGCATCTCGCTTGACCGAAAATTTCTCGGACTGTGGATCGGTCGTTCGTATCCAGGCCGTCAAACCACACGACCACTTTGTTAGTATAAATCTTGGAGCAACAAGAGCCGTAATCAAATGAGCCATCTAAGCTACGTTTATCGACATACAAACAACCACCAATAAAATCACAAATGCCCAAGGTAAAGATCATATTAGCCATATTAGTAAATACCTAATCGTCGTGGACTAGGACTAGAAATGTACATGGAAGTCTAGATTGCTTTAGCTGTCTAGACGCTAGTGGCGGGAGGGGCGAGGGAAGAAAAAAAAGATTTTATTTGTAAAGATTCAACTAACCATAAAATCATATTGAGAGGAATGCAAAGTACTTGGTAGCACGCAAACCGTATGTGCGCCACAATTGCTGGGTTTGATGTTGCGATACTGTAGTCTGGTTGTTGTAGTGTACTACGTAGTGTAGGTACACTTAGGTAGTGTGGTATACACGATAGCGTAGACGGGCAGCGCAGACTCCAGCCGTTGATTCGCCGTTGGCTCGATGCTAGCGCTAATGATGAATTGAGCCGAGTAGGTCTAGCGGATGTGACAAGATTGATAACGGGCATAGATTGGCCAGAGCTCTCGAGCTAGAGCCCTGCTAGAGCCCTGTAGAGCCCTGCTAGAGCCCTGTAGAGCCCTGCTAGAGCTCGGGACGGATGGGTGCCAAGAGCGGGAATAGCCAATGTCTATGCAGAGACGGGAAGTTCCCACTAGCGTCTTTTTTATTCGAGCTGTATGTCTAGCCTATCCTGGTCGTACCTACTTGGGAGGGAAGTAGGGAAGCAGCCCGTAGCCTCGCAGGTGGGGTTCCGTGGGGTCGATGCGGGTCGATGCGGGTCTCATGCGGGCAACGATATAATGCAGCAATATTATGCAGCCAAGGGATGACACTATCCAGAGAGGCTGGTCTCTTTTCAAGGGTTCATTTGGACATGGTCAGCAACTTCTGTCAACAATTGGCTATTAGTGGCTTGACCGGCATTACAATGGTACTGCACATACTATGTAATATGGGAGAATGGAGTCGAGGTGGTATTGACATAACCCGGGTAGGCATGCTGAGCACACTACACACCTATAGTATACCTGCCTATGTACTTTGTGTGCATATGTGTGAGATATCATGATCATTTACTAGTATTAATACATCCTAGCATATCTATTCTACCGACCAACCAAGTACTTATACAATTCGCATATACATTTTACGTTAACCTAGGTGCATTTGTACTCACTTACAGACATGTTGGCAAGGATGTATATCAAAATTAAGTGAATATCTACCAAAGTGTATAGTGCAGGTAGGCGTATGAGCGCATACATCGTAGGTAGATAACCACCTAGCTAATCAAAATTTCTTATGGTTACTACAGTAGTAATGTATATCCATCAATGGATGAATGCGAGGCGAGAGGGAGGGGGTCGAGAATTTTCCCCCAACACGGCTCAAGCTTTTTTTCATCACCGGTCAAAATCACGAAGATCACCCGATGACTCCCCTGCTCGTACAACCAAGGGGACCCTGTCATCTGTACTGTCCAGGTTTGTGTTTTCCAAAGTACCTCCCTACATAGTGTACACACGGATGGTCTCACCTCCCACCATATTGTGAGCTAATTTGTCTGTTTCTATTTCTGGGCAAATATTGAAAAGTCGGGCTAATTTTAAGGCTACATCAAATGCACGGCCGGCGCCTAATGATAACAACCCCCCACAGGTATTTTGCAACGTCGAGCAAGTTGTGCTATTTTTGAATTTGCCCGTTTTGTCATCAAAAGCCTGGGATAATTATGACAATTCTTTTTTGGTCAGGTACCGCCAGTGTATACACTTGGAGTAGTATACATGCCGTAGTAGAAGGCTACTGAGGATTTTGGTTGCTTATTGCGAGCTAATCCTGGGTTTTTAGTCCCCCGCATCCCGATGTGCGACATCTTTTAATTATCACAACCACAGGCCACGACGGCACGGTAATATTATAGTACAGTAGGTATGGTATCTGGGTACATACTATATCTAGTATGTAATCAGCATTTTTTTTTTAAACAGGCGGTGCAGCATTACCGAGAAAAGCCATAGAAGCCAGGGTACCATAACAACGCCTCATATCCACCTCCTGTATAAGTAATCATGATGATGATGCCGATGCTGACACCGATGCTAGGTATCAATGTAATGGCTGTTCAAAGACTGCGCGATACTGTCCTCATCTGCGTCTGCGCAGCGGTTCGTAATTACCTCATAGTGTTTATAGAACCTCTCATGAAAGGATTTCGGTAACGTTGCAGTATACAGAGCCTTAGTGTAGACCGGAATCATTGTTTCCATACTGCAAAGCCCTAGGTTAGTGTACTACGAGGTATTATCTATTATCGGTTGCCATGTATCTACACAAACCCTAAAAGAGGAAGATACTACTATGTAGGTACCTACGCTATATACCTCGGGGAATCAGCCACATAACCACACCAGAGATAAGCCACCCACGGCTTGCATCATTTCCGTGGTTTCCGTGGTTCCGGAAACAAAGCATTCAGATGCATTCGAGCGCATTGATGATCGCCGGCATCCACTTTCGAATCCCGCCTCCCCCGCCATATCACCAGATCAGCATCATGTCTGTGCTTCTTCAATACCACCTCATTTGTCGTCGGAAGGAAGTCAGCATAACGCAAAGCCACCGAGTGTCGCGCGGCAACTAAGCTTTGCCGAGTGCGGCTCATGAGCCGATAGATTAGGTGATGACAAATTTCGCCAAATACGGCTACTGCATAGATAGTTGCTCGTAGGGAGTAGCATCATCACTGTGATATGTGGAGAGCTCTATATTATAGTGTAGATGCATTACTGACTGTCAGAGGAGGTCATGTTGGTAGTGTAGTGTAATTCTTTACCTAACCTACCTAGGTAGTCTACTTAGGTCTCACACAGCACGAGACCTACTTCTACACTAAACTTCAGCTATCCACGTCAAGACTGGTAACGTGAATGCATCCGTGAAATCCTTCCGCCTTGACCGGTACTTACGCCATGATGCAAGAGATGCATCAAAGTTTGCAAATAAACGGCATCGGTCGAACGATGCCACCAGATTTTCGCAAACCCCTCCCAACGATAGATACTCGGTACTAACCTAAGAGAGCTTGGCCGAGAAAACACATTCCATTCCTATACTAAGTACACTCGGCGGTTGTTACGGGGTCTCATACACTACACTAGGTATCCGTGTGACGGCTGTTACAGGCCGTTTTCGCAACTTCATTGGATCTCGGTCACGAACAAGACTCATACTGTGACACCTATCCCTCATTCACGATACCCAGTCGGAGGCATGGGGTTACACTTACACGTAGATTGCCATAAATTCGTCATGATCATGCAACATGAACAAAGGCGGTCAATTGTACTACATCCGAACACCGCATATCGGCGGCACGAATATATGACCCGTTCGTGACGTCGAGGTCACCGAACCCGAACCTCAACTTTTTGAGTCAAGGTGAGCACGTGCAAAGACTCGGTGAAGCTCACCTACAGTCCTCAGCTGCAGAAGCCACGCTTTTTAACATGCACGATTTGGTGGAGTAACGCTCTCCCCATCTACACTAGCCACAATGCAGCACAGTAGTGTACAGTAGTATCCGCTATGGCCCTATTAACCCTCCACTATGCACACGCAAGTATTTGAGCTACACGAGGCAGGTAACGAAAGATATCCAGGTCGGATAATCGCGGTGTGCGAAGCTTGAGCGGCCATGCCATTGAATACAGAGACATGATATGATTGCTTCATAGATACCAACGATATGGGCGCAGTCGTCGTCACATTGCCAATTGATAGGTCACGAGTATGAAAAAAAAAAAAATTCCAATCAAATGTCTATAGTAGGTAGTTCAATCACTCGCCATTCAGCTCAGCCAGCAGGGGAGAGTCCCCCTAAAAGAAAACCTGGACGGAAAATATGCAGATCATGTGCGTTGGTCTTAATGTCCAAGACCAACCAACCCCGTCGCTATTGGGTATCAAGCGACACCGGACTAACAAAACTACCTAGTCATGGATCCTTCATCGAGCACTAGAGTAGTCGCAAAATCGGACCGTTCCATATACCCAAATTGTAAAAGACCCAAGATCCTTCGATCTTCGTAACACTACGGCTATTCAGGAAAGCGAGGGCTTCGTGCAGGCGTTACTTTATAGTCATGATTGGTCACCGACAATCTGTTGCCAGTGAGGTATTAGTTACTGCATTGGGCAGCTTTCGAGAAGCCCTGTGAGGGTCCAAGCATGCAGAAACCAATCCGATAAAGTGTAGAGAATGGGGATTTGATTGCACCGTACTATACCGTACTATGCTATAGGCACAAGCCCAAGCGCACCAAACTGCAGCCGTTCCAAGACCATTTCAGAAGCGAGGCAATGAAGACATACGAGCACTATGTACTCTAGCAGATCTAGAAATAAGCATAGTACTCGCGACTAATGTTCTAGCGCTCGCATTTCCTATTCCGGGTTTCCCTTCGCCCAATGCTGACAATACTATTCGGTCTTGGCTGACCGGGCTAGTCCACAAAACAACCACCTACCGGTTTTCCCCTGTCATCCAGCCTTTGCGCATGGATACTGCTGTGTACACTACAGTAGTCGTTGTTGAGAACATGTAAAAGTCAATCATCATCGGTTATTTCCTGACCGACTTCACGATAACATTCGCTTCCTCTCTTACCGCCTTTACACATCATTGACTACGTGTAGATAAGTCGTAACTACACATCACAAGCGGCTAAAGAGGCACTACCGAGCTGGGGTGTTCGGCAAACTTGACAAAGTTACCAGATCTTGGGAATTGGTAGTCCGCGTGCCATCCGCTCCTATTCGGTGGATAGCATAACTGTTGGTGCTCATTTTTCTGAGGCCTTGCAGTCGGTAGCATCACAAGGTACTATGTACTACGTGCCATCTACATAGTAGGTAGTAAACCAGCCACACCGCACCGTCACACATGAAAGAACAGCGGAACATGGGTTTCTTGACAATTGACAATTGGCGATTGACGGATCGGGCTGGTACACTGAGAAAAAAAACAGCCGTCCAAGGTCACACCCGACCCTTGTCTTCTCATGGGCGCTTAGACAACAGCTGTTTCTGGGGTCCCTAAAGACTTTTCTGGCCAATCAGACCAATAAAGTCCTTGGCTCTATGCACTCCTATACTCCTCACTTTGCTTGTCCAACCACGGTCAACCGTCCCATCATCCCCTCGCCGTGGTTGGTCGACAGTTGGCCGGCGGACTCGGCCTCAAGACGATGGGTGGCTCTGCTCCGCTGTACACATAATCGGCAAAAGCTATTATTAGTGGGAAGGGCATGGAGGGCATGAGTTATAGGTGACTTGATGTAGGTGATTCGTGCACTGCAACGCTGTCACAGCATTGTCCCAGCACTTTAGAAACAAATCATATCGCAGAGGGCTGCTATCACATTATCCCCCTCCTAGATACATGTGAGAAACCGCTGTGAACTGGACTCTATACACCTTGTCTCCTACATATACTATCATCCGCAGGCGCCCGTAAACTGGCCTTGGCTCCTCTTTCCCGCTTTCGCATCGTCGAATTGGTCCTTCGGGCACCCAAAGCCAGCTTTTCTTTTCCTTCATCATCCTAATAATCCCATTATTCATATACCCGTCTCCTTGGTTATAGAGAAAGTAGCACGTCGGCAACGGCAAGATTGCGACAGCGCGATTGCAATTCAGAGAGTTCTCCTTGTATCTCCGTTCAAAATGGTACGTAGGGTGGCTGCCGATGGCTCTAGCAAATTACCTAGATTCTGATGGCGACTAACGAGCTGTCTCGACAGAATACACACACATTCTCCATGGGCGGGCGGCCGCATTATCAAATGCGAGGAAATAGATTTCATGACTCCTACTTCGGTTTGAAAGATTCTGAGTACCGTCCAGTATCGGTGACAACAGAGATCGTAGACACAGATTGGGAAGAAGATGAAATGATCAGCGAATTAGAAGATGAAGACACAAATTCACCTCGGGTGAGCTTGAATTCGGTAAGGAACACCACAGACGTGAATTATTTGTTCTCATACCGCTAACACGTTCACTCCTAGACCAGTCAGCAAAGCGCAACAACGGTATCATCATACGACGAGGCACACACACCCAGGTCGAGCCGGACTCGAGAGGCGTATCCCTATGATTTCGACTCGTCGAGGCCGGTAGAGGGCCCAAGAGGACCACATTTATTCCGGTCGTCCGTAAACTCGCTTGATTATCAGGAAATCCTATCCTTGTCACCAATAACACCCAAGACGGCCAAACCATACGATGCAGACTTTCGGCAACCTTTCGTTCCTGATTTGTTGCCTCGCTCTCGAGGCAGTCCCATTCAGTTCACTCATGAGAAACTAGACCCGATCGAGTTGGCCATGTGGTCACCACAGAAGGTTGCGCAATCGATGCTCAATGCTGGCATCGAGCCATCAATCGCGGAGAAATTTGTTGAGAATGATATCAATGGCGCTATCTTAATAACATTGAAATTCGAGGATCTAAGGGAACTTGATATCCAATCGTTCGGTGTGCGAACGAAAATATGGGAAGAAATCCACGTCCTCAGAAACCCCAAAAAGCCATTACCAAGGCCAGAGACACCGATCGAAGATGAAGAAAGCAGAGAAGTGAGAAGAGAGAGGCGGAGGATGGAAAAGGAGAGGGAGAGGGACCAGGTAGGTTATCCGGAACGCTCTGAGAGCTGCAAGCGCTCTAAGAGTTTAAAACGCAACAACAATAGGCGGAATCTATCCCGTGAAGACGTGATCTCTCCTCTGGAGTCGGTTTCTATCGTCGGTATCGAGCAATTGATTCCCGAACCACATCACTGCTCCAAGGGCGAGAGCTGCAAAACGTATAGGAAGCGACAGCGCATGATCGAGGCATTTAAGCAAGATCATCCGTTCGTAGACATGGACAAAGGCGGAATCATCCTAGTAGCCGGTGACCCAGGAAATCCTGAAACGGCACCGGCGCTCAACCGTCCTTCGTCCACCGAGGCATTGCGCCCCATGTCCGATGCTGTACCTTCGGTGGTGGCCTCATCAGACATCCTTGGCACCGGCATGGCTCCTTTTCAGTATCTGCAAGAAGCCGCACTTCGCAATCTGCAGACACGAGACCCCCAAGATAACGTCCGACAGTTCTTGAACTTCCAACATCAGGACAATGGAGCAAACACGGGCGAGGTTCCGCCAACACCTCCCTTTGAGTTGTACCCTGGGCGGACACCGCATGGCGGTTTGCGAGCTCTGCCCAAACTCTCCATTCCCGGCCAAAAACAGGCAGTCCAGAGGCAACCCCAGCAGTTAGGACCGTCGAACCTGCAGCAGGAATTCGTTCCTTGCCCCATGGATAGAGCTGAAGCCCTATCTCCTGACTTAATGACACCTACTGCCCCGTACCGCTTTGGTACCCCCTTTTCAGACATGGATGTCCCCGTCACAGCGGTGCCTCTAGGCCCAGTGGCTCGAGATGCATCTCAATCAGTCCCTCCCGATATGGGCTACCGGGCCGCACCTATCTCGCGGTCCCGAGCTTCGCACCGTCCGTCCCTACAGATTATGGCGCCCGTCAAAGAAGACGTGTGCTCACCCACTACCGTGCAAAGTTACGACGTCCTCACCACCCCGCGTCAGCGGCCATCTTTTTCCCCCAAGTCATACTCACCTACTAGGCAGGGCTCTCCGCCCAAGATTCCATCGCGTCCGCAAAACCCCTTACAGGCACCACCGCGTGTACAGTATCCATGGTCACAAGCTCAACAACCCCCAGTGGCAGGCAACGCCGGTTCAGCAAATGATGCCGAAGGTATCTCATACCAAGGGCCGGTCAAGAAGCGCAGGACGCGGATGCTGCGACATGAGTGGCACGACCAGTACGCCGTGCTTAAGGGCACCCGGCTAGCGCTACACAAGGACGCGGATACCCGCGACCGGTCGCTCGAGTACATCGACATCGATGACTACGCAATAGCATGCTCATCGTTGTCGACGACCTCGAAGCTCAATGCTGCTTTCAAAGCCATGAGCATCACACGGGGGCATAGAAAATCAAACTCGACGTCCTCTGACGATATCGCGGCCTTCAGCTTCCAGCTAATCCCCCAGGACCCTGAGGGCGGTAAGCGCGGAGTCGCAAGCCGGTTACTCAAGAGGGAGTCTCAGAGTATATCCGGTCCTCTCACTGGTGGCCTCGACAGCAGCTTCAACGGCACGGGCAAGACACATCACTTCGCCGTCCGCAGCCGTGACGAGCGCATCGATTGGATGCGGGAGCTTATGCTTGCCAAGGCTCTTAAGCAAAAGGGCGAGGGGTTTGAGGTTAGCGTTAACGGGAATATGATATAAGGCTATTGTTGGTTTTGCTACCATCCCCCTCCCTCTTCTCTTCTTTGCAAGAGATTTATATATTTGCGTTGTCTAGTCGCTCTCTACTACCGGCAGCCATATGTTCTGTTCCATCCCTCCTCCTAGTTTCTAATGTGCCTTTCCTTGCTTTGGCTTCCCTTATTTCTCTTCTCTCTCTATTTTTTTCTTCTAAGCATCCGCCTTGATATCCCGATGATTTTATCCAAAGAACGCAGCGAGCCACCTATTTGATTTTTTTATTTTTTTTTCCAGTTTGCTTGCTGAACAACCAATGACGACGATTGGAAGGGCACAGGAATTCAGTTTGGAAAACGAAGTACGACGAAAAGATGGACGAGTGAATGATTTTGGAGGGGATACATGCTATACCACCACGCTCATTAGTATTGGATATACTCCAGTAGTTGGTGTGGAAGCAGGTGGTCTTTTGCAGCGATGATTTGTTTTAGTAACTGAAAATTAGGAAAATGAGAATGATAGTTCTATCAAAATATGCTACTCCTGTATATCAGCGATTTCATCGAGTATCACGATTTCTTTGTCTAACCAACTACCCATTATATGTATAGGGCGCCGACCCAGCTGTGCATTAAATCGCAATCGTGATCAGGTTACAAGCAACGTAATTGAAAACTTCTTGAGATTATAAAGGGGGTGATAATCGGTGATGATCAGTGTATCTAGGATGATAGCTAACAGCCCTGCTATGTTAAATCTGTCCCTCATGATTTCCTCGCAATATTTCCAATACCAAGTTTGCTTCAACAAGTATATATGTAAGTGGAAGGTAGCTCCTAGCCCTCATAGAGCCATCTTGAATATATAATCTCGCCCAGCGCATTTCACAGTTATTATATTCCTCGTACCACCGAACAAGCATAGTTGCAAGTTACTATATGGAGGTTTCTTGCCTACTAAACTAGCAAGAACCTGTGTAAATCAGACCAAGGATCCTAAAAAATGCGAGCGAAATTCCAATCGAGGTGACAGCGAACAGTTATTGTTTTTTTATTCCACTAAGACGTACGCCCCTGTCATCTTAATACAAGAGTACATCAATGAAATCCTCCGGTTTGACGCACAGTTATGACATAAATCACCTATAGGATCCCGTAGCGGCCGGGGAGGAGCCGTGACAATGAATTTGGGGGCTAAGATTCTTAATATATATTAAAACCACGCCGGTGCATACGGGGCCGGCCCTCTTCTTTTGATAACCATGTCCCAGAAAATAGCACAGGTACTATAATAGACTACGTGTTATAAGTCAAAAACATCGTACATATCGCAGAATCTAACTATAGCAACATACTACAACATAGTAGTGGAATGTGGTTAATTTAGGCACTTGATTATCTACAGCTACCACATATAGTATAAACCGTGACGATGCCATGAATAGTAATTATTACTGGCCGGTTTAGGGCAGTAAACTTTCATAAATATCCTCTGCATTTACCTTGCCACTCTTTTATATGCCCCTTGGACACCCTTGAATAGTTTATGATCCGGATAGAACGAGCCTTATTTTGAATTTTATCATCTGCTTGGCACCTAGTCTTGGATACGGAATTAGAACCATGGCTATAGTTCCAAGGTTAATTATATCTCGGGTATGGGTATGCACTACTCTATAATGGGTACAAGACCTATACTTGGGTATATAAGCTCGCAATACGGCGCCCTCTGGCGAGGTATTATAAAAAGGGTTTGGTAACGTCCATATCCATGGCCTCGGTAGTGTTATCTGGGAGGCTGCTATCTAAAAGCCCTCTACGCTATATATACTATCTTTAGGCGCTCATCATTTATATCCAGCCCATTTAAAGTGTATATTATCATCTGCTTATGTCTCTTTTCGTCAGCAGTAAAGAGTGTATCAAGTTTGTCATAATAAACCTCCATTCCCCCGAAGCCCAATTATGTGTTCGTTCTCCTCCCTGAAATATATATGAATGAAATAAGACAACAACAAATTAGTCGCTTAGGGGCGGCCATATCGGGCGTTCATCTCTGCATGGGTAAATTGACGAAATGCTAAGACCAAATAGTTTCTCCATTATGTAGATGCTAAACCTTCTACATACAGTTCCTTTGTTTACAAGGAAGTAGTGGCAATGTGAAATTAGCTTCGTATTTCATGCCAGGCATCGGGAATTTGAGATTGATAGGCCCTACCGGAATAATAATGTTAATTAGGATAGTATAAGACGCCTAACAGGCAAGGATAATCAAAATCCTATATATCTTATTAAGAGACAGTTGGGGGTCCTCCCACTGTCACAACTCCATGACATAAAACAAAGGAAGTTCTTGTATATAGTAAATAGATAGTTACGAGGTTTTCAACATCCTCGTGCATCAACAAATGCCATACCGTACCCCTATACTAGCAGTCCTGACACCCACGATCTCAAATTTAATCATGTACTAATAGTTGTCTAGCCGTGGTAGAAATCCGGTAACACACCCCTGCGGAGGATACCAGGCTCGGGCAAATAGCTAACTTCTAATACTAATTAACTGAAATATCAAACTAGGAGCAAATTACTGGGTCGTGGTGGGCAAAACTGTTTTCAACCTCTCTACGTGGGTCGGTGAAAAGGGCATTGCAGCCAACAGATCCTGACAATACACTTCCAACACAATACGGCTCTACAGGGGATCAAATAGATGCTCGTGAGTGCTTGGCTAAGGCTACTTTAGTTGGGACTGGGGACTCGCTGAGTTTGAAAAGAAAGAGAGAGAAAAAAGAAGAAGAGAGACATGGCGAATAATGTTAGTTATGTTTTGGTACAAATTTATACTTTGTATATGACACAGTAGCTCCCCGGCCGTCTATCCTGGGAACAAAAGTTGCCTAGTTATCTTACAATTGGCGTAAATCTCTAATTTTTTTTCTTTTTCTCATCTCAAATTGTCCTGTTGCTCGCTGAAAGCCAGACTTTCTACTTTGTCCCAATCGATAGTCTCCCACCACTGTTGGATATAATCCCCCTTTCCTGCGATACCATAATCCGTGAGCCAGACGTGTTCCCAGGTATTCACACATAGAAGTGGGATAACATCAGTGCCGCCTGGGGCCTGAGGATTGAAACGACCCCCACTGTAGCCGGCACCCGTCTGTGAACGCTCCAAGAAGGCATTCACGGTACCCCGGTCGGCTGACATCGTGTTGAAGTCGACACCCTGACGCCGCCAATGTGCTGCCGTGTAGGGCGACCCGGCTAAATATGTGGTTAGGATGCGCAGATCCTGCATATTTGCGTTTCTAACCAGCCAGACAAAGCCGGGACCGAACATGCCCAAGGCAGTTGTCAGGAACTCGCGCCGCAGCGTCTCGATAGAGCTAAAGTTTCTTTCTAATTCCTGCTTCAGCTTGGGTGGAATTCGAGTCTCGGATGCCTCGAGCTGGATTTCTTCCTCCCCTTGTGCTCCCGAGGGACGTGCCTGGGCCTTTTGCTCGTACAGATTTCGTAGGTTCACCATTTGGTTGAAGAAGAAGTGGTTATTGTGTGACATCGAGGCATAGTTAAAGACTGCTGCTTGCGATGGGTCGCGCGCAGCGTTTTTGAGGATAGTTAAGGGTGTTTGTTGCTCGTAATCAGTTCCTATTTAGGATGACAAGTTAGCATGGGGCCACACGCACGCACCCACACATGTATAAATATTATGTATGATGGTGACGATTACGAGGTCTTACCAGCTGTCATCATGTTTAGCTTGTTTACGACGTGTTTCATGTACTCAGTCCAGGCCGTCGAAAAGCCAGCTGGACTCAGCAATCCCGGTACCCCGTCGTTGTAATGGAATTGGTCGAGTATAGGGACGCTGTGCTGTGAGCGAGTGAAAAGCGTTGTCCGCCGCAATAAGGCGCCGGCCCGCGGTATCCTTATCCTGGGGCGCAACATGGTGATGTGTGATTATCTGTCGCTAGTTCGAAGCATTGGAATAGTGAAGGTCCTTGAAATGCTGCGCGAGACCTTACTTTTTTCTGGCTGCTCAGTGTAATTGAAGGTTGCTTCATGTTGATTGGATGAAATGTTGGTGGGCTGGAAAATTGGTTTCACCGACTAAGAGGTAAGTACCTTAGGTAGGTTAGGTACCTAATGTATCTTGTCCACTCAAGCGCCTTGCTGGTACCTCCAGTGCTGGGGTATGTACTTACGTACCCTACACACTTGAGTATCTAAGCACTCTGCCTCAGTCTTCTTGGACTGGGCATTCTCACCCTCGGACAGACGGAGGAAGGGGAGAGAACTTTTATTGTAATTAATTTGTGTCAATGGATACTGTATGTAAGTAAATATGATTACTCCATGTGCATGTACGGCGCCTGGTACAAATATCAACGATATTAGATACGAGATAAAGTGTACCTTAAATACATATAGTTACCTACTATCCTGGAATTCTTCGATTTGCCCTGATATCTCACATATAATCATGCAAGCTCGTAATAATTTGGTTATGTATAATACAGCAATTCCTGCGCCGTCCGATGCAGCCGTTGAAGTGCAATCCGAGGAAGAAAATCCAATAAGTCAGTTTTGCCCAGAGAAACCAAGTGACCGCCCAATATGTCGTAATTATTACAATATTGTTATTACCATGAGATTTCTTCGCCCCGTCCTAAACCTCGGGTACTTAATCCTCCATAAGACCTAGCATATCGAGCTCAGTCTTGACTATTCGTTCGAAATCTTCGCGATCGATACCTGAGGCTCGAGATAGCAAGAATAAACTCTTGATACTACGAGAAACATGTTGCCTCACGCCGAAGTCGCTTTGCTCTTGACGTGCGGCTGCCGCTTCGAGTTTTTCAACCGACGCATTGGAGCCGGCGCTCGATGCTGGCCGTGGGCAAGGGTGGACAAGATTTGGCTCATCGCCCGCTTTCGAAGGTAGTGAGCTGGATCTTGGTGGCTCCGTTAACATCCAAGAATCTTGCATTCCGTTTTCTGCTGTCTCGTCATCGCCATTTCTAATTTGTATGGCAGCCGATGCTAAGCCCAGTGGAGGAGAAACATCTACATTAGCCTCCTCTTCGGGATCGTGACTGTCTATCGTAGACTGGACGTTGTCGTACTGAGCATAGTAGTCTTCCTCGTTAGAGGCATTCCATGTCTGCGTCGTTTGTGGTGCCGGCGATCTCTTCATAGCGGGTGTTTTTGTACCTGGTGTAGCATCATATCTTGCCCAATAATCGTCGTCGTCGTCATCATCGTCCTCATGTCCAGTCGCATGGCCATTCAGAGGGCTCAGGAGAGCATTAGCCGTCAAAACAGGTATTTCTTTAGGCTGTTGTGATTCCTTGAACTGCCGTTCAGCTTCGGCTATTGTCGATGCCCCCCCAAAAGATGAAAATGGCGATGGCGTGTCTAGCACAGTGACCTCTCCGACCTTCCAGCCTTGTTCCTCGTCGTCAAGCGTGCAGTACACAAGGCGGAAAGCTAGCTCTATTTCCCTGATTGCGACGAGGGCCTGTAGGGTTTCTGCATCTAACCGCCGAAAACGCGTTTCGGCGTCGTAGTCCCAGTCAATTTCGATTTCCCCAGACACAGGATGTGGTTCTAGTCGCTCGCCTTGAGCGATTTCGGTCAGCTTCGGAACCTTGGACGTATCATAGCAGAGTAGTCGAATCCATGGATCGTTCGTAGAGCTGAAAGACAGGAGCTGCACTCGCTGTCGCAGGATTGGCGT
Source organism: Xylaria sp. Z50 (assembly GCA_037356035.1). NCBI lineage: Eukaryota > Fungi > Ascomycota > Sordariomycetes > Xylariales > Xylariaceae > Xylaria > Xylaria sp. Z50. Next base: position 551,850 of record JBAWJU010000015.1, on the reverse strand, counting down.
GAGGAGAGGTAGAACAGATTCTGATGGCTGCAGCGAAACCGCAGCAGCGCGAAGCGAAGGAATCAGAGGACCAATGCTCTCTCCAATATTTGGTGGCCGAATTGGCGAAACCGTCATTTTGATCGTAATTCTTGGCAAGATACAGTAAAGTTTGTGCTTGGTTGTAGTTCAAGCTCACATCAATGGCAGAGCTCTGGGATGCCGCATATAATAAAAGCGGAAGATGGTTGAAACACGCTGGCGGCGCCTGAATCAAATGAAGTTGAACGGCTCCACTGATGCCTTTGCAGTTTGATGACACAGATGGTGAGTAATCAAGCTCTGAACGCGGCTTATCGATGAAAATTTCCAGCGTATAGTCAGAGTCAGAGGGGGTAAGATAATCTGGGAAGAGAGAAGGCGGCACAACTGCATAGGAGGCCTTATAAATAGGCGTGAAGCACCGCACCGTTACGGTTCGCGAGTGGGAGGATGCAGCTGGGTTTCATTAGACCACCCTCGTCGAACGATGCTGGTGCCGCTGCTGCAAGTGATAGGTGTAGAATCATGTATGTCTGTCAGTCGGTTGGCCGGTTGGTCGGTCAGTCGGTCTGCATGCAGCCATCTAGGACTGAAGCTGCATATATATAAGAAACAGTTACAGCGAGATATTTACCCCAGTGATGTATGCCTTCTTCATTTTGCTCGGGCGGACGGAAGATCACGATGAGGGGCACGCTAATACGATAACAACCAAACCAATGGACATGGGAGATACCTATTGCTTCTCAACCACCAACGTATACTAATAGGTATATTTTTAGAGGCGAGACACTCAATTCATTTGGGATTGTGCCGCCTTGGATCAAGAGGTATAGCGTAGGCCTCCTACATCTAGAAGGTTTAATCTTTTGTGACATCACTTCTTCTTTCAACTTTCTGTGGTGAGTAGACTAGGTACTGAGGTATCATCTCATCTACCTGTTCTAGGCTTGGGGTGGTTACTTTTGGCCAAGAACAATTGGAGAAAGGTACCCAACTCATGCGGGGAAGTACCCACCTTGAGTACCTATTCCCAGTATATTGACAGTCGGAAAATTCTAATCATACTGTATGACGAGTACACCTCTGTCGCTCTGCACTGTACCACTTGTGCACTATTTGCACTGTACGACATACTATTGTAGGTAGGTATACGGAGTATGTACACGCCTCTTTCCGACCTGTTTGACAAGGGTTGTCTCTCGTCTTGCAAGGGTTAATTGCCTGCTCTGAGACTTAGGTACTTGCTACCTGTACACTAAGCTAAGTACTTGCCTTACCTAGTGTAGTTACCTAGTATCACTGGGTTAGCACAGTATAACGACCTTGACTATCACGGGTTCTTGTCATCCATCGCTTGGCATCAAAAATCTAGGATTGACCGACGACAACTGCGACACAACTACGTGTAGAATCTATAAACCCGCCTATCAACTTTATCATCACTTGACTGCAATTAAGACTATCTAGGCGTCTCTTCTCTTCTAGACTAGGCCGTAGCTGGGCAGACACAGCTTGGGCAGGGCCCTTGCGGATGTATGTCGCAAACTGGCCAACGCCTTCAAGATGAGGTAAGCTGCTTCAATGCCAGGTGATACTTGATCACGCGGCGCAAGCGGAGAGATCTAACATGGCGCCATCTTCGCAGGGCTCACGGCTCCAAGTAGTCACAGCCGGCGCCACAGCCGGTCTGATCTCGAGGTTTGTGATTGCACCGCTCGATGTCGTCAAGATTCGGTTGCAACTGCAGCCGCATTCCCTCTCGGACCCCCTGTCTCACAAGAATCTGCGCGGTTCTCCCATCTACAAGGGCACAATACGGACGCTACAACACATCGTAAAGCATGAAGGAGTTACTGGGTTATGGAAGGGCAACGTGCCTGCTGAGCTGATGTACGTGTCATACGCTGCGGTCCAATTTACAGCGTATCGGTCGATGACGATGCTACTGCATCGTTTCTTCGGCAAAGAAAACCCCCTCCCGCAAGCTGCTGAGTCCTTCATCAGCGGCGCGGCTGCCGGCGCCATGGCCACCGCAACTACGTATCCGCTGGACCTGCTGCGCACGCGCTTTGCCGCCCAGGGCAATGATCGTGTATACACATCACTGCGTCGGGCGATTTGGGAAATCCGCCGCGACGAGGGAATAAAGGGCTTTTTTCGTGGCTTGTCTCCCGGCCTTGCGCAGATTATCCCGCTCATGGGCATCTTCTTCGCCATATACGAGACCGTACGGCTACCGCTTGGCCGACTGGATCTACCGTGGGGGTCTGGGGATGCAACTGCCGGCGTGCTCGCTAGCATTGTCGCGAAAACGGCTGTGTTTCCACTTGATCTCGTACGCAAGCGGATTCAGGTGCAAGGTCCTACACGGAGTCTCTATATCCACAGAAACATTCCAGAATACGCGGGCACTATTCGTACCATGCAGCAAATTCTCAAGCAAGAGAAGGTCAGAGGTCTTTATAGAGGATTAACGGTCAGTTTAATGAAGGCGGCACCGGCGAGTGCGGTCACGATGTGGACATACGAAAGAGTTCTGAACCTCCTAATTAGCTACGGAGGGGATAAGTCTGTAGAATCAGCTGTTTAGAGGTGATGTATTATATATCGGCATGAGAATGACAGGAACGCAGCGTTGTATTCATAAGAGCTGGCGGATACTGGTTCGTTGTCATTAGTTGCATAGATAGACTGGCTGCATGGCCACATAAACTGGATACCCTATAGATGTGGGAGGATGAATTCAATATGTACATTGGTATTTTCCTCTTGTAAACCATGCATTTAGTATTGGTGCTAGCAAAAATGCTGTACATGTTTCTGCTTGTGCTGGACAAAGAAAAAAAAAAAGTATGCCTCTATTCAATCGTCTTATAGTACAGTCACTTTCTTCCTATTGGGTACACCCACTCTACAAGTCTTATTTATTTATTTTCCTTTCTTGACCCAATCCTCGATGACATCGCGAGCGTCACTAACTTTGTCGTCGACATAGGTCTTGCCAAGTTCTGCGTGGATCTTTGTCATGTACCAAGCACGCTGGATACCCTCGCGCGTGCGCAGATGCGTGTCGGCGACAGCGGGGAATCGCTGCTCATAAGTCCATAGCAGGTTCGAGACATTACCCATCGTGACAGGGATGACGGCCCAGCCGGCGCCGATACCTAGCGCTATTGGTAGAGAAGCGCGTAAAATGATATTGCGATTTCGCGCTATGATACTGCCAGCCATCGAAGCTACTAGCACATATACGAGTCCCGGCATCAGCTGCTCGCCGCTCTCGCGGGAAGGCGCTAGAGACGCAATGGTCGATGTGAAAGATCGCTCTAGGTTGAACGCCCTATCTACCGCGGCATTAACCCCATCTTCGGCGGACACTGCTTGCTTGTACAGGAATAGGCGGGCCTTGCCGATCTGTGCGGCTAGGCGATCCGTGGGTGTTGGCCTCCGCGGAACGACCTGCTGCTCGTCTTCAGGCTCCGGGAAAGGTTTTGATGATGCAGGGGTTGTGTCGGATATTGGAGAGGGTATAGGCGTTGTGCTCTTGGGAAAAGGCGTCTCCTCGAAGTCGTCATAGATAGGTTTCTTCCTAAGCTGTAATAGTTCTTGTTAGCGAAGCTGTAACTATGAGGGATGAGAGTGTCCGCACTAGAAGATGGTCCTGAGCTGGTTGTGGTGCTTCGGCGAGCGCAGCCGAGGGAAATAAAGCACCTCCGACCAGAGTAGCGGCCATGAAAGGCGCGGCGACTCTCTATAGAAACGAATCAGCATTGAAAGAGCTTAATTGGTATACTGGCCGTTGAAGTTACCTGTCGCAGCAGCACTCTCGCAGCCATGTTGCCGACCAATTGACGTTGAGGAGGGGGGGCGGTATTGGGTGGTCTGAATGTGGTGAGATGGAATTTCAGATTTGAACTTGGATGTTCATCGTCACTGGCAACTGACAGGTACTCGTGTACCTTTTTTTTTGGCGGCTATTTCCGGAGGCTCGGGATTTTAGATTTTAGACACTGGGCCGGACCCTTCTGCCCTCCCCTGTACCTGCCTAGGAACCCGCCTATACCTACTACCCTCCTTAACCCGCACCTGCGATATCACCCGCTGCACCGAATCTTGCGCCGCCGATTGGCCTTCTCCATACATTTATTTCTACATTATGTGTAGGCATATACACCACTTCTTTCTTTTCTCTTTCTTTTCCTCCCCTACCCTTTCGAATTTTTAATACGATGCTCGACACATCATGATCAAAGCTGTACGACCTGGTCTATGGACCGGTTCAACGTGTATTTGCCGCCTTCCCCGAGCCCAGAAACGACTGCTACAGAGGCGCTGGCTTGCTGCTGTGCCCGGCGCCGCCCAGAGTCACGATACTATACGACCTCCGCCAGCCGACTACTCGACCGCTGACATAAAGCACGATGATTCTCTCCTACGGCAAATATTCGATGCCCCGCCCACTTTTCGAAGCCTCCTGCAGCCTTTCATCCAGAGCGCAAGCCGACAAAACAATGTTGGCTTGTTCCGGAACAAGTACCTGACCTCACCTCAGGGCTTTCTGACATTCGCCGATATCACGATAGCCAGGGCCTCGAGGCTTGTCGATAAGGTCACAAATGCTTCGACAGTAACAGACTACAAGACTGTAGTTAGAGATCTCGACAGATTGAGTGACTTACTCTGTCGGGTGCTGGATGTATCTGACTTCGTACGGATAACACATCCCGATGTCAAGATTCAGGAGGCTGCATCTGCCGCCTGGTCCAAAGTCTACATGTACATGAATCAGCTCAATACTTCGACTGCGCTAAGCGACCAACTTGGGAAGGCCCTAGCCAATCCCGAGGTCATGTCAAGCTGGGATGAGGAAGAGCAGACAGTCGCAAAGTTACTACAGCAAGACTTCAAGAAATCTGCGATTCACCTACCAAAAGAATTTCGGGATGCTTTTGTGGATGTGTCTCAGAGTATCAGCAAGTTAGGTGCTGAATTCGTTGACCATATGCAGCCCGAAAAGCTATCTCTTCAGTTTCCAAGTAGTAAGCTCCACGGCATAGATCCCCAAATGGCCCAAACGATGGTCCGACGTGGTATTATTAATCTCCCGGTTTTATCCCCTGCGGCTACCGTAGCTTTGAGGAGAGTGCACGACGAGGAAACCAGACGGGTAATTTATTATGCCACGCGGACGGCATCTAAACGCTCAATTGATACACTAGAGCATATGCTTAAACTGCGGGCTCGACTGGCTACGCTATCGGGGTTTGATAGCTACGGCCAGATGGCTCTCCAGGATAAGATGATGGCGAAGAACCCGGAATCTGTTCACCAGTTTCTTCAAGCCTTATCAAGGCATAATTCCTCTTTTGTCGAAACCGAGATCGCCGATATTGTGAGGGAGAAGCGCCGGAGACTCGGCCTTTCTGCTGACGTCAAGGTCCAACCTTGGGATAAAGACTATTACATGGAAAGCATACGTACTGCAATGAGGTCGAAGCGGAAAACGGATGACTTTCTTGCCGCATACTTTTCTCTGGGTACTGTGATGCAAGGCTTATCTAGGCTCTTTAGTCGACTATATGGTATACGATTGGTTCCCAGGGACACACTCCCTGGAGAAACATGGCACCCGGACGTGAGACGCTTAGACGTTATTTCTGATACAGACGGGCATGTCGCCGTTCTATACTGCGATCTCTTCTACCGGGATGACAAGTCTCCCAATCCCGCGCATTTCACTGTGCGCTGCTCGCGGGAAATCTCGACAGATGAAATCCAGGAAACGTGGGAGCAAAATGGCCAGGGAGGGCTACCTACTTTTGAAACGCCTTTGGAAGCAGCCAATGACGGCATGCATATTTCTGAGCAATCTGGCTCGGTGAAGCAATTACCGACGATTGCGCTGGTATGCGATTTTCATCAAGATAGAGAAGAGCGGAATCAGCCTGCGTTGTTGGATTATTATCAGATGGAGACTCTTTTTCATGAGATGGGACATGCCATTCATTCCATTTTAGCACGAACTTCACTTCAGAATGTTGCTGGAACACGGTGCGCGACTGATTTCGCCGAGCTTCCTTCGACATTGATGGAACACTTCTGTGCAGACCCTACTGTTCTCGCTCTGTTTGCTCGACATTATAAGACAGATGAGCCGCTGCCATATCAGATGGTTGCAGAGAGATTACAGGTCTTCAATCGGTTCGAAGCATCAGATCGAGAAAATCAAATTATTCTCGCCATGCTAGACCAGCAATACCACTCCCCGATTGTGCGACACGGCTACTTCGACTCTACAGAGATCTACCTTGACCTTCAGAGGAGGTTCGGTAAATTGCCGGCAGATCCTCCGGGCACGAGGTGGCAAGGTTTTTTTGGGCATCTCTTTGGATACGGTAGTACATACTATAGCTATCTATTCGACCAAGTCCTCTCAGAACGTGTATGGAGAGTTGTCTTTTCGTCAGGCCAGAATGGGGCCGCTCTAGATAGAGAAAACGGTGAGCGACTGAAGGAGAACCTCCTTAAGTGGGGAGGTAGTCGCGATCCCTGGAGATGCCTCTCCGATACTTTGCAAGATGAACGCCTAATTGATGGTGATGAGAAAGCTATGCGTCTTGTAGGGAGCTGGGGCATTAAAGATGACTTGCAGAGTTGATGTATTTTTATGTATATAGTATATATTATCTGTAAAAAGGAAACTCGTTGATGGACGTGTTGGGCTGGTAGACCAAAAAAGAAGCATTTACCCGACAGACGAAAACGGACCCCACGGTTTGCTATTCAATAAGTTGTTTATATGAATTGTTACTTCTTCTGTCGACTATGTTACTATCTCGCCTGGGGCGGGCGTCGTGGATTTCCTATACTATGTGGCCTAGACCCTCGGACTGTCTCTCCAGTGTGCGTCTAGACCCTGCATCTGGTGGCGCTTGTCAGCTTCTCGAACTGGCTGAAGACAAGGGGAACCTTTCAGCTAGTCGTACAAAACCACCCTTTCTTCGACTAGTACGCGTGAACCGTCACAATGGTTTTCAGCTTGTGCATACTATAGTAACATGCGTTCGTCAATTTATTGATTTTTTTTCCTGGCCCTTGACGTATTCTACGAGCGCGGCTTACTATCTCTTCTCAGTCTCGCTCTCCAGCTTCCTCATTCGTGATCACTAAAGCAGCCAGTCTTTTCTTTCCAAGGTGTGAGTTTCATTGACAAGATGATAAGAATCTCTGACGCTGTACTTTGGTGTCCTCCCTCCTCCCATTCTCCCCCATGAACAATTGAGCTCTATAGCTATTTACTTTTACCTACTTGGATTATTATCCTTGCTACTGTCTCTCACATAGAAGCCTGTGATTTTACTACTTCTAGGAGTTTGGAGTTGGTGATGTTACGGATAATATTCCTTTTATATCCAACTGCGGCCCCCTTGTATGACTCTCGAGGAGTCCTCGCTCCATGAAGAATCGCCAATATTCATATCATATCGACATCTTTCAGACTCGACAGGGCTACGAGGTTATCCTCACATACTCTAAACGACAACTATTCCTTAGACGGTAGAATACTAGTATCCGTAGTATAGGAGTAAACCCATCATCCGGCCTGGCATCAACCCAAACCGGCAGCCTAGCAATGGCTTTCGCGATGCTGCGACAAATCCCGCTCACCCTCCTTTCCTTCCTCCTAATCTCCATATCCATCCTCCCATCCGCAACTGCCCAGCCTTTCCCTAATACCACCACGCCCTCGAACTCATCCTCCTCCTCACCCTCCACCTCGCCCGCGCCCCTAAAGATCCGCGATGGCAGCGCGAGCAACTACAGCTACATCGGCTGCTGGAACGAGACCTTCGGGCTCGTCGAGACGACGGGGGTGCGCGCCCTGCAAGGGAACAACGAAGTACTGCCCGAGGTGATGACCGTGGAGCGGTGTCTCGACTTCTGCGCGCACGGCCTATACCTACTCGCGGGCCTAGAGTACTCACGCGAATGCTGGTGCGCCGACGAGCTCAACCCGCTCAGCATCCAGCTCCCCGACCAATGGTGCGATACCCCGTGTGACGGCGCCAATACGACGGCGTGTGGCGGCGCGCTGAGGCTAAGTCTGTATAATTCTACCATTGCTCGGAGGCAGAAGAACGGCGCTGGGAACGGGAGGGGAGGCGCTTGCAGAGGGGTGGTATTAGGGACGGTAGTTTTGGTGTTGGGGTTTGCTTTGGGGAGTTGAGATTTGTGAGTGAGATGTTGCGACCGCGGTGTTCCGGAGGTATAGGGAATTGGTTTTTTGACACTCGAGAGCAAAGCATTCGGCGGACGGCGGGGAGTTCGCCAAAGGTTCAGTTTGTGTACTTAAGTGTTGTCGTAAGAGACATTATTCTCGTCAAATTGTAGATGTGCTACAATAGTTAAATAAGTGGAATAAGGTAATCTAGACAACCTAACCCATATCGAGAAGTCCAAGTCCCCTCGACTGAACTGCCTTTTGAACTTCCTGTTTGATATCTTTAGCAGCGGCATACCAAGACGCCTTCCCTATTTGCTCCCCAGATTCATCTTCGTCGATGATAAAGTCTAACCATTTAACCAGTTTCTGAGCTTTATCCATGTCTTTCTCTTCAACGACGACCCTAATAAGATACTTGACGAACACTTTGACGTCTCTATGATGTGGCCCGTCGCTTCCAGTCCCTCGGTACCACACATTTAACAAGTCTCTGACCTCCTCGAGCGAAGTCACTGTGCTACCCGGGAAACTGATCTTAGGTGGTCGCGGAGCAAACTGCAACCTCGTCTGACCGCTAGGCAGGGGCTCGTCCTCTTCGCTATCTTGGTTCCGTCTGGGGTTGATTTCGAGATCGAGGCCCGAGAGTTGGGCTTTTCGTTGTCGGTGATCAGCAATAATTTCCCGGCGCACGTCTTCGGGTAGCTCAGCAAGGAATTCCTGGTCTAACTCTTCTAACTCTTCTAGGCTCGCATCGTTAACTTGCTTTCGTGGCAAGAGGCTAGTCTGTACGATCTGGGCATTCGCATCGGCTAGCCGTTCTTTAGTGCGGCGCCCACGGCGCTTTGTTGGCGTTGTTTTCCTCGAGAGCTGAATTAGGCGGTCTTTTTGCGGTGACTGTGGCGGAACAGCCTGTTTAGATTGATGTTTATATGAACTCAAGATTTCTGCCTTCATGTCTTCTGGGAGAGCGTTAAAGACCTCTGGGTCAAACTCAGGTGGTACCTCGTTAGTCGGGGCCGGGCTCTGTCCCCTCGACTTCGCCACCACTTCGTCTCGTGCCTCGGAGTTACTTCTAACTCGGCCTTGGGACATCAACTTGGTTCGAATATCGTAGGGTAGTTCAGCAAGAACTGTGGGGTCTGTATTAGAAGGCAACACGAATTGTGTTCCTGCGATATTGAGAGGTGTCCGAGCTTTGTCATCTTTGTCGCCTGCTTGAGCCATCACTAGGGCCCGATGCGAACCATGAGATCTAGGCTTCCGTGGGGTCAAAGGCCCATCTACAATCGGATCTGGTGTGATGTGTCGCCCTTGAGTTGAGTTCGGAAGTTGGCCCGCGCCAATAGCATCCTGAATAGGGTCTAGAGGAGGCTTCTTGGCTGACACAGGGGCCTTGAGGGTTCCAAAATTTAGTTTCTTTTGACTCCCATCGGGACCGGAAAGTCCAGCTTTGATAAGCTCAAGTTTGGTTAGCTGAACACCCAATCCACGCAAATCACCAGGGCTGAAATTATAGGAGCGGAGAATCAATACTGCTTCCTTGCCCAGTATCTGATGATCGTGAGTGGCGACGCCAAAAGAGACACTCTTATTGAAGGTATCGCATTTTCCGTGACCTAAGTGTTTGGGTGGGTCAAGTGGCGCGTCCATAGATCGCCTCATGATTTTCATAGTGAGCTGTTTGCCTTTGACATGCTCGTTTAGCAACCGCTTTTCCAACTCTTTACAGAGGTTGAACACGAACTCTTCGGCCTCTTCTTGGCTAATAAACCGAATGCCCCAGTTGACTTCAGCTGACACGGATTTTCGAATTGGTTGCTCCCCAACCTCGGTTTTATCGATTCCTCGCGCATAGTCCCAAAGCTTCTCTCCTGTCTTGGGTCCGAGGGTGCTGATTAGGCGCTCTTTCGAAATTTGCCGGATATCATTAATGAACTTCACCCCTATTTCCTCAAGCTTGCCGGCTGTACTAGATGCGACCCCAGGTAGATCATCTACTTTTAATCCTCCTAGGAAGGTTTGTATTTCATCAGGCCTGATCCTATAATAACCTAGGTGTTAGAAATTATGACAGATGGTGGAAACTTGACTAAGAGGATGTAGGGGCAAGATTTGCCAAAACGGAAAATGAGAAACTCGGGAACACGTACTGATATTGCCCTGCTGGCTTTGCTTTCCTGAGAGCCATCTTTGCCAACAGGATATTGGCCCCGATGCCAACCGAGACGGCGCATCCTGTTCTCTCTTTAATCTGATCTCGGAGAGATAACGCGATCTGGTCGGCTCTTTCTTGTTCCCGCCATATGCTGCCCTCATCTATCCCGGATCCATCCGAACCAACAGCAGAGAGAATAATTGAAGTTACGTCCACCAAAGCCTCATCAATACTGACACTTTGTACAACGCCTTTGATATCTAAAATGCACTCGTAGAATAGCCTACTCGCGTCTTCATAAGCTGGAAAATCATATGGCAGGACCTTGAGCTCAGGACAAAGCTCCTTAGCTCGTTTCATCCACATACCATTCTTAACTCCAAAATTTCTAGCAGGGTAATTGCAGCTAGCAATCTCTGACCCATTTCCCGTACCATGTGCAACTACGGCGGGCTTATCGACAAAGCTGGGTGCCGATTTGAGGGACACAGCACAGAAAAAGCTATCAAAATCGACGTGCAGGATGTATCTTCGCACGCCTGGTTTTCTCTTCATTAGTTTCTTCTGCTGGCTCTTCTCGGCTGCAAGTTTCTGCATTTTGGATTTCAGTTCAGCCTTCCAGGTCGACAAATGATGAAGACGGCTTTCGGAGTAATACTGTTGTATAAAATCGGGGTTGGCAGTTGATGATTTCTTCATTCGAGGATCTTGAAGCAATAAAGCATTATGTTCCTCGGAAGTCATAACCTTACGCTGTCCTGGTAATGCGCAAGCCTCGGTGTCGTCTTTGCTCGTCTCATTTTGAATACCAAACGAAACCGAAGCCGACGCAGTAGACGCAGAAGTAAACTCTTCCATATCGGGCCGATCAGCAATACAATGTCTTGGAATGTCATCACTAAGTATCGGTAGCGAGTTAAAGGAATTCTGATCTCGGTCGATGGCGAAATCAACTTGATCAACTTCGCCCAAGTCATTTTCATAAGTCGGAACACTCGCCGCCTCGCCCTTAGATCTACTGGGGGAACCATCTAGAACACCACCAAACTCTTTTAGTTGGCTAGTATAGAAGCTGTTATCTGTTTGCTCCCGGTAAGCGGATAGCGGTGACTGCTGTGTGCGTGTTTGTGTAGAGAGGCCATTCCCATCTAGCTTGATTGTCTTTTGCCGAGGGGTTTCCTCAATAACACGATAGTCGGTCCAAGGCAGAAGTCTCCCAGCACTGATAGAATCAGCTACCCAAGCTGGTTTCACGACTCTATATTTACTAAACTCAACCATCTTTTTCGGTGTCAGACTGGAAGCAATGATGTGGGTCGCCATAGTCTTTGAGTCAAGATATTGAAGGAAACCAGCGCCATGCTGAACCAAATCATGGTGGAGGCTTTGACATATTAGCCAACATGCTAACTTCGTGGCCTCGAGAAACAGGTTGACTTACATGTAGAGTGGTGGTTGCGTGTAGCCGCTTACATGGACAACGACACCCTTGAAAATTTGAGGCTTGTCCGTCGATGAAGCCCTTAGTTCCGAGTCGAGATTTTGAAGCTTCACCTTCTTGCGGCGGAAGTAATCCGTGAAGCCTCCAAAAGCGCTCGGCTCGTATTCCTCACCGGCTTCATCGGAAAAGACATGATTTTCTATGCGTTTCCGCACAGCATTTGAGTTGTTTTCGAGACGGCTTCCCATTTTGAGTTGTGAAGTATAGCTTCACTCGAGTGCGCATTGATCGGGAGTCCTCAATCCTTTGGAATGCCTGTGACTGAGCACGTACAACATCATCATTGAGTAGCCGATTTAAACGGGTGTAGTTCACAGCAACCGTCTGGATTCATTATGTGCCGCCCATGAAGACTTCATGCGAGCGTATCCAGGAGTTGAAGCATATAAGTCGTAGGCTTCTAGTACTTGCTTAGGGATTACACTGCATTCACGGCGCGGCACGCATGACTACAAGGAGAAGGCAACCAGACGCGACCCACCTACACGTCATCCCGTGATTCTGAGGTGCTTCAGTGCATCCATAAGCCCCACTATTTTAGTCACTGAAGGGCCTATCGTCTAGCCTACCTAGGCAGATATATAGCACTCCTATAGGGTAGCTTGTTCGTCTATTATCTGGAATCTTACAAACAGCCACCACAAAGTCGCCCGCTCTTCAATCCTCAACCAGCAAATGCATAATCAGGCATGAATAACGAGCAATTTCGCCGTCTCATTGCTGCGAATGCGGCCAAGTCGCCAACTGTCGACGACAATGGTGCAGCCTCAACTCCTTCGCGGGGAGCTGCCCTTGGGTCTCGACAGAAGTCCAGCATTCCTATGACGCCGTAAGTTTACACGTACTCACCTAAAAGATCGCCTCTGACTAAATACAAGGCGCTCGGTAGCAGGCCTCCATAAATCCGATTTTGCGCGACAATTGGCGGAACGAAACAAGCCCGGGCAAAAAGAGAAGACGTTTCGGTCATTTGTGCCCAAGGGCTCCAAGTTAGCAGAAGGCTACGTCGACCGCGCACAGGCTAGGCAATCTGAAAAAGAAGATGACGACCGAGAGACGAGGCTAAAAGCTCTCGAGGAGGCCTTAAAACGGGAGGAGATTGACCAGCAAACTTTCGACAACCTCAAGAGCCAGATAGTTGGCGGAGATTTATCAAGTACCCACCTCGTAAAGGGTCTAGATTTCAAGCTACTCGAGAGAATACGGAAGGGTGAAAATGTCCTCGACAGCGAGGCGCACCATGAAGAAGGAGAAGCGGGAGCGGATACTCCAGAAAACATTGACGATGAACTCGATCGTTTAGAAGAAGAGGAAGTCGCGGCAATGACGAAAGAGACGACAAGAAAGAAAGGTCATTTATCAACAGCGCCTACGAATTCTTCCAGAAAGAGAACTCGAGATCAGATTTTAGCTGAGATGAAGGCTGCGAGGGACGCTGTAAAGGCCCAAAAGAAGCCTACTTTGGGGGATAAGTTTAGGAAGATCGGCGCCATGAAAGCGCAAGGGACAAGGATAGAGCGAGACAATAGAGGCCGAGAAGTAATGATAATCATCGACGAGGATGGTAACGAAAAGCGCAAAGTACGCAAGACCGCGCCCGATAAGCCATCGCAAAAAATAGGTGACTTAATGGTGCCTGACCCAAAGGCCAAGCCACTCGGGATGGAGGTCCCAGACGTATACAAGCCAAAAGCAAAGGAGCCGGAAGAAAGTGATGACATTTTTGACGACGTGGATGACGACTACAACCCGCTTGCAGGATTAGATGACGACTCCGATGAGGATGAGAAGGAGGAGAATAAAATGTCTGTTGAGCAGGCAAAGGCCACAGATCCAGAAAAAGAAGCTAAAGACACGATGCCACCGCCTGTACGCCCTGTTGCGCCCTCAGAGCCACGAAACTACTTTAAAGATTCTAAGACCAGCCTGGTGTCCTCCGAAACGTTAGAAGCACCGTCAATTTCGGATCCAGCGATCCAGGCGGCCTTCAAAAAGGCAGCGTCCCTTCGCGCTATCGCTAATTCTTCAGAGGAAGTAGATGGTGAAGAAGCCAGAGCGAAGGCTGAGCGACGCCGCAAAATGCTGGAGAATAATGACCGTGACGCCGAGGATATGGACATGGGCTTTGGTACAAGTCGGTTCGAGGACGATGCGGATCTCGACGAGCAAAGGGTCAAGCTATCAGAATGGGGCCGGGGGGTGGAAGAAGGAAATTATAGCAAAGGCAGTGGTTCGAAGCGCAAAAGAGGACCGAAGAAGCGGAAGGGGGATGCTAATAATGCAACTGATGTCCTGCGCGAAATAGAGAGACAACGGGCAGCTAAGTAACCAGCAGTATATCATTCTGTCTGGTGTTTTAAACGCACCAATGATTAGAATCACCAATGATTAGAATCACCAATGATTAGAATCACCAATGATTAGAATCACCAATGATTAGAATCACCAATGATTAGAATCACCAATGATTAGAATCACCAATGATTAGAATCGGCAAATTCAAATAGCGCTGGTCAAGTACTGTGATGTGCCCAAGTGTATAAGCCAAACTATACTTACTACTTCCGGGATGAGGAACCAATAAGAGAGTAAGAATCAACCGATCCCCCCTCCAGCCTATAGCGAGCCTCGTGTGAACGGTAGCAACCTCTTAGTAGGTAGTTTCGAGATATCCAATATGGTCAAGATATATTACATGCGCGACTTTGTGATGTGCCGGACGCCTCCGAATCTCTCCACCAGGGACAGAACTAAGCAGTAGAACAAATAAGCAGACAACAGCGCTGTCAATCACATGGTACACCCATCAAAGGCCCACAACGCAGAGCACCAGCTCTAACAACTGTAACCAACTAACTCTCTAGGCAAGTCTGTAACCCCTATTCAACTCCGTATTCAACTTTGTATCCTCTTTATTTCCCTTCACTACTAAGTAGCAGTGGCCGCCTGACGATCCTCCTCCATCCTGTCTCATCTTCATCTTCATCCTTGTATAACTAATTCGTATGATCTTGAGCCAAGGCTGGAGAAATTAATACAGCTAGTTGGCTGTGAGACCGCGCATCACTGAACAAGACTCGGGCTAACTATGTCCGGCACTGTCCCTCTCTGGCTGGATTGCGATCCGGGTCACGATGTGAGTATAATAAGTCTGTGCATTCTATTCGTTATTGATCAAGACTTGAGGGTGCTGTCGCTTCATATTCATTCACCTCATCTCATCCCAATCATGTCCAGCCTCGCGCTACAGCATGGATAATAACTCCAACGGGCGATACCTTCGCTTCAAGGCAAGGCAATGCAATGCGGATATCCCCACAAATCCATTATCATGCCCAATGCGTTCTCTACACCAAACAACTAACATTCAACGCCAACCTAGGACGTCTTTGCCATTCTATTGGGCGCTTACCACCCGGGCATCCAATTGTTGGGAATAAGCACAGTCCACGGCAATGCGTCGGTACACAAGACAACAAACAACGCACTCTCCGTTCTATCCGCTATCGGGAAGCATGACGCTGTCCGTGTGTACCAAGGGGCCGCGAGGCCTTTGCAGCGGGACCCTGTCCATGCGACCGCGATACACGGGGAATCGGGGCTAGATGGCACAGACCTGCTGCCGGCGCCGGCGTTCTCGGCTCTCGACGCCTCGACGCCCGCCATCGATGCTATGGCATCGGCGCTGCGGGCCTGCGAGCCCGGCACGCCGTGGGTCGTGGCCACCGGGGCGCTAACGAATGTCGCTGAGTTGTTCACCGTGCACCCGAACCTCAAGTCCCACGTAGCGGGCCTGAGCATCATGGGCGGTAGCGTCGGCGGTGGCTTCACGGCCGCTGTGATGGGCCGCGTCGACGATGTCGAGCGCATTGGCAATTACTCGCAGTGGGCCGAGTTCAACGTGCTCATCGATCCCGAGGCCGCCGCTGCGCTGCTCCACGATCCCATCCTCGCGCCAAAAACGACTCTCGTGCCCCTGGATCTCACGCACCTCGTTTTGGCGACCAAGGAGGTGCAGGACTTATTGTTGCAGGGTACAGAGGCGGCGACGACGGCGGCGGCAGCGGAGGCGATAAGGAATAAAGATATCAATGCCAAGTCTACATTACGGCAGATGCTGGTTGAGCTGCTCATGTTCTTTGCAGAGACATACCGGTTAGTTTCGCCGTACCAACCACCATGCCCATCGCCTTTGTCTACAAACATGATTTCCCTCCTCAAGTTGCACAGGATATAAACTACACAAACTAACCAAGTACAATTTTAGCGATGTTTTCGGCATTATCGAAGGCCCACCACTCCACGACCCGCTTGCCGTAGCGGCCATCTTGACAGGGACGCGTCATGAAATCCCTTTCTACGATTTTGATTTCGCGAACCCCAAGGGGCCAGCGCAACGGGAGAGGTTCCAAGTCCGCGTCGTCACGGAAGGCACCCTCGAGGATGCGCGGGAAAAGGGCTCGCAGACGGGGCGCACGATCGTGCGTCTCTTGCCACCTGGGGAAGCGGGGGTCCGCATCCCGCGCGGAGTCAATATCGAACTATTCTGGAAAGTCATCGAAGAGTGTTGTCAGAGGGCTGACGAGGCGAATGCAGAAATGCCGGCATCATCAGGTGAGGGCCAGGTTAACAGATAAGCATGTTGGTAGGTACCTATGCATGGGGAAAATAGGAAAAGGACTGAGCCAAGGGGCGTTGGTTCTAGCAAGCTTAGATATGATATCGATTAGACAATATTTTTTTTAGAGATAAATATCATTTGCTTGGTTTAGAATATAAGAATGAGATATGGCAATGTGAATGGGTAATAATGTCTGAAATCATATAGTGTAGTTTGGTGAACGTTCCACGGCTGCTAAATTACACAATGCTTACCACCCATATCGCTGTGTAGTATCTCGTATAAGATAACTTATATGTATACCAACGCTTCAGTTCATCCATTATTATAATATGCACCTCGGCATTTTCAACATAACCACCTTGCGCTTGAGAGCGGTGACAGTGTGTAATCATTCCACTTGGCAAAGGCTGTGATGCGCCACTGACAAGTCTAGTTGCTAAAATACTCGAAGCCAGTATCGGCGTATCAAGACACCCAAGTCTTCACATACTAGGAAGCTTTATTGAAGAACGTTACGATCCCATACCCTTTCCTGCGAGGAAACAGTAGGCGTGTTATGAATATGTGTGAAATTCTTTTTGTGTTGAACTCATTATATTGGTATGACCTGAGAAGATGCGATACGTAATTGATGCTGTTGTCATAAAACATCCTTCCATATGCATCTGCGCCAGTACGAATGATTTCTCTAAAAATAACTTCAAGGAGCAGTCTTGCCAAAGTTCCTGAAATTATCTGAGGAACTCGAATCTCCTCAATATTATAACCACTAGTAAAACTACCACGAGCTGTTATATAGTGCAGCGTATCATAACTGATGGATGAGAAGAGGGCGTTAAAAGGACTACCCGCTGTGTCTCACCAAGAATCTTTAGAGACGTCCCTTCTAAGACTATCTAGGCGGAAACGCATTCAGTGTCTAGTCTAAATAAATCATAAACATGGTAGTCGAGTGCATAGGTCGATAGTTGAAGTTACTATCAACTACTAGACTAGGGGGGTTATACTTGATTTTTTCCGCCCGTTAAGACCACTAGATCCTCTTAAGTCCTCACTTGCCCCCTGCCGCTTCGACATACAATTGAACTTTTGTTATCCGAATCATAGTTAAGAACACCTGATACCCAAGAAAACCAACGGCGGCGCTTGGGAGTATGCGAAGCCTTCAATGACCAGTGTTCTTTCTTATCCCCCTTCTTTTCTAAGTTGCGAAGTGCATTTGGCTCGTCTACCATGGTGATGCTGGAGACTCTCTGTGATAACCTCATTTGCAAGCGACACCCGCGATAAATTATCGCGGATCGAAGCTGTGGTCTGAAACGGTCGCCGTTTCCCTGCTAAGCTACAGGGCGAGTTATTTTCGAGGCGTACACGGACGAAAACTTGCTAAACAGGATAGTTGTTGTAGGTTAATTCACATCACATCTTGCCAAGATGGTGACTGCCTCTATGCTTATTGAAGGGCCATGAACGACATTATGATTCCACCATTTTGGTCTAGACGTATAGATAGGTAATCATTCATCTCTCTGGCGCATTAGCGGCGGGCACGTCCTCGGTAACGTGAGGCTTGGGTTCACCGTCGGCATCGAAGCCTAAAGACTCTAGCTCTCGGATGAGTTCATTGATCTTAATAACCTTGGCGATCTGCTCAGGTAGTAGAGACTCCCCGCCTTCTTTCTTGTTTTTAAGCTCCTTGGCCTGTTTTAATTTCTTCTTGAGATTGCGTGCTTTCTTTTCCTTTTCCACCTCGGGATCGACTTCTTCAGGCTTCGTCTCTATGGAAGGTGGTGCTTTGTCGGCCGCATCGTCCCGAGATTCATTGGTTGACTTGGCCTTCTTTCTGGCTTCTCTGCGCTTGGCATTTTTATTGTTCGCAGATGATGGCGTTTCCTGCTGGTTGTCCTTCAAGCCTTCGGCACCTGGTACACCACCTTTACCACGATTGCGAAAGTCTTCGGCTGTGCGATTCTTATAGATCTCGACATCTTCGGGAGGACGGTATCCGGGCCTGATTTTGATAGCTTTCCTCGTGGTACCATCAGCTCGCATAGACTCGGGAATATGTCTCTCGCCGCTGTTTTCGTCAGTGACGATGCCCGATCGCGACGGTTCGGAAGGCATTGGGCAGGAGTTAAAGTGTAGTATCCTCGGCTGTTGGGTTAAACGTGTACGATACGGCCCAGGTTGGTGGTATGAGTATAATGCAGCCAAAACTTAGCAGGAGTGCCTTGAGGTATAGGTAGAATTTGAAAAGCTACCTAATAATGAAGCAAGGGTTGTGAGGAGATATAAATTAGGATAGTCCCATGTGAAGGTTGAAGCGGGACATACTGTAAGAACTATCCAACCCCACCAGTACTAGGTACATAATCTATCGAGTGAGTGTACCTTATGTAGGTTAAGCTACCTAGGTAGATGCTCAACCATGTACACTCATTATGTGTACATGGGAGGTAGGTACTATAGGTATTCTGTACCGTAAGATCAGGTACCTGATATATTGTACTACTGCAAACCCATCTTAAGAAATTGGATAACATCACTCCCGATTGGCTGAAGCTTCTCACTATGGCCCCACCCACCGCATGGCCTTCCGGCTTTACACCTTAGCACTCACAAAATTGACCCTCGTCTTTCCAGCTCTTGTTCAGTCCAAGCACAATCCAATTGCCCTTTGCCAGACTGTGAGAATTGTCCATTCATACCATCGGTCTCAGTTCTGCCTCTAAGATCATTATCATCATGGTATGCCTCGCTCTCGCAGCCTGACTCTTTGATGTATCACTCGTAATTAACTAATCGCGCAATACATAGGCCGCCGCTCGCCCCATCTATAAGCAAGTTTATCTCGCTTCGTACGAATAGATTCGATCCACTGACCATCATCTGTGCAGCGCCCTCTTCCGCCGGAATTTCCAGATGCTAGGTGTTGTGTTCGCCGGGGCTTTCGCTTTCGAGATGTATGTTGTCTAGCGCACGGCGGAAAGGGCATGATTACTGATGGGGCCTCAGGGCATATGATACCGGCATGAACAAAGTTTGGGACAACATAAACAGGGGCGTAAGTGATACCGATTATGTCGGGCACCAGAGAGATGGTACTGACGCCGAATGATATAGCGACAATGGAAAGACATCCGATCCAGATACGTTGATGAGGAATAAACTGTGGCCGACTACAATCTCTAGGGGCGAAAGAGTCGCCCAAGAGCCATATTTAAAGCGAGATGGAGGCGCTACGAAGTGCATGACTCTAGAATTGTACAATATCAATAGAGCGAGGAGTGAGCAGCTTGTGCAACACCAATAGCCAGCTATTCCCTTTTTATACGTGGCCGGATTTGACCTATTGTGTCATTCACTGACTTTACCTATCTACGCCCACGTATCACTTTATTCAGCGTTGTGAGGACGCCCTAGACGGTATCAAGACCGAGGGCTTTCCCAACGTATGCTGGTACAATGGAAGCGGAGGATATACGATGAAATTCAGGTAGAAACTTCGATGCTATAAACCCTACTCAATGGTGATTAAGGCACGAAATGGTATATTGTATAATTGTGACAAGGATATTGTCTACATTTGACAATGGTAGAGCGTGATGGGGATGATGGGGATGATGGGGATGATTATGCAATCGAATGTTATATTGAGTAAGTAGGTAGGTAGGTATTGAGGTTAGGTACCTTACGGTTAGGTAGCAGCGTTGCGCTATCCATTGTAGGAGGTGTCAACTTATCCCTTGGAACATGCAGCTCTTATCACCGATAAGGAATGTCGGGTCAAGGTAAGTACGTAAAGATACCTCTTAAGCTTAATACCGTCATCCAACTCTCCTTCCATGATACAACACCAAACGTTGCTGATAAAGCTTCAAGCCCGGATACTATTCTTTTTCTGCCTGTAAAGCCACTCAGAGTTCTGAGATACTTTCATCCGGCCGCCCTTTGTGTTGTCCTTGAATTACTTCCGAGACTATCGACGAGAGTGCCGCCCACTATAACGCATCCGCTACCGCCGCCCCGCCTCCCGTCACGTCAACCTCATACCGCCCTCGTACCGCCCTCGCCACAAACACTCACCTTCAGTCCCTGACCTTCATATAAGCGGTCTGTCTCCCTTTCGAATTAAGAATGTTTGAATAGTCCATTTCATCATGGACAGCATATTGTCTACGCAAGAGCAGCAACTCTGCGAGCACCTGAGGGAGCTACCTAAGCGCCATGGCTACCGCTACGAAGATGCCGCCTATCGCGATCTCCTATACAACTTGTTCTGGTCCATAGCAGGAGGACGACTCGAATATCTGCGCCTTTTTTTCCCGGATGGCAGACTCACTCAGAGGGGTCCTTTAAAACTCCGGGAAGCCCAGGGCGCCTTAGAGGGTGCTGAATATACCGAGGCGGCTCGAGGCAAGGCGTGTGGTCACATATTCAGAGCGGGTGAGGCTACATACGGCTGCAAGACCTGTAGTACTGATGACACATGCTGTCTATGCAGCAAATGCTTCCATGCTACAGATCATACGGGGCACATGGTGCGAATTTCAATATCGCCTGGTAACAGTGGATGCTGTGACTGTGGAGATCCCGAGGCCTGGAAGCTACCCATGTTTTGCACCATACATAGCGAGCATGATAAAGAGCGAATCAAAGGAAAGGGAAAAGAAGCCGCTTTACTTCCGGATGATCTTGTGACTAACATTCGCATGACTGTTTCTCGGGTCCTCGACTTTATCTGCGATGTAATCTCTTGCGCACCCGAGCAACTGCGGCATCCCAAGACTAAGGAATCTATCGAACTCGACGAAAAGATGTCTCGCTTAACTTCTACATATAACGGCGGTGATATTGATTCACCCGAAGAGTTTGCGCTGCTGCTTTGGAATGATGAAAAGCACACTGTGACCGAGGTTCAAGATCAGGTGGCTCGGGCTTGTAAAATCACACTAGAAGAGGGATACAATAAAGCCATCGAAACAGATTCAATTGGTAGAAGCATTTTGACATACGACACCGACATCAAGAAGCTCCTCAAATGCGCCACCATTCTCGAGCAGATCAAAATAACCGTCACCATTCGGTCGTCTCGAGATACCTTCAGGGAGCAAATGTGTGGGACTATGATTGAATGGCTCAATGATATCGCGGGATGCTCTGTAGGCAACGATCACAATGTCTTGAGGACTGTCGTGTGCGAGGAACTTCTCAAGCCTTGGCGCAAGGGGAGCCCTGGAAACCATGCCATCCCCGGTAAAAATGGTCTTGAAGACGAAGAAAAACGAGAGCATGAAAGAGACTATGACTCTCTCGACACCCATACAGCTACAATTCTTATCCAACGAGCCAGGATCTTCGCAGGAAGACCTACTCTTGCCGACTTTATAGATTCCGACGGCGACGATGAAGATGAAGATGATGATATGGATGAAGGAAATCGAACTCCATCTAGTGGGGAGGAAGAAGAGGAAGAAGAGGACGATGCCGACGATGACGAGGACGAAGACGATGTGATGATGATAGATGCTCGCCCGGCAAGGACAGGTGATGCAAACCACCTTTCTGACTGGATCGGGCCAACTGTAGCCTCCTTAGAGGAAGAAGAGGCTACAATGGCTGGGTATCCGCCTCCTCCACCCCCTCCGCCTGTACCAAGACGTGCCACCCGAGACAGAGATCTCACACCATCTGATTCAGACACCGCAGAGCCTCTTATCGCCCCAACAGTCTATGCCAAAGCCAATCTGGAGGTTCCGAAGACCTCTGGCCTAGTCAAATCAGACGAAAGCATGCCTCCCAGGCCGGGACGATACTGGGTTGAGACACCTGCCGCCTACACCGAACGGGACAATTTACATCCATACGAGGATGTCTTCCAGCGTGTACGTTTGGATTGGCTTGTTCTTTTTGATTTGAGAATGTGGAAGAAAGTCCGCAATGATCTTCGAGCCCTGTATATCTCCACCGTGGTCACGATACCCGAATTCAAGAGGATTTTAGGACTACGGTTCGCCGCATTATATACCACCTTGGCACAATTATATCTTATAGGTGATCGGGAGCCAGATCATTCGATTATCAACATCTCGCTCCAAATGTTGACAACACCATCTATTACCGCTGAGGTGGTAGAAAGAGGCAACTTTTTAACAACCCTCATGGCCATCCTGTACACGTTCTTAACTACGCGACAAGTCGGTCATCCTTTCGAAGTTGCATCTAATGCAATACTTGGCTTTGATACTGGATCCGTCACCAACAGACGGATGTATCATTTCTATGTAGACCTAAAATATCTCCTTAGTTCCCCCCATGTCCAAGAGCGTATGCGAACGGAGGAAAGATATTTACTGCAATTTCTTGATTTAGTGAAATTGCATCAAGGTATTTGTCCAAATGTCCGTGCGATAGGTGAGCACGTGGAATATGAGACCGATAGCTGGATTGGTGCGTCCTTGATGACGCGAGAAATAAACAGACTTTGCAGACTGTTAGCGGGCTCATTTCGATATCTTCCGGAGCAGGATTCGTTATACCTATCCAGAGCTATTCGCCTCACTGCCAAGCTCGTCATTATGAATTCAATTGGGGCTGAGCGCTCTAGGTTTACTCAGTCTGAAATTAAAGATGAGACTCGTTTTAAAACGCTTACCGACTTTGAATTCGCTGGGGAGGGTACCAAGTACGACGTCGTCAAATTCGTTGTGGAGGAGCAACCAATTAGCTTCCATCATGCGTTACATTCTACGCTGTCATGGCTGATCGAGTGTGGGAAGCATATGTCAACTCAACAGCTCAAATCGATATTGAGCTTTACTGCTCAGGAGCTCAAGATGAAGCCTAGATCCATGGGACGCAAATCATTGCCCAAGAGGGACCATGTACCTGAAGACTACTTAATGGCTGCCTTTGATTTCCCACTGCGCGTATGCACATGGCTTGCTCAGATCAAGGCTGGCATGTGGGTGCGCAATGGAATCAGTCTCCGGCATCAGGCGATGACCTATCGAAATATTGTTACTAGAGATGTCACCCACGCGCGGGATATTTTTCTCCTCCAAACAGCTATGGTCGTCTGTGATCCTGCACGAGTTCTAGCTTCTATTATCGACCGCTTTGGTATGGAAAAATGGGTGAAAGGTTTTTACGAAATGACAACTGCAGCACAGGATGCGACTCAGCACCTGGACGTCGTGGAAGATATGATACATCTCTTGATTGTATTGCTGAGTGACCGCACCTCTCTAATACCCACTACGGATGAGCAACAGACGCACCTTATGACGCTGCATCGGGATATTACGCATATTCTTTGCTTTCGACCCCTATCTTTCAACGAAATCTCTAACAAACTGCCTGAAAAGTTTCAGGAACACGAGGATTTTCACAGGGTTCTTAACGAAGTCGCCACATTTAAACACCCTGAAGGCGTTTCCGATGTTGGAACTTTTGAACTCAAGCCGCAGTTTATCGAGGATATTGATCCATATGTCGCGCACTATAACAAAAATCAACGAGAAGAGTCAGAAGCTGCGTATCGGAAATGGATGGCAAAGACGACAGGAAAACCGGCTGAAGAGATAGTCTACGAGCCTAAATTAAGACCGATAGAAACTGGTGCTTTCGTTGGGCTTGCTGAATTCACGTCGACAGGCTTGTTTGGCCAGATTATCTATTATGCTCTTCTGTACCCCCTTGTTGCGGCGCGGTTCACTCCGAAGGTACCTTTCACACGGGTAGAAACGTTTCTGCAAGTTGTTCTACACTTGATACTTATCGCTATTTCTGAAGATAAGTCAAACGATAGCAAGTTCGGCGGCTCGAACTCGTTTGTTCAAATTGCCTTACAAACACAAGCCCGCGGGAATTTCATGGCGGAATCACCAGCGGCAAAAACCATCGTCTCTCTTTTGGACATCCTGTCCACGAAAGAGGAGTTCAAAGCCTGTCACCCTAAAATTGGCCTCATATTGAAGAGAATGAGGCAGAGATCCCCGCAACATTTTGACACCGCCTATCTGCGACTAGGAATACCTTTGGACCGCATTGATACTGCGTCTCCAGCGAGTACACACAACGCTGAGGAAGAGCGGGAGAGAAAGAAAAGAGCCGCCCTAGATCGACAAGCTAAGGTGATGGCTCAATTCCAACAGCAACAAAAGAGCTTCCTAGAGATGCAAGGCGATATAGACTGGGGAGAGGAGGACCTTGAGGAGCTCGAAGATGCGGAACCCATGGAAGAGCGAAAGAACTTTTGGAAGTATCCAAGAGGCACATGTATTCTGTGCCAGGAAGAGACTGATGATGGACGCCTCTACGGAACATTTGCTCTATTCACCGAGAGTCTCATTTTGCGTCAGACTGACCTTCAAGACCCTGATTTTGTTAGGGAAGCAGCGAACACACCAGTTAACCTCGATCGGTCTGCGGAGGAAATTCGACCATTCGGCCTAGCGCATGAGAATAGAACGGTCGTTGAGAAAGTCAATTCCGCTGGTCAAACTTTCGCGGCTGAAAAGCAAGGTATCGGGAAAGGGTTTCCGGCTAAACTCTGTCGGTCAGGCCCCGTGTCAGTTGGCTGCGGCCATATTATGCATTTTAGCTGCTTTGATACATATATGGAGGCCACCGTTCGGAGACACGGGCATCAGATTGCTCGGCACCACCCTGAATGCCTTGAGCGGTTAGAATTTGTTTGCCCGCTATGCAAAGCACTTGGCAACGCCTTCTTACCCATCACCTGGGATGGAAAAGAGGAATCATACCCTGGTATATTGCAAAGCAGCACCGACTTTAACTCTTTCATTGATCAGCATCTCAATGAGTATTACACTTCAAATATCCGAGGATCACAGGCGCATTCCAAAAATATATTCTCGGACTATTTACGGACCAAAATGCCAGAGACTCTCGCCGAAATTACAAGAGAGCATGCTTGGGAGTGTGGAACTTCTCATTCAACTCCTTCAAGTACTCCCTTTGGCGAAGTATTTTCTTCTATAACAACACCAGGTTCAAGCATTCGGTCTCGTTCTCCTTCCGAAATACGAACTGCTAGTTCAGAACTTGCGCTTGTCTACCAACGGCTGTGGGATACCCTACGAAAGAACAAACTTACTACCGGCCTTGAAGTCGAGGATAGCGACGAGGATTTGCCTAGCGGAAATACATTAGCACGGTCTGTCGGTTACTCAATCTCTGCCACTGAAATACAACAACGGGGTGTCGAAGCCCAGTATGGAATGACCCTTGTTGAGAAGATTCCTGAACAGCTACTCATTCAACTTCGAATCTTATCCGAGACGGTATCATCCTATATCTCAGTAGGTGGTCTTAAACATGCCGGAGATAATCAAATCGAAATAGAGTTTCGGAAAAGCAGTGAACGTCAACACTACCAGCTCTTCGCATCACAGTCTATTGAGAGGAGTCAATGTCCCCCGCTTCTGGACGAGGACCCCTTCATATTCATGTGTGAAGCCACATTTGGGTTGTCAGTTGCAGAGAATATAGATCCCATGCATCTAATTCGCCTCTGTTACCTTGCCGAGATCGTCAAAGTAGCTTATCATGTGTCTAGGAACATCCCACTCTCGAAATGTCTCGAGAATATGGGCAACCGTAATACAGATGATCCTGCTATGAATAACTTTGCTAACTTCCTACACCATATTATTATGACTGGCATGGACGTCAGCACCGAGATAGAGGAGACCTCTAATGATCTTCCTAACGTTGGGTTTGACCAGCCTGCTCTAGACGGCCTGGCAAACTTGCATTCCTTTATCAAAAAATATGCTCTTGTCTTCCTTCGAAAAACTGCAATCCTTTTACAAGTACACCATGGGGTGGACTTCAATAGTCATATTTCCTCAGACGCAGAAGCTGATGAGCTCACCCGACTTACAACTGCCCTGCGATTGCCCTCCTTTGATGAGATGTGCACGGCGTTGACCCCTCTTAGCAGCCAATTCGGTTGGTCACCGCGCGTCGTGACCTTGGTTAATGGCTGGATCAGTCACCAGACAGCATGGAGAGCAGATCTTATGGTTGTTGGTCGCGAAGGACGTAATTTGCCTATGTCAGCACAGATCAGCCACCCGAGCATCTTTGAACTCGTTGGGTTACCCAAGAATTATGACACGCTCATTGAGGAGTGCTCAAAGCGGCGATGTCCCAAGACAGGTAAGGATCTTGCCGATGCTATCATGTGCCTCACATGTGGCGATATTTTCTGCGGGCAGACTATGTGCTGTCTAATGGAATACCAAGAGCCGGGTCCTAATAGACCCACGATTCGAATTGGGGGAGCCCAACAACACATGCGTTTCAAGTAGGTTCAAAACTATCCGGGAATGTAGACAATGGTTCACTAACACCACTTCTCCGCTTCAGATGCCAAGGCAATATTGGGCTGTTCATTAATATCCGTAAATGTGCCATCTTCTACCTACACCGTGGGTCTGGGAGCTTCAGCAACGCGCCCTATATAGATAAGTACGGTGAGGTAGACGTAGGATTACGTCACGGCCGCCAATTGTATCTCAGCCAGAAACGGTATGATTCGATGCTTCGTAATTTATGGCTTAGCCACGGTATTCCGAGTTATATCAGCCGGAAACTCGAAGCGGATATCAATAATGGAGGATGGGAGACGATCTGATTATGTATCAAATCATTCACTAGTAGTGCCTTTCACACGCGACAACGAATGTAGAAGAATCATGCACGGTTAGAAAAGAAGACAAACTGCGATATGCATTCGTCTACTTGAAACTACGAAAAGGAGACGAGGACTTGGCGTTGAAGATCTACGTATTGTTTACACTAGCAATCGAGAGAGTGTTTGGTGGTTCGTAAGTCACTCCGATATAACTACGTTGTAGATCTAAGGTATGGCATGCTTTGCTGTAACATCCAAGGATAGATATTTATCTTAAAACCCCCATATATTGATTCCTTGTGATGTCTTATGCCGGCATATGTTATCCCTGATATACTTGGTCGGCCTACAAATACCAGCTTATTCTATTCTGCCTTGGGTTCATCTATCGCTATTATTACCCGTTAGTAATCAACCTCTCTGCCTTTTCTCATTCCAGGGTCTATCAATACCATCTAGCATGGAATGTGGATTGCACAGTTGTACCCGTATAATAAGGTCTTGCTAACAGGACGGCGCGAATGGCTGCACGGGAATTGTCCTAACTTGGTACAAAACATAGTGTGAACTCATCCGGTCTCCTCCCAAGTATTCCCCGGGCTGGTCTAGATGAGTCTGGGGAAATATCGAAGTAGCCAACGATGCACGAAAGTCTATACGCACAGATAGAGAGACAGAGAACAGGCAAGGTCGGTTCAGTCATCGAAGCCGGTCTGTTATTCCGGTAGCCACGCTGGGGACCCAACATGTAAAGGAACTTTGCCACTCATGTTTCCTTTTTAATATCTTCGTTTTGAAGAGATGAATCAGTGACCACGAGGTCGCCTAGAGCCTCATTTACACCTGCTACGCCGTTCACCTCCTTAGGGGTCTCTAAACCGCGATGTTTGTATACTCTGATCTTGCCATCCTGGCCAGCGCTTGCCATCATGTCTTCGTACACATCTACCCAGAAGCATACGCCCGTGTGGCCTTGTATGCGCTGAACCACTTCCTTGTTCTTGACATCCCATAACACGATCTCGCCATCTTCGCTTGGGGCGGCAATGAACGGTTCCCCGTCGACCGACCCGAAGCAACCCCCTATGCTAAATCCTTCATTCTTGTGGCCAGAGTATGTTTTTTTAACTGTTCCGGAAACGTAATCCCAGAGGCGTAGGCAGGAGTCCATACTAAAAGCCAAAACGTATCGCCCATTAGGCGCAAAACATACGGACGTAATCGGCGGGTTGTCTTCGTGTACTAATGTGCGTAGACACTGTCCAGTAGAGGTATCCCATATTCTCCTAAGGAATCCTAGTTAGAATTTCAATCCAACAGGATGCTCTTGAATGAGGCCCATTGACTCACGTTAATCCATCCGTACTGCAGCTCACGACCAAAGTCCCATCCTGGCAAAAGTCAATCCCGCTGACGGGGTCACTATGCGCCGGCAGACTCCTCATCAGCCTACCGGCCCGAACGTCCCAGAGAAACACGGCCTCATCGTAGCTCCCACTGGCGAGAATGTTGCCTTTGGGCGAGAAGGCGAGGCAATAGACATAATTATGATGACCAAGGAGCGGTTTCGACTTCATCGGTCGCCCCGTGACTCGATCCCAGAGTCGAATAGCCTTGTCGTCGGAGCCAGATGCAATTGTGCCCGAATCTGGTGACCACGCAATGGCCGAGACGCCGGCCATGTGGCCAACAAGGGTGTCCATATGCCTCCCTGTGCTCGCCTCCCATATTCGTATTGTGGCATCGGCCGACGACGATGCTATCCATCGTCCGTCGGGTGATATGCGGACCTGAGATATTGGTTTCTGGTGGCCAGCCAAGAGCAACCGGGGAACGTAATGAGGTCTTACGGGCTGGCGTAGGGGGGGAGTCGAATCCTCGAGCTCTTGGCCATCACGCAGTGGGGTATCTCGAGGAGAGCGAGAGATGGAATCGCGATCGGGACCTGAGCCAGCACGGCACGGTGACCTTGATCCTGATCGCGATCTGATCGATGAGCTGTTAGACCGCGATCGTAGCGTGGACCTCGATCTAGATGGCGTTCTCGAGTGCAACCTAGATCTTGATTGTGAGCTTGAGGGGGAACGGCTATGTCGGGAATGGTCGCTGGAATAATATTCTTCATGTCGTTTTCGATTGCGACTTGGAGTTCGGCTGAGGCTGGGTTTCTCCCGTACGGAGACACTTAGTATGTTCTTTCCATCGGGCTGACCGTCCTGGTTTTCGAGGCTTTGGTAGCGAGGTGTGGAATCGGCGCTGTCGTCCTGCACCTTGCGCCGCTTTGAGGGAGGGCCAGCATTAGGGGGGAGTTCAAGCTCAGCCATAGATGGGATGAATGAGTCGTAAGCTTGCCGGTAATGCTATCGCTCCTTCCCCCTCCCTTTTTATTGATGTCGCGTAAAAGACACTATAAATATGCTGGTAGGAGGAGAAGCGAATACAACAACAACATAGGCCCTTAATTGGCTGAGTATTAGTGAGCTGGGCTGTTGATTATGTCGTATGTAGCCTTATTTATGACGCTGGAAAGGTGACGAGGCTGAATGTCCATCCGTGCCTTATCACACACCCCATGTGAAAATGTGTACTAGTATGCTCCTTGTACCTTAGCCTACAGGCACAAGAGGTACCTAATGTATGGCACTTAATGCATCTTACATACCGCCGGACCCCCGGTACGTAGGTACATTATTTACGTATTTACTGATATATCCACACTCCGTTATATATACATGTATACATAGGTATGTATACTGCATTATGCACATATCCTGTGTAGGCAGATGTGCATCACATCACATCACATCACAGGTAACATCTCGGCACCGTACATATGCCCCCCCCATGGTCACCAAATCTTCCTTCCGATTGGGGGAGAAGGAGGGTGGGTAGTCGATTTGGAGAAATACCAGCAAACAGCATGAAGAAGTAAACAGCAGAGAAAGAAATAGAAAGAAATGTCTTATATGTATTCTGTCTTACTATAGCTGCCTACTATAGTAGGTACCTTGTAAGGAGGCTTATGGTCACACAGAGTACGGCGGCAACTCATCCTCATTGACACACTGACATGTGCCACCACAAGCCCGCAGGATCCGGTCCAATAATGCTCGGATGCAATCCTTGATGACTTCCGATCCCCTCATCTCCTCTCCTTCATCCTACTGACTGCACATACATCCTCCATATTCCCTCTCCTCTGCATCCGCTCTGCAATCCCAGACACGCGTCACATTGCATGTGTAGTTACTAATCCGCACAAAGAACCCTCGCTCACCGTCCACTGTCGCATTACCCTGCGCCTTCTGCAAGCCCAATACAATGAAGGCTCTGTGGCTTGTCTCTTCCTATCGGCCTCTCCCGTCAAGATGCAGCCCACAAGGATAGATGACCAGGATACCGACGCCCTGCCCCCCGCCTGTCCCCTCCCCCAATGGTACGGACCGCGAGGTCTAGCCAGGAATCGCAACTGTCCGATATTGCGACGTTGCTATTACCCATCCTTGGTATCGTTGTATCATTTCGTGATGGTCAGTCATGATATACCTATCTCCCGAGCATCCTTTCGGGTACACCAAGACAACGAGCAGTGGCACATAAATTGGCATCTGATTCAACTTTGATTCCAGTCCTTGCGCTGGCTTCTCAGCTCGTCATGCGTCATATGTCATATCCATGTGTCTATCTCGTCTACCTCCTCACTCATTCAATCACGTCCAAGCATTTACCATGCAGCCTGCTTGCTAAACGAATTCTTGGATAGATACTTGAATTTCTACATGCACACCAGCCTCCTCGGTAGGTAGTATTCCTCCCTGTATCGTCCATCCGTCGGCTCCACCGGCGCAACGAGTTGATACCGTAGCCAATCTTGATATCCTAGACTCTCTTAATACAACCCTCTATACATCATTTAAGTACAGTAGTAGCCGCCTAGGTCAAGAGCCCCATACCCTAGCTACAGTATTTGTTATTGTTAGTGTAGTGTACTGGGATTATTCCGATCCCTGGGCCAAATTTGCATGTTTTGCGGACAACCGAATCTTATATTCATCCCTGGACACTCAGTAGTGCTCGGAGTTCAGTCTATCGAGGGCGAGTCATTTTGCGCTCAGAATCGACAGCCATGGACGAACTACCTATCGAGCTCAACGTCATTACTTTGAATTGCTGGGGCCGTAAATACACAAGCCCTTACCGAGGAGAGCGCATGACAAGTATAGGACGCTACTTAGCAACAACTGAACCCGTACCACATATTGTCGCCTTGCAAGAGTGTTTCGAGTACGAGGACTATTTAAGCATAAGACGAGAGACGCGCTTTGCCCTGCCCTTTGGCAAATTTTACCATAGTGGCGCCTTTAGCTGTGGACTAGTTATTCTATCGCGATGGCCCATCGAGGAAAGCAGCAGTATGCAAAATTCATAGTCCCCCCCAAGGTTCAGCCATGGCCAGGAGAAACCTCTTCCGGGGTTCACTTCTCATATAGAATAGTCTTGTCCACCGCCGGGGGGCCCGTAAGAGAAATTACTAACTCCAAGTGTTGTAGTGGTCCCATTCTCGCTCTGCGGGCGTCCATCAGGACTCTTCAGAGGCGACTTATTCGTGGGAACGCAAGGTGTAGCATGCGCGCGTATCCGCTATGGTGAGGGTGAAGAGGACGTTGTCGAGGTTTTTAACACGAATGTATTTCAACTCATACGGATCAACATGATCAGACGAACCATTCAAGAGAGCTGACTAGATGATAGACGCATTCCAGCTACAGCGATCACTCGCGCGATAATAGCTACATCATCCATCGCTTGTCGCAAGCGTGGGAAATTGCAAGGCTCGCACGAAACACCGCCGAACGCGGTCATCTTGCTGTTGTGCTGGCAAGCCTCAACGCCGCGCCCTTCTCGCTGCCATATCGTTTGATAACATCGCACGCTGCTATCCGGGACACCTGGCGTGTGTTATATCCGGACAGTTCATTAGGTTCAACATCTCATGAACTAGAGCGCGCCCGCAGTCGGCCCACTCCCACGGCCGCCTTCAACGTAGCTCAAAATGGTGTGACGAGCAATAGCGCGTACAACACTTGGGCATGGCCAAGCTCCAAGCAGCGAGCATTACGTTCAGGCAAACGGCCAATGCTCGTCTCGCCTGATATACCGGATGAGGATGGGGAACGTGTCGATTACATCTTCTTCTCGCGCGGTGGCGACCCTCACGCCTCTCCTACTGACCTAAGTGAGATTCTCAGTGCACATAACACATATACAGACGATGGCGCGGCCCCCGCGCCATCTCCGCCTGGCTGGGTAGTCAAGGAT
Source organism: Xylaria sp. Z50 (assembly GCA_037356035.1). Lineage (NCBI taxonomy): Eukaryota > Fungi > Ascomycota > Sordariomycetes > Xylariales > Xylariaceae > Xylaria > Xylaria sp. Z50. The sequence continues at coordinate 519,337 of JBAWJU010000015.1, read as the reverse complement.
GCACGCGTAGGGTTAATTGCGCGCCATCCCGATCTCGGGTGTAGTCTTAGCGACCATTTCTCTGTTGAGGCAACATTGATTCTTCACACCCCAACACCGCACCGCCATCGACACCGGTCTCGATCTCGGTCCAAGATAGATTGGCGGGCCCAATCCACAACCTTAGGAGACGACCCGACCATGTCTCCGAAGAAGTCCGGCACCGTAACTCAAATCCAAACCCCCCATGGCATACCGGGTACTCCCAACATCCTCACTCGTTCAAATTCTAGAGCAAAGGAAAAAGAAAGAGAAAGAGAAAGAGAAAGAGAAAGAGGTAGGCCAGCTACGCCGCGTAGCCTCACGTCCACGGAAGCTGGTGTACATATTGCAGCAGGAACCTATCTTCATTCACCCACTGCATCGTCATATCGACGGGGCTCCCGAGATCGCGCAGCCTGGGACCTTCAACTATCAAGCCTAGAATTAGGGACTCCACCACATCTACCACTGGTCGCATACGACGAGATCATACACCTGATCGACGTGCACGCCTCGCGCACGCACCAACGGCGCATACTTGGAATCGTGCATTTTGCCTTTTGGGTCGTGATCCTCGTAGGCAGCTACGTTGGAATATGGTTCTTACCAGACGGCAAGGGCGCGTTTGGATTGCTAGCTGGGAGTAGTCTAGGCTTCACAGCCGGTGTCGTGACTCTGCTGCTCTCTTTATTATTCTTCGCCGCCGAGCTCAACAAGCTAAACGAGTTTGAGTGGGAGATCCGCAATGCGAAGGCCGTCATTAGCGGCATGGGACCAGGTCAGTCAATGAAGTCTTTTATTCTCTTTTGGACGTGTTTCGGGAGCAAAAGTTGCCTAGCCAGAGTTTTCCCACTCGTGCTACTCCTGCACTCTCCCGAGACCCTTTCCAAGTTTTCAACTATAAATACACTAGCAATCACTAACCCCAGAGACATAAATATAGATGCGCTTGCTCACCAAGGAAGTGAAGAGGGAAAAGCATGGTGACGAGCAGCCACCGACAATACCCTTTACCCGCATATATGTGTGCGACAATAGTGCAGGTGTTTAATTTTTGTTTAATTCTTAAAATAAAAGGTGGAGGGGTGCGGGTTGACGATTGTATGAAGAGAGCGAGTCACACGTTTTAGGGAGTGGCGCGGATTTTAGATATACCCCTTTTTTTATCGTAGGACGAAAGGACGAGGCTCGATTGTCTTTTAGGTGTATAGGTAGCTAATGATACTGATTAATCTAATACAGGTTTGAGTTCGCCTCCGGCATAATGATATAATTCTAATCTTGCCTGATCTTTCAATACAGCTCCGCCTTGGATCAACTTCGGCTCCTCACCCCTCCCATATAAAATCCCCCACAGACACGCCAGTTCAACCGCTAGTCTTAGTAGGTTTGGCAGCGCCCTCACCAATCCATACTCGCATCTCCAGGCCCCTGATGAAAAAGCCCGTACGCCGTCATATGGACAGCATCAGTTGGCCGGACGCCCACACCACTAACCTCGAGTCCTCCCCACCCCCCAACCATTCCCATCGCCGTGGCCGTCGGTCTGTCGACTTCCAGTTCCCTATAATCCACAATACTCTCCATCCCAGGACGCAGATACACCCTCGGAGCCGGCATCCTCTCGACGCCGTCGAACGTCGCGATGACCGCGTTGTCGACATCCATGGCGCGGCAGAACGTGTACCCGAGGAACGCGGTCTGCTTGCGGACCCTGAGCACCGTGGCCTTGGTCTTGCGGTCGCGAAGAAGGCGGTCCCGCGGCCTCTTGCGCTCGCGCCGGCCGAACGCGCGCACGAACGCCTTCATCTGGTCCGCGAGCACGGCTTCCTGGAATTGCCGGACGGTAGACGGCGGCGGGGGCTGGGCGTGAGACGTCGATGGCCCGCTGGCTACGAGGGCGTTTATCTCACGATCTATGCGTTTGAGACGCGTCGAGTCGTACGGCGCGGCCACGAACTGCGCGAGGATACCGCGTACGTGCCGCGGAAAGGCTGCGAGCTGCGCTTGCATGGCCGCCATCTTCTGGGGACTGCGCCGGATCGCTAAGGGGGCGCCGGTTGGTGGCGGGACGGGTGGTGTGAAAGGGCCCGCCGGGATCGCGCATAACGGGTTTGCTTCGAGGCCGGGGGACGCCTCTACCACTTCCGAATCGCTGTCGCTGTCGCTGCACGTGTCCGACCAGTCCGAAATGGGCTCCTCCTCGTCGAAGTAATGCGTGTCTTCGATGCTCGCGATACGCGGCACGAACGGTGGCGTGATGAGGTGCAGCTGCTCCCACGGGATGTCGCGGAACCATTTGTGCGCCTTGATGTCCTCGGCGTCGTGCGGATACACCGAGCGGCCCCTGCCGTCCCGCGATCGCTGGCGGCTCATCAGCGCGTGGTGCTCTGGCGCTATATCCCGGAGGCGGTACCGCTTGGACGAGAGGCGGTTCTCGCGTGCGCACACGAGGCTCGCTACGAGGTCCATGCATCGCCTCGACACGACGGGGCGCGGCGGGAACGCGAACGTCTGCTCGTGGTTGACGATGTTCCGTTTCGTCTGCTGCCGCCCGCCCTCCTCCGACAGGAAGGGCGTGTGCCCGTACAGGCACTCGTACAAGATGACGCCGAGGCTCCACTAGTCGCATCTTGCATCATAGTCGCCCTCGCGGATGACCTCGGGCGCCATGTACTGGCTCGTGCCCACGCACGACCGCGCCGCGCTGCGGTTGCCGCAGCGGTTGCGCCAGTTGAGCAACGGCTCGTCGCGGGAGGTTGGAGTTGCGTTGTTGCTGCTGTTCATCGCCGGAGACTGACGCGCGTGCTTCTGCATGGCCTGCGTCACGCCCTGCGCCCATTTCATCGTGCCTTGGAGACCCTCCGCGCGGTCCGCCGAGTCGCCCTCCACCGAGAGGCCCAGTTTGTGGAGCAGGCTGTACCGCTGCGTGTGATAGTAGCCTGTGTCGTGGGACCAGTGGCCGTCAAAGGCGAGCCCAAAGTCGGATATCTTGAGGTGTCCCGTGGCCGAGATCAAGAAATTGTCCGGTTTGATGTCGCGGTGGATACAACGGAGGGAGTGCGCCTCCTCGATGCAGAGGATCATCTCGGCGATGTAAAACTTGGCCACAGGCTCGCTGAGTATGTTCTCGCGGATGAGAAGCCCGAGGAAGTCTCCACCCGGCATGTAGTCCATGACGAGGTAGAGGTTCGCGGCGTCCTGGAAACTCGCAATGAGCGGAACAATCCTGGTTTCTCTAGTTAGTATTCACTGACAAAGCCAGGTTCGGGATATCACCATCTAGAGCCCTCCGAAGCAACGAGGAAATCCCTCTCAGCTCGCAGATGCCCTTCCTGGCTCGTCTTCAGCATGGCTGATTTGCGAATCACCTTCATGGCGTACACCCTGCCGTCTCGCCGGTACCCGTCTTTCTTCGGCTTCTCACGCACGAGTCTGACGACACCGAAGCTGCCCTTCCCGAGTATCTTGAGAACTTCGTAGTCATCGGCCAGCTTGCCGCGCTCGCAATTTAGGGCGCCGAGGCTTCGGGCCACCAGGACCCGACTTTCGCGGAGGTGGTTTGTCTCCTGCTGACAAAAGAGGGTCCGCCGCATCTCCTTCTCGGCCGGGCTTAAGTCGAGACCGTGGTAAAGCTCGCTCTCTAGATATCTTCGGCGGAGGGACCGGGGAGAGGGCTTATTGAATTTTTCGTTGAAGTATGTTTCAAGATATATCTTGGCAGCCGCCGCTTTCTCGACGGTCAGAATGGTAGGCGGCGACGGGTCCGTTACCTTTTCTTGTATTGTAGTCAGACCGGGGTCTGTAGCCGTCGAGACCTTCTCGGGCTCTCTGTGGTGGTGAACTATGCTCGCGGGCCTCTGCTCTACCGGGTCGTTATTTTTGCTGGATAGCTTTGACTCGAGTGAAGTCGCCGCTGTTGTGCCGGTGCCGCTGGTAGGAGCAGAAGACTTGCCGCTTGAATTTGTTGTATTGCTATTTGATGTTGATGATATCGACAGGATAGCGGGAGCGCTGGCTGGCAAGAGCTTGTCTGTTGTTCTGTCTATTGAACGAATGGAGGGCCTCGACTTCCTCTTAACACGACGGAGTACTGTAACAGCTTCTCCAAAAGGGCTCCTGAAGAACGGAAGAGACATCTTTTTAAAGAGGCGACGTCGGTCAGGCGACGATTGCTCGCTCGGCGGAGGGGATATGGGTGCCCATACGGAACCCCCAATCGAATGGCCCGACGCTATAAGCACTCGTGTGAGCTAATTAAGTGGTATAAAAACATCTGATATACTAAGAGAACGTACCACTATTGGTGATTCTCGGTCGTAGAAGTGACATGATAGAACCCTGACGTCTAAGCTTCCGAGGCCGTTCAAATCCCTCCGCTGTTGACGTCGAAGTGACACCTGACGACATCTCATCGTCCAGCAAAAGCGTTGGCATGGTGTTGGCACTGGCAAGACCACGTCTGATTTATACAGACCAACGATCAACAATGCCGGGGATATCATTAGTGGCAGTATGTAAGAAAACTATACCATAAGAACTAGAAAGGACGAATCCTAGTTAACCGGATCTCGTATAAAATCTGTCGTGAAGTAGACGACATCACTCGGCATGGTGGGATGTCACCTAGACGAACTTTAGTACGAGATCATGAGTTTGTGGACAGAAAGAAACGGGCTCCCTGCTATGGCGGGAGTCATTAATTAAAAATTGCCCTAGGCCCTTTCTCTAGTAGGCTATCGAGACTTCCGTATGTCTAGAACAACCACCACTGGGAAAGGCACCTAGAAATAAAGTGCTTCGGTTAGATCCTTCTAGTATCTAGGACATATGGCAACGAGAGAAAGCGCAGTAAGGGAAGCCGTTGGGTCATCTAAAGGGTGTATCTTGACTACGTAATTTAGACTAAGTAAGGTACCTAGATATCAAAACATGGGCAAAGACCAACCGTCCTCGCACGAAACATTGTTCTCCCAAATCAACTTTTAATAACGCCATTGATGCAATGCAGACCTCGTCATCCCTTGTAACAACGTCTGCTTCCCGCGTCTAGTCAAGACCGGATCCTCGCAGACTCGCGTAGGTCGGAGACCCCATAGCGCAAGATTACGAATGAACACGGAGAAACTCGTACACAAGGCGTTCAATCCCAGCCGGAAAGGCTAGAAATCATTAACCAGGTAGAACACACCCAGAGGGTATCCGCAGCTATCAACAACCAAGTGTGAAAATATGAACACTGACGGGAATATGTGCTACGCGCCATTAATTGGTCTCAAAACCATGTCTGCTTATTTGATGCCGAGCAGCTTAATGTCAAAGATTAACTGGCTGTTACCCGGGATGCCCGGTTGGGCTTTGCTGCCGTAGGCCAGGTGCGCAGGGATGGTGAGTCGTCGTTCTCCACCAACCGACATCCCTTGCACACCGATATCCCATCCCTTGATTACTTCACCTGAACCGGCCTTGAAGCTAAAAGGCTTTCCTTTCTTGTTTGCTGTATGAAGAGTTAGCCGCTAATCGAGAGGTTTGGTATATGGGGTTGCCTACAGTCGAACACCTTGCCATCGGTGAGTTTGCCGATATACCGGACCTCGACTTTGTTGCCCTTCTTGACAACGCGGCCGGTACCAATCTTGCGGTCATCGATAGTGACGCCCTGAACGACCTTAACGCCCAAAGTAGCCCCCTTCTCAGCGGCAGCGGCAGGACCGGTAGGGCCCTGCTCAAGATTCTTAGCAAACTGAACTTTCTTATCGCCCTTAGCTGAACCCTCTTTGGATGCCTCAGCCTTAGCTTCCTCCTTGGCAATAGCTTCACCCTTGTTGTTCTTAAGCTTCTTTTGCTGCTTCTTGCTCAATTTCCCCTCGTCGGCGGCGTTGGCCTTTGCGATCATGTCATCCAGGCTCTCAGCTTCTTCCTCGGCGGGGCGCTTGTTCTTGCCCTTCTTTGTCTCGACTAGCTTAGGAGCCTCCACTTCCTCATCCGAGTCGACTTCGGTCACGCGCGGGTCTTGGATATCATCAAGCTCGTCGACTTCAGAGTCAGAGTCATAGTCATCGACGCCATCAATTCCTTCAGGCAGCTCATAGTCATCATCATCGCCATCCTCAGATTCGGAGAGATCATCTGTGTCAACAATGTAGTTGCCAGTGAGATGGATAGCGTGTGTTCCCTTGACGACGAAGAATACCTGCTCTTCAGCGCCGATTGTAATGTCTAGTGGCTGCTGGTAGTTCTGAAATGATGTTAGCACGCAAGAGCAAAAAGTAGGGGCAACAGATAGGCTTACACGCTCCGTGTCTAGTGTGCAAATGACGAGCTCCTCGATTTCCATGTCGCTAGACGATGTGCTCTCATCGTCGTCGTCGTCGCTAGATGTTGCAGGCTCCTTGCCCTTCTTGTTTGCCTTGCCATTGGGCTTAGCATCGTCATCATCCATCTCCTCGTCAGAGTCCTCGGCGTTGGCAGCGGCAATGAGCTTCTTAAGAGCCTCTGCCTTAGCCTTCTTAGACTTGGCCTTGTCGCTAGGGCCACCATTGGGCTCATCGTCGTCATCGCCCTCGTCAGAATCCTCATCAGAATCTCCGCCCATCAACTGTTGTAGGTAGTCATCATCCAAGGTGCCGAAGTCTGGATTAAGGGAAGCGCGCTTGCGAATCAGCTTAAGAGTAGAGCGAGGGACACTGGGGATGTTTCCGTCCTCGTCGGCCTCGGGAGGCTCGGTGGGATCGAGGGCAGCCATGGTGATACGGTACTAGAAGAGAGCCAGATCAGCAATGGATGGCTTCTCCAGCCGACTAGGGCGAGCATGTGTGCACACATGCATGTTATGCGACAACAGTCGGGCTCGCTCACGATAGCTTCTCTAAATTAACAAGTCAAGGAAACATGAAGTAAACCTACGCAGGCGTTTGGCATGCTATCCTCCTGCATAGCAGGAACCATGACGCCTAGAGGCGGGACCTCAAGCCCATAGAAAGCAACTGGTGTCATCGGCATGGTTATGATTATTGTTGTTGCTAATAATGTAGAGTGCCTATGAAGAAAAAAAGAAAAAAGAAAAATGGAAAATGATTTGAGAGAATGAGGTCTGTTGGGGGAGGGGGAGGGGGACTCGCAACTCGGATGAAGGTGAAGGTAAAAAGAGAGATGGGAGAGTCTCTCGAGAAAGTCAGTCGACAGCTCGAGTTCAAACTTTTTCAACCAGGAAGAAAAAAAAAAAAGTAGGCGGTCGTTGCTACATAATCGTACCCCACTTTCCCCAAAACGATGGTACCTCTTCTGCAGATAAGCCCACTGAGACCATTCAACCCACCATACAAAACCACTAATGCAAACCACTAATGCAGTCCGTAATGCAGTCCGTAATGCAGAACGCGCTCCGCTACCCGTTGCGCCGCAACCTTGGGCTTTCACTGTTCGTCAACAGAACACCGATAACAGGCTCAAAGTTCATACTGATGGGATAGGGAATATGGCTATTCGGCGATACATAGGTAGGTAGGGCGCAGTAGGATAGGAAGAGGTGCCTAGATAGAAGTCTAGGTTACCTTAGACAGAAGCCTAGACAGAAGCCTAGACAAGATGGTTTGCGAAAGTGAGTCAGTCTTGTGTGAGTGTGGCTAGTCAAGATCTGATCTACATAAGGTAGGGTGACACATGTACATAGTATGTATTCACTCACTCTTGGCACAGACAATACTAGGTTATATCGTGTATACATTGTTCACGAATCGAACCTCACAAGTAAAGGAGATATCTACTTTTCCAACTAGATGCCTTCAGGTTGATATCTCGTCGTACCCTGTGTGTCTCTATGCGGTAGCACTACCGCTCGCCGCAATCAATTCCCCGATATGCTTCGCCAGACCCATTTCTACATCACCCGTTAGCAAGGTTCCATCGAGAATGACAAAGTATTTCCCCACACAGGACATGATACGAACTTACCTCTGGTGTATTCCTGAGGCCGATCTCCAACCTCAAGCTGCTCGCAGATGAGCTCGACGAGCGGCCCGGGGAAGTACTTGGGCGTAGCACGACAGTATGCCGCCACGAGGTCGTTGCCGTTCGTCACGCCGCCTATATTACATTACCAACATGTTGTCGTTAGCTTAGCTTGTTGTGATCATAAACCTCCCCGCCTGGAACACATCGTCTGCTACAGTTTATTTACCCGTCCACCCAGAAAAAACCCCCCCCAAAAAGTAAACAGCAGGGATACGACTTACCACTCGACCAGAAATTGCCGTCTTGTATCCATCGCAATTCATGACCTCTCATGGCTGCTGGCGCGTACCCTTTCTGCTTGAGAGCATCCTGCATTCCTCTCGGTCCGCAGATATTCTTCCCCTTCAGGAGCCCGGCGGCGCCGCAGAGGAAGATGCCCGAGCACACGCTCAGGATATCCACGCCGTCGGTGGCCGCCTGCTTGCTGAGCCACTCGAGCGCGCCCTCGGGGAAATCAGCAGAAGGGTCGGGACCCGGCACGTAGACGATGTCGAGCCGGCCGGGGGCGACCTCGGGGTCGCTGTAGTGGTTGGTCGCGACGACGGACTGATTGGATGTCATGGGGATCTTCTCCCCAGGCTGCACAGAGCCGATATAGTGAATCTGCACGGACGGCGCGCTGTCGATGACGACCTTGGGCATCAAGTCGCTTAGAACCGAGAGGTACTCGTAGCTCATCGACCCGAAGATGTCGACGCCCGCAGCGTCGAGGAGCTGGCAATCCGTGGGGATAAAAACACCGATGCGAATAACGCGACGGTTATCCGGCGCCCGAGACACCTTGTTGACATCTGTGAAGATAGACATTTTGATTGATTGATATCTTCTCGTCTCTTTTTTTTTCTCTAGGGGCGTGTTTGTTTCTGGGGAGGACGGGGACGTTTTAACGGAGACTACAGTCGAAGGATAGAGGGAATAGGCAACGTATACTACAGTTAAAACAGAATATCACACTGGACAAGACGGTACCGCTCTAGATATATATATACACATCAACATCGAGACATTACCATCCATTCTCCGAGACTGGCCGGCGTTTTTGAAGGAATCAGTAGGATAGTACAGCAATGGCATTGACCGATTCTGGGCATGAAAAATGGTGTTATGTGATTGGTCAATTTAGGAATACAAGCTCCGGTCGCAACCGGAACTACATGTTGTTATAAGTTTGACCTCTAACAGAATTGAGAATCGGTAAACGATTCATTATTGCGGGATGTCGAAATAGTTTAAAGCTATCCGAGACGAGTATGAATCGGACTCTCAAACACTATAACCTCAAACCACTTCAAAGTCGCCATTCTAGGGAATGTAAACTCCATCTTATCTCATCAAAGCCTCACGATATAATTGTTCTCAGAGACAGATATTGTTGTGAGCAATACGACGTTATCATTGATAGCTGTTAGCTTGTAATACCTAACATGCTGTTGACGTCCGATCCTCTCTCCCGGCCGCGCCTCGAAGTACTGCTCTTGCCTATATACATCGTAATTAGGTATTATCGGGCTAGGTTTTGCTCATTAGCTGGGCTGCTGTATCATCACGAGCCCCTTTGTCCTAGCTGGGCTAGCCCGCTCCCAAATTGGACTGAATGCTCTTTGCTCGCATTCCGAAAGTCGATGCCCAGCCGGGCCCGTCTTCCCTTCATCCTTCCTTGCCATATAAACGAATGCCGGCTGGAAGTTTCTCCGATTCTTGCGCTATTCTCCTAGAACTCCGAGAGCCCAGAAAGTAATCCCATATCTAGAATGCCAATGCCGATGCCGTGCGTCTCACATCAAGTCCTCTATTTACACACGCTACCGAAAGCTTCTGTTCAAAATTCCAAACGTTCGGGGTCTGATAGCCTTCAAAGGAAAATTGAGAATCGAAAGACAAAAAACTCGCATGGTTAGGCTTAATATCGTGTAGAAAGCCGAGCCATATGAGGAAGATTAAATTCAAAAAAGGTGGCGAATTACTATGAAAGAACTTCTGCGATGAAAGACTTTGCCCTTTGCCTTGTTACTTTTTTGCTCACCGTGTAGACTAGATCGTTGGTAAAGAAGTGCATCAGCTGAGCCTGAGCTGAGGGTATGGAACCGTAAAGTGGCGCAACGAGTGGAAACGTAAGATAGTCGACAAAATTCGTCCGGAGGTTGCGGTGAGAGAAGCACATGCCCTTGGCCAGGCCGGCTTCTTGCATTTCCTTTTCGCGAGTAGTGGCACCGATCTTGTGGAAGCGCTCATACAGGAAGAGCAACAAGGCACACTCGACAAGACCAACAGTCCGAAGTACTTTACAGATCTGAAAGATCCAACCGACATTATGAGGGTCAGAGCCACCTTCAGTGACTGACATGTACAGAGTCGAAGTAACAACCAGAATAGTCATTTGAAGAGGAAGAAAATGAGCCTCAAAAAGTCGGTGAGCAAGAAGGAACGTTCGCTGCCAGTCGGGTTCTTTAATTGTCTCAGTAATAACCTCGGAGTAAATTCCGCTTTCAAGAGGCTGCTCGGGGTCCGCGTCAAAATGATTCTTGATATAAGAATCATTGGGGTGTTTCCTGTTGCTTATTAGTTCACTCAAAAACTGGATGAATAAATCAAGATGTCTTACAGTGCAAGATGAAGCGGACGGAATGCTCTCGTTGTATGCTTGCGTTCCTGCCAGAGCTCGACAAATTTCCTCATAGCGAAACCCACGTCCAAAGCTCCCCACATGTGTCGAAGTGCTTGCTTATAACGCGCTGTCATGTCGTTATAAACTCGTTTAACGCCTTCACCGCCGTCGCCTTTTACATTACTTTGGCTGACCGGGCTGTGGATCGTCCTAACCGTCAGGTTACCGTTTAACGCAAAGAAACACTTTAGATACATGTGCAGATCCTCGCCGATAGCCTCAGAATCGCAGTCCCAGCCACCAACTCTGTCGACTAGCTGGAGTGGAAGAGAATAAACCGATGTAGGAGGAGCAATAGAGGAGCCACGGTAGAGGCCAGACATGCCAGCAGCTCCCCATAGAATATCGGCAACACGCACTATGGCTGGGACTTCGTGGGCATTGCGATCAAAAATAATCGGTGCTGAATACAAAGTAGTGGTCGCAGTTTCAGGATTTGAATTATGCATATTTGTGAGCAAAGCGAAATAATTCGAAGAGAGATGACTATCAGCTATAGATTAAATGTTGTTAGTAACCGGGTCGATTGCTTGGACCCCACGTTTCGTGGGTTAAATAAAAGACGTACCATCAATTCCTGTGATGATGACATCCTTTCTGAGACTGAGGGGGTATTTTTCACTGAGTTTGCGTCCAGCCCAAGCCATGTTGCTTCCCTTTCCAGGAGCTTCGCCGGGGATATCTGACGGGTGCAGGGTGAAATCAATTGACCGAAACTTTTTCGCAAATTCTTGTATTATCGTCATAGCCTTAACTTCGCCATTTTGTTCGCGCGACTCCATTGCTAGGTACACCTTGGAGCTTGTCAGTTACATCTACTTGCTGAGTGGTACCATGGTACCGACTATTGATAAACCAATCAAACGATAGCGCAAATATTCGAGGGGTTACACGAAACAGAATTCATCTACTCACATCATAGGTATCGCGCGCTAGAGGATGCGAAGCCATTACATCCAATGTTTCTCGGAGCGTGTCCATCTCCTCCTTGTAATTGGGAATGATGATAGCATGAATAACACGATCAACCCCAGTCTCCGAGTCGGGAACAAATTCCGTCTCGGTATCACCCGCCTCGCTGCTTGTCGTCGAAGGGGAAGGCAGCTCTTTCGAGGATGTCAGGGTCTCGGAGCTCGAAAGGGATGTGAAGGAACCGCGACGCCGATGCGATAATTTGTAGTCCTTCAGCGACTTGCTACGGGCCGTTCTCTCGAGGCACCGGGATATGTCGAAGATAGACCACATGGATCGCAGCGGGAAAGACGAAACCAGAATATGAATAGTCAAACAATAATACGCGAAAATAAGCGTCCAGATGCCACCACCCTCGTACGAGGTAGGAGTCGTGAAGGAAATACGAGTAGGCCGACTAAGTGAATCGCCCTCGGTGCGGGTCAGGGTGAATCCCGAGGCGGCTGCTTCGCGGGTTATTACATAGTAGGCGAGGGCGACGACCGAGACCATGGCTAGGCCCGGCGCCCGTCTCGTTACCCAGATGAAAAGCATCGACATGGTGGCGGCGAATCGACTGGCTACCCGTATAAAACCAGTATTACTGGCGTCTTGACGGACGAGAGAGCGACGAGGATATTAATTGGGAGAAAGGAAGGACGGAAAGAGGCGACCAGAAAATAGCAAGGCAAAAAGGACGGTAGCGGAGAGTCGGAAGGGAACTTGCACTCAGACCGCGATGGAAGTTAATGCGCCCTCGAAGCTAGTACACGCTGCCATACACAAGCTGGGGATAGAGTCGAGATAGATTATTGGGATGAAAGGGAAAAAGAAAAAAAGGTAGCAGAAAGAAAATCCTAATACTGGTTAGGGGAAAGTGAGTCGGGCTGGGGCGCGCAGAATTACATAGAGTGTAACGACGAAGGTAATGATAATTTGAAAAGGGGAGCCTTGTTTTTTTTTAGTACGGGGGAGATTGAAATTAAAGAGAAATTAGCGGCCATTCAAGGCGTGCATAGGTACAGCTACTATGGCACAGGGCAGGGGGCATGGGGGGCTGCAGGTATACCTACTCCCAAGGTACATAATACGCTAATTTAGTGTATACCTACATGTACTAGTAGTGTAAGAAGGGGATGAGCATTAGGCAACCAGAAATCGAAGCGTTGTACCGATTGTAGGTAGGTCTTGGTACGTGCATCAGTACCTAAGTCTACCTACCTCGTACCTTGATGCATAAATTGTGGGCTCAACTTATAGTACCTAATACGCCCCCTACTGCCTGTCTTACTCCCGTCTTAGTGCTCAGCTACGAGGTATTATCTAGTGTACCCAAGTACATTAGGCACCTACATACTACCCTGTAGTATCCGTAGTGCACACTACCTACCTACGTGTAGGTACTGTACAAGTTGTGTTTGGCAGGTATTCAAGTTCTCAAGTTCTGATGGGGAATACTTGGATGCAGGCCATGAACTCGAGACCTCCTCGCACCACCCGGTAGTTTGGGACTGCAAGTGTACATGTAAACTTTGGCAGACGCTTAAGGTTGATGCAGACCACCATAGCCGACTGTGCCTGTGCCTGTGCAAAAACGGGTGGTGCCTCCTTCATTGGAGGATGGATTCTTTGTGTCACCACCATGACACCACGATAGTGTGGTGTATTCAACCTAACCACGGCGCAGATGGCTGGAATACATAGCAGGAGGATCGGCCGTGTAGTTGTCGAGGCAGGCTACGGCATGTGGCACAACCATCCCAGAGAGCATATGCAGTACCTAGGTATCGACATACTCCCGCTCATAGGCTGGTTTCGCTGCCATGTCCGTAGGTCTGTGGCGCTGATCTCAACGTTCTATTATTATACAACACTCCTTAGGTATCTACAGCGTAGCTGGGCGGGCGTAGCTAGTAGTGTGCTATGTACTATGTAAGTGTAAGGCTGAGTCGCAACTATGAATCCTATCATCTCCTACCCACTACTTGTGTATGTCTTATCAACTCGGCCCCTCTTGGTTGTCTCAAAGACGTCACATTATCAATACCGGCTGTACGGTGCCGAGGAATAGATTGTAGCCTCAGTTATTGGGCAGCTCGCTAGGACCTTGTATCAATTCCATCGTTCGATATATACGTTCGATACATACGTTCGATACGCACCAATTACAAGCTTCGAGGTCGTATCACGACGACGTCGACCGCCAGCAATGCCTGTCTATAGTAGTAGCACAGGTAGCTCAGACATACTTCTTGTAATTGTACGCCTACAGCACCATAAAGGCGCTCTTCCTGCTTCCTTATCAGCAGTCACTATCTGCAGGTTGCATATAAGAGGAGAAACGCTGCATAAGTGGCGTCGCATTGCATGGCCACAGTCAGATGTTCTACCTAGTTAGGTACTGGCTAGGCATCTTTGACCTTAGTGGGATGAGCTCATTCCCGTTGCTTCAATTCCATCATTTCTCCCCTTAAGCGTGACAACTTCATATGTCCCATAAGCCTCATGACCTGGCCTGACCTGACTTCCCTGAGTACATGCTTCGTAAGAAACTGCACACGCATGGCACGGCACTTTGTCCCAAAGTATTGTAGAGAAAATAACGGTTAATCTCGCACACATGAAGCAACGGCTATCTTAGTTATACTAACTAAGAAAATTGCAGCTTGTGCTGTCTTATCAATCACTGCATACATATACATAGTAGGTGTCACATCTACACTACTCGCGCTAATTACTAAACTTATACCGCTACATATAGCCAATAGTAGACTAGTTTGACATCATCGCCATCAGCACAGATGGCAAACCGGGTCGACTGTGAAACCTACCTGGTAGTACAATACTTGCATGTATGCTTAATGTATGATATTCAAATTGCCTCGGCGTCCTAGTCCCCTCACAACTAACAACAGGTATAGTGCTCTCTGAATGGCACTGCATACCCCTAAATCCATCATCTATCATGTCCCACATCAGGTTCTCTCTGCATAGTGTAGCTTCGTGATGTATACTACATGTGGTCCCGGCCCGTCCGGTATACATGGTACTACACTGCATTATAAATATGCTACACTACACTAGATGCTTGATACTACACAAGGCCTAGTTTAGCAAGTTTGTCTGTCTACTTGTGTACTATATAGATTGTATAGACTGGTCAATGCGGTTATGGTCATTGTGCTTGATCCCGATACGGCACTAGCAGCCTCGGCTAGATGCAATACTCTTTTGACTTTTAAGATTCCTGACACAGGGTGTAGTTCAAGCTACACGAGTCATCAGGAGCCACCACGGCTTCTTTAGTGCCCCAATTTCTGCAAAGCAAAAATCTTCCGTCGTATAACGTATCGTCGATATTTACTTACCGTAACGCGATGTATGAGTTTGCTGGTCCCCGATGATGACTCTCTCCTTTGCTGTTCATGTGACAAACCAGATGAAATCGGATAGTGGACATCTAATTTCCAGCCGACCAATGATATGCGCGAATAAGCCCCACGGGGTATCCGTGAGCCCAAGCCTAAGCAAAGAACCAGGTTCGACATAGTGTAGCACCTGTATAAAAAACCGTATTCTGGATGTTGGCTTCATTTCTTGTGTCCGCTTGCTGCCGGGCGGGTATTGTGAGGCATTAACACTTTGGTAAATTGACCGGAGCGTTCTTACACTACGGTATTTCGTATACACTATCTAGTGTATGCAAGGGCAATTTTCTTTGATGCTTGATCGTAGGGGGACTGCGCATGTTGGGACTTGGAGGAGTGTACCACAACTTCAGTGCAGATAGAAGTCAATTAACCAATCAAATCTTGCAATTATTCTTTAAACAGACTATCACGTATCTACCTACACTACACATACCTTAGCTAGTATAATACACTACATAGTAGAATCTTACTTTACTGTATACAGATACCGGAAAAGCTTGGCCTTTTGGCAACAGTCCGCGTGGGCGGCCTCCGCGGGTCGCACCGTGTAAATACCCACACAAATTACCTCGTTCTTTTTTCACTTTTTCACTATGTACGGAGTACACCACACGCTATGTAATGCATAGTATTTGAATGCTTTTCTTTTTTTTTCTTCTCTCATGTCTTAGAGTCGTGTGTACCTGCCTACGGCAGGTACGGCGGGCACACCCATCTACTTAGCACGTGTCACTGCATAATGAGTGCAGTATTGGCCGCAAAAAAAAAAAAAAAAAAAAAAAAAAACTATATCATCCATCAAAGAAGCGAGAGAAAGCCGTAATGACGGAATCGGAGTACTCGTCAATCTCCGAACATCCGATACGGTTCTCCGCCTCGGCTTTTGAATGTAACATGATAGTACACTAGAATTGAAACCCTTTGGACTCAATTTCAATTTACCTCGTGACTTTTATCAATTTTGTAACGAGGTGCGTGCTCTTCAGCGGACAAACAATTATTTATGAGTAGTACCTATGCATTGTATAGTACCTGACTTACTGTGTTGGCAGCAACTCGCATTACACGACCATGTTTATGACTATACGTCTACTAGGGCCTCGGGTGTTAATTGCGAGTGTGCCAGCAAAGACGTTAATGGGTATCGCTTCTTGACCCGTTACTGATCTGTTCTGCTCAACACGCTGCCCTAACTACGCGGCTAGTGACGTTGGCATTATTTGGACGAGCTGGATGAAATTCCTAGTCCCTCATAGGCCGGTGGTATCGTAGGACCAAACGCTAACAACGATGCGGAGATTCAGGGAGTCCTGGACAACTTCACGCTGTTTGCTCTTTGCCCTTTCATTACCGGCAATCCCTAGCCGGAAACGGGGATGTGTTGGACCCAGACAGGAGCCGCTGTCACTGGTGGAACGCCGCCGCCTTCTGTCTCGGGAATCTACTCCAATGCGGAACGCAGCCCTGTAGGTTAATGGGCGCATATTGATGTCTAGGGTAGATAAGGCAGCAGCATTTTCGATGGAAGGCATTGTGGATGAGCCCCTCTATTACGTGAGAATCTAAGCTGTGCCACCGAGGCCGAGCATTCTCGTTCAACAGATCATGCCCAGTACGTGCCATTGATGACGTATAAGGATTCAAGCTGAATATAATCATCATTAAGAGTATGTTTCAAACAGCTGACTTCTGAACTGGCATGCCTAGGCCTATGTTTTGCATTAAGTGATCGCGAATCGTATACGAAGACTTAACCGAGATGATAAACAGGTGACATCATTTACGACAATAATCAGTAAACTGACATTGGTAGTGTAGGCATGATTATACCCCCAGTTCGCTTGAGTACTGGTGTTGGCGAAGTATTCGTCTGCGCATTCCCCCTCGGTTCCAATGTGATTCATCCGATCCTGCATTCTCATTGGAGACTAAGGACCTATCTATGATGGCTTCTGCCTGGGCTTACCAATAAAGGTAGCTATGTGAGTAAGGCCTCCTCTCAAACCCGTCCCCTCCCCCCCATCCCCATTGCTTAGAGAAATCATGATGGTTGCATATATGCATGCCTTTAGACAGAGCTCGGCTTGGGTTTTAGTCCTCCGCGTACCGTAAGTACTAACATGGCTTAGAATATTGCGTAGCATTATATTACACCTAGGAATATCGCACCTTGCTCGGCATAGTCCATCTCTTCGGTTCATCGTAAATTAGACCTCTAAGATCATATCGATAGCCTCTGCGTCGGGTGGCGCGTTGTGATTGATTAATGAGGTTCTTCAATAATGGCATAGTAGATGCTCTACTGAATATCAAACGTTTTTGTCAAATAGCTTCGTGATCGGTTTTGCGGACTGTCCCACCATGTAAGCAGAGCTATGTAAAACCCTATGATATAGGTACTCACATCGATGAATTTCTCAAGCTCTTTGTCTAGGTTCGAGAGGTCATCCTTCCGTCGTTTGTTATCGGCAATCAATTTCTGCTTGCGTTTGAGGAGTTCCATTCGCTTCTGTTCGAGGGCCTCTCGCTCGCTCCGCTCGTGCTCGATTCGTGCAACCATCAGTGTATTCTCGTCGTCGGTCGCGTATTCGGGCTTTAGCGCCAGGAACTCTTCGGCGGGAATGAGAGGGAGCTGCTGGTATGAATGACTATTTTGGATCTCTATTAGCTCTTGCGCAAGTTCGATTACTGGATAGTCATAGGAGCCGCGGATATTGTCCAAGTAGGCAGTGATTGGCGAATATTCGACAGCCATGGTATTGTCGATATCTTCATATTCTTCTCCATGGCCTTGATTGACGGGGGCACTTGTGCTTGGGGCGACCGATGCCGGAACTACCGGTATATCCTCTACTTGGGTCTGTGCTTGTTCTTTGACATCTTGGTCGGGCATAGGTACAGAAGCAGCGGGCACTGACTCAAATGATTCGCAAGCTGCGATCTCGCCTTGTAGATGCCGCTGTTCGTAATACAAGTTCTGGAGCTGGAGGTGCAGGCGGTCGACTTCTTGGCGGGCTTCGGAGGTTTGAGCTTTCGTTTGACGTGCAGCAAAGTTTGCTGCTCTATGTAACCCGCGGAGCTGTGCGAGATTCGTAATCAGAAGCTTCTGTTGTTTGGACGTCTCGAGTTGAGCTTCGGTCGACGCAGCATCAATCGGGCCAGCAGCGGCAATCTGGTCGACGAGGCTTAGGGCTTGTAAACGCGTGTCCCGCGAGGCCGCAAGCACCGTCGCAAGCTCCGGGTCGGTTACGGTTTCGTTGACAGTCATGATTTCTCTGTCGTAGATAATTTGTATTTCCAAATCTTCTGAGACGTGTCTCGAGATGTCGATAGATGCGGTAGGTACCATCCATTGAGCCTCGGGGTTGTCGTGTGGTAGGTCCCTGAGGCGACCAATGGCGATTGCCACTAGTTGACCTCTAGATAGCCTGGGGAGGTGTGGGGTCGGTGACGGCCACCAGTAGTGTACACTACACATGCACTACGTAGGTACATACAAGTAGTATACTACCAATTGTAGTATTATACCGCGTTCAGCTGCCATGAACCCTGCTGCGTACTACTTCTGATTGGACGAAGACCCCTTGGCAACCTACCAACCCACCAACCTACCTACCGAGCCATACATATTTTATGGATGGTGGCTGGCTTGCTGCCAGTGTTGAGCTGCCAGTGTTGAGCTGCCAGTGTTGAGCTGCCAGTGTTGAGCTGCCAGTGTTGAGCTGCCAGTGTTGAGCTACCAGTGTTCACAACCCACATGTAGGAGTGGTATCTATCTACCAAAAGCTTTCAAGATTGTCTCGGCCTGTCTCGGCGCCAGAATCGTACGTGGGTAGGCAAGTAGTGTAGGTACACTAAATAAGAAATAAAAATCAGCCGTTGGGCGCCGTCATGCATTCACCACATCCTTGCCGCCGTTAATTAATAAGGTAGGCTTCTAATTCCAAACTAGTACTAGGGCTGAGAGAGTTACTGTAACTTGGACCTTTTTCAGATGCTCCAAGAAAGAACGGAAATTCGATCTTCACCCGACGGGTTTCCTTATTCATATTCTTTCAAATCATCTCACATGTTTTAATTTTAAATCCTCCCGCAACAAACCCGTTCCCTGTGTTCCCTATATAATTCCATCTGAACAACAGCTGTCTACCATATTTCAGCAAACTACACCGATTCAATGTCCCGATCTGGTCGTCTACAGTATAAAGTATAAACCTGTCATTACTAGTAAAACCCGGCGAGCTCCACCACCGAATCCTCCCGACTAGCCAATCTCGACGCGAAACCCACCGCATGTGATTATACCTCTATCTCGTTCGTCCCTGGTTGTTGGGCCGTACTACTGTACGGTTGTCTCAATTTGTGGCAACGGTCCCTTCGACAACCTTTGACACGTGCTGCCTCCTCCAACATTTAGACGTAATGCTTCATTGAAACTTGGTCCGATTGAGTTCAGCCGCCCTGTTTACTGAGTCTTCTTTGGGCGTTTGCGCTCCCTCCCTGCTTCTGCTCCCGTCAGCTCGGCTTGTTATGCCGCTCGCCGCCGCCACGACTACCACTACCATGTCTTGCTCTTCGTCTTACGCCCTTGGGTCTATACAAGACCCTCCAGAGTCCGAGAGCTCTGGTGCCGCAATACACGACCGGAGGGCCATACAGCGCCGTCGTCACTCTTCATTCATTCCTCACCGCCGGAAGTCTC
This sequence comes from Xylaria sp. Z50, assembly GCA_037356035.1. Lineage (NCBI taxonomy): Eukaryota > Fungi > Ascomycota > Sordariomycetes > Xylariales > Xylariaceae > Xylaria > Xylaria sp. Z50. Next base: position 499,554 of record JBAWJU010000015.1, on the reverse strand, counting down.
TGGTCAACCAAATCATGGATGGCGAAGAGGCACTCTTGCTCAAAGTATCTTCTCGCATTTCCCAATTTATTCATCATGGTGCTAATTAAGAAAAGGTCGACCTTTTTCTCTCTGACCTAGAGCGCCGCTTAGAATCCCTCGAAAGCTACGGAGATCTGATGCATGTCGATGCTAGCATAGCCAAGACTTTCTCGACTTTGCAAGCAGTGCGAGAGAGATGTTCCCACGTATCCGAAGAAGTCATCGGTGCCGGCCGCCGTCGCCTCCAAATCATGGTCGAAACACTGGATGCCAGGTACCAGGGGGCGCTAGCAAGAGCCGAGTCCATGAACGAGAAGGCCCGGATGGGCATCGAACTTTTAGACAATATGCTGGATGACTTTGAGTCGCGAGCGATTAAGTTGCGAGATCAAGGACTCGCGAATGCCGCTGGGGCCGCTGAAAGCCTTATGGGTGGAGGCCGACGGGTGATGGACGAAGGTCTCGAGCGCGCTCGCGGAGTAGTTGACGAGAGCATTGGACGCGCAATGCGTGCAGCTGAATCCCTTGAAGAGCACGTTCAGAATGCCATCACACGAGCGCGTGAGCAAGGCTTGCTAAAATATGAGGAATTGCCTGTTCCGTGGAGAATTAACCCTCATATTCTGAAGGGTTACCGTTTCTCCGACTCGAAGGTCGAGTGCGTCCGGTCTATGTTCGGTGTCTCCAACGAGACAGTAAACATTTGGTCGCATGCGCTTGGCTTCTTCGTTGTTTTGTCTGTTGCCTTTTACTTCTATCCGACATCTGCCAATTTTTCTCTCTACACTAAGACCGATGTTTTTATCGCAGCGGTTTTCTTCTTTGCTGCCTGTAAATGCCTTGTCTGCAGTACGATATGGCATACGATGAATTGTGTCGCAGACCAGACGTTAATGGAACGGTTCGCCTGCGTTGATTATACTGGTATATCATTACTGATTGCTGCGTCCATCATGACCACCGAATACACTGCATTTTACTGCGAGCCCATCTCCCGCTGGATATGTAAGTAATTCTCGGATCAACCCCTCCCCCGTTTTTTTGGTCATCTTCTGGAGCATAAAGCCTTCTATCTAGGCGAAGGCCCATCCTATAAGCTTTCTGTTGGCCTAAATTAACACATGACACTTAAAATGAGTTTAACTAACTCTAAGTATTATAGATATGACTGCTACCGCAGTTTTGGGTATTGCAGGCACGATTTTGCCATGGCACCCTACATTCAATGGCCAAGATATGGCTTGGCTACGAGTCGGCTTTTTCATCGGATTAGCAACCACAGGCTTCATGCCGATTTTTCAGATTATCATGACCCGCGGTTCAGCCTGGGCCTACGAATTCTACGTTGACTCTAACTTGTTAAAATCACTTTTAGTGTACGTTTTAGGGGCATGCGTATACGCTAGTAAGGTCCCAGAGAGATGGTTCCCAGGCGCTTTCGATTTCTTTGGCAATGCCCACAATCTATGGCATGTGAGTGATGACTGATAATTGCAACGCAAATCAACACAAGATCACTAACCAACATGATAGTTGGCCGTTCTCGGAGGGATTATCTACCACTATACTGCCATGCTACAGTTCTTCTCGGGTGCTTTCGAGAGAGCTAAATTTGGGTGTCCAACTTATTGATAACTGGTATCTGAAAAGGAATCAAATTTGATTATTTACTATATTACAGGAAGGAGTATCTATTATCGCGTCTTCCGATATTCTGCGCCTTCAAGTCCCCGTCGCCGGTTTAGGTGCACTAGCGTTACAACGCGCCACCTAACGATTCACATCTCCCACTATCACCACCAGCCCATGGTGCATATTTAGAGGAAGGTGGAAAACACGCTGACCACAACTACCATCAATATAGAGCCTATTAGGCTTCGGCTCTCTTTAACAGCAATAGAAACTCGGACCAAAGGCAAACCCGATGCGGAAGCCTCGACCGAGGGCAAAACCGACTTAGAAGTTGGGGTTAATATTGAGACTGTCGCGTTTGCTATTTGTACTACCACGGAAGCTGAAAACGAAGGTGTTTCGTGGCAAGTTGCCGGAAGTTTCACAGTAAATGTCGGGGCATCAAATGAATCCTCGAAAGGCTTGTTGGAAGGCCACCCAGAAAGGTCCGCGTCAGAATGCGGTATGCTGGTTAGGGTCGGCCGTGGACCGGCTGTGAGGAATGGTGTGACAGTGAAAGTGCGACCGCTCCTAGTTGGCCCGGCCATTACTGGGCCAGGGTCCGGGATACGGTTATTTGCGGTGCCATTTGGCAGATCAAAACCAGCCCTCTCAGCACATGTTGCTAGGTCTTCATCCTGCTTAAGCGCTTAGCAACTCGGTCATTTCATGAATCGCCATCACAACCTACTTCAAAGCAACAATACCCCGCGACGGGTGCGCAATAACTACCGCTGTTGCAAAACCCGCTATCAAGTGGACAGCATGTCTGTGTATTTGTTAACACAAGCAATACCTTAACACTCTTCAACCTACCTGGCCAAGATTTGGGTTATAACACCATGTACTGTCCGACCCGCCACACGGTATTGATCCATTGCCGTATATCTGATCGCAGGTCATCAACTGCCGCCTGCGAGGTGGTGTGGAAAGCTGCGAGTAGCCTTCTGTTGCTTGTACCAGAAGCTCGAAAGCCGGCAGCACGAACAGCAATGAGTGTAGCATTATCGGCGATGTTAGGAGCTCTCACGCCACGCAATATGGTCAAGCAGGAGGTCGGCAAGCTGGTGACTTTTCTAGATGACAACAAGGTACGGCTAAACGACCGAAAATGAAGATTTCCTAGACGGCACGTCGGGTACTCAGCGGATGAGAAAGAATATGAATAGATGGATACAACGATTTAGAGACGCATAGAACGGATGAATGTTTGCATAGAGTCTAGAGATGTGAGGATACGAAACACGATGCTGTCCTCTTTTTTTTTTTAGCATCTTTAGAAATAGATTAGAAGAAGTCCGGCCTCTTTAATAATACACACTTACAGCTCTTGTTCCTCACGGCGAAACAGGGCAAGACGTGTCACACAAATTTGAGTAGGCAATAAGTCTACGTCTAGGTTGAGATCAATTGAGAAGCATTGCACTTCAATTCCTCGCTACTTGGGTTATCAATCGATCTATTAGGTCCCTACATTGCTCGCGCAACTCTGCAGAGGGGAGGTGGAATTTGAGAATCATTAAGTCGTTCAGATTAGCGCATTATAACCCCTCTTCCCTCCCTCTCTCTCTCCCTCTATCTCTCCCTCTCAAGCCTCCCTTAGAATCTATACCTCTACCCTACTCACTCACTCACTCAACCCAGCCAGCATATCCGCGACAATCTATCCTACTATATTAAAATGCTTCCAGTTCCTAAAGTTTGGATCCGGGTCGAAAATTGTAGGCTCTAACTTCGGGGCAGTAAAGAATAGCCATTCGATCCATAGGTACCTGTCGGCGAACCAAGTCCGGTCGGTCCGAGGATTGTATGAAATTGACGTCCCTCGCATATGCACATGTCAGGTGTTATACAGGGACCGTCATTCGAGACCCCCTAGAGAAGGGGTCTAAGATGAGTCGACAAAAGTAATGAAACCGAGGAGTGATTGATTTTCCATTCCTCCGAATTCGGCCACCACCACCACCTACCTACTACCTAGTCCACCTACGTATTGTCCTTCTTCTGCAATGCCAACAGATAGTGTGACACGGCGAAAGATCGCTCGCGCAGGTTCATACGCAGGGGATCGGAAAAACTATAGCGACTCGCTTCAAAGTCAGATTCCTCGTTAGCTATGAAACTTTACGGCGGGGATTTAATTAGGTTTCGTAGTAAGTTGATTCTTTATTTAAACCATATGGTCAACCAGAGCCGGCTTTTATTCATTCTTTGAACCTCAGTAATTATAACCCCAATATACTAGTAGTACAACGTCATGTCGAACCAGGTGTGCGGATTCCTCCTTCATCATAACTTCGTTGACCAGGAGTGCGACTCATCATGTTCATTAATATCGCCATCGCGATTGTTGAAATATAATACAAGTCATGGTAGACTTCGACGAGCTTTATCTCTATATTCTCGTTTGGGAGGGCGTCTTGATTCATGGTCGACAAATGCGTCGCCGAGCGGCTTCGCACCTAGTTTCGATGGATGTTTCAGAGACGGCAAAGCCGTGGAGCGGATACCTCTTCATTACAGGGCATGGTTGACTATCTCCTCGTATACCTCGTTGGGTATCATTTTGATGATTGCCAAAGCGTGGGCCTTGATCTGATCAGCATGCAAAGTCGGGAATGATCGTAACAGTTTATTAGGACTACACGGGCCAGTTAGCATCAGTGACGTTATCAAGGTAGAAAGTGACAGTGACTAACCTTAAGGAGCCGAGTAATTCGTTGCGCATCATGATCAACTGAGCGACAATACAGAGAATATTCAGATGCGGCCCGTAGGCGAATAGGAAATCCCATAATCGTAATACCTCGGGCAAGGGAGGGGTACAGGCGCATAGTGTCAGGACTGACGGAAAGGCGTATATTTCTGCTGAAAGGCCCTTAGATGTGAGATAGAGGCTAAGTTTGGTGTCTACGATGCCTAAAACCTTATCTACGAGCGAAAGACCGCGGTGTACACCATCCATAGCACCCCGGATATAGCCTGGGCACTCCTTGGTTAGGAGCTGATAGAAGGCCACGAAAGCTTCGGCCTCGCTACGAGCAGCATATAAGAAAGGAGCCGCCAGCACGTTCATCCCCTGTACATAAGTGCCTGGCTCAGAAGCATTCGTGTCCGACCCTTCTGTCGTAAGTGTGAGGGCGCGGGCACGACTCCTCGCCGCTGGTGAAGTCGCAATCGCTTGCGACACATCGCTACGGGCGGGGCTGGCACTGCTACTAGCAGGGAGCGACTGCCGGCTGCTAGTCGGACGACGTACTTCCTTGGAGTCATGCAGTCTCCAAGCTACAGCATTGAGCAATCGGATCAAGCTTGCCTCGCTGACGCGGCGACGAAAGAGTGGATCGGTGGTCAGGGTACGAAATGTGTCGTTGCGAATTTTGGAATAGGCGGGAGAAGCACCGCGGTGAACGAGCTTGAGGTATTCATCCGTAGTCAAGACCGGCGCATCGAGCAATATCAGCCAGATATATATTCTACTAGAAGACTAAGTCCAGGGCCACAATCATTAGCTTCGCGGCCGGAAAGTCCCTCGTCTGCGCAAATATTCTGGGTGTAGACAGATATATCTTACCATGCCATCAATATCGCTCTTTATCCCTTGATCTAACACCTTGAATCGCATGTTTGTGAGGGCGCTGCCCACATCTTGGTCGGGCGGGCCTTCTCTTATCAACCGATCTAAACTCAACGCGTCCGCCGCCGACGAACTCCTACTAAGTGCGGCGCGTTTTGTATGCAAAGGCGCAGACGAGCTTGCGACACGGAGATTTGGGGGGTTGGCACTACCACTAGCATCGGAGTTTGCCCTGTGCCGCTGTGGCGATCGACTGAGAGCCTGGCGGCGGGTTGGAGAGATGTCTCTCGAATGCGCATCTCGTAGTTTTTGTTGGGTAAGAACAGTGGATGAGCTACTGACGATCTTTGAAGCAGCACCTAGATTATGTGCGGATTGAAGTTTGCGTAAAGTTCTCTGTGTGCGTGGCGTCAGAGGAGTCTGAAGGTCAAGACCAAGGGGCGACGGCGGGAAGAAGGTCGCAGAGATGGCGTCCCTCGTTGGACTCGGCATATCGCCTATTTCCTTGACGAACAACCGGTCACCTGATTGCACTTTAAACGCCTAAGCGACCACGATGCCGAGCGACGTGGATTTCGGGTTGTTTCTGACGCCGCTCGGCCGCTCTCGAACTTGTTGCTGGTGTTGTACGGAGTATTGCTGCTTAAAACGAGGTTGGAGCGAAGTGGGTCCCCACAGTCGGCTGCCATAAGAATACATAGTACATGAAACGCGTCTGGTGTCGCGTTAGTTCGTGTACCACTTTACGTAGTACAAAGGTACCTACATACTTCATATGTATGTACCTGCAACTATCACAATGAATGGATACAAATTTCATGGCTGTTACACTAGACCATGCTCTCGAATTCTAGGTATCAATTGCCCCATTGACATGTGCCATACCATGCTTAATACAACATACGAGTGAAGTATTTACCCTCATGCATGTAACCCCTGCTTCTCTACGAGGTACAGAGGCAAGTATTAGCAGGACGAGTTATGGTATACGTTTAGCAAGCATGAAGACGCTCGTCTCAGAAGCAAATGCCAATCGGGTTATGAACCTAGCCGCACATACTATGCAGAAAGCCCATGTTAGCATAAGAGCAGCAAGTGGGTGTAAATACCTTCTTGATCGATATTTCCCTTGCTAGGTATGAGAACATTAGACGGCAGCCTTGCATAAGATCTCGTGATAAGTTTTGAAGTTGGGGTAGGGATAGGCAAGGCTCAAAATGCGAAGCAATATACTTATTCACTTGAACAAGGAACAGGCAATTCCTCCATAACAGCCCCCCTACGGCTCGCACGCAGCTCTTATCACGAATACCGCAGACTAAAAGGGGAGCGCCCCGTCTAGCGAAAGTACCAATGTTACATCCATGTAAGCATTGACAACTTGCCCGACCAAAAACCCCTCCACGGGGTCCAAAATAGGGCAGTCCATATTTAGGAGTACCATGGCCTCGGGTATCTCCGCAGTTGGGACAGGCGAGAGAAAATGCTCAGCGCAGTCATGCCAGCAACAAACCTATACTCATAAATAAAACGCACCTGTAAGAATTACCGCCGAGGACTCGGTTATGAACGTGGCAAACGCGGGTATTAAAGAGGCATTATTCGTATATATATTACTAATATCCGTTAACCAAGCAGGATTTCAAGCATCCCTTTTCTAGATTCACGCCGCAAGGTTTGCCAACATCATACTAGCAATATTCCAAGAGCACGATTTATAGCCAGCGATCACGCCTTATTGATGGCACCGGGCACTACACCGAGAGCGGAAAGGTCTACCGATGACCGGCGTGGGAGGTGATTTCTCATTTGAAGGACATCGAAACGTAGTGTCATTATTATAACGTATTTTAAGGGCAGCCTGATGTCTCATTGACTAGCATGCAATCCTTTCATACACACACCCTCACTATAGATCAGAGGCGGTTCATAAAACCTAAGGTACTTAGGTAGGGATGGTAAGATGGGCCACATGCATCAACGTTGTTAAGGTTGCTATTGTGTATCGATAGGGCCATCCCTTTGTTCGTGTCCTAGAATCCAGGGATGACCACGACGAACCAGTGATTGTATGTACGCATATACATAGTTTACGTCGACATCAAGGGAATTCCTAGAGCACCACTACCACCCACCGCAACATGAACCCCAGATCCACAATCCTTACCATGTACTATGTATTCCTCGCATCTTATTCCACTACCTACCTAGTGTAGTCTTGACGACTCGTGTCGAGATACTTCTCTCATCCAACAGTTGATTAATATCGAAGTAACACCGACAAAGACATAACATGCTAATAAACATGAGTCAAGTGCTCCAGACCCAATGTCGGAGAAGTAGGAAGTGTTTTGTCCGAAAAGGCCGGTAGACTACTTCTAGCTAGACCGGAGGATGTGCAGAAGGTGTGTACACTACAGAGGTACCTACATACATAGAGGCAGTAGTTACACTATGACAGATGACCCGAAGACGGTGGGTGCAGTGGACTTAGTGGGCAGCAGTGGAGTAGACTTATCTCAACAGATGCTGAACAATACTGAACTTGGTAGAGTTGTAGGTAGGGGAGCAATGGCATCAATTTCAGCCTCAATCACGACATCGACGCTCGGACCAAGGCGTCCCATCGGCCACACACCTGATTGGTCAGTTGTCGCTGTCAACCACCCAATTTGGAAAAAGCTTTTCGAACTCGTCGCGACGTACTGTACATGCCACATGTCCTACGTAATACTGCATTGGGTAGGTGTTTACTACATAGGTACACTAGGTAGGTAGTATGTAAAATATCGGGAACCATGCCCTACATACCTAGCCGACCAGAATTCTCTTAGTGAGAGTATATTGTGAATGGTAGTGTAAGCCGTGACCCTTCTTGTCATCAAAGCCTTTTACTCCGAAAAAAAAACGAGTTATGATGATGAGCTTGGACCTAAACGTGAACCCAAGGCTACACAAGGTAATGGCGCATATCAATCCTCTCTCGAACTGCAATCTACACTAGACTTTCAGGCAAAACTTCCACAACATCAGCCGTCAAATATGCAACAACCAAGATCACCAGTCTAGCGTATTCCCGTAATTCCGTCACACCGTTCCACCAATGCACTGCTACCGCTACCGCGGCGCAGTACTACCTAGCAGTACCTATAGTATCGATAGGTGGTGTAGTGAGTGTATGTACGAGTACACATATCTTTTACACGACTCTCCACATGGAATGATCGGTATGCCTGCATACTGCTTGCACACTAGATACACTAGGCCCTGAACGGAAAAGGGTCAATGGCGCCATAGAGGGTCGCCTGCCATAGACCAATCCAGTGGCTCGTCATATGACGACGACTCCGTGTTTGGAGAGGAATAACGCGCAATACTGGGGAATGGATTACATGATGGACCATCTCCTTTTCTCGTGTGTGTATACTAACCCAGTTGTTATCCCGACTTGAATATTGGCCTTGTGATACCATCATGTCTATAACTCAACACTCACCAAAACCCATATGTGCTGTAGCTGGCCCTATCACAACCACTGTTCCTCCCAGCTCCAGCGCAACGTAAGCCTTTTCTCTATTCTTCATACTTCACTATTCTGTTTGGCTCCTACACTACCTTCTAACCGGCGGTCTTCTCCCGGCGGCACCTCACCTACTATACAAACCAACGACTTAGATATATATATTCTGCTCTCTAAGCACAGACACTAAGAGCATCGGAATCATTGTCGTAGTTCGCTTCAGTTAATCAAAGCGAACCAACCAGGATACTCGCACCGATTGAGCTAAACGATATGCCATCTTGGCTATTCCAACTATAATAATACTACCCGAAAGCTTGTCTCGATGTTGCAGCCAGGTCGTTTTTGAAGGATTCAAAGTGCGATATTGGAGGCTTGAGCACGCCATTCCCCCGGATCCCTACCTAGCCAACCAGGCTCCATCTTGGCATTCATAGCTCGTATCGTGCGTGATCACATCCACCAGACAAGCAATACAAAGCCCTTGGCTCGCCTTGTTTTTCGTCGTCGTCTTTCTCTTGGTCACGTCCATATCGCCAGAAGTTCGCGATGCCTTCGAGTAGCCAAGTTGGCCGTAGCCTGGCCAAGGCTCTTGGCATCAAGCTCCATGAGTCCGAATCCGAAAGGGTCACCCGAGGAGAGTCCGTCTTCTCGATTCAAACCGCAGACTCATTCTTCGAAGAGCAACCGACTATTAAAGAAGTTCTGACTAGCATCATACCCTCGCGAAAGGGTATATTGGAATACATCTTATCACTATTCCCGTTTTTATCTTGGATCGGCTTCTACAATGTTCAATGGCTCATTGGTGATCTTGTTGCCGGTGAGTCTTATGGTCACAAGATGTTTACCATCAGAGGTTATCATACTGACAATATTGCAGGTATCACAATAGGGGCCGTTGTTGTTCCTCAGGGGATGGCATATGCTAAACTCGCCGAGCTTCCCGTGCAGTTTGGCCTGTATTCTTCCTTCGTCGGCGTTATTATCTACTGGTTCTTCGCAACTTCTAAGGATATCACTATTGGGGTATGTTTGTTACATGATTCGAAATGCCATGCTTCCATAGTTAACAATCTACATTAGCCTGTCGCCGTCCTTTCTACCGTCACGGGCACAGTGGTTTCGAACGTCATCGCTGCACACCCCGAGTATGAAGAAGTGCCGTGGGTCATTGCTTCAGCACTCGCAGTCATCTGCGGCGCAATTGTGCTTTTTATCGGTCTCATACGATTCGGCTGGATTGTTGAGTTAATCCCTGTGGTCTCGCTGGCAGCCTTCATGACTGGATCGGCCATCAATATTGCCGCCGGACAAGTGCCTGGGTTATTAGGAATCACCGGCTTCTCTACGAGAGACGCGACATACCTCGTCATTATCAACACTCTGAAGGGCCTACCCAGAACGAACTTGAACGCGGCGATCGGCCTAACTGCCCTCTTCACACTCTACTTCATCCGGTCCACGTGCAGCTGGGCAGCCAGAAAGTACCCAAGTCGTCAAAAACTGTTCTTCTTCTTGAATACACTTAGATCGGTCTTCGTAATTCTGTTATATACCCTAGTCAGCTGGCTAGTCAACATGCACCGTCGGGATTCACCAGCCTTTCAAATTCTCGGCAAAGTCCCACGAGGTAGGTAAACCCGGAAGGTTCTAACACTATATAAGATGATTAGCTGATGAGTTGCTAGGTTTCACACATGCCGCTGTGCCAACGATCAACACCAATATCATCAGCTCGTTTGCTAGTGAAATCCCGGCTACTGTTATTGTGCTCCTAATCGAACATATCGCCATTTCGAAATCGTTTGGCCGCGTCAACAACTATAGGATCAATCCGTCGCAAGAGATGGTGGCCATTGGAGTGACCAACGTAATCGGTCCCTTTCTAGGTGGATATCCCGCTACCGGTTCCTTCAGCCGAACGGCCATCAAATCGAAAGCCGGTGTCAGAACCCCATTCGCTGGTGTCATTACAGGAGTGATCGTGCTTCTAGCCATCTACGCGTTGACGGCGGTATTCTTCTACATCCCCAACGCCGGGCTCGCAGCCGTCATCATCCATGCTGTTGGTGACCTCATCAGTTCACCTAACACTGTCTATGGATTTTGGCGTGTCTCGCCCTTGGAACCTGTCATTTTCTTCATTGGTGTAATCGTTACCATCTTTACAACGATCGAGATCGGTATCTACACGACAATCTCGATCTCGTTTGCTATATTCCTTGTGCGAAATCTCAGGTCCAAAGGCGCATTCCTCGGCAAAGTCCAGGTGCACTCGGTTGTCGGTGATCATGTTATTGGGAATGAGGACCGCACGCCCGGCGAATATGGGACTTTCAAACCCGAAACTACCTCTACTCCTCTCACCCGCAACGTATTCCTTCCAATCGACCATCAGGACGGCTCCAACCCTGGGGTTCAGTTGACAAGCCCATATCCTGGCATCTTTATCTACCGCTTCTCCGAATTGCTTAATTATCCCAGTGCCAGCAGTACCATGGAATATCTCGTAGAATATATCTTTGCCCACACGCGGCCCACGACGCTAAACGCCTATGAACGACGCGGTGATCGCCCGTGGAATGACCCAGGCCCGAAAAAGAATGAGGAGCTAAATACAAATCTCCCTACTCTTAAAGCTATCATTCTTGACTTCAGCTCTGTTAACAACGTCGATGTGACATCGACACAGATGCTGATAGACATCCGGAACCAACTAGACCGGTACACGGCACCGGAGGTTGTGGACTGGCACATAGCGTGCATCTCCAACCGGTGGACGAAGCGAGCGCTCGTGTCAGCAGGCTTCGGGTACCCGACGGTGCGCGCAGACGGAGCGCACTCGCGCTGGAAGTCCATCTTTAACATTGCCGAGATCGGCGGATCGGAGTCCGCCGCCGCCGCAGCCGAGCGCGAGGCGAACGAGAAGGAACTCGTCGTCACGCAAAGTAGGGCGGACGATCTCGAAGGTGGACGGTCCGAAGAAATCCGGCCCAGTGGGGCCTCGAGCACCTCAGCCTCGGATTCCGTGTCGAAGGCAAAGAATTTGGATCCCAGGTCGCCTCGAAAGGCCGTCGTGCATGGTGTCAACCGCCCCCTGTTCCACGTCGACCTAACAAGTGCCCTCGAGAGCGCGATTGCGAACGTGGAGGCAAGAAACGAGTTCGAGAGGCAACGTGGAACCAATACCAGTGCTACCCCTTAAGTGATTGATCACCATCAGTTCCGAGGCCTCATTCCCGGGCTTTAGTTTCAGGTACCCAATGGGATGAATGCCCATCGCGAGGAGCGAAAGCCCCCGCCGGGCATTTCGTGGGTTTATATATATATATTCCCCTCCAAGGGTAAGGCAGAATATTGGTAGCCCGCTTTCTTTGTTTATACGGCGAGGCAATATCTCGTGCAGGAGTGTGGTGGTGTTAGAAGTGCGCGCGTGGAAACACTGCTGATGCGACTGTTTCGATTTTGGCCGAAGAGGATCACTAGAGCAGCAGTTTTTTTTTCATATACCCATGTAGCATTTTTGTTAGTCCGCATTGAACAAGAGGCTAGACGACCCTCCGCAAGCGAACCAGTACTTTTGGTGTCGTGGGCTTGAGGATTTTACACGACGCTTGTACATACATCTCATCTTTATTGACCTTCACATATATGTCCACCAATGCTATAATACCTCCCGAAAGGAAAAATCCACATTTATTTATTTGATCTTTTTTAACAAAATAATGATAATAACAATGAAGGTATGGTGGGGAGGGGGTTCGCGGGCAGCCATTAACGTTTGCGCCAGCAGTACGTAGGGTAGGAAAAGGCGTCTAATGATGAGGTAGATACAATGCGATAATCTTGGTAGTACTGTGCCGCGAACGAACATGCCGTCCCTTCACCTCTTGCCATCGCATCACTCACCTACTCACTTACTTACCCGTTCGACTCAACTTGTCTTATTGGGGCAGAATTAGCAGTACTCCGATTGCCTGGCGGGACCAACGCCTTCGTAACATTGACCAAGATGGGGAAAAAAGACCAAAAAAATTATTGGGGCCTAACCCACCTTTGCCAGAACTGAAGAGGACTCTAAGTTGAATTACGTGCCTAGCCACCACCTATGCATCATCATGGAATCACCCTTTTCTCCAAAGCAATATTCCCAACTCGGTTTTTTCGTTCCCGTTCGTTGGATTGCGACCTTCTTGCGGGCACACCGAACGGATAGCCCGCAGCTGGAGTAGGCAAGGGAAGTAAGTGAAAGGGGCTAGCCGGCGAGTCAACAAGTCGGGAGTACAGATCTGATAGTAGTATGAACGAGTGTGAGCATATCAAAAGGGTTTTTTTTGTACTTTTCGTTAAAGATATAAATAAATATCTATATATGTACCCGTAGTTATTTTTTATTTTTTTGCTTTCCGTATAATTCTGAGGGAGTCTGCCTAATTGGCGCGGAACCTTTTTTTTTTCGCACCAAGAGAACCCATCTACCTCACCCGCATTGAAACTCAACGAAACGCGTCATAAATCGAATACGAACGAGATAAGGCAAATAGGGGATTGAGGTTAAAAAAAAACGAGAATAAGCCTGGGTCTCACCAGCCTGCCGTCGTCAGGTGGACCCCATTCTTTGGATCTAGTCGTGGTGGGTTGAGGTAGCCGGCCGGCTATTGAGGTGGTCGCACAGAAAAAAAATTTCTCTGAGGGAGGGCCAAAATAAAGCTGTTGCAAGGGGGCTGTATTAGCGAATTCCTCCCCCCCCCTCCATTCCTAGTCGAAAATGACGTCTTTAGGATGAGGATGCTCCTTGTCACTAAAAATCACTACATAACTAGGTAGACCTAAGAAAGCTTGTGTAATATAGGCTGCCTACTCGGTTCCGAGGTTATGATAACATGATGAAAGGGACAGGATAGGGGATTGCAAGTTGACTTTTACCAAGGGGGCATTATTTATAGAAGGGAGCCATAAGCCATAATGTTTCATTGCTGACCTAAAACGTGTGTTTTATCTATATTCTTTACTATACTATACATGTGATTTTATTGACTGCTAGTGTCATCAAGACATGGCGGACAGTCGGGAGCCAAAGAGGCAAAAGGGTAGGTGGAGACCAGATATCGGGACAACACAAGCTTCCAGAGCCAAGTGCCAATCGGTCACTCGAAAATGAGAGAAAGTCAGGCAACTATGAAAGGCTGACAACAAACGAGATTAGGTAGTTGGCATGGGAATAACCCGTATCCCAAGTCTATACGCAGCCGTCGCGTTGCTGCTCATTGCTTTTTCAAGAGAACCAGCCCCTGAAGAAATGTGATAACCTAAGGCTTGCCCTGATCAATATGGCTAGTCCACCTCGCGTCTTAACCAAGGGAATTAATTTATTGTGCACTATATGAGTGCTCATTTAACACGTTTTGGGTGGCGATCGTTGTCCTGACTTGTACGCTTCCTTGAGCTCTCTGCGGGCTCGGATCCAGATCTTGAACTTACTTCGCGTAACCGAGTGATGATATCTTCGAGTTTATTACAGTAGGACAGAGGGACGTTGGTATGGGCGATTATTCGTCCAATCTGCATTAGATCTGGCAATAAGTAGTCGACGACCTCCAATGGAAGTTCATCTAAGATATCAAGAATGAAGTTATGGCTTGACTCGACAACAAGCTCGTTGCAGAGATTGATTTTCCTCGTGTCCATGGGTCGGCCATCGCTGTGACTACCATCATCGTCCCCGTTGCGTGTAACGCTGTGATCTTCATTGCGACTGACGATTTGGCTCAGGATGTAGACGAGAGTATGGGCTGCGGCACGGCGATCAAGATCGTCGATTTCCTTCTCAGAGTGCAGGATGATAGACTTGATTTGTTCCGAGATATCTTTGAACGTCTTATAACACCACTGAGGATTCTTCGACAGCTTAACCCTTTCTAGATCTGAAGCTTTGATATAATCATCGAAGGCATCCAGCGCAGTATCAGCACGGTCTCGGAACCGCCTGAACCTAGGGTTAAGCCGCTCATGGTCGCGCATCGAGGCTAGGAAATATGAGAAAAGCGAATCGTTTTGTAGTAACATGCGGAAGATGGTTTCTTCAAGGTCGCCCTCCTTGACCACTCTCTTCCATATGTTCTCGCCTGTGAGGTCTGGCCTGTAATTTTCGACGGAGTTTCCAGATAAAGTTGCGAGGATCTCGCGGGCCGTTTGAATTCTGTGTGGCCGAGGCTTTACTAACTCGCCAGCCATAATATCACACCGAAGGCTATCGGCCAACACATCGAAATGGTAATCGGAGATGAAATCGCAAACATTACCGTGCTTGGTGGTATACCCGTCCATTCGCCAGGTGTGAGTGTCGCGAGACAATGGAACCAGTTGACTTAATATCTGATCACAAAGCCAGAGCGTGTGGCGACAGGGGTATTGTTGAAGACCAACACTTCTCTCATCTTGTCGACATGTGCAGCTAGGGGCGTCGTAAGGACCGCTGCCATATGAGGCCCTGACATGATATTCTACGGTCTCCGAGATGAGAAAGACGTAGCCTTGTCCTCGAGGTGAGCACCCACGAAGTGTGAGTTTAGAGGGTGTAGCCAGGGCCCTGGTGACAGCGTCTTTCGTTCCCGGGTCAAGGTCATGCACAGTGTATTTCATGCCGGAAGGGAATGTGGCAATGCCGGCTGTCTCGTCAAAGTCGATACTTGTGTCGATATCTGAGTCATAGGTAAATTCGGCCGAGTCCTCATCACGCCTTCGACCTTGGGAACCCCTCGATGCCGACATGCTTTCAAGAGAAAGCTGACTCATACGCTGAATAGGAAGGGACATTGAGAAGCGAATGATGAGGAAATGATAATGTCTTCTAAAACGTGTTCCTAAAACCGGCGATGGAGATTATATAGAACAGGCGACGGACGTAGTGGACAACCGAACATGGAGGCTTGCATCATACACTTGAGTGACTATGAATGAGGATGAGTGAGCCCTATGAAGAGGCCAGTTATCGCGGCCAGCCAACTCCTTGACTACCTACCTAGGTATGTTGGCTGTCCGTTCCCGAATATGTGGTCATACCGCCGACGGGAACCATACCAACGAGGCAGATGATCCCTCAGGCTGATTGATGCCTCTAAAATCCCAAGAAAGGCGAAGCACGTATATGGAGGCATCATGGTTGCAGAACGGCGTAACACGATTTGGGGGCCCATCGCTAATGGAACCTTAGCAAGCCTATGATCGACCCAATGGCCTATAGTTTGGCTATAGTTGCTGACTGAGGATATCTGAGAGATGATGGGAACGAGATGGTCCAAAGTTGTTGCATGAAGCAAGAAGCAATCAATCGAGCTAAGCATGCAAGTAGCTTCCCTAACCTAGGTTCCTAGGCACCTGGGTAAGTACCTACTACCTCTAAGTAGGTAGTGACCGAAGATGAGAAGATGCAGCAGCAACGGACCGGGGTTATGATTGGTGTATAAGCGGTGCTCGGACGGAATTCGGGTGCTGCCGTTTCTCGAATAGACCCGATAGAAGCACATGTCTAAGACCCGCCCGCTCCTCTTTTTACCTGTCTAGGTACCTGTGTAGGTTTCTACCTTCTACGGGCTATCTACCTACCTAGGTACCTATCTGTCTATCTGGCGCCTGTGCGCCGTACCCTAACCTACTAAGCAAGTATGTACTTAGTAGGTATATAACTCGGGTAGGAGGTGTCGAGACCTGCCTACTACCTCCTACTTACATACCCCCTGGGTGATGGGGTAAGGTTAGGTACCTCACTAGGTAGTAGGTGAGTAAGTACCCTGCATACCAGGCATGTACATATGTACATATGTACATAAGTGGTTACATCCCTAGGCTTCTAGATTAGGCGAGTGGATTGATTGCCTCGGCGGTCGGCCTAGTTCGCAGTATAAAGAGATAAAGACCCGACCGTGGCCCCCATTTACGAAACGCTGCAGCTCTTGTTGCCCATGGGCCGCCTTTCTGGCCGCAAAGCCTCAAGACTAGGTCACCTAAACCGCGGCCTGCACCACTACCAGCACTACTGCACCACTATTCACATACTAATTCCCAGCCCAAAGCCCCGTTTCGGTGGCCCATCACCGACCCAAGGCTTTCCCCCTTTTCGTCATCGCCATGTTTTCCAGAAACAATTGAGGGCGCCCACGATATTCCCCCGCTGTCGAGACTGGTGGGATGGGGTCTCTCGGCATTGCGCATTAGGTTAGAGTCAAGCAATTTACAACTTTCCCAACACCTCCCTCGTCCCGACATCGCGGATAGCCGACGCCACAGTTCTCCCAGTGCAGTCATATTTCATAGACGATCTAACCACCCAGTATTCCGCGGATCTTGCTCCGTCCCGCCTTCACCTTTGCCTTCACACAAGGCATACTCCTGCGGGTTCCCCCATCTAATGTCGTTGGTGTTAGGTCACTATCTCGTGATATACAGCCTGCGGGTCGTTGATGCGTCATGCGTTGGATATCAACTAGAACAACTCGACTACTGCGCCGCAGAATTCCCTCTCAAGAACCGACAATTTGTTAACAACAGTCAACATGCATAACAAACTATCCAAGCTAGTGCCCAAGCCAGCTATCTTGACTTGTGCGTAACTATTAGCCCAACTCCCTCCCCCTAGGTCCCGATGCTCGATTGGCACCATGAACGACCTTGCCAGGCAGTTGTTCCAGATGTTAAGTCCATTGCAGTTAGCTTACCTTAAGTTTATGATGCATTTGTCATATGGTGGGCTCAAGTCCTCTCGGCTTATCTTCCTACGTATGAAATCATCTCATTATACTTACGATTTGGATAAATTAGATAGGGCTCATTTTGATAGAGCTACAGAGACTAGACCGAAGCCCCGCGCACAAGAGGGTTGAAATCATCAATTAACTAACTCGCCCAAGGCCCATTCCTTCTTTATCTACCCCGCCACCCTTTTACATTGGAATGGGAATAATAAACTAAAACAGTTGCAGTTTGTAGAAAGCGTAAACGTGCTCTTCCCGCAAACGACCAGGTCCTAATTTTGGAATAATAGTTAGCCAACAGCAATTCCCCCTTCTCTCTCGCGGGCCGTGTCATTCAGGCATGGGTTTACCCTTACGTTAGTATCTCCATGATCGGCTACGCTGAGCGGTATAGCCTAGCTGGACGATGATTATATTGGAGAAAAGGACACTTACCTTCGCAAGCCGATATTGGGCCTGGGAGGTCTCACACTTTCCCCAGATGGCCATGAACTGCCTTGTGTGATTACCAAGGCGGCTCATCTCCTTTATGGTAAATTTAGGAAGCTAGAGCTAGGCTACCGAGGTGAGAGGAAGTTAGTATATACACATTCTGCGCACGCCGGCCTACAACTGAAAGTATTGTTTACTCCGACTTACTCCATCGACCCTTGTCGTGAACTCATGGTATTGGTGTAGATGAATGGGCAAAGCAGATGACGTCTAATAGAATCTCATTCTCTCTGGGGGGCGATTTCGTACTATTTGTTAGGCTCCGGTGCGGATTCAGTAAGTAATGGACGCGCAGACTATCACGGGCTGGTTCTGTAGCCTCCCCATAAAACCCGAGCCCTAACACTGGCTAATCCCTTGTTCATCTGTTGCCATCACCACGCATATTGCGTTTTGATCTCCAAAAGAGACTTTAGAACTTCTTCGAGATGCGGTCTGTTATAGTAGTTATTGTTCCATAGTCCTTGTTCCCGCAAACGGTTTCTTTCACTTAAGAATTCTTCCGCCCACTTGAGCTCGGCTACCCAATGGGCCATTGCGGCAGCTTGGACCTGACTAGCGTCGTGATCCTCCCCGAGCCGGTGGCGCAACAACAAGTGACTTTGGTGCCTGACGATGATACTACCAAGATTTGATCTCCTTCCTCGCGTGCAACGGTCAATGAGCTCTCTTAGTGTTGGTGGCGTTCGATCATACTCTGGAAATTCGAGGTTGGACTCCCATCGGTATGACTGCCACACGGCAGACTTCTGGGGACCGCTTACGCCCTCGAAGATGCACCATAGTAAGCGTCCAAGCATGTAGACCTCCGCAACCTCCTGCTCCTCAGGATCTAGGGCAATCCATGATACATTATAACCATCCTGTGGGTTGGTATATTGATCTTCTTGAAGGCGATCATAGTCGGGTACCAGATCCCTTATGATCCCCTGATATTTCGAGCTCACCTCGCTCGGGATTCGGTCATCTACGGCGACGAGACGCATGTATTCAATCGCATTAACCTCAGGCGCCGCGAATTCGCACCAAACCCCTCTCTGCTCGAAATCTACCATGATTATGTCAAAATTCTTAGACATGACAAGGTTATCGAGGCGGAGATCGGGGTAATAGGTTGACGAGCGGGTGCGTAGGTGTTCAAGGGCCTGGATCACTTGAATGGACCACTTGAATTGATCCTCTCGCCGTAGACGATCGTGGATGCGAAGCTGAGGCAAAAGATCTCGAAGACTACC
Source organism: Xylaria sp. Z50 (assembly GCA_037356035.1). Taxonomy (NCBI): domain Eukaryota; kingdom Fungi; phylum Ascomycota; class Sordariomycetes; order Xylariales; family Xylariaceae; genus Xylaria; species Xylaria sp. Z50. The sequence goes on along the minus strand of JBAWJU010000015.1, from coordinate 480,285 downwards.
GTGCTGGTGGTAAAAGGTGGTGAAACCCACTATGGCATGTTTACCGCCAAAACTACACGCCTTTCTAATGAGGTGGATGGGGCGCGAGATGATGCTCGCGTGCGGCTCTATGGTGCACAGCGTCTTTAGTTCGTGGTATAGATACTTGACTCCGCTCACTAGTGCCTTGAAGATGAAGAGCTGCCCCTGGATGCGAACGAGACATACGCTATCATGCAAGACGGAGACGACGTGCACATCAAAGAAATCAACCACCTGGAGAGACTGTAGCATAGTTCCCCATAAAGAAGTCAATCTTTTGAGTGACAGCAATTGTAGCTCAAGGTTATGATTTGGACCGACTCTAACATTGATTTGACGAGTGTCTAAGGAGAGGTTCTCAAAAACCAGACGTGACCCAAATGGTTTTGATTTGTAGAAGCGCTCGAAAGCGCCCACATCCTCGAATGTAGATTCAGTCCATATTTGCAGAGTCCTTATGATATGTTTAGTGATGGCAAGCTTGGACAATCGTGGGGCATCCTTTGTATGGAACGCCTTGTGGAGATCGAGTTGCTCTCGGATATGAGATGGTTGGTCCTCAGGGATGAAAACATCCATCCGCATCGGTGGAACGTTGGAAAGAAAGACAGGAACGGCATAGTATTGGGTCCCCAGCCCAGTACACCCGTCGATTCGCCACAAAGGGCTGTCGGGAAGGTCGAGACTGTCTATTCGGTTTTTCGGGTTCAAGAGGGAGTGTTCCCATGACGGCTGGGGGGCATCCTCTGAATATAGCCGGGCCTCGCCACCTGACGGCCGAAGAAAAGCTGCAGTGGGGTGGACCGCTTCCTCTACCGTTCTCTGGGACAGGTCCATGTCGCGCGTTTGCCACGGAGCCACCAGATAGGCCGAAATGGAAAGATGATGGTGGGGTAATCAGTCTACGTAAGATCGACGGCCAGACCACAGTAATCATGGACTCCAAGTCGTGCAATTCCTAGATAAAACAAGCATATCCCATTGTGCTGTGCTGTGATGCGCTTGTTGTAGTGTTGAAGTTCCCCAACTATGGCGGACTTCGGAGACTTTCTATCTACTGGGCGGGAAAGTCTTGTCTTTCAATGGGAGCTGGGAGCTGGGAGCTGGGAGTTGCGAGCTGGTAATTTACCAACTTGCAGAAAGAGCGTCAGAGAGGAGTGTGGCCGTGTCGGCAACCACCCGGCCGCTACTACCCATTTTCGAGGTACACTCGCTAATCCAGGAAGTTTCGCTGGTTGTCCATCGCTGGTTGTCTATTGTTGTTCAGCATATATGATGTGTTCTTTCAAACCTAGCGGGCGCGCGTTGTGGCACAACCCAATCCTCGCAATTTCCCTCGAGACTTGCGGCCTCGTCTTTTCCTTTTTCCCTTCCTTTTTTTTGTTGCTGTTTTTCTTTTTTTTCTACCTTCCCAACCTCTCCTTGTCTTTTTCCACAAGGATTTTCAGCCTTGCGCTTCTAACTACCTGGCCTAGTAGACACAAATCCCTTCTTGACAATGGTCGCCAATTCCAAATCCGCTAGTGTACCTATTTGAATACCTAGTCCTTGGGGAACCCGACGGTGTGATCAGTATCTGGGTGCCTACCATCTGAGCGATGCAAAACAATGTGACCGGTGCGCCACTGTGCAGGGCGACTAATCATCGATAAAGCGAGGGAAGATGTTTATAGTATATGATGCGATTGGTTAATCAATTGATATTGACCAGTGGGAATAGCACGGATGCTCTACGGCCTACAGAAGACGGCCAACGGTGGTCACCGGATACAGTTCTATATTACTAGTAAGATAATATCCTCAAACCGAATCGCTACCGACAGAGGTGGCCTAGAAAATGCGAAGGAAATAAATGTTAGGCGGGGTAGAGACTCGAACAATCCCTGTTTCTCCTGACGGCCCCTAACGTCCACCGAGTCTCCAGCACGGTCAACGCGTCACCCAGTGTACGAAATGCGACCATGGCGAGGACAAGGGATTCGAGAATGACCTCGAGAACGACCTCGAATTACGGTTCACACAGACCTAGTTGGCGATAGGGTTCCCGCACTTGACAGACTCCTAGACAGCCTCATGTTGGAAATATCTAGAACCATATGACAAGATTGACGTATTGGCTCTGAGAGAAGGAAAAGAAAATGTTCTCGTGTCCAGACTTGACGCACAATGCCACCAACCCGTCGTCACCGGCTAATCCTTCTGACAATCCCTTCCCCTCCCCGGGAAGTACATATGTATAGTCCGTCGACTGTAATGCGATTTTGGAACGAAGGGTTGCTCTATAACTATTCGAACCGGTCCTGTGATTACGGCCATGCTATCCGAATGGACATCACTGAGGCCTTATGGTAGACGGAATATCGGCTTAGATCCGTTAGGACGAGCAGCCCACACGGCTACCCTCCCGATCCTCCGGCGCTCCGATACCTCTTATGTCTCCGTCTCCCCTGTTTCCTTTATCCCACCACCAGAGCTCACTTCACTATGTTCTATAGCCCGCGAACTTCGCGGAGTTCATGAACAGGTGTAGACCTAAGGACTGACGGATGCGACAAGCCAAGTCCTACGTGTAGTGTCGTTCCATGGTTCGCGCAAAAGAAACTTAAAATGATGACATTTAAGTCATATAAGTACTTTTAGAACTATGCCGATTTACAACGGACACTCGGGATCGTCTTATGCTGGTAGTATATCGACATTATATCGAAATAGGAATACATAGATTCTAGATCACCTGCACCTTTGCATGATGTAGCCCAGGTACGTAGTATACATAAATATGAAGGTAAGTATCGGCATAGTTTATAAACCCATGGTGGCTCTTTGAGCGCCATTGGCGCCATAACTACGTTTAATACAGCATTTGTGATATAGGTATCTGGAAAATGAAGCTTACTTTGAATGAAATTTCAACCTCATAAGCATCGAAACGGAAAGTCCCTAAATAGTTTAAGGCGATTGTAGGCGCTACTGTAGTACTTGTTAATCATTTCCAACGCCTTTTGTTTGGCACCGGATGTTTCCTAGAGGACCTGTAATACGATTTGGGATCGAGGGGAATGAAAGTACCTGAGCGCGGAGTTGTGGCGTCCTAATACGGTTAATATCTCCCAAATAGGCTAATCATCTACCTTGTTGGGCTTTGTTGATTGGTAGAGCAGCCATTATCAAAAGCGGGCTGTTTTAGACCACTACTATGACTTGTGGTGTACTACTATGTATATGCCAGCTATGTAGCGTCTAGGTAGTCGTAGGGCATAGCACACATATGATTGTAGTCTACAAGGCAAAAACTTGATATATATAACACGCATATATGTGGTTGGAAATACAAGAAAAGCATTGACTTGTAAGTTTCAGTGGAATTAAAATCAGAAATTAAAAATCTAGTGTACACAAATTCGTGTACACTACACAGGAGTGGCATGTTTTGAATACGGCCAATCAGCCCACTCCTAATAGGTGCACAATGTACTAGTAGTTTTGCACAGACCAATTTGATACCCTCGATCCACACTACTGTACTACATCTAGTATTAAGTAAGCAGGGAACTGGGGTCCGGGGCATATCCGGGGAAAGCCTCATGCTCGATGTAAGACTTGTTCAAGTTTGGTTCAAGCAAGAAATCGAATTGCCACATACGCTAGAGCGTAAACGAGCGACTAGTGTAGTAAACCGTATTATAAAATTAGAAATCGCAATCACTGCAATAGGTATACCTGCAATATGTAGTGTAGTAGTGTAGTGTATTCCACGTAGTGTACAATTAACAGCCGTCCGACCTATTCGTACCTACCTAGTCATAGTAGCGTAAACCCATTGCAGCTGTAACTCGCGACACGAGTTATTAGAAATACCACCGGCGTCTCCTCGGCACGCCAAGGTACCTGGGTGGGTAGCAGGAAACTTCTATCCTAAAATTGACGTATTAGGCTTAATTTAAACATAGCTGATATTTATGCCCGATTTGTCCAACTCCAAGCTTATAATTGGTACAATAGACTGCTGTATACTAGACTGTTGTTCTGGTCATAGGTTAGTGTAGAGCCTCTTTAGATTCTAGTCAGGTGCACCACGTGGCACACCACCCAAGCAGCCTACTACATGTACCTAGCGAGCCGATCCGTTAATGTATGTAAGTAGCTAACCTTAGTGTAGTGTAGTGTGGTGAGTATACACTAGTGTGGTGCGGCATTGGTGTGGTGTGGTGTGGTGTGGTATGTATAGCATGGTATAGCGATGTAGGTAACTAGTGTACATAATGTAGCTATAGCACCTTAGTAGATGGGAATATTCACAAATTGATGACCTTTGCAATTGTACTAATAGTACATGTCAATGTGAACAATAAGTAGGTAGGTACTTAGGTAAGCAAACAAATAATCAATTGGGCGTCTCGTTCATGCTATGGACATATTTACTCACGACTAAATAACCTTTAACACTTGATTGGTATATTGATAAACGTACTCCTTGATCCTGTGAATATATAATATGCTATTATATAAGTCTCGCGGTTCCCCATCTCACCGAACCATATTCTTGGCAAACCAATGTGCCCAGAATGACGAAATGACTGGGAAAATAAGAGCGGAATAGTCGGGAATTACGCATTAGCGCAAGACCTATCTGCGGAGACGCCTTTGCAAGCATCTCGGTTCGGTACTCTACTGTATCAAATGAGATGCAGGATATACATCTTGTAGTGTACACTATGGTATTTTCAGTCAATAAATGTGACTATCCGCTTTGCCTCGCGATGCGTAGCGATGCTGTGCAACTTGCACTTCCACTCAATAGTTCGCTTACCTAGTTAATATACGAACATGTTCAGTGTAGTCCTTCGGTGAGATCGCAAGTGTGAGCAATTGCATGCAACCCTAAAAGCACTAAGGATCGAGGATGGTTTAGAGCCCCTAGAGCCTTGATTGGTTTATCAACAACCCGGTGAGAAAGCTCCAATTGACATGGCGTGATTTTCTCTCGATTGCAGGGAATATACTATTGAGTAACATTTAGTGTACTGTAGCTCTCCCATTTCACTAGGGTCTGTTCTTCTTCATTTCTGACACGAGCAGAACTGGATCTCCGCCGGTGCCTCATCAGCAAACTAGCCAGGCACTATTTTTTTATGACACTTCAAGCATTACCCAAAAAGAAACTTACTCAATAGATAAACTCAATACCAGCCGTCTATTGGGCGTCGCTTCTCACCGACTCGTGGGAATGAAACATTGATATATATATAATAAGCGATCCTTAAGCCTCACTCTTATCCTCGCACTAGTGTCACGAGGATACTAGCAGTCAGCCTACATACATGACATTGTCTCCATTCGCCGGAGAGAACTTACTTCCGAATGGTGGGCATAAATGTGCCATCCCTATTGAGGCATCTTTGTTGGTGGCGAGCTCAGCTCCCGAAAAGGACCAGAGAGTTGCTCGGGATGGAAAACACATACCGTATGTATGGTATACGGATCGTTCTGACGTGAGCCGTGTTTTCCTGCCTCGAGTGCCCCAGGGGTTGGTTGTTATACCCTCTTCACAGCTCAGATTCCCACCCCCTGTTAGCGAAGAGAGCTCACTGGACCACGTACGTATCCGTGTTGTATTTGTAAAAGCTACGGGCAGGCTCATACTGAACAAGACGGCTGTCGAATATACGGTATACCTGAGAAGTGCACAATAAAAGGAGATGCCAACAGAAAGGAAAAGAAAATTTTTTCTAAGAGTCCGAGGGATAGTAAGAATATTGATTAAAGGTCATAGATTTGTGTCGTAGATATGCCCTTTGATATGTCGTGTCCAAGGGAGAAACCTCGGGGCTTAATATCGGAGATCGAGGGGGATATTCATTTTATCTCCCTGAATTGATATCGGCAACATGCTCGCTTCCATTCTCTTTCTGCTTCTGGGGCAGCTTCAACTGCGTTATTACATGCCTAACCTATTATATTAAAAATGGTGGTTTTTAAGCCGTCCCTGTCCACTTACCATGCCATAAGCGGATTACCTGCCGATGATTAATACTCGGGCCGCCATGGCGGTGCTAAAACGTCGCACCTTTTCCCTGCCAAGTGGAGGTATTTCCCTTTTCGATGGCTTATTGTCCCGTGGTTCCAGGACAGTACTACTGGTGTATAGGAGACTTGATATTCTTTCGCCCTATTAGTATTGTATTATTACTTGTGCAAGTGTCGATTTTATGACGACAGAATGTGAAATGTTTCCATGTCGTCACAATGAGCTCAGTCACTTGACCAGATCTGTCGTTATCTGATTTGCTTGATGCCGTGATGCATAAAGCCGGCTCCACTAGCTACCTGGGTTAAGTAGTTATCCCATCAGATACTCGTGCAACCCTCGCCTCTTCACACGCTGCTCCCCTTGGCACCCTCTTTTTGGATGCTCCTAGTTTCTGATTGCACACGACTATCCTCTAGGGCTTTGCGAAAACCCATAAGTGCTGCCTGTCCAGAGTCTGTGTGGTGGCATGATCACTATCTTTTCCAGCAGCAAGGGGGGAGGGGATCCCTCAGCCTCGGCTTTGCTTTTGATGTTGTTCTATTCCACTCTTGGCCTCGCTGACATGGCAAATATGAGTTAGTTAAGTTTTGCGCACAGGTTCCGTCGCCTGTTCCGTGGAATGCGATGCGTGGGCAGCCAAACAGAGGCAGCAGAATATCCGACTGTAAAATAGTTAGATTAATCGGTAAGCTGTAGAATATTCTTTCGTCTTCACCTGTCTTGTCCCAGTCCAGTCAGAGGTCCAGTCAAGCGCGCGGTGTAATCTACACATCTGTACATAGGAATGGGAATCATACAACCATACAAACCACGTTAATATCCCCCCCCCCTCCCTCCGTCGCTCTCCAACCAACAACAATAGGCCATGACCCTGTCGGCCACGACAGGATAAGGACCATGGCCATGGACCATGAGGGAAATTCTCGGACCCTCTTCTCATCCTCGTACTAGTACAGCATCAGCGTGCAGTCGTAGTGGACAGCCTCAGCATGCCTCCTTCTCTCACGCTTTGTTCTCTCCCTCCCACTTGCACGTGTGGTCTCTCTCCACATTGACCCCCCCCTGGTCTTACTCTAATTATTTTTACTCGGTTGTCAGCAGCACGGATTACTGCGGTTTGATCATCCTAATTGCCACGAGAGTACAGAAAGAGGGAAATCCTGACTTCCTCAGTCCACCCCTCTTTAAACCGGTCAAGCCTCCGGCTCAACCACTGCTGTGATCTTCTTCACCGAGTCTCTCGTCCAGCAGAGTCCCGTCCTCCTCTCTTCCAATCATTGTCTGTTCGGCTCCCACTGCCGGCAGCACGGCGTGTCCGTTTCTTTTGGTGATTTGGGCTCCCCTGGCCTTCCCGCATCCACACCCGCACGCCCACGCCCACGCCCACATCCATTATCCATCCATTCAGCCCCTCAACCCAAGCAAGCCCAGACTCAGGAAGTCTCCTACAGCACAGTTTACAGTTATACTGCGCAACGGACCATAGCATAGCATAGCACAGTACAGTACAGCATAGCACAACACGGCACAGCACATTACAGCATAAGGAGGACATTGCCACACGACAAAGACGGGGAGCAGGCAGACGACAGAGCACAACGCGATCTGTCGCATTTTTAGCTCTATTACCCTGGTTCCTCGTTTTTTTATTACTTGTGAAGCAATGACATTCGTGAGATACTGATACGGGGCGTCTTTCTCTACCCACCCCCCTCTAAACTTAGGTAGGGCGCAACACTCGCCACGACGTACCAGTGGTGCTGGTGCTGCCCTGCTTCTCTACCGTTGGCGCTCTGCTAGTACCTGGAGTGGTTGTTCTGGTGGTGCCGTTGGCGTGCTACTTGCTGCTACTCGCTGCTGCCGCTGTTGCTGCTGCCGTCCTGGTGCTGCTATAGCGCCTGTACATCAGATGTGCAAATCGATCCGCGCCAAAGTGCATACCCTGTCTTTGCACTGTCAGGATATTTGACTTGTCCAACACACCGTTCTATAAACGTACCGCTTCGAGTAACGCACGATGGTAAGATCTTCCTGCCATGTTATTTGGTTGTGTTCCACCCCATACGACGTCTTATTGCATAAGCCTTCCCTGATGTGCAAACCATATTGACTCGTGGATAGAATAATTCTAACCTGAGAAAACGCCGCCCTCATGGGCACGAGGGTGCCCCTGCGGTGCCTGTGGCCCATGATCCTTCATACCCTGCCGCTTCTGGGACTGTGACTCCCCCCGAGGGCCTCTCGCTGAGTGAGATAAATATACTTGACCGGGCTGCCACCATACTCAACTGTTCAGTCTCTCAGATATATAACCTTGATAGTCGGAGGTCTGGCCTGTCAAATATTTATGCCCCCATTCCATCATATAGCATACCCTCCAAAAGGCCACGCTTGAGTACAGATCTTACGGCAATGCCGCCCCATGAGAAATCACCAATCGACCATGACGGCTCTGGCCACCCGGCCGAGTCGCTCAACAGCTTCACGTTGGGCATGGCGCCATCTCGTCTGACACAGTGTCTCGCCAGCTTCTCCATGTGTTCACCCTGCATGACATGTGAACCTCAAGGTCTGTAGCCGTAGCCCTGGATCATGATTATGCTACAAGGATGCTAAATCCCACCCAGGTTATACCAGCATACCAGCAGCAAGCCCATATGGCTACACTGACACAGGACCCTATGTTGACAACAAGCCCCAGCCTCCTCATTCAGTGCCTGGCACATTATCTCCCGTCTCGCCTAATTTATTTGCGGGAGATGGTCCTATCGTGACACAGCCGATGTTCTCTAATTACACGGTTTTGCAACCAACCCGATCAATGGCTATTCAACCTACTACTAGCCGCGAGGGAATGGTATACCCTGGGCCTGTATCTAGTCAAGGATATTCAGAGCAACTAGGGCCACAATCTAGCTCGCCGATTTCACCTAGTAATCACATAACAGGAGTCGCACAAGCTTTTACTACTCTGTCCTCGGGAGGACCTGAAGGGCTTAGAAGGCAATATAGTAACACTCAGGCATATGTTCATGCTGAAGTTGACAGAGCCCCTATGAATGCACAGTCCCGGGAATTAGACTTTGTTCCGTCAAGCCAGAAACCGCCTCCTGCAAGGCGAGGGCCTTTCAGAAACCAGCATGATAGGGAAAGGACTGCCGAAACAAGAAGGATTGGTAGTTGCATTCGTTGCAGGATGCAACGAATACGGGTATGTTAATAGTCTCACGAATTGCTCCTTAGACACATGGTATTGTAATGGTGTCATACTGACTAGGCTGCCCAGTGTGAGACGAACCCGGACGACAAGGCTGGTACTTGCTTGACTTGCTTACGGGTGTCGAACGTGAAAGTGTGGAGGATGCCGTGCCTTCGATACAAGATTACCGACGTTAGACTCTTTAAGCCAGGGCCGGTGAAAGGTCACGAGTGGACACGACGGTGGGTGGAAGGTGTTCCGGACGATATATCGCATTGGGCATCGGCGGAAACTCGAAAGGTCAGGGTAACCGAAGGATACACCGAAAACGCGGTTGAGCTGCGGGTTAGGCAGTTTGTGCCTCAGGATGGTGACTCGCTCGAACGATCGTGGGTGCATGATGGCGTTAGAAAGAAAGTCATGATTCCCGCGTACGCTATCGTGAATCTCGAGGAAGCAAAGAGCGCCTATTCCAGCTACATTAGCTGCAGCTTTGTGGAGTGCTGCAAGAAAATACTGTTTGGTAAGGATAAATTGTTGTTAGCGACATACGGAGCAGCACTGAGAGTCGCTGCCCGCGATTCTACAGCTGGTGATAAGGAAAAGGAGCTTTTGAAGAAAGCACTTCAACTTTGGATGGCTGTTCGTATGACTACCAAGTCAACGGTCATCGTGGGTGAAGAGACGCTGGGGATGACCTCCGATATTATGGACGAAACAAGCCCTCTTCGAGGAAAGATTCCCCTCCCACCGGTGATGGGGGCACAGATTGAGTTGGTTCTAATCCATCAAATACAGTCTAGCCTCCGAAGAGAGATGCTTGAGAACCTGCAGACCATGACACAAGCTAACAAGCAAAGTACGTGGTTTACCACGTACCTCATAACTTTTATTTTACTGCATAACGTAGCTCTTCTTTGTCAACATGACGCCAGTTATGCCCGCAAGCATGGAATGAAGGTAAGTTGACTTACCCCAGGCTGAAGTGTCTCCTGGTGGAACGTCAGGTAGCTGACCATTGAGTAACCATTAGACTCGTTTTGCAAGAGAGGACATGGTCAGAGAATACCAGTTGGGTGAGTACGAGTTTAGCCCCTACCCCTCGGAGATAGTATACCTAACGTTCAAGTAGGTGCGAACATTCTATTGGCGTATTTCCATTATTGTAACAAAGGTATGAGGCATGAATCGAGGGTCCTGTGTGGCAAGCTGCAGGATAACATTGACCAATGATAGGCATACACCCATTCTCTGCAGAGTGCAAGGAACAGGACTTAACAACGTTAGCCGCGCTCAATGAGCAAAAGGCCAATTTTATTAGGCAAACGAAAGCACATATCGAGAAGCATAGTAAGTTGCCCACCCTTCGGCCCCTGTAAAAAGGAACCCGGTTAAGTTCCTGGAAACGAGGAGGCATATGCATGTGTATATGTGGCACAGCACTCGCTATGGGACGAAGTATATTACTAACCAATGGTCAAATAGGGAAATCGTGGCAAAAGATTCGGGAAAGTCATGACTACGAGAACGACTTTTATTATATAAGCCAGCTGTTTGAGGAGAATTGGATGCCATCATCAACAATCTGAGTTCTTACCCCAAGTCGATATGATACCTTCGCACTAGCTTTCATGAGGCATAAGATTTGCATTGGAGAACTATCGGGTGCCCATGTAGGAAATGAGTAGTGTATGTTATTACTAAAGATCTAAGCTAGATAAAGACAAGAACGACTAGTGCTTATAATACGCTTGGATTCGTTGTGCCATTGCATAAGGCACCGAGGGAGTGTAAACCCAGCCACGGGTAGACTACTAAGACGATGCCTATTGTATGCCTAAGGGGAACCGATCATTGGGAGAATGACTTACAAAGACTATTTCTGTGTACAGGGCAACTACTAGTGTAAGTAGACACCCGAGTCGTTAGAGAGACGAATGCTCGGGCCATACAATGTTTCCATACCACCCGTGTATATACAAGGTTCATGCGACGGGCCGGTCTCTTATGCTCGATAAGCCGTGTCCCCGAAGGTGTGGCTCCAGGATCAATCTTAACGACATATATCTATCCACTAACCCGGTTACGAGAAAGAAGAAGAAAAGACGGGGGTCAGGATATACCTTGGTAGCATACATTGTAGCATGTAGGGTATCCTTCACCAGCCCGGCTACCGATCCCCCCTCCCCAAGCAGACCCAAAAAATACTGCAAGCTGCCTTATTAATCTGCATATACATCCGTCTTTGTGTTTGTGTATGCATCTGGGCGAAGATAATATCATCATTTCCCGATACAGGATGGCTCTTCAGCTTACGTAGCCAATGCACACTATCTAAGTACGTCGCCGGTTCAACCCCCACATAGGGCATATTTCTAGCCTAGTGTAGGTGGTGTATTATCTATCACTACCTAGCTCTGCAGGATATATGATACCGGGCTAGATCCGATGGGACTGAGCCGCTTTTGACATGTGCTCATGGTAGTTAGATGCATATGGCAAGGATACGGAAACAAAGATCATGCCTTTGCTCCAGCTGCTTGGGTAAGGAAGGGAAGACTAGCGCTAAGAAGGAAGATTGGCGAGCTAAAAAAAAATTATGATCTATCCTATGAGATTTATCCGTTGTGTTCCGGCTAGATGCCTCCCAGCAGAGCCAAGCTGCCAGTCTACTGTGATATCTCATCGTGATAGAACAAGCAGAAATGGTGTCTTCCTAGTTATTACGAGCCTCATATTACCTATCGACAGCCTATGCCGCCTTGTCCTATTCGGTTTATATTGAGCAAAGATAATTGCGACTCCCCTAGGAACCTGGCCGGCTAATGGTTCCTGCAACTCCAACACCCTTAGCAACTTCCCACTACACACCGCCACCCAACCTCCCGGAAAGAACTCTCGTGCAGGACACATGTGCACACAGTCTGGCATCTCCCAGGAAGCACTGCCGTTGTCTCACAGTATCATCGGGGAGGTGTCAGGGTTGTTGGGCTTCAACGATGCTGTCAGGGCTACATCGTTTGTCCTACATTACGTCCGATTTTAGTCGGATACAACTCGCTTCTGTTTTCGTTCCCTGTCCAGGAGCCTGTCAGGAAGCCTGTCCTCGCTCTGATATCGAATCATTACTTCGTTGTCATAACGAGGGCAACGCTAGGTGGCAGCTTCCCAAGATCTCATCGCTCCCTCTCATGCCAGCTTCACTCCTTCGTTCATGTAGCGGTAGTACTTTCTTTGTTTTTAGAGCAGATACCCTGCCTGCTATTTATGAAGCACGCAGTCGCTCGTTGGGCGGAGCTCACAACTTACTTTTTTTGTTCGGTTCCCTTGTCCCTTCCTACAAAACTGCTCTAGTGCCATTGAGACTTCCATCACTGGGGCTTCTAGCCGGTTCCCTCAAGTTATTATATACTCGTCCTGTCTGTTGGGGCACCATCACTTGACCATCTCCGTTTTCAGCTCATATCCGTTCACATTGCACCCCAGCCAACTATTCTAGCAATATCAGGCTTACTTGCAGCATCTTGGAAGTTTGGTCTTGGCCAGGTCATTCTCCATTGGTTCAAACACGTCATTGATACTAGTAAATACTCCAATCGCGAAATGGGGGACATCCAAGTTGCAGGTCCAGTGCTCGCCCCGAGTATGAGCAACATCGGGCTATCGTTGCCTTTGCATGCCTCAGCATGTCTGGACCCTGCTCAAGATGGCTTAGTTGATCTACCGAGCGGATACCCATCCCAAATATGCCACCCGTTCGCTTGGACCAAGGCAGACTTCGTGGGAGATGCCAGTTTTGTTTACCGTTTATCCGCGGCAGACCAGACGGAGCTACGCCGGGCTAAAGACGGCTTCAAAGGTACTTAATTATGGGAGATGACATTCGGGGCTAAATCGGTGCTGATTTCGTTTACTTCTTAGCTCAAGAGTTAGATGGAAACCTAGTAAACCAGGACAACTTCCATCTACCAACTCTTGGTCCCAAATTGCGAGCGCTGAGCGATGACATCTACAATGGCAAGGGTTTTCATGTCGTCCGCGGACTTGATCCAGCTGAATATTCCGTCGAGGACCTTGCAATTATCCGGTTAGGAGTCCAGGCATACATTGCTGATCAATGTGGCCGCCAAGATCACCGAGGGAACATGCTAGGTATTTACACAATCTATCAATAGATAACAGATCTAGGTCCGAGCTTACACGGAATAGTGCACATTATCGCTGATAACTCTTCTGAGATTAAGCTTGGCCATCATCGCCACTCCACCTCTTCCATCGTAAGTATCAACCGAATAAGTCAAGGGATTTGCTGTCAACTAATCAAAATACCACCTAGACATTCCACAATGAGGAAGCCGGTGACGTGGTAAGCTGGTTGACCCGCGGCACCTCGAAGACTGGAGGCAGATGCATTCTTGCCCCTGTTTACACGATTTACAACATCCTTGCCGCCCATCGTCCGGATGTCATCCGGACACTTACCAAATCTGATTGGCCGATTGCACTGTAAGCGCCCCCCATTCGTCTTTCAGAGCTTGTTGGTAGAGATGAAATTAACTAACACTCATTGCGAACACTGCACCAGTCCGCGCTTCCAGTGTCGTCCCTTAATGTTTTACCATGAATCCAAGTTGATGATGAATTTTGGCCGCACGCCTCTGCTGGGTAGTGCCACGCACCCCAGACCAGGGCACCTCCCTCAGCTCAACGATCGCCAGTACGAGGCCCTCAACCTAGTGGAGGCTATCGCCCGAGCTCTACAGATGGAAATCAAGACCCGCAGTGGCGACATGCACTTCATCAACAACTTTACCATCTTGCACCGAAGAGAGGGGTTCGTCGATGGTGCATCGCCAGATGAGAAGCGGCATCTAGTCCGCATGCGACTGCGGAGCTCGACCATGGGTTGGTCTATCCCACAAAGTCTCCACCAAGAATGGGAAGATGCATTTGCAGAGAATGGCCCCAGGACGTGGCACTTGGAGCCGATGCCCGGGGACGCCTTTCCCCTCCGCAAATACACAAACTAAGGATAGAATGGTACAGTGATCACAGCCGACGGTTAGCTCTGCTCTCTTCAACGCATCTCTTTAAGAAAGCTATGCAGGTAATAATCATCACGGAGTTCTGGTTCGGAAAAAAAAATATCAATATGGTTTCTTGGAGGTTTACGGCCAGAAAAGGTTTATAGTTATCCCTGTGGTGTGTAGCTTGCAACAAGGTTAAAATGGCGATAGACTTGCGACGCGAGAATTCTCTTGGCAGTTAATACATTATTAGTTACTTATGCTTAGTGGCGATCGTTATGTGATGGTGGTGAAGGTGCGTGCGGTAGTAAATGTTACACCCCACAAGTATATGAGAATCGACACCCTCCCTGTATGGTGATCATGTAGTGTAGTAGTATTCAAGCGCGCTTTAGTGTACCTACCTTATGTAGTTGTAGAAGTCGGTCGGGCTAAGGCTTTCGGGAATGGAGTCTGGGTATAGCTAGGTATAGTGTAGTGCGCAACGTAGACAACTCTCTTATAAGTCTGCTTAAGGGTCACCTAATTCTACGTGTACATAGAAAGCTACCTACGTAAACCTGAAGACCTGGTGTGAATCAAAGCGCTACCGCTGAATATATATTTCATGTTACGGAGTACTTACTAGTTTGATCAGACAGGCTTGATATCTAGATTAGAGACTCGTCTCAAATGGTAATAGGTTCATCATAGTACCTATTCCCGCGAAAAAGCGCAGGAACATCAGGAGTTAAAGGATTTGCCCTGTGGGAGTCATGGTTGAGCGACAAGGTCAAGGTTACCGACATGACCCTAGCCCAAAGTCTCGGATGGTGAGATATCATTTCCGATTACCTGGTTCGCCATCGCGATCTCAACACCCTAGGTTAATGTAATCCCTGGAAATGATATACTGGTAAATTTCTAATGTCGTGTACACGAAAATATTTACCAGGTAGTACACTACCAGTCCATCATCTTTACCTCACTAGACCTACCATTCCCCTTGTCGACAATTTCTGTCGTCACACCCGGCTTGTGTGTGCCAGCCAACGAGTGTTTTCTTTCAACATTACAGCTGAAACATAAGACGCACCTATAGTCTAATCGCGTTAATACCTTATCTCTTGTCTTGTACCGGAGATAGATACCTGAGGTCCTGCATGTCGTGGATTGCAGCAGCCATATCAACCCACCTCATCTCGGCAGCCCATATATGTTCTCCACACACATTAATTACATGTACTAGCAACACTACACTACTAGTAGATATGGTTTTTTTTTTTTTTTTTTTTTTTTTTTTTGGTTTTAACTATACAGTGTTATAGTTAGTGACATGGTAGTTGTTTGTATTATACGTGACAATATTATAGTTGATCACATGGTTATCATACACTTAGCCGTAGTATAACTAAGAGACCAGCACGGGTGTATTTATAAATAAATACACTAAGAACTAATTTAAAAGAGATACCGAAGGCATCTACTATGTAAGTCCAAACTAATGTAGACTGCTATACACTAGTGTATAACAAAAACACGAACCGGGGACCAAAACTACCGACTCATATAACTACACTACGTGTACTACTGTATGTCGATTACACTAGTATCCCTATCTGAACACACCATAAGACCTACTAGTATTGAAAAGAGGAGTTCGGTTGTCATTGGCCCACGACTTGGCAATACCAGCACCATTACATGTAGTGTACATAGTAGTGTAGAGGAACCCCTCCTTAACGAAGCTGAATCCCTTTCAGTACCATGGCTCACGTCGCGAACTAACAGCAGATTTGAGATTTAAAACATATCATTGACGCCATTGATCGGTATAAAAACCTCCGGCTGCTCGTCGGTTGCTTGACTTTTGTAGTAGTATAGTTTACCCGTCGCATTCTTCGAATCACAAATTTTTCAGTTCCTCCAAGAAAAAAATTAATAATAAATCCTTAACCTGCCGATGGATTGGAGCCAGCGCCCTCAAGGCAACCAATCACTACAATCTTGCGAGTCCAGACTATATCCTTACGATCAGGTGCAGGATTTGGCAAACGCTTTTATCGACTTGCATATTCACCGGCCATATCAATCGTCCGTCTCATAATAGCCGCGTAGGGCGGAGGATCGCTTGTGCGCAACGTACATCATTACCTATGTCGTTACTTCGGCAGAGCGCACCCAGTACAACTGCAACTACGCTACGGTATACTTTACCTAAAGTACTCAGGACTACATACACTAGAATTGGGGACGAGAAGACTACCCGCCGATTCCGTCAGAAATAGACAAGTACCCACGTAGGGTGGGCGCATCATGAGTTGCTTACAAACAAGAAATATATCTACCATAATCCTACAGTCATGTGTCTGTAATTTATCGGTAGCTGCATTTGTTCACTATCCATATTTCGAGATGAGGCTGGGAGAAGGTAGCCTCGCGAATCGCTACGGGTGCATGACGTAAGGTACAATGCGTGGCGGATGTTTGCTCTGAACAGTCCGGTGCAATAATTGGTGTGTGTTATATTCTCGTGTGGTTCCCAGGGCCTCTCTCAATCCGCAAATCCACATATTATTAGGTACATCGACTCCATAGAAAAAGAATCCGATGTGACATGTCAACTACGCCCCCCCACCGGAGACCTGCCCGGATCCGCGGTGCCAGGCAAGTAAGAATCCGGGCTAATTATGTCATGGCCGGGTCAATTCTCTCACGTGTTTCTTCATACGATTTGCGGACTTTTTGTGGTGTTCTATTTGTCTTTGGTGCAAGCTAGTTACGATGCTTCACGGTGCCCTTTGTTAAAAAGCTGACTATAGATATAGTCAGCTTTTTAACGAACATGATTTATTCATTTGTTCATTTGTTTTCCCTACGTAGCCGAAGTGTTTGGTAATTGGTATCTCTTCTCCACGAGGTCGTTAAACCTCGAGAGCGATAGATGAGGCGAGCACACTTTCCTGCAAGGTTATACTTCATCCACGGACATCACCGATCATTTTTTTAATATCAATGAACAGTGAATGGTTATAGCCCCGACCTCGTGGATGCTCACACATGGCGTACCTGCATGTTAATCTTGGAGACAGCCTGCATATCATTACTCAGATGAATGGTTGTCACATTTTAAATCGCGATGCCGGGAGATCAGATATAGTGTACACAAGAACAAATTTTATACAAGATCAGCGACGCTCAGATCTAAATTCATTACTTTGATGTGCACTGTATTGGCTCCACAACCGGTGTGGTGAGCTGATATTACCAAATCTCACGATGGACAAACTGTACATGCGTAGCGGCCTCGATTTCTTTTGTCTTGGCTCTTCAGAAGCTGCTGATGAAACAGCTAGTACGTAAACTCACTAGTTTTAAGGTTGGACTTTCATCTGACTAGAAAATGACCTTGATGTTTTAGGCATTCATAATTCAATGTCGTGGGTTTGAGCGATATGATTAAATCTTTTTTTTTCTTGCCTGGTTGAGAGACACAAGTTTATGCCAAACTTGATTTCCCTGTCAACCTGTTGGTGGACGTAGCAATGATAGGCATCAGTAAGACACTATCGAGATACTAGGACTAAGGACTTACCGATCGATCGATCACAGCAATCCTATGTAACCTCAATACGACATCATTCTACGCAATACAACCGACTTGTGATTTTCTTTTTTTTCTTCTTCTTTGGCCTATCATACAAAAACTACGGCAGCATAAGGCCTATCTCAGGGGTCCCGAAAGGTTTGCTCTTTTAGGAATTCAGTCTAGACATGGATCACATATATCAGTATTCACAAATAATAGGAGTCTGACCACCTACCGAGAGACGCGTGCATATTGCAACAGTATGTCGAGCCAAGCTTTGGAGTTGTGTTTTGTTTCATTCTACGAGGGTTGAACAATATGATAAAAGTTCATAAGCATCTAAACACCGCTGTCTCTGAAAAAACGCTGTAGGTGGGTTACATGTACGCCATAAGCATGGACTAACTAAGAAGGAAGCAAGCTGTTTCAAGACACCGACAGCCTGTTGGTTAATTAATATATAACGTGCTATGCCTATTGATCCGCGACGGTTAAGGGTTTCACTCTCGGTCCGCGAGGAATGCGTCCTACTAATCAGCCATATCGTTTCTACTTCTAGACATGTATTGTGCGTTATTTGCTCAGAACTACCAGCAAGGACAAAGACTATCCTAAAGAATATTGAGTAAGGCTAAGAGAGAGGACATTCAATTCATAAGCTGTGGATTCTACAAAGTTAGCGATTAATGGCTGGATATTTTTTCTACGAATTGGGCAATAGTATATTTCATATCAGTATCCATCCCCTCCCAAGCATGACTCGATGGCACATATTTGTTTTTCGTGAATAGGTGCTACACATCTAAGTCACTGTATCTGCTCATTGTCAAGACATAAAATCAAGCCCCTATCGCAGGGATTCATCCATCCTTCGGTACCAGTTACCCACGAAAGCTCCACGTTTACCTATGCGGCCATCCACGCCCCATCAACCCCAAAACGTCAACGACGGACACCCTCAACAAGTCAAGGTATCCCCTTTTGGATACTTCACGCATATCCTCATTAATCGTATGTACTTGATTACTGATCCCGTATCGACCAGGACTTTTAACAGACAGGAGTTTGCGACAGCCAGCTCAGGCTTCTCAACTCACAACCTGGCACGTATACCAGGCCATTTTACCCAATATAACTGAGACAGAAAAAGAAACTAGCAACCATAAAGACGACCGAGCGCAACGTATGCATGCAATTCAGCTAGGAAGGCTAGGCGCCACACAGTACCGGCCGAGCTCCGCGAACCATGATACCTTTTGATACCTTGCTCATCAGAGCATTGGCAAATATTCGATCCCATGTCTTCAACAAACAGTAGATACGCGTTAGCCGCGGACCATTTGTGTCCGCAGCACTGGTTGGCAAGGGGCTATCGAAGGGCCTTTGTTGACATACATCAAGTTATTTCTCAAGTATGACATACCTCTCAAAGAGCAACTCTGTCGCCGCCATACTCCTCAGCAATCATGATTTACGCTGAATACTAGGCAGAGGAGGGCTTCTTAACTGCAAGTTCAGGGTTGTGCGGCGACAATCATCAAATCACAAAAGGGTCTCTGATGTGAGTGGTGTTCAACAGGAGAAACCATACGCCGATACTGCCGATGTGCCAATACGACCCAGATGACTCTCGCCAACGTGGCATATGAAGATCCCGGCCGCTACCAGCGGGTAAGGGAAAATTGAGGCTGTGAATCTGTAAATCGGACCGCCATCGGGTCGCCAATTCTAATTAGACTCCAACCACGAAACTTCACCAATTCCCGTGTTTCCATGTGCTCGCTCCACCCAGTCACTAAATCAGGATGAAGACGGAGAGAGAAAGCCACCTTGGAGGTAGAACTCGCCGTCAAAGCTGCTGTAGTATCGGACGTAAGCCCGAGCGCCTCCGTACGAAATGCCGAAAGACAATAATACCAATCCTACTTAGAGACACAGATAGTCATGTGCAGCCTAATTCCATTATACCCAACCACAAAGAGACCTGTCGCGCTTCTGTCATGACGTGGGAAACTTATCAAGGTTACAGGCGGTCAAGGACGATCCCTCTTCGCTCTCGACGCACCCAATCGTCCGATCGAGTCCTTATCCACGCTCCCGGTCGAAACACCCAATACTCCTCAAGCATACTACGGCCGTGGTAAACCGACGATATACTGGTCATAGTTGGGCCTGACCGACCTCCATTACCGTCTAAGGGTACACCCACAACGGCGTATACATCATCGTCGTCGTCATCATCAACATCATATATCCACAGCTGTTTCCTTCCTACTCTATGTTAAATTAGAATTCTCAATCAGGAAGTGCCGATTGAGTGTTCGCGACCGTTACCAACCAGTAATATAGCGAGGCCTCACCGATACATATCAGCGTATAAGCGGAGATGAAGTAGGAGTTGATAGGTTGCTGTCCCCTAACCTGTTGGTCTCAGGATGAGCGGCCAATTCACGCCAACAAGGTTCTGGCACGAGCGGGATTTCCGCTCATCCGGACAAGAAAAGAGCCGGGGCGATGCGTGAATGTTCGGCAGAATCGTGATTCAACTATTTCAAGTCTCTAAATTTATTCCCTTTCCAGCTTCATGATCACTTCCACTCTTGCCACACCAAGGAAACATTTTACTCGGAAGTGTTTGTGGATCCGTGATCGGGGTCAGTTCGACACCCCACGTTGTCTCATAACTCGACATTTGATCAGTGGACAGCAGTAGGGTGGGAGTGAAGAATCTTGTGGGTGCCAGTATACCTGAGTGTATTATGCCGTCATAGAACATATTGAGTAGGTGGCCTAGAAACACAATCTTTCTTTTCTTGTTGTAAACTCAAGTAGAGTAAAGTTTATTTGCTGTGATTTTGTCAAAAGTACAGCCGTCTGGGGTGAAGAATACATTTTGTAGACAGTTGGATTTTACTCTTCTCACATTAGTCATCTATCATATACGTATACTGGGTCTTCGGTAGTAACACTTATACTACTAAGTTTATATACCAGGCAATACAAAGGGCGAAGGATATATCAATATATATCATCTGGAGGTTTCCTTGATTCTATGCTGTTGTGCATTGGTTTATATAGGTATATAACATTGTGGTTATAGCTAAGGTAAAAAGGCAAGCCGTATGTCCGAGAACAATGATTTCCACCATCCTACAATTGATATGCGTCTCGACGAAGCTTCATTTTGCAAGGATCATTATTTCACATACTATTTCTACTTAACTTCTTACCTCTCTCTGGCTAGACAACGCTGCATTAACTAGAAACTTATTTTATCAACCTACAAACCAGAGACTCGCTTATAGCTAGTGACTTAACATAATGGCATTCATAGGGCACGCATTTTTCGTAGTGCCTAGAATGGTAACCATGAGTGTGGGATATGACGCTGTTATTAGAGCTCATATTCTTTGACGACTATCCTTCTCGTCTTACCCTTTTATCCTAGATGTAAAATATCATTACACTCGACGGCCACTCTGTGCTATAATACCTTTCATGGCCCCTTATCACTATCCCCTTATTAGCATCCTTCCTGTCATAATTAACCCCTCTAAAACATGCCGCTGATGTTTATAGCCCACATTACTAATACATAATGACCGGTCGATTGCCAACCCCTAGCTATGATGACTTCCTCTGGCCTATTAAATTAGGCGTCATGTTCAGTTGGGGGTTGAAAAACAGACGGGTTGGCAAAAATCATCAATGCCCAAGGGGTATTTACTGAAGCTATCTAAATTGATCAATATTAGTGTCCGATGTGCCAACTAAACATAGAGTGTATAATTCCTGGTCACGGTCCGACTGCCACAACCCTTGGAAATAAACGAAGTTCTTGTATATAGAGGTAGAATAGCCACGAGGATGATCTAGGACCTTTGTGCATTAACAACTCTTGTATCCTACCTTCATATTAGCAATCCTGACATTCCTACCAGAGAATATGCATACTCCGAGGACCTCCATACAAAAGAAAAACTGTACGTCCTAGGCGCCTCGACACTGCGCTCGAGGCAAAGAAACAATATAGCTGCCACTGGGAGATTTTTACAATTAGTCCAATTTGAGTATAGGTATCATGATAACTTTATTGTCAGGCACTGATTCATGTTATCTAGCCAGCACCTAGTGATTGTCTTTTCATGTTTCAAGATACGTAGTAGGAAAATAGTTGGGTATCATACAGCTCATAACTCTCTGACTCGAAATGGATTCCATTGCTCGCAAGCGACAATCCGCCCTTTTACTGTACCACAAGGAGAGGGCGGGTTATAGTATGGAAATGACAGTGTATGTTTCATTATTCGTGATAGGTGTCGTTGATATATAATCTTCAGATCGTTCCCCTTTCTTAGGTTCGTATCTTTCCAGCGGCTATAAGTTTCCGATTGCCCGGAAATCAACACATAATAGATATAGTTCAGAAATGGAAGGGGAAAGCTACCCATTTTGCCTTGCTTGCTAATCTTAATTTAAATCCCGTGTAGGACTGTGAAAGCGCCAACCCACGACGCCAATATGAGCAAAATTTATCGATTCCTGTTCTATAAAGATAAAAACTCATATTATGGTTATTCGAGGTTTGATAGGTCCCAACCATCCATAGAGGACAAAGCATCGAGGCCATCAAAGCTAATCTCCTGCGAAACTTGACCGGAGTTGGTAGCGTTTGCAGGTGAATGCCCACTGGGCGTGAATAGGAATAATTGCTGATCTGACAGGTTAGGTGGGGGTTGAGAGGTATTCACATTACCCATGTTCCAAGCGTTAAAGCCGGCTTGCCAGTTCACGCCATCCTTGAGATACCACTCGTGTCCATCAGCGACAAATATAGAACTTTCAGTCGTCAATGGTGTTGCGGCTTGAGTCGACACGCTTTGTGGGCTTTCTCTGGCTTGGTTGCTAGTTGGAAACGGGGTATAAGGCTGAGAATAACGAGGCATCACCTCATTTATCGATGGGGGTTGCCAATGTGGGGAACTGAGTCCTCTGAGATCGACCGTCGACGTTCCTATGACTGCTGGATTAAATATGGGTTGTCCCGTTAACTGTGGTTGCTGCGAGTGAAAGTCTGGCGGGGGAACTATGGCGGTGGCGAGCAATTCAGGAGACATACTAGTCTTGGGAACGAGAGGAGGCGATTGGGCTGCAGGGGACGGTACGGTATGGCTCGAGGGACTTTGAGATCCGTGCCCCTGTTGGGGCGACGGCGTATTTTTAGTAGTTGTCGTAATTAGGATATGTGACCGAGGAGAAGGAACATCAGAAGTATTAAATGTGCCCCATCGCTCATCAGTTCTCTGTAGAACCTGAGCGGCCTCATCGGGCAGCTCAACCCTCCACTTGCGAGAGAGCACACTAATAATGCTGAGGGTTCTTCGCCCACAAATCCAATCCTCAGCAATTTCTTCAAGATGCTTCACGCCGTGAATGATATCCCTCCTCGCAGTCTTTTCTGGCAAGTTCAATAGATGAATAGTGCAGGCCGAGTGTAGCATATATACAGCGATATTACAGATTTGGCGTAGGTTATATATCTTTTTATAGAGGCGCATCAACTTGGAAATAGCTCCCGCATTTGCAGTGCATATGCGTCGAGGGGAAACGTGTGGTGGTAGAGGTGAAGCCTTTGGGGCATAACGGAGAAATGGGCGAAATAAGTGTATGTACTGAAGATGGAAGAACATGCTATGGCTCGTTTAGTAAAACATACACAAGGGACGGTGTGCTATTATTTGTTGGCTTACTGCATGAGGATGACGTTCGGCAATTGACCGTCCTTAGGTTGAAGTTCCGCAGGCAATTGCTTGTGCCACTCTTCAAGACGACGGTGGAGTTCGCTCAACTTTTTCAGTTCAACCGACTTTCCACTAGATCGCCCTATATGACTGGGGTGATAGAAGAAGAGTAAAAGGTCACTGCTAATTTCACACAGTGTAGATAACTGCAACCCGATTGTGCGAGTTCTCGCTGGTTGCTTGGAGCTTTCATCGAACCCCGAGTCCGTATAAGGGGACCAGCTTTCGGCGTCCTCTTCCGGGAATACATCATACTTCGGAACACTATAGGAGTTTTTGGGGAGTTGGGGCAGCCTCCCCATGTAATTGGACCAACATTTGTCGAATAAGAAGCACCCCCAAAACGTCACGTTCCGAGCATCGACTTCCTTTTCGTCGAGGTTTTCAAGGTCACCATTGATGCCGCCGAGATTCATGTTGAGTCCTAAGTCCTGTGCCATCCTAAAGCTCATGCCACTATAGACCCAACCTTTTGCTTCTCTTCCACAACCTGCTTCTCTGACAGACATTAGTGCTAGAGCTTGAACGGTGGTCAAGCGAGGTTTCTCGTATTCGTCATTATCGACAATGAGCCGCTTTGCCTCGCCAAAGAAATGATCTCCCTTGGTCCAGCTGTCCCCAACTACTGCATAAGCAGTAGTGACATCTGTAAAGTGGCAACCGAGGGCTAGCATGGCGTTGACTAGTAGAGAGGAGCAGTAGGCTGTCTTGTGCGATGTGACATGCTGCTTGCCCCCGAAGAAATCCCTGTAGAACAAACTTCGCGAGAGCGTGGTGAAGTAAGGATAGTGCCAATTGAAGTACATATTTAGGAGATGGGTGATGACTTCTGGATCCTTCGTAACATTAGACCAACTTATGATAGGGTCAACATCCGCTCCTTCCATATGGAGAGCTTGTTGTTCGTTGCTCGGCGAACCTGGCGCATCCCAATGTATAAGGTGAGACGTGCCGCCGATAAAGCGCGTGGTCCCGTTTTCAACGCGAAGCTCACCCATCTTACGAGCTAGGTCCCTCTCACCCTCAATAGGCATATCAGTAGTATAGTCATCTTGTGATTGAACTCCATCCTGAGGTCCACCGCTGATGATTTCCTGGTTGAGGATTGACTCCGCTATGGTATCCAAATTGTCGCAGGTGCGAATTCGTTTGACGATGTCGTATACATCGTCCTCCTCGGCATTGAGGATCGCTTCGACGAGGATCTGGAGTGTGGAATTGGAGGCTTTCATGCTATCGATCTTCTCTCGGTATACACCTTTCCGCCGATGATCCGAATTGGGATCATAGACACACTCGGTGCCGTAAACACTTGCGCAGGCAGCGCAACTGGGCAGGGCTCCATCACATTTTGATTTTCGTCTACGGCAAGCTATACAGGCGCTGTAAGGGGACAAGCGTCAGACCGGACTCGCATTCGCGGTATCGAGCGGGATATGGCTAGAGGTAATGCGAGGGCGGAACAGGGCGGGACGCGGGACAGGACAGGACAGGACAGGACAGGTCGTGGGGGCGGACGATATTAGGTCACAAGAGATTTACGTACGTGCTAACACATCGACGCTTTTGCAAAGAAGGATCACCGCCCCTCCTGGTCTTCTTTTTAGCGGGAGGGGGAGCGGCAGCAGTAGCAGCAGAAGCAGCGGCAGCGGCAGTGGCAGTGGCAGTGGCAGTGGCAGCGGCGGGGTTAGTAACGGCTAGATGCAGTTGGCTGTGAGGTTGCAAGCTCGGCATGGACGAGCGATCCATGATATAGGGAATCTCACGAGGCAGAAGGACGACAACGGTAACGTAAGGGATAATACTGGGTGTCACTGGAGGTATTCTTTGGCGGCGGGCCCGGAACAACCTGGTGCACTCTTGCACGGGAGGGGTGCATTGGACAAGTCGAGATGAGATGCTTACCTCTTACAAATCTTCCGTGCCTCTCGTACATGTAGATAGGGATGTACAGAGAGATCCGGCATAAGGGTGGCAGCCATTCCGGATGTGGGATATGGGTGAATGGGTGTGTCGTGTTACGGCGCCACGGAGATATCGAGGGAATTGATTACCTCTCTCTTGCTACCTGACCACCTAACCACCTAATCCTAACCTGCTGTATAGCCTGGTTAGCCTGACTACCTAGCCTACCTAGTTACAGATCGATCTCGAATGGCAATGGTAGTGTAGGTAATATACACATGTATACATATACCTACCTACTTAACCTAACCTACACTACTGTAGAACCGCGCGCGCCGTGTTTTTCACATGCGCTAAGTAAGTAGGTACTTACACTACACTACGATCTTACATGTACCTAGTCTTCCAAGGCAGCTTGGCGTGCAGTGTGACGAGGAGAGCAGAAAACAAGAGATCGTGGACCCCACATCTTAACAGTAAATCGTGAGAGTTGGCGTATTAATAATACAATAAGATACACCAGCGTAACAATAAAACTACATGTCAGGTCATTGATTCTCAAAACTCCAACATTGAACGTTGCTCTTATACAATGGACCGTGTATGAATCACTTGCCATTCCAATGTGTATGCAAAGCTCGGGCCGTATTTGAGTGCTCTTGTGGGTTTTGCCTCAATGACTATAAAAAGTCCGTCTTGCGGTTCTTGTCTTTTGGTGGTAGCTTTACCAACGTATATAAACCGCCTGTCTATACAACCCACACACTCTTGGCACATGCAAAGACTTCTTTTAAGGAAAAAAAAATGATTAATATCCTGCGAACTTTAATCTCGTTACATACATGACTGTAATCTTCACATGCCATTCGTACAGACCATGGCCTGTAGCTTTCCTATCCACCTAGGTACAAAGAATACCTCAGTGAAGTAGTAGGTAAAGTGGACGACATTTTTGCTAGCGCTAGCATCGTAAAACTCCTCTGAGTCGAGAATCGGGCACGTAGGACAGGCGTGCTTGAATTTATATTACAACAATCCGGCTACAACACACACACACAGATATATGTATATATATAAAGTAGAGGCTGAACAGTAGTATACAAAAGAAATCGAAGCTTCAATGCTGGTAACTCTGAGTGTCTAGAATTTTACCACTTGCTGTGGTCTACCTAGGTTTAAGTACCTCACAGTCTCAATGCAAAGCGGGGTGGCGGGGCAATAGAGGGGCTTCACAGAAGGGAAACCGCGAATTTGATTGATTTGATTGGCTTGAATAGAGCTTTCAGGACCCTGCAAAGTTCCCACCATCTAGGTATTAGGTACTAGCACAGTGCCTACATACAGTCTCACAGACCTAGGTACCCCGGTACAGAGGTACTCCGGTACAGAAGAACCCGGCAGCCAACTCGATTTTGCGAAGCTCTCTTTAGCGCGCGCGACCTGCCTTCGTAAAATATCTTTCTCGCCTCTCATTCGATCATACCACGAGAAGCTGAAGACATCCTGCGCCGGGTCTGTCAAGAGATTAGTCGAAAGATTGATCAGAAGCTGGAAGCATAATTGGCACTCAGGTAAAGTATTCATTCTTCATTCTCTTCTTTGCTGCCTTGCTCCCCTGCTTCGTTTACTACGCGTGATTCACTCGCGTCGCACAATTTCTTCCCTGCCCCTCCAACTTTGACCCCCAGCCTTTCTTTATGTTGATCTTAGTCTTGGCCTTCTTGCATTGGCTATTCCCCCACGTCTACCTTTGAATATCCCCTGATTCTAACTAGCTCTTCGTGCTACAGCTTGCCCTTCACTAGAATTGCTTCCGAGTCGGAAGAATGAGCGACGCCGATACCAAACCCGTCGAGGTCGCTGACCCTACCGTCGCCACCGGTGTTCTCCCGGGGGACAAGGCGAATGAGTCTGAGGCCAAGGTGGAAGAGAAGCCCACCGATGAGCCCACGACCGAAGCCGATGCTACCAAGGAAGCCCCAGACGACGGTGCCGCCGCCGATGATGACAAACCCTCCATCTTTAGACCACCACCTGGAATGCTACGGGTTACTGGTCCCCGCCAGCAGAAGACGTTTGTTAAGTCGGATCCCGCTTCTCTCACCGAGACTGACGACCCCCGCGAGATTCGCAAACAGGTGAGTCTTCCTTGCACTTGCCAACGGTCGGTTGACTTATCTCATGTGTTTCAATTAGGTCGAGTTCTATTTTGGTGACAGCAACCTCCCCGAAGACAAGTTTTTGTGGGAAAAGGTCGGCGGTGAGGAGAACAAACCAATACCTGTCAGCCTGATCTGCAGCTTCTCTCGTATGCGCCGTTTCAAACCCTATGAGTCTGTCGTCAAGGCTCTCAAGGCAAGCAGCTTCTTTGTCGTCGATGGTCCGGAAGGTGAGGAGACCATTCGCAGAAAAAATGCGGTTGATACCGAGAAACGCAACAAGCGGGAAGAACGTAGTGTGTATGTGAAGGGCTTTGGCGACGAAACATCATCTACCCAGTTCGACATTGAGGCTTTCTTTGCCCAGTACGGACAATTCGACTCAGTTCGCCTTCGACGAGCAGAACCACCCGAGAAGGTTTTCAAGGGTTCCGTCTTTGTCGAGTGGACTGATAAGGAGACTGCCGACAAATTTATGGCCTTGAAACCTGAGCCTCAGTGGAAAGGACACCCTCTCCATATCATGTGGAAGCTCGACTATATGAAGCAGAAATCAGAAGCCATACGAGAGGGCAAAATCAACGCTGGTGGTCGTAAGTTTGGACGTGGATCTCACCGGGGCCGTGGTCATTCCCGAGGCAACGATCGTGGAGGTGACAAGGATGACTGGAAAAAGCGCCGCGAGCAAGATCAACAGAATGGTTTCAGCGGTCGCCGAGATAATAATCGTGGTCGTGGGCGTGGGCGAGGCCGGGGCAATTTTCGTGGGCGTGGTGGGCGCGATAACCATGATGCTCGCGACCAAGACACTACCGTTAAACCGGCGGATGACGGGCGACCGAAGATCCACGTTAGCAAGGAGGGAGCAAAAATCATGGAAGCAGAAAAGGCCAAGTCGGACGAGACGAACGGCAAACGAGCTAGAGATGACGATACGTCCGCCGCTGAGCCTCCCGCCAAGAAGGTCGATACCAAGGACGGAGCGACAGAAACTACGTGAAGCAACGTGAACTAGTGATATCCCATCCGGCGCCATTTTTAGGTGGTGCTTTTACGTAAATTGCGTATGTATACTTGTGTGTATACTTTACAATACCATATGGCTGTCAGACGAATTAGTTACAGTGGTGTGACTTGGTGACGCCGAAGAGGGAATTAGGCCTTGAACTGGCCTGGGCATTAGGGATTCGGTTCTATAGATCCTCGACAGTTACTGTTAGTTGATAACACGACTACTACGGTGCGTGTTTCCAATGGAGCTTCTCGGGGATTGCTTCATACCGACTACCTAATCTGCAGTGGAACTTATGGTCCAACAATGAGCCCTATATACCCCCCCCCCCCAAAAAAAAAAAAAAAAAAAAAAAATACAGTACTTGACGTCCAAACTCCCTAAGAGACGTCTTTTGCCGTTTCATCTTGTCGTTAGACTCGACCTAAAATAGTGAAGGTGTTATGTCATGCATCTTAGTATATTAATCTTAGCATGTACAGAGCGCCATTTCTAGGCCCAGAACTTGTCTCTTAATGTTCTTGTTTAAAGGCTCGAAACACCCTTATGCTCGGTGTTCTATTATTATTCTTCTTCGCCAAGTGTCCTGGATTTTCAAACTCCCAGCCCCCCCAACTTAACCCCCAGCCGCAAACGGACTTCTCTTTCGAAGCCTCTCGCCATACTTCCATAGCAAAAACGGACCCGGAAACCCCAACACAACGCCCAGCAGCGCGAGGAGAGTATTTCCCCAGCCGTAACCGAGGCGATCGTACAGACTGGGGGCGAAGAGCGGGAACCCGAAGCCGGCGAGGGAGCGGAAGACGGTTCCAGCGCTGACGGCGGAGGCCGCGTACCGCGTATATGTATCGACGAGGAACGTCTGCAAGCACTGAAAGCTGATAATGGTGGCGGTGGAGAAGATGAAGGCGCCGATGTTTGGGAATATCCAGTGCGTCTTGAACTCGGCCGTCCACCCGTACACGATGAGCCCCACGGGCATCAGGACGGCTCCCGGTATCATCATGGGCACTCTGTACTCGGGTTTGCCGGCCCCGCCGTACCGCCGCTTCAGATAGACGTAGATGCGATCCTGTAGGGGCGCGCAGATCTGCGCGCCCAGGAAGAACCCGAGGCCGAGCGAGATGTAGTTTAGTCCGCCGATGCCGATAGACTCGCCGTAGCCCTCGGGCTGCGGGCTCGACCAGAGCGTGGGGAAGGACGTCAGCACAATGTAGATTAGCCCGTACACGTATAGCATGTACACGGCGAGTACTTGGACGATTAGCTGAGTGGTGATCATGCGGAAGGGCCGCTCCAGCGCGATGCGTAGGGTTTTGCCCACGGTGCGGTCCGGGTCGTCGTACGGAGTGTGCAGAGCCGTGTTACCAGTCTCTTTGACCAGACGTCGCTTTTTCCAGATTAGGAGGATAGGCCCGTACGTTTCCTTGAGAAAGAATACGCCGGCCCCCTGGATCACGGCGTCCGCGATCGTCGTTGCGTAGAATGCCCTGTTTAATATCTGAGGTTAGTAATTGCCATAAGCAGTTAAAATTGGAGACGGTTTCGAGAGCTCGCGGGAGCAACACGGGCGGAAATTTCCTAATCAAGCAATTTATGCTCCTGAGACACGTTGAAAGGGGGTGTACTAACCATCTCCAGGTCGTGTTCTGCGCAATAAAAGCGCCAGCGATGGGCCCAACGGCCGGCCCGATCAGCGGCGCGAGACTGTATATAGAAAGCGCTTTGCCTCGATCCTCAGCTACGAATAGATCGCTTAGAACACCGCCACCTATCGCGAGGGGCGCCGAACCGCCTAGTCCTGCGAGAAACCGGAATGCAATGAGCTGGCTCTTGGTGCGAGCTAATCCACACCCTAGATTGAAAAATAGGTAGATCAGGTTCACGAGCTGGAGTACGAGGACACGGCCGTATAGCTCGGAGAGCGGCCCCCACCTAAACCGTGCCGGTTAGTCTAGATCCGTCCTAAATTCGACCATGAGGAGAGAGAGGTCGGGATGTGAGATCAACAACGTACACCAAGGGACCAACCGCATAAGCAAGGATGAAAATCGACAACGTGAGATTCTTTTCGACTAGATTCATACCCGTAAGTCATGGGATCTCTCCGCGGAGCTTAACTCGTATCGAACGATACGGACTCGGGGGTTATGTGATTTCGACTTACAAGCCTGGGTGATATGTAGGTCCTCTGCAATCGACTCCAGAGCGGGTGCCACCAGAGACGAGGATATGGGAGAAATGAGCGTAAAAAGGGAGACGGTGAAAACGGCAGCCCATTTTTTAGAAAACGGCCAATTCTTGGGGTTTTGGGGGTCGTCGGGCGCCGTCCACGTCACGAGGTTAGGGTCGTTCGGGTCGGGCGCCGTCGTGTCCACCTTCCCGGTGAGCTCTGGACCGAGCTCCGGGTCTCTTTGATTTTGAATGCCATCCCGAACTTCGGATTCCGAGATGTGGCGGGACAAGGAACGAGACACGGAACGAGACACGGAACGGGTCACCGGGCGCGAGGTCTCCTGTCGCTCCTCTTCCCAGGACGATGCGCTCCCTATCGTACTGGTGTCGTCAACATCAGTTTCCACGTCAGGATTGTGCGTTTTCTCGATCTCGGTGGGGTCCCTAATCCGGGGGCCATCCTGTGGGTGAGTAATTGCTTGTGCCTGCTCTCTTGAGCCGGCCCGCTTCTCGTCCTCTTCTCGGTTCATTTTCAATGCTACAATGCCTACTGTCGCAGGTCTCGTTGGTGACTGCGATGGGTCAAGTCTTCTAATCAGGCCACAGACAACTCAAGGGTCATGGCTTCAGCACGATTAGACTCCTCCGTCTTGACCACAAGAAGTAAGGTGGTTCTATTCCTTTACTATATCGCGAGATATTATATCGTACAATTATCGTCTATTCGATACCAAGACTAGAATTGAAAAATGAAGAGACAAAGAGATATTCATATTCAAAGTTTTTTCCCCTGCGAAAACTACTTTTACCTTTGCCTTCAACGGGTTTGAGGTAGGTATTCGTAAGCGCTAATACCTTGGAAGAGGGAGGGGGAGAAAGGCACCAACCAAAAAGAAAAAAAGTATATCTCGCCATACCAATTACGTATGTATAACCAGATGTTGAAAGATTTGCGGGAATGACTGTGCCGTCGGCTAGGATAATACTTGGTAGTCCATTGGAGGCAGGTGATAGTAGTATAAAGGCGAAGAGGCGAACCAACAATCGACATGGGTATGAGCGTTGGGGGAGCCACGACTGTCCAATGATAGGCGTCGTGTATATAACAAGCTTTGAGCTAAAGCACTCCAATCTCGCAAAAACCAGCTACTATGTAATTCGGAGTCGAGGACGGACTTAAGGGTGTGGATTTAGGGGCTCCTGATGTGCGTTGAGCGGATGATGCTCGGAAGCGAAACGGCTTGCGTGCTGTTCTGGGCACACCACACCAATAGTGGATTATCACGGCTGATTAATTAGGTAACACCTAGTATACACTATACATACATGTCATACATATTATACATAGGTAGTTGAGTCATTGGGCTAGGAGTTAACTCGTCCGAAGACTTACTCGCAATGTCCTAGATCTCCGTCCTAGATCTCCGTATGTTTTATCACAAGGCGTAAAAACGAGATTATGCACCTATCTCCGTCGTTGGTGTACTACCACTGCCTCGGAACGACTAGCTCAGTAACATTCGCCACCCATCTAGGTACAAAGTATACTGTAGTAATTTACAACACTGTGTATTATGGGGTATTCGAAATATATCTTTGAACACCATACCCAGGTCATTATTATATTTTCATCTACTACCTCCCTACATGTAGCTGAGGTAGAGCTCGGGCCACCTGGTAGACATCACTATATGTACATAAGGTTAGGTAACCTCTAGTGCAATGCCAAGTACGCTTCAGGTACAGATACTGTGTGCCTAGCTTTATAGAAACGTATCTTTGTATGTATATGTACATATGTGGCACCTTAGCCTCAGGTGCCTGTCAGCTCCTAGCAATTGACAACACGTGATAAGCCTATCTAGAAATTTTTGGTCAATTGGTAGGTCTAGCGTGCATCGTGAGTACAAGTCAGGTCAGCCATTGTTCGAGCCCACGATCGGACACCAGTTAAGATGAAGCCCAGGAGATTTCACGGTCTCAAGCGGCCAGTAAGTCTCCAACTTGTCCCCTCCCAACTAACTCCCAGGCAGCGTATTTATCACTGCACAAGCCGCCACCATCCTGCATCACCCCATCCCACCTATATTTCCATTATATCGCTGCCTCGATCTAAGCCTGCGCCGTAACGACTAACAATTCCGTGCCCTGTAGAAACTGCGACAATCATGGAACAAGTACAACCTTTATAATATAGCGAGGGCAAGGAACCCCAATATCGGCACCGATGATATGTCAACCTTCTTCCAACAGAAATGGCGCGCCAAGGGATTGCTCCGTACCTACCACGGTGAACACATTGTAGAACGCAAGTGGGAGCGTATGTTCAACAGGCGTCTCTTGAGTGTCACCAACATGGACACCAAATATATGGCTCAGAATGATGGCTCCGAATTAGCAGCCGGACGAGGGTCTGGGAGGGATCAAGAACCTAAATGGGATTATGGACGCATCGACAGGCGTGCCATAACACCTTACATGCAGATGACATTTGCCCCTATGGAGAGGAGGTTAGATATCGCCGTTTTCAGGGCTATGTTTGCTAGTAGTGCAAGACAAGCTAGGCAATTCTGTGTTCACGGTGCTGTCAAGGTTAACGGCAAAGTTGTGAGTGTTTCCCATTTACAAAACCCCAGCATATGCTAATCAGATCCTACCAACAGGTCCCCTACCCGGCTTATCGTCTAAATCCGGGCGATATGTTCCAAGTCGACCCTGAGCGTGTCCTATACGCAACAGGCCTGCCGAAACTACCCCCCAGCGACTCTACGAGGCGATTGCCTCCTGTTGGAGAAGACGAAGTAACTGAGGAGGCACTTGAAGAAGAAGCAGAAACTGCCGAGGAGGAATCAGAAGCCAATGCTTCCATCGCCGAACAGGATCCGGATACGACCGACGCACCCGAGGTCACTCCAGCTAATATGAAGCCGACGCGGAAGCAAATTCAAGACTTAACAGCTCAAGCCAAGGCTCTTATCAGCGAAGAGCCACTAAGCGCAGCGCAAAAGCAGGGTCTACGGAAATTCATCCAAAGTGCTAAACCATTGCTCTCTCGCGCGGGCCGACCTAACGCCTCACCCACAGAAATTGCTGACGAGCTATCTACGCTGGTAGCCGAACTAGATCTTGGGGTGGGTCGCGACGACAAGACACCATCCAAAGAAGCTGCATCCGAAGACGTGATCGCTAGCCTGAGTGATGCTGAGCTGAAGAAGCTCGAGGAGCGCATGGAAGAGCACATGCGTGAGGAAAAGGAGAACCCCTATGATCCCTCTAAACCGTATGTAACCCCCTGGCGACCACGAAATTACATGGCTCCCTTCGCTTTCATCCCTCAATACCTCGAGGTGAACCAAAATATCTGCTCGGCCGTCTATTTACGGCATCCCGTAGCAAGGAGAGGTGCCGCTGAAGTCCCCACGCCGTATCCTTATGGAACAAACCAGCTTGCCTTTAATTGGTATCTTCGAAGACGGTAAAAGGCTCCAACGTTCGTATAATATAATTTTTGACAGTGGTGGTCGGAGACAGATGAAGAGAAGCGATGGATAGAAGTCACTGTGATGTAAATCGCTTGCGTTTCTTTCTTCTCCCTAGCTTGTACACTACACCCTGTACTAACCCCTCGCGCTGCCCGGTGGAAGTAGCAATACGGGAGGGAGGAGAGGTGACAAGAGAATAATTCTCTGTGCACATTCATCTACAATGTACATCAGCGTAGAAAAAAAAGGATATGTATAATATGTATGAACCATCCACCGAAAAGGGGCCTCCGAAATGCGAATATGTATGAAGAAATGGCATGCCATGCATAGGAGCCAACCAACCATCTTGAAAAATAACGCTGGCTAATTCACATCAAGCTATCGTTTTCGCTGTGTTGTAGTCTGTTTATTTTATTTCCCCTCATCCCCTCCCTCCCTCCTTTCGAGGACCTGTTATTCATTCCCTGGATCCCTCAGGGGGCACGGAGTATTTCTATAGGACTCCTCCCATACCTACAAGTACAAGTAACCTACACCCTGAAAGTAAACATAATATAAGTTATCTCCCGCTTGTTACTGACCAGGCGATCTTAAACTAAGATAAAGAATCTATATTCAGTTTGCCCATCCAACTGTTTAACAACCATTTAACAGCTACAGGATGTCCCACATCATCTTGAAGGGAGCATCACGAGTAAAGCCTGATATACGCCAGACCTTTAGAGCCACATTTCTTTTTCCACAGCAGATTTCTTTCCAACACATTCAACGGATCCAGCAGGCCTAGCGACTTAGGTTAAGCCTATCACCGGAATCAAACTATGAGTATTGGAGGCTGTTGACTAATTCTTACACTGCTAAATCCTTGGTCTATTTAACTAAGATATGCAGGTTTCATTACGTTGCTTTGATGTCAGTCAAGTACAAATTTACAGACACGCGATTAAGCCCAAGTCCGAACTCGGACTAGGAGATGCATGAGAGTGGAAGGCCCACACAATTTTCAACTGTTGAACTCGAGCATATTCATTCTGTGACGAAGGCGGCACATGTTACGAAAATACCCAAATAACACAGCAGGCAAGGAAAAAACACAATTGGTTGCGACTAAGGAAACTAGAGGCGAGGCCATATCGACGGCCGGTGGTGTCGAACACTGAGGATATCCCTCTTCGTTCAGATGGAACAAGCCAGCGAGACTTGCAAACCAACCCGTCTGATGAGTGAGAGATCATTCCTCCTAAAATACAGGCATCTAGCTGCGTGAAATCTTATGCTGCTAGACATTATCATTTTAATTTTCCACGACTAGCTCGCCCGTTTCCCCCACCCCAGGTATACTATCATAGACCCTGATGAACAAACAAACCGGCGACCTCACAGAGGATTGTCGGCTAAACAGACTAGGAGAGCAGGGAGGGACCGTCAGATGCAAGGGGGAAATTTTTTGCGAAATCATGTTTTGTCCAGTCGAAAGGAATTCCTGGTAGATGCTGCGGCTTGGTGCATACTCGCCATTATAGCACGCCCATTCCCCCCCCAGTCTGAATAGTATTTAAGTGGTCATGTAACTGGGTGAAATATTGGCCACGCGATATCAGATGCTCGAGAAGACGGTGATTAACCTGTTGGAACACCTGACTAGCCCATGTCCACTTATCGCTCCAAGTCTTGGGCTTCAGAGTTGAGCCAAGTTTTAATTCCTGAAACTCGACCCGAAGCATGTGAATTCCAGCAGTCCTTGGCACAAAGTTTGGCATTCTTTCGTAAGAATGGCTGTCCCGAGATGAGCTTGTTTTCGTGAGGTTTATTAAGTGGGAATTAAAAGCAACGAAGATGAATAGACAGAGAGAAGTGAAAAGAAATACGGCAGGCTGGTATAGAACAGGTGTCATGAAGGCTCGGGCGTAGCACGTAGACTGAAAACAGAAGTCGAAGGGAGCCTAGCGTAGAGAGAACCCCTTGCGCTTGCCCTCCTTCTCTATTGGCTTGCCGCTCTCGACTCTGGCCTTCTTGTCTTCGAGTTCTAACCGTTGTCGCTCCAGCTGCTCTTTCATCTCGCGGTGGCGAGCGTACAACTCTTCTTCGCTCTGTTTCAGCTTGCTCTCTTTCTCTGACACCTTTTGTTGGAAAACCATCTTCATCTCGGCCTCCATCTTTGCAAGCTTCTGTTCGTGCAGAGCCCGCTCTTCCTCCTGCTTGACTGCGGGGTTGACCTCTTTGAAAACGCTGGGGTCTTGTGCAACGCCCATAGCAGTGAGCTTGTCTGTTCTGTAATTCTCGTACAGGTTGTTGTTAGTATGCTCCTTGAGTTCCTCCATGTGTGTTCGAATGAGCATCTGACGAAGCTTGACAAAATCGCAATGCTCCTCATTGTCCACTTCAATAATACCCCAAGGATAACGTCGACCGCGGACTTGGCGCCCATCAGCATTAGTAACCTCGTCGTTGCTGCCGACAACAGCAAAGGGCACCTTAGACATGATCTCGTTATTCTCAGCAATGGTTTCTTCATCATCTAACTCATAGCGAGGACCTTCAAAGATTTGAATGCCGTGGTGTTTGATGTCAGCAAGAATCTGGAGTTCAAGTTAGTCTCAGTGTGCCACCTATAGATAGTTTAGTAACTCACTCTAGACTTGAAACTAGTAATCTCTTCATCGGTAAGAGTATCCGATTTGGCAATGACGGGAATTAGGTTGACCTTAGTATGAAGACGACGCATAACTTCAATATCCAGAGGCTTCAACGAATGACCAGTGGGTTGAATGAAGAACACGCAGGCGTGGATGCGGTTATCCACAATATTCATGCGGTTGACCTTGTTCTCGGCATCCAGATAAGCATCGTAACGCTGTTCGATGTTGTCGACAATGGGTCTCCAAGACTCATCGTTGTTGACAAAGTCACCAAACCCAGGAGTGTCAACAACAGTCAAGCGCAGACGGACGCCTGCCTCCTCAATATCGGCACTGATAGATTGAATAGAAACGGTCTTGGGTATTATATCAAGGCTAGGTCCCTTTCGGTCCTTAGGAGGGTACAGCGAAGTGTTGAAAAGAGTGTTGACCAGGGTAGATTTACCCAGACCAGATTCACCTAAGATACGGTGTCAGTGCTCAGCCACTAGAGATGTTATCACATTGCCCACGTACCAACAACCATAACATTGAAGTTGAACCCTTTTCGAACACTCTTGCGGTGCCATTGGTTGGGAAGGTTGGCAAATCCGACGTAGCCCGTTAGCTTTCTTCGGACAATATTCTTATTGTCATTGACAATCGGACCTGAAGAAAGGACTGTCGGTTTAATGTCAGACACGTCGAGGGTTGGAGACGGAACTGAGGACGCTAGCTGGACGTCCGCTGGCACAGGCGATCCACTCGTACCGTTTGTAGCTACACAGAGTCAAGTTAGCTAACAGTTGATGAGGAATGTGATTAGATATTTTTAAAGTCTGTCGTGATTCATGTCCACATATAAGTACCAGGTATCGCGTCAACATAAAACTCGTCGTAAGATATCGGTTTGTGGGGTCCTAGCGAAGGAGCATCGACAACCAGCATGCTTCGGAAGTGACGCATTGATAGAACCTGGTTCTCCTGATCTGCCATGCTGCTGGCAGATAAAGGCGGGGTGTGGACGGGATCTCGATATTTAGAAGAGGTCGTCTGGGTCAAAATAAGGTTGTTGTCCAGTTGAACGCTACCACTTCGTGCCTTGGTATAACCGTTGAGGAAAGCGGGCATTGTATGTAGTGGGAGTAATTTCGGGGGAGTTTTTTTTCTTGGCCGTGGGGGAAGTTTGCTCTTAACAATGGTTGACTATTCCAAAGTACCAAAAAAACAAAACAAAAAGACCCAAGAAGTAATAGATCAACCAAGAAAACGAAAGTGTGAAGTCCAGTAACGGGCGCGTTGGTGATGTTTGATCCAAAAAGAGTAATTGGTCGATCGAGAGCAGTGTGGTCCGAGAATAGGTAGACGGGCGTTTCAGGACGATCGGTCACGGGCTCAATTGGAAGCGACGACGTCGAGGATTTGACTCGTCGATGACCATCCAGCGACAGTGATTGTAGAAGAACGTAAATGCTTACCCATTATGAATGCTTCAAGGGATGTCGAGATCTAAAAAATTATCGCTGGGGGCAGTCGCAACAACAAGATCTGTGGGTGGAGAGAAGGTTAGTGCTGGTTCTATTCGTGCGGATATGCAAGTTGAAACGGGAAAAGAGCTGTGGTGTGTGTGTGTGTGTGTCAAGGTAGATGGTAGAAGCTGTCGATGGGCCACCGTAGCTACGTAGGCAGGTAGGTAGGCAAGGTATCACAAGCAATGATTCCCTCCACACACCAAGTCGCGTAAGGATAGAGGAACTTGAGGACAGAGTCGGGAAAGTGATGAGACACCGAGCGCCTGACCAGCAGACCAGATATGGTAGGTTGGTAGGTAGGTAGGTAGGTAGTAGCCACATGTGTAGATTGGAAATGCTGGTTGTTGCTTACATACCGAGAGATGATGTTTCTGCTTCGGACTCGCGTGTCGAGTCGTGTCAATGGCGTTGCAGGTTGGCGTTGCAGGTCACAGACACGGGAAAGGAGAACGAGCGATCTGGAGGCGGGAGGGAGAGAAGAGGCAGTCGCGCGCGATGAAGGGCTGTATTATGGATATGCTGCTGCTCGCACCTGGACGTAGTGAATGTCGAAACTGCAGTCAGTCAGTTCAAGCAGAAGGGGAAAAGAAGGAGTCGAACAAAATTAGGCCTGGACGGGATTGTGGATAAAGGAGATAGATGGTTTGACTTTTGGTAGAAAAGGGACGTGACAGGGTGTTGAGAGCAGCCTATCCTGTTAGCTCCTAATCTGCTAAAATTACCAGTTAAGAGTTAAGGGAGCTTTTGGAGGTGGTGGCCCTGATGGAACTGCTAACCTCGAGTACCCACCAGAGGTACCCGGCACTACATAACCCACTATATACATGTGCTGTACCATGTAGAATATTTTTTTAGTACATGGTACCTTGCACTCACTACCTACCTGGCCTACGTGGTCGTGGCCCTGGCCTACACTACATGTAGGCAGATACTAGCCCAGATACTGGCCTAGAATTCACGATTCAAACTTCTCCAGCCGGCCTGCAGTGGCTTGAGCCTAGTACCTACCTAGGCACGGTACCTGGCATGCAAAAGGGGCTGGTGCTGTTATCCACCCTTTTTTGGTACCTACAAGTAAGATAGCACACCTACACGCACAATAGTGTACAATAGTGTACAATAATGGAATGTTTGGGCGGTACTTTGGGGTGGTTGGGCGCGTCCTCCACAAGGAAATCGGTGGGAGATTGACAGCTTGGATTCACCGAATATGCCAAATTGTGGCTGGTGTCTGCCACCACCACTACCTACATACATACATGTAGTAGTGTAGGTACCTGTGTACACCCATCAAGTACCCAAGTACCTACCCTTAGGTACGTAAGGGTCCGTGCTTCCAGGGGACGGTCCATGAAAGTTGAGCTCCCGATTGGGCCATCACTTTCGACAACTCACGATGACTGGAAAAAGACAGGCCACATCACCATGATATTCTCAATCTACCTACTACATACACTACATAGTATTAGGTATGTATTTATTTGTTTTGATTCTCTCTGCCTTGGTGATACACGCAGTATAGTAGTGTAGCATATTAAAGCTCACACCATGTTTGGATTGCACTGCACGGTGGATTATGGTGGAGTGTACTATAGCTCACCTATACTATAGCTTATCCCCAGCCGGGAAAACGATTCCCAAAAAAAAAAAAA
This sequence comes from Xylaria sp. Z50, assembly GCA_037356035.1. NCBI lineage: Eukaryota > Fungi > Ascomycota > Sordariomycetes > Xylariales > Xylariaceae > Xylaria > Xylaria sp. Z50. The sequence goes on along the minus strand of JBAWJU010000015.1, from coordinate 440,100 downwards.
AGACCAAAGTGACCAAAGCGACCAAAGTGTTTCCTTGTTCCCCACGCCCAATACATACTTCCTAAGTACAGGGGATGGTTGGATGGCGCTGATCTCATAGGCTTGCTTAGTGCTTGCTTTCCCAAGCACCTGCCGTCGACATTACAAAGTTTGAATGCATCTTGCCGATGAAACGCGGGCGAAGGCATATCTTGTTTCAACAGCAGCTCTTAGAAAGAGTTCCCAAGTGGCAATAGCCAAGGCAAGTGCAAATATAGTTAAAGTCATTCTACAAGTACCTCTGCTTAAACAGCATGTTATCAACATCAACACACACATCTTGTCACAATGCAGTCGGGATATGATGAAAGAAGCTGCACATGCCGATATGCTCGTGTTCACAAGGCACAGGTCGGCACAAAGGGTGCTAATACTATGTACATGCTCAGTAGTAGTAGTCACAATCCTCGTATATGAGCAGGAATCCCTGGCAAAATGCTGCTACCCCTGTCCCGCCCCATACTAATGCGTACATGTACATACTATGTAGCACCTACCTGACACAGCGCATAAGCGCCATATCACAATATGTGTATATAGTTAGTAAGTACTAGGTATGTACCTATGCGTCTACAACACGTGATATTGTGGTATTGTAATGTACATAGTAAAGGTCGGTTCACTTATACAGGATGGACGGCAGAAAGGTAGATAGATATCTAGAAAACCCAGACTCTAATGGATTGACTCCAACTTAACTTCGTATGTAGACAATAGGTAGGCTCTCATTAGCATGTTAGGGACGGGTTGTATAACTGATTACATACCTAGGTAGTGCACCATAGCACCACTGACATAAACGACCAACCAGCTCACAAACCTGCTCCGGGCTCTTCACCAAGGCTCCATCGTCAACTTCTCCCAGCCTGCAGGTGTGCTTTAATTTAAATACACTCGATTCGCCAGAATAAGTCATGTCAACCTACTTTTTAAGCCACTTCCGCCGATCGGGCCGCTGCTGCAGATCCGAGATATAGAGCTAAAACAATACGATGATATATGCCTATCTTGTTACGCAGAAAGATAGCCAACAGCCACTCAGTCACCCTTCTGACTACCAAGAATTCTCCGATATAATTAAAAAAAAAACCTACAGGTATGTCACACTCGACCAACTAAAAAGAATATCAGCCTATCCACTTAACAGAGGAAGAAACTATCAAGATACTCGATAGCGTGAAATAGTAGCTAGCACAATTCACATGCAGTTCCCTCTCCACGAGCAGAGATAACGAACGGTTCGTTGAGAAACGCATCATTTGCCAGTGTGACAAGCCTCGGTTGCCATGTGGTCCGCGTTAAATCACAGGCACCGGCACCATTGTATGTTACCAATAGCGGTCTATATATCGTGTTACGAGGGGAAGTCACGGAGTGGTCTTATCCGTTTCAAGCCCTCCTGCAGCCACAATATGCAGCCCGTCCTTTAGGCGCCCGGTGGCGTCGCGCCAACGAGAATCACAGTCACTCGATCGTATCAAAATTCTGATCTAGTCACGATTTGCCGCCTCTCGTAACGCTGGGCCCCACTAATCAATGATAGAGGTTGTCTCGGCGGAACCAACAATTCGATACACTCAACATACTAAGGTAACAGTGGCACGTAGATATAATGGTTAGTTTCGGGTCGTGATACCTTTAATAGAAGGAAATCTAAAATCTGGCCTATGTAGTTGGGCGCAAACGAAGTAGCTTCCCCCTACCCCCGAGCGCCACCAAATGCTGCCCCTAATCCGTGCCTACATACACTCATTATGGCTCGAGCTGAAATCACTGGTGTCATAACTCTCTCACCGCAGCATACCTCACATAGTCACATGCGACCTAGACAATAATGTACCTATTCCTCGGAAATCGCGAATTAGCTAATGCTTCCGGGCCCAACACTATATATAGCGTCTAAGTACCGATAACACCCACGACATTTGAGCCTCCCGGGAGACCATTCTCTCTCATCACACCAAAGCCCTATAGCACAGCAGCAAGTAGACTTGCGGCACACGTGGGTTAGCTGAGAGGGACGTAGAATAAAACACATCGGAATAGTATAAAGATAGCATGATCCAATATGTATCAAGTTGCGGAGTATATATAGAGACGAGTAATCCAGGGTCGGGCCGAACGCCGAGGTGAGCTCCAGCATATATAGAAGTATATGTACGAGACGTGGGTCACATCTCTGAGACACGCGGCGGGGATGGCCGGTTGGCGAGGTCGATCTGACCTGGTGTCATCCCCTAGTACACCCGGGTACAAGAACAGGAAACTCTCGAAAATGGAGGAATAGTTCGCAGACACGATAGCCGTATACAGCTGAACAGACGGGGTAGCTGGGTCCTTAATTATAGTCTTAAGCGGCTTGATGAGCGCATTGACGAAGACGGCACGGCCCAATATGCCTTGCTAGTCGATCTCGGATTATGATTGAAGGTCAGATTACCGGTGAGCTGACGTTCAGCGTTAGTTTCAAAGCCAGACTAGATGGTAAAGTAGGATTACTGATCTAGGAATTGATAAAAAGACATTACTTGCCGTTAAATCTAGGTTATGTGTACCATTCTAAGTTTGGCGAGGATGTATACAATACACTACCAAATCTAGTCTAGACATATAGCTTAGTAAGGCTAAGAACCTCGATGAGGTCTGAAGTTAATTCATCCACGGCTTCATACAATCCATTACATTCTAGAGAGTATGTAAAGTCACGTGACGACCCGAGGGTTGGGGGAGATGGATTCCATATGCAATCCTTGAAGGATGCTCCAATGATGCTTCACGCACATTTTTTTGCTCAGTGTTGTTATTGACTTGACCCAACTACCACAGTGTGTATTTATGTGCCCAGGTATGTATCCAATCATATACAAATTACTTAGAAGTGAAACATTTTAGTCCCTCTCCTATGGTGGTATATCTACTAACTCCTAACGACTGCATGACTATGGGCCCTGTCATGTTTTTGCGACCCCGTGTGTTGTTGACCGTTTGCATTATACTGATCATGTTACCGTGTACGCCTAGTTGATCCATCGTACCTTAGCGGGTGGTTCCAACAATGTTGTCGAATGAGCGGTGGCCAACGGCCGAGTACTGCGTATCCCGATTTAGCAACTCCTATATTGAGCGAGATGTGCGGATGTCTTCACTTACCCCTGGAACAAATGCCTCCCCCCACGGCTCTAGCCATGTATCTTTAGGATGAATACTCGTTAGCCCTTGCCAATTCAAAGCACTCAAAGGGAAGAAATCACGGGAAATTTTACCCCAAGTAGTAGCGGGCTTGGTCTGAGCTAACCAAGTAAAGGTCTTGTTGGTACCGGACAAAAGCTCGTCTTGCGGGAACGCCTTCGCAATAGCGTTATATGATTCCTGCGAGACACCGTTGACGGGACCATGATAGTCCTGGCCGATGCTCTGGACGATGACAGCCTCCTCAAGCTCGAAGAAGTCGACGATGGAACCGGAGCCGTGCAGGGCGATAGCTTGGAAAACCTTGCGCACTCGTTCAGGGGCCCACTGTGATACTAGGAGTGAGCTATTGCCAACTTCGGGTTGATTATTGAGTATTTCGGAAGCGTAGAGGGCTTGTGATGCTAACTAGAGAAAAGACCCTTTATATTCTCGAGGGCCGTAGAAATGGGGAAATGACTCTAAGAATTACTTACGAACTTGCCGATGGGATGCTCACTTAGCCACTTACGAGCCCCAATAGCCCCGTCGACCTCGAAGCGCTTATCCGAGCTGACCCAGCGGGAGCCCGGAGTCATATCCCACCCGAGATCGTGTAACATGGTGGCGATGGCGTGAACCTCGAGGTCAACATGTCTCCTCAAGGTCTCATTGGCGTTGATCATGGCAGCGCCAAAGAGCCATGACCGCATCTGATGCGAGTATAGATAATCCGGGAACTCCTTAATCATGGCCCGGGCATCGCGAACAATCTGGGTGTCGATCACCTCGACTCCAGCGATCCTTGTCATGCGCTGAGTGTATAGAGCCGTCGCAGTGGTGGCTAAGGTAACGAGAGAGAACAACTTCATCTTCACCGATTATTAGGCTACAAACGTAATATGAAAGTAAGCCGCTGATGACTAGAGGGAAGACGATAGTGATAGCGAGGAGGAATTTCCACTTAGCCTTGACACGAGTGCTTGAAAAGCCTTAAATACAGCTCTTAGCCATGATAGTGATCCCCTTTGGCCGATAGATGAGCCGATCTTAAATCCTATTACAAATATATCAACATTGAAGACCAAGAAGACGCATCATGACTACCTTTCCAGTTTAATTTGAAATCAGATAGTCAATCAAATCTAAACGACTCGACTCGATCCTGACCATGCATCCTGGCCAGCCATAAGATGTGAGCTGCTGGGTAACTTGCCTCATATCAAATTGTTCATCACATGCATGCTACGGTCACTTATAAGGCGGTAAACGGCAGTAATAGCAGGGAATGGCCTCATTGCCATGCATTATAGAGGCGCTGCCCCGACGTTGAATCCGCGCCGTCCTCGGTTAAATCCCGAAATTCAGCTCGACCATCGTACTTGCTCATGCTCCTTGCCTAATAGGAACTCACCTGTGGCTTTGTAACGCCTTCAAATCCGCAGGTAACTTGCCAAATAGCTAGCTACTAACGCATGGAGATTACCGGGGGATCATAATTAAGCTTTCGCTAACCCGCCGCTAGGGCAGACTGCTGTTCTAGATTAGTAAGAAGCGTGGGCGAAATGCTACGTTGCGACAGGAATTTATTCTCATACGAGATCTTATGTGTACACCGATGCTTTAGTCTTATTGACCGTGTCCAAGGATTGCAGGTAAGCATGATGTTAGATTATGATACTACTTGTTTGCCTATACATAAGCATAAGAACCACCTTCCACATATTGTTACACATGGAACCCTCCCTTAAGCCCCCAAAGCTATATGTTACAGAAGAGAATTTGGCACGATGGTCTTAGCTGTTTGAATGCCCAAGTTGGGGAATTGTAACAAGGTGCGGCCGCACCCTCAGATGGTCGTTGTGGGTGTTTGAATGCTGACTTATTGCTTAGCTGCCAGCCATTGGACGTAATCGAGATGCATGTCAGGGGTATGTCCCAAACTACGTCAAAGAGTGGTACAGCTCTCTTGTGGAGTATTATACGGAATACGCTGAGACTTACATAGCCTGCTATTGCCGAAAGTGTGAGAGAACTACTGTACCCAGCAGCCTTGCGTTGGATACTTCCAATTTCTTCCGCAATGTTATAATTATATCTTCAAGCTGCATAATTTGTAAGTCGCCCAAAATTTTAACTAGGCGGTTAGGAGTGAAGGCGTTGTCGAACCCTTAGCTCTACAGATATAGTGAATACTTGTTGCGTCAAGAGCTTAGACCGACTGAACCGGCGATCTTTGCTATATACAAATACTCTTTGTATTGAGGGGTGTGGCCGTTCTCAAATGTACAACATATGTATGAAGAGTGCTACCAATGCATTCTACCGGTGTATGTGTGTTGGTGGTCTCCGGCCACGAGAATTAGAAATTCTTTGGTATGCATTTGAAAAGTGTGGCCAACCATGCGCTGTGGTTGGATGGATGCTAAATTTGGTTGACAGATTTACTGTACGTACACTACAGATAAGGGTGTATCCAATAGCGAGCATACCTTGAGAGGGCTGCATGAGATATACTACCCCCTATTATGACTGAGGCCCTAGACATCATATTGTCAACATCGGGTATTTCCATAGCATGTGGCGTTGCGCTGAAAGTTGGGGTGAGATTGTGCATCAGTTGCAGCCTGATCGTGCATGAGTACCCAGCAAGCACGCCACATCTAACATGATCAACAGGGAATACATATAATATAGTAGTTTACATTTTGAGTATGACATGACGACATCATGTTGGGTCGAACACAGTAGATCACAGAAAGCCTAAACTATTAGATATCGAAAGTCTAGTATTTCAATTTTTTTTTGTCATCGTCGTATTGGAGTCTAGGCAGACATCGAATCGGGGAGTGGGAGTCCTGCTGACTCTGGCGAGTCAGGTTCAATCGAGTTTGAAAATGGGGGCACATCCCCGTATTGCCGCCCTATAGACATCAAAGATTTGATATCATTTTCATGAAAGAGGCGCCGGCGGCGACATTCTTCAAGTAATTCTTCAAATCTTGGGTCATGGGTTTGAATACACCTCCGGAGAAGAGCTAGGGCCGAGCTCTTGCTTACCCACCATGTCTCAGAAGAGTTAGGAGATGTACGAGCGCGCATCATATCCAAGTAGAGAAAAGCGTTTTCATACTCATCCTGCATTGAGCAGATTCTCACCAGGTGGTCAAGAATAAGCTGAGTTGGCTTTAGAGAGAAAGACTCCATCTCAGCAAGGAGAAAGCTCATCGACTTCCTCTGCGTGCAATACCTGAGTAAGATTTCGAAGGTCTGGAAGTCTGGACCGTTGATGCAGACTTGACGAATTGTCCTATACAAATCAAATGCAATCTTAAAACCCCCGTGGGTCGCGGTAGATTCCAAAACAACGTTGAAAGCGGCGGCGGGAATGGTATACTGCACCTTGAGTTCGTGAAGTATCGTAAGTGCCCTCTCTGTCGATGCTGATGAATCACGGAGTATTTGGAAAATTGGTCGAGTACTAGCTAAGTCAGGAGAGAGGCCTGCCTTGCCCATGATACATAGAATGGTGAGTGCCTTTCGCAGATCATCATGCCGTATGTGAACATGGATGAGGGCCTCATAGTGATGCATACTCAATTTCACACCGCGTGTAGAGAGTTCATGCATCGCGCTCATGCATAATGCCGTATCTCCATGCATCGCTGCTGTATTTAGTACGTTCAAAACCACACCATCAGGTGGGTGAATGTGGCTTGGTGTAACTGAATGATCCCATATAAACTGGATGCCGGGCTGGAAGGCATCCCGACTAAACACATCGAGCAGGAATTGCCATGCATTTAGAGACAGGGGAGCCCGCTTCACGGCGTCTACTATTCTTTGACGGTGCCTGAGTATGGCAAGAGTCTCTTCGTGGAAGCCCAATTCCCCGAATGTGTAGAGAAACAGGTCGAACAGCCACGAGGGCACGTTGATGGGAATCCTATTGAGTTGCTCCAATTTGAAGAGGGCGAGCTCATACTGCCCGTCTCGTAAAAGGCCAATGATGATGCTAACCTCCGCAGACGGTGTTAGATTGTACCATCGATTTTTCATGTCGTGGAGTGCCTGGGCGCGGAGAACGTAGTCGGGATGGACAGCTGTCACCTACAAGCTTGGGTTAGCTTAATACCCGATAACAGATTGGGGTTCTAGGTAGGACGCCTTACCTCTAGGACAGCTTGATATATCTCTGGCGTGGTTGATATGCCGTGACTCTGTACTTCTTTTAGGAGTTGGGCGGCCGCCTTGGCGGAGCCATACCGTCTGTTGATATTTGCTTTAATCAGGTTCTCGTAGAGAGCTGCATTGGGCCTTTCTCCCCTCTCCTCCACGAGGTACTGGACCAGTCGTGCAATAGAGAGATACGTGTCCTCAGCATCTTGAAGTTCCTTCAAAGCGGCATAAATAGTACGGGTCGGTATCTTGTCTAGCTTGGTATTAAAGGAATTAAAGGAATCCGAGTCTCGGATAAGATCAACTGGGAGCCACGGGTTTCGCTTCGCTAGTCGCGTTAGATAGGCGATGCGTGCCCTTTCTGGTCCATCAACTTGTCTAGCCGTATTTCCGGGTCGTGCTGCAGCGTGACTGTGTTGTTGCCGACATTGTTGCCGAGGGTATCTTGATGAACTGCTGTTGCGGTTGGCGATTGATGATCCTAGTCGCGAACGGGGAAGACGCGGGAGCTTGAATGGCTTGGAGAGTAATGCGATATCAACTAAGGGACACAGGCATCGCCAGAATCCGTCGACAACAATGCGGTCTCCGGGCATGAGTAGGGTTGGGACAGTAGGCACGTAAACTGTCACGGCGCAAAGGCGAAGAATCTACGCATTGGACTCGATAAATAATAATGGGGCAGAGACGTAGTGTGACGGCAGTGATACCTGCCATTCCCTGGCATCCCATTACAGTTGACAGCCAGCTGGAGGGCGCCTCTGTAGGTAAAATTAGGTAAAATTAGGTAAACATGACATTAGATACTAACCTACCGAACAGTACCTGGTATCGACAGTCGATGTATGTGCCACTGCGTACGCATCACTAAATTCTTCACTACGAGGTTTGAGGCGATTATATGTAGCAACTCCTAGAAAATCCATCTGTTGGGAAACATGGCCAACACCGCGTATTTGGGTAGTATAGTATTGTTTGTTATCGGTAGTCATGCCTGTTTTCCTAGGCACACCGAATGTACCCCAATGTTGCGCTTAACATGACCTCCAATGTGACTTTCTGGAACTCCTCATCAAACTCTATCTCTATGGGGCGGCAATGGGAAACAGGGGCCCGTTAGCTACTGTTCGCAGCATGGTTTGCTATGCAGTATGAAAGGCCCCCGGGGGTTGCAACAGCGCAATCTTGCTTTGAGAGAGTGATAGATTATCCTACTAAGATCGCCGACAACCTCATAGCTGATCTTAGGGCGCTGCGAACCAACTGCCCCTTGATGCTTCGTGTCTTCATGTTGGGTATATTGCCATATAGGCCGAGTATTGGCCTCCCGTTTGCTGAACCCATGGTGCGCTTCATTAGAGCCACCTACAAATATCGAGGTAACTTGCGTGAACTTATTCTGCCGTAACTTTGGGTGTGAGCGCCCGGTGAAGTGCGTAGGGGGGCTAACGGTCGTGCCGCTCAAGCTCCTCGACCTCTGCCTCGACCTCTGCCCTGGCCACGACCACCTCGGCCTCTATCGCCTCCCCTTCCGCTGTGATCTCCACGTTGTGATCCATGCCCACCGCGACCGCCTCTAAATCCACCACCTTGGGAATGTTGTTGGTCCTTAACCAGATCGATGATTTCATCGGGGACTCGCAGGTATTTTATCTATCTCAGAGGGTGAGCAAGAACTATTGATCCCGCCGGGGTAGGGTGCCCGCCGAGGGACGTACGTTGTTACCCTTGACGTAGACTTCGGGGAGTCGAACGAACTTGTCTGCGTCCTAGGCACCGTAAGGTTAGTTATCGTATTGCGCCTAGACGTACATGGAGTAGTCGTGCTATACCGGGCTTGTCTGTACCACCTCTTTCAGAGTAAGGTTCATCCAGGTGTCGCATTGAACTAAATGGCCATTGAGAGTCTCGCCGTTCTTGAGCTCGACGAGCATAGGGTGGCCCTGAGCGGCGTTAAGAAGCCCGAGGGGCAACTAGGAGCGGACGAATTAGTCCATATACACCTATGGAGCGCGTAGAAGCACGGCTCATACCATTCTGCCTCTTCAGTTGCGCGTCGAGCTGTATAGCTGTATAGCTGTGTTTGATGGCGATTTGCGTTGAGAGGCGGGGTGTATTTTCCGCGGGAGCTTCTTGGAGGAACTATTATGAACAAGGCTGATGCGAGTCTGGGGAGCTGAGTGAGGTATAGTGGGGGAGGGGGGTGAGAATGTTTGTCCTAAGGACTTGTGCAGCGGCGTTTGCAAGGGTATAAAGTCATGACTATGAGGTACCTACTGTGGTAGTTGGTATATCCACTGTACCTCTGAAACATGGTGCTATTCTAGGCACTGCCCCGGATGTATAACCCCATGTACCTACATGCATGTAGAAAAGAGCTCGTCATTCTTTTCTTATACACTTTCAACAATAAAAGTTTCCTGTAATTAATCGTTGCTATTCGTCTTCCCTAATGTGTATGAATTAGACACTATTACATATGTGTTCTAAACTCGGCTCAAACTCGGTATCTCTATTAGAGCAGATTAAGAAAGCGTACACCTTCTATCTTACCTAAACAAACGTTCCGCGTTCAACCAAGCTAGTGTGGGGCGCGGCGTTTGCAGGGGTATAAAAGCATGACTGGGGCTTTGGGTCATAATCTTCACTTCTCCAACCTACACCTTCATTTATTCTATTTTCTGGCAGGCACTCGCTGGTCGAGTTTCAATACAATTACATCGCTGTCCTCTCTGTTACCCACATCTGGTGACAAGAGTGGGACCAGCGAGACGAAAAAGCCTGCCAGCATGATATCTCTGTCAAGTCTTTCGAGCCCAGCGCTCGTCCTTGTCTTCGTCATCTAGTTGCCAAACACGATGCCCGTCACATACCACACACAAGTTTGCGACTTTGGCCTCGACGGCACTACGTTACATGGTTGTTCGCTATCTCGTCCGAAGGATTGTTACCGGTTTCCCGGTTCTACCCCGGTGGCCTTCATACTCGCAGCGTGTTTTTGTAAGTCGAGTTCTTGGGCAAGGTTATTGTTTTGTAATGTGGAACGGCAGGGGCGGTACCGACGGGAGATATGCCCTTCGATGGAATGATTTGGTTCTGTTTGGTTGATCTTGTTATTCTCGTCGTTCGTTTGTGACGACGACGTGCGAATGGGGGCATTCGCGCTTTTTGGGCACTAGGCGGTGTGGGGCGCGGCGTTTGCAGGGGTATAAAAGCATGACTGGGGCTTTGGGTCATAATCTTCACTTCTCCAACCTACACCTTCATTTATTCTATTTTCTGGCAGGCACTCGCTGGTCGAGTTTCAATACAATTACATCGCTGTCCTCTCTGTTACCCACACTAGCATACCTAGATCAGATAGGGTCTTGGATAGGACTTGGATAGGACACAAACAGGGTTCGGGACAATCCGTAAAGGTCGTATCATGTAGTGTAATGGTATGTGCAGGTCGAGCGAGGATGAGCAGCTCTGAATTACACGTGTAAATGAAATGGTGTGGCGCTCCACAACAGCTACATAGACAGGTTTAGGTACTTAGCGGCGTATTGAGAAGGCACTCCAGCTTCAGGACAGGTCAGCACAGCCCGCTTGTTATCAGGCACCCGTTTTACCCCCCTCCTCATCACGGTACGCCAGATACACTCATTTTACCTCTCGCAACAACCTTATCCACCCTCATCGTGGCGGTTGTAGTGTCGCCACGTCAAGGCAGTTCCCTCCTTTCGGTTGCCTATCATTTTCTTTGTATAGTTGATACAATCATCACTTGCCTGCCTGGTTCACGATGTTTGGCCTGTTCAAGGCCGCGATATTGCTGGCGCCTGTGGCAGAGTTGGTGTTGGCACTTGCAGTACCCACCGCTGATGGTAAGGAATCATCTTGCCTAACAACTTGAGCTTCATTCTGGTGTTGACTGTTGTGTCTTATTCAAGTCATTCCGTCGGGTTCCTTGATCACGCTTCAACTGCATCAAAACGTAAACAATAGTGTTCTTCAGCAGACTGTGAGTCGTCGTTCCCGTATCTACTGTACATCTAGCGATCAATCTCCACTTGCGGCGCCAATAATAGCAGCCACTTAATTTAATGCTCTCTCTTCCCAGGCTCTCGACCTTCGCATTTTCGAGTCGACTACTCCTTGCGGTTATGGAAATGTCAGCATCAATGGAGAGCCCTTCGTTCAAGACAACCTTGGACTCGGGTCAGGCCCTATCACCACGGACAGTGGCAGCGTTCTTTTGGCGAATTGGAAATTCACTTGTGTTCACCTTGAACAAGACTCCCAAGTCCAATTATTATCTGTCCACATCGTTTCTGTTGATGGCCAAGATGTCGACGATGTTGCATTCTCTGTCCAATTTCAGCAGATAGCGCCAATCTCCATTTCCTACGTCGATGGTGCCACAGTGATGCAAATACTATCGCTGACATCCGACTCATTGGACAATTCACAGCCAAGCCTAGAAGATGAGCTGGCCGAGTTGGAGACCCTGAAGGAGCAACTACTTGCGCTTGAAAGTTCTATTGCTTTAAAGGTCACCCATATCTCTAACACTTTCAACTTGGATCGACCTGAGGAACTTCTCCGACTCTCCGAATGTGGCGGCTTGAAATGCCTCTTTAATGCGATATACAATCGGATGAAGTCTACGGCTAGTAAATTATATCATGGCGGGCAGAAAGAGCCGGGTGCTCTGGCCCACCTCCCCTCTTGGCCATCCAGTCACGGAGATCAATATCCACTAGTGAATATTGATGGTGAAAGACAGTCTGATAATATTGCTTCGCTACACGAGCAAGGACGCGTTGGCAGCCATAATGAAGCAGATGGTCTAATTTCTATAGCCAGCCAGGGCACTATTCACCCACAGCAACATAACCAATCGTTTTTCAGTGGACCTGTAAGTTCTATCTCTACAAGCGGAGTCTAGGTTGCCTTGGCTGATAATTGGTAGCATCAGATTCAACATATATTGATTTTAGTTGTCGTGGTTTTGGCCATTCTCGTCAATCTCGGTATTATAGTCCTCATATTTCAATGCGTCAGACTTCTACGCCAACGACGTCAAGCTCGATGGGAGAAGCGACGTCAGCGCCTGCGTGAATCTCGCGCTGCTTGCAATGCACTTGTTGCGGCCAAATACATGAATCTAATACAGTGGATCAGGGATGGCCTGGGGACTGAGAGCCTTGAGGATCAAGAAAAAGATGCCATTATGAGACGAATGCACAAATCAGATAGCGATGAGGAATCTTCGGATACCCTATCTATTAGTTTGGAGGAAGAGATCGCCCAATTTCGTGCTGCCGCAGGGGTTGTGGGAAATCTAGTCGCAGCTGAGGAAGGGCGGGGAAGAGATCGGCTGTCTGGCCATTTCACTCTAACCCGACCACGTCGAGCCTCGACACCGTCAAGTATTAGCACGTGCCCGACGTATAGGTCTGTGGACGAGTCTTTGCCTGCATACGATGACAATTGCTCCCCGGAATACGTCGCTGATGGATATCAGTATACACCTGATAGTTCAGTACCTGGAGGTTTGTCTCCTAGAGGTTCGATTTCCGAAAGCTCGACGACGCGTTCATCGCTGGACGAGGACGTGGATAAGAGGAACTGAAGCATCTTAATAGGAGTAATAATGGCATGACGGAATGCGCCCTTTTTCCCTCTTGGCTTGGTTTTGAAACGGTATATACTTTATGTAGGCGCATGGTTATTGGTTGGTAAGCGTTTTTGAACATACATCTAATAATGTCTTGGAAGTATACCAAGAAATGAGTTCGATACGCTTTGTCTTAGCTAGAAAGGCGGTTCTATAATAAGGAACTATGCTAATCTAGTACAGTCAAGCTTTCATGTTACAAGTATAATGTCAAAGGTTGCGTAGGCGTTGCCACCTATCTACACTGCAAACATTAAGATTAGAGATACTCTTGAGTCCTGGCAGTGTTGGGATCGAGATCGGATTCGACATTTTCAAGCTGTCTTTGTGGCTAGGCGGCCTCGGACTCCGATCCTAGTCTTTTCCCCAACCCACCTAACTACAAGTACTTCCCTCACAACAGCTAGCCAATCGAGTGCCAGTCTATCCACGTAACGATAGCAAAGCATCTAACCTAGGACTCATCTACCTAGATTAGGTAGATTTCTAGGAGGCATGTATTCTAAAGTTATAATCACGTGTCTTTAAGTAGGGGTCTACGGAGTACCCATGTTTGAAAGAGAAATTGTATATGTACTGTGTATGTAGTGTACTATGTAACAGCATCTACCTGGATTTTTTATCCCTGTCTTGTCTTGGTTCTTCTCTTACACTATGATATCTCTTACCCCAGTGTATATCATATATAGACAAGCCTAATCGTAGTTCAAAAAGAGGAATTGATCGCTCAAAGTGGCACGCTTTAGATACTTAGACCCCTTTAGCGCGTTATACCCAGCAGAGCTCAATGGGGTCGACGAGAGAAAACCGGCAGGAGAGCGGTGACGCACGCGACAAGGGTGACGATGCCCCTCCCCCTTACGAAGAGGCATCACACCTCCAAGGGACTACGGCGACGATGGATTCTAAGCGTACTCATGACGGGTCACGGGATGCCGCAGAAGCCCGGCCAACCGTAGAGTCCCCTTTCAACTTCCCGCCGGCGTATTCCCCCTCGACTTCCTACCCAAACGGGAATGCGTCCGGCTTGGCGGGCTCGTCGGCCTCGTCGGCCCCGGAAGTACAATATTCAGACCTACCAGAGGTCGTGAACTCGTCACCAGCGTTTTCAGACCTGCCAGAGGCCGTGTTCCCATCACAGAGCCGCATCACATCCATCTCAACGCCCGTATTCCTCGCGATACCGCAGATCGCGGCACGGCCCACCTCTCCCTTCCCACCAGCGTACAACGCGGCGATTCTGCTGCGCCGGGGGATATCGAGGGAGGCGTTCACGTCGTTTCTCTCGACGCTGTCCGCCTTCATAAACGCTAGCGTCTCAGAGCGCGCCCTCGCGCACGCCCAGGATATTGGGCGCAGCCTGAACTCGATCCCTAAGAAATTCTCCAAGGACACGTTCGCGCACCTCAAGGGCGTCGGCCGGTCCGTCCAGGAGTCGGCCAAAAAGGGGAATCTCATCGGCGCCGGCGTCGCTGCAATCGGCGGTACCGTCGCGGTCCCGCTGGTGGCGGCCCTGCGTGTCGTCGACGTCACCCTGAATCAGCTCCCGGCGGCCGTGCTCTCGAAGAAGCCGCTCACGCCGCGCGAGCGTGCCGACACGTACCTCGCCATCGCACAGAAAGACTGGTTTGAAAACCGCGGGCTCAGGGCCTTGCTTTGCAACACGGCGGAGCTACTGCTGTTACACGCGCAGTTCTGCGGCGCGAGCTCCGGCTCAGATAGTGAGAGCGAAGCGGCCGTTAACCACCTCATGGATTTGGTCCACAGGACCGCGAAGGGAGGGCCCGAGGGCCAGCTCCGGGCTCTGCAGGGTGAATTTGGGTTTGCGTCTCTTGAGATCGTGGATGGGTGGCCTAGTAAGACTCGACATCTGGATATCGGTGCGGGCACGCTGTGGCTAGTTTTGACTGATGTTCCTAGTGAAGCCTCAAGAGCATCGGGAAAGGGATCGTACTAAAATCCTGCGAGTACGAAGCTTGATCGTGAGAGTTACGTCAATGACTAAGATGGCTTAAAGTGAATAGATGAGCGCGTGTTTGTATCAACGACTATAGCCTCAATGCTTGTGTTCATTTCCTTTCCCGTATAGAAATAATTATACCTATAATTGAATTGTTACGGTCAAGTGACTGTGTCTTTTATGCGGTAACTATGCGAGAAAGGGTGATCATAGTACACGGAGTTGGGTACTTGATTTCATTATTACTGTCATATATAGATCTTCTGTCTCACGAATGGTAACAGAAAGCATATATCAAGCATCGGATTATATAAGTAACACACTGATATACATGCTATTACAAATAGCACGAGTAATTTGATCTGTAATTCTACAGAGAAGTTATGCCTAGCAGGGGTATCTTAAGCTTCATATATACTAGCTGGAATAATGTCCGTGGTTGATATTGCCCAACGTGCCTCTTCATCAAACCAACGCCTTCGTTAACGATACATAACTGCACAGTCGTCAATTTTGTGGTTCGCCTAATGGTTAGACGAGCTAGTTCTCAGTAGATCATATATTGTTTGCTCATCATTTCCTCCATACTGACTTGAATACGCAGGTGCAGCTGATCTTTGGCTGTTATGAGCACTTTGCCGATTGTTTGAGTAGCTAGTTTGATTACTGCTGCTATTAGCAGCTGTAAAACCATACCAGTTCTGTTGACCTTGCTGATTGAGACTAGGCTGCTGGGATGAATAGGAACTATAATTTTGTGGCTGTGATTGACTATACGAGGTATTTTGATTCGAAGTTCTCGAATCCGAAGCTCGTGTGCTGTAACCATGGGATGTCGATGCGTTAGTAGCTGGCAATGAATATGCACTCGAACTATTACTATTTTGTGCGCCTCGCGTTTGAGAAGTTGGCCACTGGTTGGTGGTAGAACTAGTAGTTCCACTATACGCTGAAGTATTGTTTAGAGCCTGACTCAAAGGGTTCAAAGCCCCGGAGGCTCGCCCATAATCGTAAGAAGGTACAGACGAGTAGGGTGTAGGTGCTGTAGTGGTTGTATTATTCTGGTACGAACCCGATTCATATGCTATTCGTGTGCCGCCATGGTCGTTTCCTGCGTCGGTATACTGTTCGTTTCCATTGTTATTATACCGGGGATACGGATCGTAGTTAGACATAGAGCCGGAGGTCGGAGTGTTGTAGGAGGTATTAGTTGTTTGGTGTGTAGTGGTCGACGGAGCTTGCGGAGGCGGCCGTGAATTTGTGGGTACTGGGGTGTTCGATTGTGATTTATGACCTTGTACTGGGTTAACATGAGCAGCACTCTGATACGGTGATCTCGTCATTGGTGATTGAAACTGGGTCGGTTGCGAGGCTCCTTGTCTCGAACTCTCATATCCCTGGTTCTCAGACTCGGGCCTAGATTTTCGCGATCTTGACCGTTTAGTGGCTTGTTGGTGTCCCGCCTTTGGAGAGGCACTTGTAGAGTGACGTATTGATGGCGAAGAATTCCAGTTGGATGCCTGCACAGGAATCGTTGGTGGAGGAATGGGTGTTTGTTTGGTTTGACTCGTCGGGAGACTTTTCCTACTAGATAAGGAAGCCGATTGTGTGTGTTGCTGTGATGATATTGAACTGGCCTGTAAGCCCGGCAAGCTATGTGATTGCGGCGGTTGTGTTAATGTTGGTGGGAAAGCTACGGTGGGCTGTGAAGTATTTTCATCGGTCCGTGATTGTGGATACGTAAAACTAGGTATCGAGGCCGCCCCCCTTTCTACTGTTGTTTGAACGTTTGACGTTTGTGAGAAGTCGATTCCATTTTGTGCATGCTGGTAGTAATCGCTAGCATTAATAGACTGTGTAGAAGCAGTTTGATGCTCAACCGGTCCAGACAGAATGTTTGGATCAGGTATAAATTCCTCGTTTTCAAGATCTGGAGGCGCCTGGAGTGTGGTAATAGTTTGCGATACCGGTGGGCCTGGCGCAGATGCCTGCTCTTTATTTTCTGTCTCGTGCTGAACGTGATCGTCGTCTCCTGGAATGATAGAGTCTTCCTGTTTAGGTGATTCTGCTAATTTTTCCGACTTTCGTCGTGGTTTTGGAGGCAAGTAAACGCAATCAACCCCGGCATCAATACAGACAGAACAGCTAGGATGCTCTTTCGTACACTAGAGAGGATGATTAGTAGCTTGCAGTCTGATAGGGGGTTCTTCACATTACGACTTACAGGAACATCACGTTGCTTGCAAGTGTCGCAGCGACCACGCGTTTTTC
This sequence comes from Xylaria sp. Z50, assembly GCA_037356035.1. Taxonomy (NCBI): domain Eukaryota; kingdom Fungi; phylum Ascomycota; class Sordariomycetes; order Xylariales; family Xylariaceae; genus Xylaria; species Xylaria sp. Z50. The sequence continues at coordinate 422,818 of JBAWJU010000015.1, read as the reverse complement.
GACCTCGGGCAGCCCGTGACTTTAGCGCTGACTCGGTAGTTCCTAATTCCCCATCCTGTTCCAGTGGCACTACTGCTCCATTGCCTATGGAAACTTCCGTGGGCATCCCACTTGATTTCTTCTTCCTATTTCGCGGCTTTTTTGTGGGCGTACTAGTGCTTCCCGGCGGCAGCTCTGCTGCAGTCTCGGGTGTAGAGTTTGCAGTCTGGCCTATCGTTGGTATTGGATTAGACGACCCAGCCTGCTCTTTCTCATCTGGGTGAACAATCCTCAGTCGTTCTGCGCCGTATTTGGCCAGCATGTCTAACGAGGCAGCTTGCAAATTAGGCGCCTGATTGGCAAAAATGTTGAATTGCTCAGAGGACAGCGTTGCCGGGTCAATCCCCTTTCCTGAAAGAAGGTCAATTGCTGTTTGCCGTCGTCGCTCGGCTTCTGCTGGGGGTACATTCAGAAATCCTGTGGAACCTGGCTTCTCCCCTGTGCTATTGAGAGGGGCCTGGGTTTGGGGCCTGTTCTGACCATCTTCGAGTACCCTAACATTAGCATCTGGGGGTTTACTAATCCTCCTTCGCTTTTTGCTGCTGCTTCCGTCTTCTCCCTCAACTAGTAGGGGGCGCTTCGTTTTTGGCGTCCTCTTCTTATGGCTGCCTTCTTCACCATCAGTAGGGAGTGGCCGAGCTTTGGGTGTTTTCTTTTTACGGCTGCCTTCTTCCCCATCCACTAGCCTTGGACGTTTGGTCTTTGGTGTTCGTTGGCTGCCATGGTTACCACTAGAGACAGGAATCGGAGTAGGCACAAGCTGTTCTACCAATTGTCCAACCGTCTTATGAAGTGGTGTATGTTCGTACTTGACAACAATGCCCCTACTAGATTTGGAGAAAGCGATCGTGAGTGTCCCACGACAATCGAACGCGGGACGAGCTACGCAGATGTTAGCGTTCGGTTTCATGGAGGGTCCTAGAGGAAGGAACTGGGCTTTTTTATTACAAATATTGATGGGATCGAGACCTCCGGTACCACTGTAACTCCCGATGACAGGACGGTCGGGGTTTTTGGCATTAACACGATTCCAAGCCTGAAGAGAGTCTTTGCAGATATAAGTAAACTGCCAACCCTGTGCGCCCCTAGTAACTTGGCGGACGGTCCATGCGCTATTATCAACGGCTCCTATAGCATTGGATATATGTTTTGCGACGGATTTTTGTAGAATTGGATCATCGGTAGGCTGGCTCTGCACAGTTTCGGAAGCCAAAACAGTTCTTGCGATGGGCAACTGCTGTGACTGGACTAGGCCCGGATCTGTGCCGTTCTCGACATCGGCAGGTAGATGAAAAATAACGTTTGACAGGAGCTCAAAGTTAGGTGAGATACGTTCGGCACGCGTGTCGGTCGTTTTGGCTGCAAGCAGTTGGTGAAGTTGGCCTTGGAGATCCTCAACGGAACTACACGCTACGTTCGGTCGCGAAGCGCTCAATCCAAGGGCATCCATCTTGCCAACAACGGCAGCGGGATCCCCAGCCTCGTCGCGCTTCAAAAGCCTCGTGGGACGAACGGGGAGACCAGTAAATGACGAGATGGCGGGCGGCGGGCTCACGACAGGTAGAGAAGATCGCGTGTTTGTTGGAACGCGATGCTATCAAGTAGGTATTGTGGGGTAGGCTGTTTTACAGTAGGGACCTAACTACTCCGTAAGTACCTACTAAGAGCAACCTGGTAGCACACTAAAGCATCCAGGAATTCAGTGGATCCACGTGATCTAGTGTAGTGTACCTAGGTAGTGTAGTGTAGTGTATCTACAAGTAACATTTTACATAAGAAGCTCTAGGTAGTACCTACCTAGTGTGGCGGTGGGAAGTGGCTGGTGGTGGCAGGTGGGGGGGGGGATTGTACATTAGGAAGGAGGGTTAGACCCCTGGTCTAACCCCCAGAACTTACCCTCCTATATACTAATTTTATACTAACTACTTAAAAAATCCTTATTTTTGCTATTATTTTAGTTTTTTAAAAATAATTTTTAAAAAAAAAAAAGTTAAAACTATATTTTTATTAATATTTATTTTTTTTTAAAAAATTGTTTTTAGCTATATTTAAGTTATTTTAAAAGTTTTATTATTAATAATTTTTTTAATTTTTTTTTTTATTTTAAATTATTTTAATATTATTAAAATTTATAATATTTAACTAAATATTTATTTAATATTATAAAAAATATTAAAATATTATTAAAATTAATTTATAATTTATAACTTTTATAATTTATTTTATTTATAAAATATATATATATTAATTTTTTTTTTTTATATTATTATTAAAACTATTAATATTAAAAATGCTAAATATATATATTTTTATTTATTTTAAAAAATTTAAAATTAGTTATTTATAATAAATAAATAATTTAGCTTAAAACTTATTTAAATAATAAATAGTTATTTTATTAAATATTTATAAATAATAATATATTTAAATGCTATTAAAATTATTTAGCTATTTATTACTATATATTTTAAAATATTATTAAAAAAATATATTTATTATTAGTTTTTAAAAAAACTTTTAATAAATAACTAATTATTAATAATAAAATTATTATAATATAAATTAAAACTTAATAATAATAATATTAATATTAATTATATTTTTTAACTTAAATTATTAAATATATTTTTTTTTTAAATTTTTTATTTAATTTATTTTATTTTTTAATTTTTATTTTATTTTTATTTAATTTAATTTTTAAAATAAAAAAGTTAAACTTAAATAAATTAAGTAAATAATTTTTAATAAAATTATAATTAAAAATTATAACTATTTTATAATTTATTAGCTTTTTAAAAAAAAATATAAAAATTTATATATAAAACTATATTATTTTAATAATAAGTAAGCTAAATATAAATATATATATAGCTATAATTTTTAAAAAAAAACTAATTAAATATAAAATAAAAAAATAATATTATATATTATTTAAAATAATATAATAATTATAAAACTTAATTAAAACTATATTTATAAAAAAATTTAATAATAATAATAATAATAATAAATAGTATATATTAGTAAAAAAAGTTAAAATATTAAAAAAAAAAGCAAATAAATTATTACTTAAATATATTTATTATATTTAAAAATTATTTAATTATATATAAAATATTAAGCTATAAACTAAATTAGCTAAAATATTTTTTTATAAAATATAAAATAATAAAATAAATATTATATTTTAATTATAATTTTAAAATTAACTAGTAATTAAAAGCTTTTTATTAGCAAAAAAATTTTTAGTTAATAATATTATTATTAAAAATATTTAAAAAATACTTAAAATAAATAGTAATTTTAATTAATAAAAATAATATTTATAATAAATAAGCAGATTATTTAAATAATAATTAATAAATTATTATAAGTTTAAAAAAATATATTATTATTATATTTAAGCAATTATTAAAAAAAATTATTAAATTTGCTATAATATTATAAACAAAAAATATAATATATATACTAATAAATAATAATAATGAAAAATATATTTTTTTATTTTAAATTTAAATTTAAATTTAATTTTAATATTTATATTTAAATATTATAAAAATATAATATTTTTAATATAAATAAAAAGGTTATAAAATAAAAAATTATAAAAATAATTTATTATTTTATAGCAAATAAAATAAAATTATTAAAAAGTTTAATAAAAAAAAATAAGCTAACTTAAAAATTTATATATTAAATATAACTAAAATAATAATTATAATTAATATAAACTTATATATATAAAGCTAAATAAAACTTAATAATTATATATATAATATATTTTATATAAATTTAATAATAATTAATTTAATAATATAGTTTATTAAAATAAAAAATAAAAAGTATTATAATTATATTAATAAAATTAATAATATAATTATAATAACTAATAAAAATATTAACTAAGATTTTATTATAAATTTTTAAAGCTAAAAAAAAATAAAATTAAATACTTTTTTTTTTTTACTTATAATAAAATTTTTAACTTTAATATAATTTAAGCTTATAAAGCAAAAAATATTTATATATAATATAATTACTATTATATTAAATAATTTAGCTAATATTAATAAAAAACTTTTATTAAAAAATAATTTGCTTAAATTTATAATTATTTTAATATTATTTAAAAATTTTTTAGCTAAATATAAAGCTAAACTTAATAAGTTAAAAATAAATACTAAAAGCAAGCTAAAATTATTTACTTTTAAAAATATAATTTTAGTATATATTATAATAAAAAAAAACCTACTTTAATTTAATATTAAAAAATAGCTAATATAAACTTTTATTATATTAACAGCTGCTTAACTTATTAATAGCTTAGCTTAACGCATAACACAAGCGGATTGACATTACAAGCGGATTGACACTTTGGCTTGGCGTACCCTGGAAGCTAATTTTCTATAGGGTAATACTTACTCCACTTTTAAATAACTCTGCTAATTTTAGTGCTACGCACTAGTAAGTAGTACCTTTGGAATCGTAATAAAGTAAGGAATTTAAAAGTATTTTTTATTATTTTATAGCATTTCTTTTTGGAGAGATATTGCCAAATATAGAAAATACGCTAAAATTTCTTGGCATTTTTAGCGTATTCGGCAATATCTCGGCGAAAAGAAATGCTATAAAATAATAAAAAATACTTTTGAATTCCTTATTTTATTACGATTTCAGAGGTACTATTTATTAATGCGTAGCACTAAAATTGGCAGAGTTATTTAAATATCACGTGATATGCACGGCCTTTTTTTGTATGGCTTGCAAAAGTGTCAATCCGCTTGTAATGTCAATCCGCTTGTGTTATGCGTTATATTAAGTTATAATTTATATATATTATAGCTTTAAGTATTAAATAAACTAATATTAAATAAAAAAAGCAAAAAAATAAAAAAAAAAAAAAAAATAACAAACTAATTATTAATATTAATATAGTTAAATATATAAACAGCTTATAATATATATTAATATATATTAAAAATTTAAAAAAAAATAAAACTAAATTAAGTATTTTAAAATATATTTATATAAATATTAAAAAATAAAATATTAATTAGGCACTGCTTAATAAAAAAGCTATTATTAAAATTATTTTACCTAGTTTTATTAATAAATTAAAATTATTACTATATTTTACTAAAGTTTTTTAAATAATTTAATTAGCTAATAATAAATAATAACTTATAACTTATTATATATTAATTTAAATAGTAATTAAAAGTATAGCTATAATTATAATTATATATATAATATTTGCTAATAAAAGTTTTAATTTATTGCTTTTTTAAAGCTAGTTAAAATATATAAAAGCTATTAAATATTATGCTTTTAATATTTTTAAAATTAACAAAAAAAAAAAATAAAAAAATTAATTTTTATTTTTTTTATAAATAAACTAAAAATTTAAATTAATTTTAAAAACTTAATAAAAATAATAAAAACTTAACTAAATAAAAAAGCAAAAAAAAAGTTAGCTAATAAAAATAAAATATAAAATTTATTATTTTATATTATTAATAACGCTATAAAAATAAAAAATAAAAAACTTGCTAAATTATTAAAAAAATACTTTTAAGTATAAAATTAGCAAATATTTAAAAGCAAATTAAAACCAGATTTAATAAAACTATTTAAAATAAAAAAAAAAAAAAGTTTTATAGCAAATATTAAATTTTATAAAAATAATATAATTTATTAATATAATAAAGCTAAACTAATAATAATAAAATAATAAAATATAATAAATAATATTTTAAATAAAAATAGCTACTAATTTATTAATTATTTTAAAGCTATATTTATTATAGCTTATTTTAATTTATTAAATAAAGCAGATTTAAAGTTTATTAATTATTTATTAAAATAATATAAAAAAAAAAAAATAAAAAAAAAAATAAGCTGTTTAAATATTAAAATAAGTTTTTAAAAACTAAAAATAATATAATTTTAATATTATTAATAACTTTTTTATTAATACTAGTAGCTTTATTATTTAGCTAATATATTAATTAATTAGTAAAAAAAATATTATATTTATTAATAGTTAATAATATAATTTTATATTTATTGCTTAAATATTAACGTAAGCTATAAGCAAAAAAAAAAAAGTTTATACTAGTATATACTATTTAAAAAAAAATTAATATAAACAAAAACTTTAAAACTTATTATTTTAAATTAAAATTTTTTTTAAAACTAAATATTACTAATAACTTAAATATAGTTTAAAATATAAGTAAAATAGCTATAAAAATAATTATTAAAGTAAAAATAAATAAAATAATTAAAATTAAAATTATAAAAAATTATTTTATATATAAATATAAAAAAAAATAAATATTTATTATAATAATAAGTTAATTTATATAAAAATACTTTAAAAACTTAATTAAAAAACATATAAAAAAAAACTATTTAATAATAATATATAAAAAGTAAAAAAGTTTATAAAAAGTTATAAAATTATAATTAAAAACTTAATATTTAATTTTAAGCAAAAAAAAAAATAGTTTAGCTATTATATATATATTAAAACTACTTTATAAAATTTTTATAAAATATTTAACTTATAAATTTAATTAAGTATTATATTAATATAAATTTAAATATTAAGCTATTTTAATTAAAGTAAATATAATATACTAAAAATAAGTTAAAGTTTTTAAAAAAAGTATTTTTAACTATAAAAAAAGCAAATATTATTATTAAAAAATTTTTAGCTTAAATAATATATACTAAGTTTTTATATAAAAAAAATTAAAAGCTATAAATAGTATATAATTATTATTTAATTAACTTTATAACTTTTAAACTTTAATAGCTAATATATAACTATAATAAAAACTTTAATATATTTATTTAAAAAAAATATAGTATATTTTTTAAAATAAATATATTAAATAGTTATTAAGCTATTTTTATATATATATAAAATTAATAAAAAATAATAATAATTATTTTATATAAAATATACTTATATAAATATATAGCTTAAAAATTATATAAAATACTATATATATATTTATAATTTAAAAATATTATATTTAAATTATATTTTATATATTTTAATAATTTTAATAAGCTATTATTATTATTTAAATATTATTTTAATTAAAAAATAAAATTTATAATTTTTATAAATAACTATTTAATTTTAATAAATATATTTAAAAAAATATACTTTTTTTTAAAAAATTATTACTTTTTTAAAATTGCTATAAAATTAATTTATTTATTTAATAAAAAAATAAAAATATATATATTAAATATAAAAGCAATTAGTTTTAAATTAAATAAAAAAATAATTAAATTTAATATAAAATATTATAAGCAATTTACTAAATAAAAATTTTGCTTTTTTAAAAAAGTTAAAAAAATTAAAATATTTTTATATTTTATTAGCTATTTTAAATAATATATACTTAGTTATATAAATAAAGCTTAAAGTTTAAAAATAAATTATATAAACTATATAGTTTAAATTATTTTAAAAAATAATATATTAATTTAAAAATATTAAATTAAAAAAAAAAATTAAATAAATATTAAAATACTAAGCTTATTTTAAATATATTTATAATTTTATTTAAAAAAAATTTTATTAAAAAATATTAAATAATATTTAATTTTATTTAGTAATAAATATATTTAATACTAAAATTAAAAAAATACTAATATAAATTTTTAATATACTATTAAATATTAAGCTAAAAAATAAATATTTTAGCATAATAAATATAATTATATATATATTATATTAATTATTTAATATAAAAATAAAATACTTAGTTATAAAAAAAAAAATATTAGCTATTTTTAAAACTTTAGCTAAAACTTAATAAATAATTTTTTTTTTTAAATACTTTATTATTATATATATAAACTATAAAATACTATTAATATTATTATAAGCAAAAAAAAAATTAAAAAAATAATTAGCAAAATAAGTTATTTAATTTTTAAAATATAATATTTTAATTAAATATTAATTAAATAAATTTAAACTTATTAAAATTGCTAACAAACTTTTTTAATTATTATTATATTAATAAAATAATATTATATATAAAAACTTTAAAATAATTAATTATTTGCTTAATATTAATATTATTTTTATAGCTTATAAAAATATTTTATTATTTATTAATATATAAATAATTTAGCTAATATTATTTTTTATTATATATAAAATTTTTATACTTTAATATAAAAATATATTATTTTTTTTAATTAAAAAACTAAAAAATATTAAAAATATAGTTTTAACTAATAATATTAAATTAAATAATAAATAATATATTATATATTATATAAAAAATAATTATATTATATTAAATAAATAAAAAAATTAAGCTTATATATTAGTAAATTTTATATAATATTAATATTAAAATAAGCTTATAATTATTATAAATATTATATTAATTTGCTTATTTTAAAATAACTATAAAAAAATATATATTAGCTTATTAAATTAGTTAATATTATTATTTATATTATAATTTATAGCAAATATTAATAAAATAAAATAAAGTTTAAATTTTTTATTTTATAAACTATTATAATTTTATTTTTATAAAAAATAGTTAAAATAAACTATTTAAAACTTATTAATTTATAAGCTTATAATAAATATAAATATATATTAATTATAATAAACTATTATATTAAATATATTTTTATTAGTTTAATAAAATTTTTTTTTTTTTTTTATATTTTTAGTAAAATTTACTAAGGGTAGTGTAGTATTGAGTAAAATGGTGATGAGGATAGAATGACTCTAACATAGTCAATAGCGAAGCTATTGACTATTGTTAGAGTCATCTATCCGAATTACCATGTGGCTTATATTGTGGCTTGGGTGGCTTTGCTGCGTAAAGCCACCCCTAGTCTGTCTGTGTCAATTTTAAAAATATAAAAATAATTTTATTTTATTTTTAAATAGCTATAAATAATATATTTAAATAATAAAATATATTTTATAGCTAATTTAATTTAATAATAACTTATTAATTAAAATATTAATTTTATATATATATTTATAATATATATTAATTTTATAAAATTAGTAAAATAAATAATATAAAAAATAAAAATTATATTATAAAAATAAATAATTAAAAAAAACTTTATTTTAATTAAAATATAGCTTAATTAATTAATTAAATTTATTATAAATATAAATATATAGTAATTAAAAAAGCAAAAATATTTTTTTTAAAGCTATTATTAAAATATTAATTATATTATAATTTTTTATAAATTATAAATATTATAAATAAAATTAATTAATAAAGCAATAAAAAAAAAATAAAAAATTTAAATATTATAATTATTAATTTATAACTTTTATAATATTTTAAAAAATAAAATTATATTTATAATTAATTTATAAAAACTTTTTTAAATAAAAAATAAAATATTTAAGCTTTATATTATTAAAATATATAACTAAAAATAAAAAATTTAATATAATAATATTAAAAAAACCTTAACAAAAAAAATAATATTTTTAAAAAGCTAATATTTAAATAAATAAAACTATAAAAAATTATAATATATATTTTAAATATAATATAGTTTATTATAAAATTTAACTATTTAAATAAAAAAGTTATTAAAATATATATAAATTAATTAAAATTATATTTAATATATTTATTATAACTTTATATTAATTAACTTATATTAATAAAAAAATTAAAAATATTATTAATTAAAATTTTTATTTTTAAATTAATTAATTTTAAATATTAAATTTTTAATTTTTTTTTATTAACTAAAATATAAAATATAAAAAAGTTTTATTATTATTTTTATAAAAATAAAAAAATTATAAAAAAAAAAAAAAAAAATTTATATATTAAAAACTAAATAAGCAATAATAATATAATAACTTTATTAAGCTAAAAAGCTAATACTAATAATTAACTAAAAGCAGTTGTTATTTTTAAGCATTAGGCGGTATAGCAGTAAAAAGTAGCTAGTAGTAGCAGGTAGTAAAAAAAGATTATATATTAAAAAAAAGGGTTAGACTTTTAGTCTAACCCTTAAAACTTACCCTCTTATATACTAATTTTATATTAACTACTTAAGAGATCCTTGTTTTTGCTATCACTAGGATGTATATACTTACCTAGGATATATGTACCTACTTATATGGCACCTAGTGTGGCGCAAGCGATCCACTATGGTTGCTATAGTAAGTGCGCTAGGCATTAACCTACTATATTAAATATATATAGCATATAGGTTATAACATACTACTAAAACTTTTATATAGTTAATTAACTAACTTTATAACTATATAACTAATTTATATATTAAAATAATATTAATATATTAAATTTAATATTTTATAAAAAATTTATAAATAAAAATATAAATAGCTATTTTTATAGCTATAAAATATTTTATAAAAATATAAAAATATATTTATTATTTTATTATTTTTATTTTATTATAATATATTATTTTTTTTATAACTTATTATTTTATTATTATATTTTTATTATTTTATTTTAAAAATATATACTTTATATAAATATATTAAAATATATAAATATTAAGTTTAAAATAAATAAACTAAAAAATAAAAAATAGCTTAGCTTAAAATAAGAAATTATTATAGTAATAATAAATATATATTTAAAAAAATTTATAAAAGCTATTTAAAAAAGCTATAAAAAGCTAAAAAAAAAACTTAACTAAATAATAACTATATTAATAGTTTTAAAAGCTAAAATATTTAAAAAAAATAGTTTAATTTAAATTTAATAATATTAATTTTATAAAAATAAACTTTATAAATATTTTAGCAAATATTATTATAATTAATATATTTTATATAAAAATATTAGTAAATATTATTAATAAAAAATAATTAAATAATTTATTATTAAATTTATAAAAGTATTAACTACTTAGTAATATTTAAATTAAATAAAAATAATAAATTTAAGCTGCTTTTTTAAAAGTTTTTTTTTAAAATAATATTAATAATTTTAACAAATATAAAATAAAAAATAAAGTAATAATTTTATTAAGCTTATAATTAATTAAAATTAATTATATTATTTTAAATATAATATAATAGCTTTAAAATTAATTAATATAAGCTTTTATATTTTATAATTTATAGTTTATAAAAATAGCTATAAAAATAGCTAAAAACTTTTAATAAATAATATAATTTATATAAAATAATAAGCTTATAGCTAATTAAATTAATTTTTTAAAAGCTATAATATAAATATTAAGCTTATATAATATATTATATAACTTTTTAACTATTTTTATTAGCTTGTTACTAATATAAAATAAAGCTTATATTAGCTATTTATAATATTTTAAAAAAGTATTTTATTAACTTTTAAAAAATATTAAAAATATTTAGTAAACTTATAATATTATAATAAATAAATTAAAAGTATATTATTTTAATATATAGTTAAATATTATAAAATTTAGCTAAAATTAAAATATAAAATAAATTATAAAAAAAATAATATAAATATTAAATATTATATTAATAATAATATTAAAGCTAAAAATTTATAATATATTAAATATTATAATATAACTTTAAAAATTTATAATATTTTTTTTTAATTATAATATAACTTTTAATATATTAGTAAAACTAATATAAAGTTAAATTTTATTAGTTAATAATATAAAAATAATATTAAAAATGCTAATGTTAATAATTTTAAACTTTTAAACTAATAGCTAAAAAATAAGCTAAATTATTAAAAAAAATAATAATTTAGTTATTTTAAAAAAAAAGTTTATAACTAAAGCTTTTAAAAATAAATATTTTAATTATAAAAAAATAAGCTATTAAGCTAAAAATTGCTTTAAAAAATAAAATAGCTAAAGTAATAACTAAATAAGCTTTAAAGTTAATTAGTTATATTAAAAAAAATGCTATTTAAAAATAATATATTTATTAAACTTATATAATTTAAAAATAAATAAAAGTTTTTTAAATTTAAAATATTTATATATAATAAATAAGTATATTTTAATAATAAAAAAAATATAAAAAAATACTAACTAAGTTTTATTAATTGCTTAAAAAAAAATATTATTAATTAAAAACTAAAAAAATTATTTTTAAATATTAATAATATTTAAAATAATTTTAATTATATAGTTAAAATAAATAAAAGCTTAATTAAACTATTAGTAAAAAAAAACAAACTAAAAAATAGCTATTATAATTATTATAACTTTTTTTAAGCTAAAATAATATATAATAATTATATTTTTATTATATTTTTTAATTATAACTATATTAGTTATTATATTTTTAAGTTATTAGCATTTTAATTATGCTTATATAAATTATAAAAAAAAGCTATAATAATTAAAATAAGTAATATTAAATTTTAAATTATTTATAATTATTAAATATTAATAATATTTTTAATAAAAAATAAAATAATTAAAAAATAAATTTTAATAAAAAATATTATATTAAATTATATATTTTTAAGCAATTTTATAGTTAATAAATATATTTTTTATAAATAAAAAAGCTATTTTAATATAATTAAAAATAATAAAATATTAAAGCTTTTTTAATATATTAATAGCTAATAATATTATTATAAAATAGTATAAAAATATACTAATAAATTTTTTTATATAAATATATTTAAAAAAATATATTACTAAATTTTTAAACTTATTTAATTTAGCTAAAAAGTATATAAATATAGTAATAAAAATAAAATATTATATTAATATTAGAAATTATTTATTAATTAAGCTGCTATTTTGTTAATATAGCCTAATATAAAAAAAAACTTTATATAAATTTATTAAAGCTTATTTAAATATTTATATATAAAAAAGTTTTAAGCTATAAAAATTGCTAATATTATTAATACTAAAAAAAATATTTAAAAAAATTATAAAAGCTTTAAAAATTAACTTTAAAAAAATTATATAAAAGTTTTATTATAATTATAAAAAAATAAATAAAGCTATAAAAAAATAAGCTTATTTATTACTTAATATTAAAAATTAAATATAAAAAGCTATAAGCTATAGCTATTATATTTTTATTAACTTTAAAAATAAGTTTTAATATATTATAATATATAAATTAAATATTAAAAAAATAATATTTATTATTTTATTTAGCTTATATAAGTAGTTAATTATATTTTTTAGCTTTTATAATATTTTAGCTATTTTTTAGGCTTTTATAAAAAAAATATTAAAACTTTTTAAAAATTAAATAGTTAGCTTACTAAATAATATATATATATAAGCAGATTTTAAAAAGCAGTTTTATAAAAAACTATTATTATTATTTATATAATTAATAAAATATAATATAATAATTAATTTATAAAAAACTTTATTATTTATTAACAAAAGTGTCACGGTTAGCAATATTACAAAGACAGGGCTCCGGAACTATTGTTATGTATTTGTAGGAATTTATACTTAAGAAAAAAAAAAAGAAGCTATTTATAAACAGGCTGCCTAGAATATATTATATATATAAGTAATAAGCAGTAAAATAGGTAGTTTATATATAATAGGGTTATATAACAGGGATTATAGTGTATAAAGGTTATAGGCGTAACTACCCTCCTCCTACAAAAAATAAGGGCTTATTTATAAGCCTAAAAAAAAAAAAAATTTTAGTAGTTCTGCGATTTAAACTGTTAAAATTAAAGTGCTTTTTAATTAAAAGAAAGATAACCTTAAGCTTTTACTTATTAAATTTTTTTTAAGCCCTTATACTATAGCATTACTAATAGGTTTTTTTTACACCTTAATATTAGTAATAAAATATTTACTTTTTTTTATATAGTAATTTATTTTACTTTTTTTTATAGTTTTTTATTTTTTAATATAACTAGTTAATTATTATTTAAATACTTTTTATTAAATTTATTATTATTAGCTGCTTTTATTTATTTTTTTAGTTTTATTAAAAGCTTTGCTATATTAAAGTTTTGCCTATAAAACTTTTTTATTAATATTATACTGTTTTTAAAGTTTGCTATAAAGTACTATTTTTTATTAGCTTTTTATTTTTTTTATTGTACTTAGTATTATAATTTTTAGTAATATATTTAAAACAACCAGATTTTTTTTATAACAAACTTTTTTTTTTTATTAGTTTTAAAGCTTAAAATTTTATTTTCTAAATTATTTAAAGCTTATTTTAGCAAAAAGTTATTAAAATATAATTATAATTAATTAGCATAATATAAGTTAATAGCTTGCTATAAAAAAAACATTTTTAATTTAAATATATTATTATATTTTTTAAGTATTTTAAATTTTTGCTATATTATAAAATAATCTAGCTTATTAAAAAAGCAGTTTATTTTTTAAAATTATTATTTTTTTATAATAAATATATAGTTGTTTATATTAAAATTAAAATTTTTTTTGCTTTTATTAGCTTGCTTTATTATATAATCTTATATGTTTTTTAAGTTAAATTTTATTATTTTTATAAAATTAGCAATTTTTTTTATTTTTTTTTAGGCTTTTTTTCTTAATATTTATTTCTTTTTTAGTAGTTTTTTTAATTTTTTTTTTATAGTTTAGTTTTTTTAATTAAAATTAAAAAGCATTAAAAAGCCTATTTTTATTTTATATAGCAATAAGCTTATAGATTTATAAGGTAATAAAGCTTAAGCATAATTTATAGCAAATATTTATTTTAACTAGTTATTTTAGTAATAACTTATATAAAGTTAAAATTTTTAGTTAAAATATTTATTTATAATTTCTGCTTATTTTGCTATTTTATAATATTTTATTAAAGCTAATATATATTTTATTTTTATTAATTTATATAATTTATTTATAAAAGCTAAAATAAATTATAGTTTTTAATTTAATATAATAGTTATTAGTATTTTAAAAACTTTAAAAAAGCTTTTATAATATATTTTAGCTATGTTTTTTAATATAGCTTTAGTAATATATAAAATAGTTTATGCTTTTTTTTTTAGTTGGTTAACTATAACTAATATATTATTATATTTATACTAGTTTTAAAGCATTTATTTAAAATTTATTACAAAGTGTTTTTATACTTTATTTAAAATAAAAAAAAGTTATAGTTTGCCTAAGGTCTTATTTTTTAGCACTTTTGCCAGGCAGCACTTTATATAGTTAGCTATATAAATATTATAGTTTTTAGCTAAGCCTAGCTACTAATACTTTGTTATTACTAAAGTCCTTGTTTTTTTTTTTTTTAAGTATGCTATAAGCATTTTCTTATAAATTTTTTAAATAAGTTAAGTTTTTATATATAATAACTTTAATACTATTAGTTATTTTTAATAAATAATTAATTTGTTTATTATTTTTTATAAATTATTATTATTTTAGTTTGTTAATGCTTTTTATTAGTAAATTTTTAAATCTAAGTTAATATAATTTTTTTAAAATATAAACTTTACTAACTAATATTTTTTAAGTTTTTTTATATCTAATATATATATAGTTAATAATTTTATTTTTTTAATTGTTAAAAATAACTTATTAGTTAAAATAAATATAATTAAATATTTTTATGCCTTTTTTTTTTTCTGCTATATTTACAGATTTTTTTATTTTTAAAACAAAGCGTTAGCAATTATATTTTTTTTTTTAAGTTAGTAAGTAATAATAAAATTATACTTAAAAAAAAATATTATTTATTTTGCTTATTATAAATTAAAATATTATTTTTAATTAAAATATTTAAGTGTTTTATAGTTTATAATTATTAAAAAAGGTTTTTTTTTAGCTTTTATAAGTTTAAGTTGCTACTTTTTAAAAGCTAAAGTTATTACTAATATTTTTTTATTATATATTTTATAATTTAATTTAGCATTATATATTATTTTTAAATAAAAAGCTGTAAAATGTTATATATTATTAGCTTATAGTTAAAATATTACTTTTACTGCTATATTATTAAAAATATTTATTTTTACTTTAGTAAAAAATTTATACTAAAAGTATTTTAAAATAAAAGTAGTTATTAATACTATTTTTAATTTTTAAAACGCTTATTTATATTCTATAAACTAAACAAATAAAGTGTTTTTTTTTATTAAATAGTTAAGTAGTATAATAATTTGGCTATAGTTATAAACAAACTTTTAATAAAAGTTGCAAAATTTTAAAAAAAATTAAACTTTTTTTATAAACTTTAATAATTTTTATTATTAAATAATATTAATTTTTAAAAAGTTAACTTTTACTCTGTTAATATTAATAATATATTTTAAAAATTTTGTTTTTATTATATAAAACTTTAATTTCTTAAAGTTTGCTTAAAATCTTATGCTATATAGTTTTTTTAGTACCTTTTTTATATAAACTTTATAGTTTTTAAAATTATCTAAATAAATAAGTATATTATTTATATATATGCTATAAAAATTATTTAAATAATTAAATAGTATGTTATTAATATACTTTTAAAATATAAAAGGTTTATTTAATAGTTTAAATAATAGCACTTTATAATAGTAGGCCTTATAACAAATATAAAATATAATAAAATTTTTATATTTAAAGTGTATTTATATTTTATAAAAAGCTTATTATATATTAATTTTAAAAAAAATTTTAGCTTTATTTATTTAAAACAAGGTTTTTTTAATTAAAAAGAAAAAATAGCAATTTTTTTTTGTTAATTTGTTTAGCTTTTTATAGTTTATATAAAATTGTAAACTTTTATTGGCTTTTTATATAAAAAAAACAAAAAAAGCAAAAAAAGCATTATTTAGTTTAATAAAACCTTAGTATAGTTAATTAACTAAGTATTTTTTAACTGCTTTTAATTTATTTAATAATATTTTATAAAAAAAAGTATACTTTAAATTATTTATAGTTTTTTTGCTAATAAATTTAATCTTATAGTTTACTAAAGGTTATATAAAAGGTAATATATTAAAGTTTATTTTATTAAAAGTTTAAAAAAGATTATAGTAATTTAAAAGTATAAATTTTAATGCTTTTTTTTTTAATTTTTTATTTTTTTTTTCTAAAAATTTTTTTATTTTTTTTTATTTAATTAACTTATTAATCTAATAAATGCTTATATTTTAAATCTTTTTTTAAGCTTTTTTATATTAGATATATAGTATAAAAGCTATAATATTTATTATTAATATTTTATTATTAAGTTTTTATTTATACTATTTAATACTATTTTTTATTAGTTAGTAAAGTTTTTATATATTAAATTTTTAGTTAAAAATAAATACGTTTTTTTTTTTTTATTTTTATTTTGCTTTTTTAGCTTTTTTTTTTTTTTAATATATAGTATTTACTACAAAAAAAAAAAAGCTTTTTAAGCTTTTTTATATTTTTTTAATGTTTTTTTTTACTAGATTTTGCTTTTGCTTTATTATTATAAATTACGTTAGCATTTTTATTTTAAAAGCAGGTTTTAAAGCAGAGTTTTATATAAAGTATGTTTATATAGCTTAGCATTATTTTTTTTTTCTATTTTATTTTTTATTTATATACTTATTATATTATTTAATATTATTTTAGTATTTTAAATATCTTAGCTATATATTTGCTTTATTTATAAAAAAGTTATATTTTAAACCTAAGTTAAATAAAAATATTAAAAAAAATATTAATTAATATTTATAACAGTTTAATAAAATATTATATTTTTTAAACTATAATTTCCTTAATATAGCTTTATATTATATTTTTAATATAAAAGCGGAAATTTTAAAAAAGGTTTTTTTTTATATTTATAGTATTACCTATAAAGCTTTACATATTTTTTAATCTTTTTTTCTATTATATTTAAAAATGCTTTTTAAGCAAAATTTTATAATTATAAGTAAATTTAATTTTTTTATTAATTTAGTTGCTATTTTAGCATTTATATAAAAATATAAACCTACTTTTATATTTTTAAAAATATTATAAGTTATTAATAAAAGTTTATTACTACTTAAAATATAAATATATATAAATAGTTAACCTTTAAAATAGTTATTTATTATATTTTTTATAAGCAATATCTTTAGGTAAGAGTTTAATTTATTTAAAGTTAATTTTTTGCTTGCTGTTTAGCATTTAGTATAGCACTTTTAAAAATTAAAGTTTTAAAAAAAAAAAATAGACTATTTAGTTTATAAGCTGCTAAAATTGCCGTAACTTATACCTTTTAGTCTATATTAAGTATTTTTTTTTTTTTATTAAAGCAATTTTTAGATATATATTTTAACTTTTAGCAATTAAAGCATTTTTTTTTTAATATAAGTTTGTATATTTTTTTTATGTTAAGTTAACTAGTGCTTTTTAAAATAGTAGTTTTTTTTTAGGCTTTTTTTCTGCCTTGTTTTTTATATTTTTGTTTTTTTTATTTTGCTAAAAAAGCGTAAATAGTATTATGTTTTTAATTAGTAAACTATAAGTAATAAGCTACTTAAATATAGTATATATAATATATATTAAATATAATACTAGTTTTAAAATATTTAGAAATTATTTTAATTATTAAACATAAAAAAAGTTTATTTTTAAATTTTTTTTTTTACTTAGCTTTTTATAACATAGTTTTTTTTATAAGCTATATAAAGTTATTTTTAAAATTAAAAAATTTAAAAAGATTATTTAGCATTATTAGCTTTTAATATATATTTTTAGCTTTATTAGTAGCGTTAATATTATAATACTAATTTTATAAATAGTTAAAAAGTATATTAGTAATAATAATTTTATTAAAATAATTATTAAAAAAGTAAGGTTATAAGTTATTAGCTACTTTTTTTTTTAAATAAGATTTTATATTAATTATTTTATTTTTTTTAATAAACTATTTTTTATTTAAAGCTAAGCAGTTTTTTATTTTTTTATACTAAACTTTAAATTTAACTTTATTTTTAGTTTTATTATTAAAAAAAACTAAAATATATACTTTTTTAAAAGTCTTAGCAGCAAGCTAAAAAGTTTTTTTATTTACTAATAAGTTAACTATTTATTAGTTTATATTATTTACTTAATTTTAAAATTTATTTTTTTTATTAGTTATTATTTATAGTTTTTAAATAAGTTAATTAATAAAAACATTAGTATTAAAATTATTAGTTATATAAAAAAGGTTTTTATAAAAGTTTAAAGTAAATAAAGCTTTTATAGCTATTAAACATATAATTTTATTTTAAAGTTAAGCAAACTTTTTAATTTTAAAATCGGCTATAAATATTTTTTATTTTACCAAGTTTATAATTTTTATTTTGCTTTTTTTAAAAAGTTTATATAAGTTAATAGCATATTAATAATTAACTATATTTAATAAATATTAAAGTTTAAATTTATAAAACAAAAGTTTTTTATATTTTATTAGTTAATAAAAAGCTTGTTTATTTATTAATTTATTAAAGTTAAGTGCTATTTATTTTATTTTTTTTAATATAAGTTAAAACTAAAAAATAAAAACATTGTTTTTAAAATATAAAACTATAAACTATTTTAATAATTTTTAGGTATTTTTATTAAAGTTTTTTTTTAAATATAGGTATTATTTTTATTTAAATTAGTTAGTAAAAATTTTATTGCAGAAATTAATTTTAGCTTATTTAATAGTATATTTTTTATTATTATTATTATTATATTCTGCTATAGCAAATTTTTTTTATTTTAGTTTTTTTAGCTAAAATATTAGTAATAATTGTTGTTATGCCTATATATAAGGTTATTTTTTTTTTTAAAAGGTTGCTAAGTCTAAAAAATTAAACTGGACTTGTTTTTTAGCCGTAGCTTCTACAGCTTTTTTTTTTTCTGCAGATTTAGCTATAATAAGTACTAAAATAATTAGTATTAAAAGTATAGGTAAAAAAGCCAAAGTAATATAGTTTAATAAGTTAAAAAAAATATTTAAAAAGGTAGTTTTTAATACCTTAGAATAAGTAAGTAAAAATAAAGTATAAATTGTTATAGTTAGCAATATTATAAAGACAGGGCTTTAGAACTATTATTATATATTTGTAGAAATTTATACTTAAAAAAGAAAAAGGGAAGCTATTTATAAATAGGCTGCCTAGGATGTATTATATGTATAGGTGGTAGGCAGTGGGGTAGGTGATCTATACGTAGTGGGGTCATGTGATAGGGATCATAGTGTGCAGGGGTTATAGGCGTGACTAAAAGTATTTTTTTAAATTTTTATATTTTTATTATTAATATTAAAGCTAATTTAGCTAAAGTAGCTGCTATAAAAAACAAATTAATATTAAAAACTATTACTAAAATTTAAATATTTATTAATATTATAAAATATTTTAAGTATTTAATTAATAACTATTTATTAATTATAATATTATTAATAATATTAATAAAAAAACTTAAAAATTAAATTTTAATATTATTACTTAAAGCTAAAAATATTTAATAAAAAATTAAAAAAGCTATTATAACTATATTAATAATAAAGTTTTTTAATTAAAAGCTATTTTTAATACTAAAAACTAATTTAAGCTAATTATATATTAACATTTATTTTTTATAGCTTTATTTATATAGCAAATTAATAGTATTATATTTAGTATTATATTTTTTAAAAAAGCTAGCAAATATTTAAATAAAATACTTTTTATAAAAAAAAAAACTATTAGTAATATTATTAATACTATAGCACTAAAAATATTAAGTAAAAAAAAGTAAAATTATTATTTATATTAATTATAAGTTATTATTAATAATTAAAAATAAAAAAAAATAGCTAATATAAATAATATAATTTTTAAATATTATAAAATATTATATTATATAAATAATATATAAAATAAATAAGTTTAATATATTAGTTAATTAGTTATTAAAACTTTTTAAAAATTTGTTTTTAATTATTAAAAATAATTTTTAATTTTAAATAAACGCTATAAATAAGCTATTAAATAAACTTTAATATAAACTTATAATAATATTATAATATTTAAATTATATAAACTTATAAATAATTTTTAAGTTTTTATAATTTAAAATAAATTTATTACTAAATATTATATAAAAATAAGCAAATAAATATTTTATTATATATAAAAATAAGCTTTATAAAATAGCTAAATATAAAAAAAGCTTTAAAAATTTTTTATATTTAATAAAAATAATATATTAAATAATAATACTTTTAAAAGTATTAAATATATTTAATTTTTTAATAATAATAATAAAAACCTATTTAAATTTTAATTATATTATAATTAATATTTTATTATAAAAAGTTAATAAATAATATTAATATTTAAAAATAATATTATTAGCTTAATAAATAATAGCTAAATATTTTAAATATTAGCTAATAAAGCTATTATTAAATAAATTATTTAATTTATAGCTTATTATATTATTATTATTTTTAACTTAGTAAATAATAAATTATATATTATTAATAGTAAATATTATAATAGTTAACTTTTTTATATATATAAAATATATTATAACATAAGTAAAAGCTAAAGTAGTTTTTAATATAAAATTTAAAGCAATTAAATTATTATTTATAAAAATTAAAAAAACTTTTAGCTATTTAAAAAAGTAAATTTATAATAATATTAATATTTTTATTAATTATAAAGCTATATAATAGTATAAAGCTAATAAATTAATAATTAAGCTTATTATATTAAGCTATTTATAAAGTAATAACAAAATAAAAAAAGCTAATAAAAATATTAAAAAAATAATATTAAAAAAAAATATAATTTATAAATATAAGTTTATTTTAAAAATATTATAAGCTGCTATTTAAATATATAATAAAATATTTAAACTAAATAATTATAGTAATTATTTTTTTTTTTTAATATTTAATTATTTTAAAATTAGTTATTTATTAAGCTAGTAAAATATATATATAAATGACACAGACTACAGAGGGGTCTATTCAGAAGTATATATAAAGTGCATGTATTAGAAAAGAAGGTATGGAATTCTGGCGTAGCCAGAATTCCCTACCTATGTGGGCTACACTATGTGGGGTCTATAGGGTCTGTAGGGTCCATGTGGCTAGGGTCCATGTGGCTAGGGTCCATGTGGCTAGGCTGGTGGCCATCCTGGCCACCAGTAGCCATGGCCCCCCTAGCCACCTGTATCAATAAACTTATAAAAAAAAAAAAAAAAATTTTAGCAAAAATTAGCTTAATATTATAAAATATTACTAATATATAATTATTTTAGCAGTTTAAAAGCTTTATAAAATTAAATTAAAGCATATTTATAAAAAAAAAAAAGCTTAATTTATATATATAGTATTAAAAACTAAGTATTTTAAATTTATTAAAAAAGCAATAAATTTAAACTTTATTATAATAGTTTTTAAATAATAATTAGCTATTATTAAAAAAATATATATAAGCTATAAAGTTTTAAAAAAATAAAGCTGCTAAATAAATATAATAAAAGCAACTTATTTTTAGCTTATAATAATAATAAATACTTAATATAAAGCTTATAATATGCTAATAAAATTATATTAAAATAAAATAAAGCAAAAATATAATAAATAATAAAAAAAATATAAATTAGTTAATTAATTAAAATATTAAAATATTAATTATAATAATTAAAAATAATTATTTAAAAAAAAAATAATTATAATATTTAATATAATATAAACAATTTATTATAATTATTATAATAAGTATACTAAGTACTAATTTATTATATTAAATATATATAGTATATAAGTTATAATATACTATTAAAACTTTTATATAGTTAATTAACCAACTTTATAACTATATAATTGACTTATGTACTAAAGTAATACTAATGCACTAGGTCTAGTACTTTATAAGGGATCTGCAGACAGAAGCACACCTAGGATGTATGTACCTACCTAATGTAGGATGTAGGTACTTTGATATCTCTCTATGTGCATAAGTTAAAGGCAGCATTAAAGCCTACACATGCTTCTAGAAAGTAAGTAATAGATTTGAAGATTTATTGAGAAACAAACTAGGTTCCTACTTCAATAGAGAAGCAAAACGATACTATAGCTCTCGCATACATTTGTACTTATACATTGCGCAGTAGGGTAATAATCCACTAGTCTTCGAGACTTCACTCAAGGTTCCGTTTGATGTTAAGACAAGGGTTGGTACAAGGAACGTTTTAAGCTTCCTCCTAAGGTAGCAAATAAATGGGATTGAATCCTGAACGCCTCCTAGGTTATCACTCATACATTTTTGTTACACATTATCTTCAACCCATTGCTCCAGCCTTTCGACCAGGTCTTTCTTCACTCCCTTCGTGTCGAGACCACGACCACTCAGGACACTCCGGAGCTCAACGACGGTAAGCTTTGTCAATGTCCCCGCATCATAACGTTGTCGCAGCTCTCTATTGCTCACTCCATCTTCACCCGTACTCTTATCTTTCGTTGCTGTGCTTCTTGGCTTCTTTGCAGGCCGAGGCTCGTCCTCTTCGTTATCTTGCTCCAACTCGCGCTTGATCTTCCTTTGTTCCTGCATCTGCCCAAGCACGTCTTCTGCAACCCGAGACCATTCTTGAATATATCCGCCGCAGCGTTTATGTATAGCCCGGTACTTAGGCACAGTGGCGTCTTCGGGTTGGTCAGGGACGACATCTTCCAATGCAAGTGCCTGGAGAATCTTGTAGTGCCATTGGAGTGCTGGATTGGGATATTTTGACGGATTGTAGGCGCCACCTGGTAACTGTAACTGCTGGACAACCTTGTTCATCCTATCTGTCAACGCGTTCGTTGTCCGGACGATTTCCCTTGTCTCGGGCCCATCACGCACATCATCTATAAACGGGATGGGATAAAGCCACAGTCCAGCCGGTATATATTGCGTACCCGATTTCTCATCGGATGGAACCCTAGATGGTATAATAGCAACAAGCTGCGGGTTTCCATTTTTCCGCGCAATATGCCAAGCCACACCCACCTTCTTGGATTTAAGTAGCTTTTGCCATAAGGCCGTGAAAACGCGTGTTGATCCGACGTAGCCCTCCTCACTCGGGAAGATATAGGTAGATTTCTTAATAGAAGCCCAGAACCTCAGCAATGACCGATCTTTGAAGCCGATGATGCGAATGCAAGTGCCTCCAAACTGTTTTATCGATTTTTGCTCTTCATCTGTAAAGTAGACGTATTCGCTACCGAACTTGTATGCCTTTTTTACCTCGAAGTTTTCAACTGTCCGGGCGCTGTCTTCCGCCAACCGAGCAGTCTCACCCACAGCAACCTGTGGAGTCTCCCCCTCGAGCCAAATGTAGCAACTTCGGGCAGGGGCTTGCTTCTGGATAATGTTATACCCCTTGACCGATATCGTGAGACCTGGGCCGATTTCAAATGGCATACCACTGAAATATGCCCTCTTTGGAGTCTGCCTAGAGTTGATATTGGAGATAAGTGACTGGAGCAAGTCCAAGCCGTCACCAGACTTGGCCGGCGCCACTTTTCCAGGATTTGCTTCATCGAGGAGCGGGTCACTATATATAATATCCTAATCTGGTCAGACTACGAGGTATAGGCTGCGTATTTGAGGTTGCACGTACATCATAGAATTTGCTGGTGTCAAATTTAGAATTTCCGTGAGTGATGGGGAAAAGTTCAATAGTACAACCATGGTCATGGATATCTTTAGCACCAACAGCAGGGTCCCATGAAGGATTTTTTTTCACGCCCGCAGAAGGATCATCATTGTCAGTGATAATGAATAGCCTTCTAGAGCCAAAATTGGGTGCTTTTGTTTGGAAGAGATGAAGCACTAAACGTAGTAACATGACCATGTCTGCGGGTTGCTTAGATGGAGCTAGGATCTCGTCGGCGCCTTCGCCTTCCTCCACCAAGTCTCTTAAGGCCCTCACATCATCGGCCGCAGGCACCTCCAAGTCGGTGAGAAGATAGCAATTGGGGTCTGGAAGCTTGGTGTCGGTAACCTTTGATTTCTTTGTGCCGAAAAGAATAATACCGATCATGTCCTTCGGGTTCGAAATAATGCGTTGCTGCATCACTTGATAGGCACACTTCAGAGCAGTTAGGACGGCAGAATCCCGACTAGCTTTCTTGTCCTCGGATTTAGGAGGTGCTTGCAGCATAGACTCGCTGACTTGAATCGCAAAAATGAGGGCATCTTTTTGAGCCTTGTAGTGCTAGGGGGAATTAGCAACAGCGCATAGATATCAATAGGCATCTCAGTAACATACACCTTCGGTGAATTCGTCTTCCTCATCTTCCTCGTCCTCCTCATCCCTTCGCTCGTAACTCCATCGGTCGGCCATACTAACAGGGAGTGGATTGCCTAGCACCTCTGGAAGAAAGCTGCTACTCGAAAGAGCGAGAGACCAGAGATGGGCGGAATAGTTTATCGAGCGATGATAAAGAATCAAAGCAGGCGTTGGTTGTTATTGTACCAGTCCAGGTCTCGTCCAGGCAGCCGTCGCGCTGTGGAGTTCTGAAACGCGGTTTCAAGAGCATTACAAGATGCTACTAGTATGTACCTACGAGGTAGGCATTCGCGTGCTCAGGTGATCTCGGGCTGTATACATGTATACACTACCACCTACATACATACATGTATGTAGTGTATCCCTTAGGTAGGCTTATCCCTACCTACTATGTAGGCTTCTACCTAGGTACATATAGGTACCACCACCTAATAGCGTTAGTGTGCTGCGGCCTACCGTACAGAATACCTAGGTAGCAGTAATTAAATGCGTCTCATTGGCTCTGCCTGTTGCCACCTCGTGTCGAGGCAATTGGCGATTGCCCGCCAATGCCGATCGTGCAGCCATCGCAGTCCATCGCAGTCCATCGCAGCGAACTTCGCAGCTTGATCCGAATTTCTCAAATCACCGATCCGTACAGAGCCATAAATCCATACTTCCCCTCCCTCCCCTCGTTTTCAATCTAGGTGTCCATTCGATCCTCCACAACAACCCTATCTCTTTTGTTTCAACACCAGTTCTTTGAAATAAGCTGCAAGCAGCGAGTGATTTCACAGGATGGCAGCCCGTCATTCTGTGGCGCACCTCTCGCGCCAAGCGGCCGGAGCTATCACCCATTTACCTATGCGTGCCTCGTGGCCGGCAAGAGATATTGCTTCACAGACACGAACATTTGCGACTCCCGTGCCGCCAGTCACACAAAATGCGGCTGGGTCAAAGGGGCCTACGGCTATGGTCTTCTTAAACATGGGAGGGCCTTCGACTGTAAATGAGGTCGAAGATTTTCTAAAACGTCTCTTTGTAAGTTATTTTTGCCTGCTCATGTTCAGATTTATCCGACAGCGTCTGACGACCACTGCAGCAAGATGGCGATCTAATACCACTCGGTCGGCTACAAAATTACATCGGTTCTTTTATCTCCTCCAGAAGAACCCCCAAGATCCAGAAACAGTACGCAGAAATCGGCGGCGGTTCCCCCATTCGCAAGTGGTCAGAGTACCAAAACGCCGAAATGTGCAAAATCCTCGACCGCATATCGCCCGAGACTGCACCCCACAAGCCATATGTTGCTTTTCGCTACGCCAACCCCCTGACCGAAGAGATGTATAATAAGTTATTCGATGATGGTTTCGGTAACGGCAAAGGTGGCCGTGCCGTAGCATTCACACAATATCCGCAATATTCCTGTTCGACCACTGGAAGCAGTTTGAATGAGTTGTGGAAGTGGCGGCAGAGGCTTGAGGGAAAAGCAGGCCCCGGCACAATCCAATGGAGTGTCATTGACCGATGGCCAGTTCATCCCGGCCTTGTAGATGCATTCGCTAGTAATATTGAAAAGACCCTTGCCGAATATCCCGAGGAGCGGAGGAAACAGGCAGTTCTTCTCTTTTCTGCGCACAGTTTGCCTATGACTGTGGTCAACCGAGGTCCGTACAGGATACCGTCATGTTGAAATACTTGTACTGACTTTGTTACAGGCGACCCATATCCCGCCGAAGTCGCCGCAACAGTATACGCTGTTATGCAACGTCTAAAATTCTCTAATCCTTATAGATTGTGTTGGCAATCCCAGGTTGGCCCGCAGCCGTGGCTCGGGCCCCAGACACAAACGTCAGTCGAAGAGTACATCGCCAAGGGACAGAAAGATTTAGTCCTCATTCCTATTGCGTTCACGTCTGACCATATTGAGACCCTTTTTGAATTGGATAAGGAGGTTATAGGAGAGTCGGGCCATGCTGATACAGTAAAGCGGGTAGAAAGCCTGAATGGCAACCCTATATTTATTGATGCACTGGCAGACCTCGCTAAAAGCCATCTAAACAACGGCGTGGCTTGCTCGTACCAGATGGGATTGAGATGTCCCGGTTGCAAGAGTGAACGATGCACCGAGTCAAAAAAATTCTTTGCTGGAGTCGAGAACTCGCTTGTTGTATGAACAACATAGACCTCGTGTTGTAATATTATCGGGCATCATACGTATCAAACATTCGTTGTGCCCTAGATGGTCGCCCGGTACACCGACACTGGATAATGAATAAGCACAGGTAAAATGGTTGTTTTGTCTTATCTAAGTGTATATGTATGAATTTGCATATACGGAGTTGAAGCATCTAAATATATCAAATTTGTAATACTTCAAGTACACGAGATATCATTCCACGTTAGGATATATAGCTACCAGATCTACATGGCATTTTATCTATCCCAACTACATAGTACATGCTTCCGCCGTGCTTCGAACCCCATATAATGTACAGCACCCATGCCTTTACCCCCATGTAAATTAGATGACGGGGACCCAAAGTCGCCGACATACCGAAATGTGCCAAGTCTCCACCACGACCTGTTGTGCCTCGTCATCGTCATTATCATCATGCAGCAACGTGTCACAGCCAAGGCTATAGGCATTGGATATCGCATCATTTGCTAGAATCACATGTCGGCAGTTCCTCGTCGTCATTTTCTTTACTCTACACTACTTGTAGTTTTACTATGTATATTCTTTTTGGATTAATTCCTCAATCTCCTTTATCCATTGATTCTGCATTCCACATGATGCAAGCACTGCTACTCTGTACTAGTAGTAGTCGGTTAGTGTGGTAGCTAACCGTCCATGATTAGTGCCCATGTCCTAGTTCCCATCTCTTGAATGGGTTTTATTCCGAAACCCCGTCATCAATCAAGCGCCAACCGACTTCCCATCTCCCCAAACTCCGTATCCAACATTGTGGATTGGGTAGATTATGCCAACAGGGATTGGCTCCGATAAGCTTTCCCATGAGAGAGAATACCGTCATCATTGACGACTACAATACATGCGTGTCTCATTCTCTACCACTCGCTCTCTACCACTACACATCAACCAATCCTCCGTATCCGCCCTATTCGTCGTACTAAAACTCCAGCCTAACGTCCATTTCGGCCGTACCCGTTATATACTAGACTAGATGCCATATCCGCCCGTATAACTTGCGAGCTTTGAAATCAAGACTCCCCCCCTGTCACCCATATTAAATCCACTAATCATTGAACTCGAGCACACATCTGTTGCACTTTTACTTTGCCCAATCTTGTAGCGCATTCGACACTAATCATATGGACATAAGAGAACGCTAGACAGTGTGATAGTGGATCACCCAAATTCCAACTCCATCGTTTAGCTAGCCTCAGATCTGAAGAAAATGACGAGCGAGGCGCAGCCCAGAACATATGGACGCGCTCCAATTGTAATCATTGATCGTGATGAAAGCAGTCAAAACGAGTCAACAGAGGAGGCACCGCTGCTCGGCACAGAGACTGGAAACAGTGACGACGGGATAAGAAAGCCAAGTTGGGATGGCTATGATGATTTTAAGGGCTTGCCGTGGTGGAAGAAGCCGACCGTATGTTCTCGAATTGGGAACATGTTGTCTCAAGCAACCGTGCTAACAAAGACATAGGTATATTGGCTAATAGGGCCTTATTTCTTATTAACTCTTGCTTTCGGGGGTCTGCTTGTTCCCAAGATCGAGTTGTAAGTAGTCATGCACCATCTCTCCATTCGGCCTATACGCTTACTCTTATCCCACTTTTGCAGAATCGTGACTCTCGTCTGCCGCCACTACTTTGCTGAACAGCAAAGCCTAGATCCTGGCAGTGTTATTTTGCCTGTGACTATAGGCGGGAGTAATCCACAGTGCAATTCAGCACCCGTTCAGAAGAATGTAGCAGCATTTACTCTAGTGTTGAGCGCCCTGGCTGGCGGACTTAGCGCGTTTACTGCTCCGAAGCTTGGGTCTCTCTCCGACCGTTACGGCCGGAAGCGACTCCTAGTCATTGCCTCGTGCGGCGGTATTTTGAACGAGACCATTACCATTTTCGCCGCAAAATACCCCGACATTATCGACTATCGCTTTCTCATATTAGGAAGCTTCTTCGAGTAAGACTCTCTTCCGGCTTTGCCTTACTAAAGGAGACATTTACCGATTACTAATTCCGAGTAGTGGAGCTACGGGGTCCTTTACAGCAGCCTCGGTGCTGGGCAATTCGTATGTTAGCGATTGCACGCCTCCATCGAAGCGTGGGGTTAATCTTGGATATCTCCAAGCTTGTCTTTTTACCGGCCTCGCCTTTGGTCCCATCCTAGCTGGGAAATTCACCGTTTGGACCGGTTCTGTTCTCTCAATTTTCTATGTTGCACTGGGGTGTAATATCGTTGTTATCACATTTTTATGGTTCGTTGTGCCAGAATCGCTGTCAAAGAAACGCCGGATGGCCGCCCAGGAGAAGCACCAGGCCGACCAAGAAACACTACAAGCAGTACTTCCAGCCCCCCTCGAGAGGGCCTTCGGGTCGCGGTTCTCAGCTTGGAAGCTTCATGCTTGGCTGACCATCCTTATGAGTGCAAATCCCTTGGCACCTCTCAAGATGTTTGTCCCAAGTGGCCGGGAAAACCGTCGATTGCGCCGCAATTTACTTCTTCTTGGCTTCATTGACACTGTTATTATATCCTCGACATTAGGTGCCGGAACTGTGATAATTCTATATGGAAAATTCATGTTCAGTTGGGGAACTTTGGAGTCGTCTCGTTTCATATCAATCGTCAGCCTCTTTCGCGTCATCGTTCTTCTTGTCCTTTTTCCCACTGTCAATTATTTCTTCCGTATTCGTCCTCTACGGCACAAGCAAGAGGCAAGTGGCGATTTTCGCGTTGCAGAAACGCATTCTGGCGCCGACAACCTCGACGTCTGGCTATTACGTTTTGCTCTGCTATTTGATACGAC
The DNA here is from genome assembly GCA_037356035.1 of Xylaria sp. Z50. Taxonomy (NCBI): domain Eukaryota; kingdom Fungi; phylum Ascomycota; class Sordariomycetes; order Xylariales; family Xylariaceae; genus Xylaria; species Xylaria sp. Z50. The sequence continues at coordinate 392,594 of JBAWJU010000015.1, read as the reverse complement.
GGGCGTTCTAGGTTACGTTTTCGTACGAACTGAAGAACTATTCGTGTTATCGGCTGTATGTACAGCGTTTGGCGGTCTAGCAAGTGCTACGATCCAGGCCACTATGACGAGGCAAATCCCAGCCGAGCAAGTTGGCGCTATGCTGGGGGCTATGGGCCTTATGCATGCTGTCAGTCGGGTATTTGCGCCTATCATTTTCGACGGCATATACGCTGGAACCATCGAAACATTCCCTCAAGCGTTCGTGGTCGTCCTTGCATCCCTATTCGGACTTGCTGTTTTTGCTAGCCTCTTCGTAAGGCCTCATTGTAAGTTGATGATCCGGATTTGAGTGCGTATATACAATCACATTTCGCTAATCGAATTAAAGTGGTACTCCAGGAAAAAGGCCACACCCCAGTATCGGGACGGGATTCCAATAACCGGGACGACCCAATTGATCTCGATGCCAATAGGCTCGCAAGTGAGACTCTGCCACAAGTCTAAATTAACGCATATTCTATAATAAACCCATCTATTAGCCGAGGTTTTCTGGCGTTGTCTTTAAATGTATATATTCCCCATATTACGTTGGATACATTAACATCCATGTTATAGATAGAGACACGGGAGGGCATAAACGGAGAGTCACGCGGTAAAGCAGTACCTAGATTGATCTACCAGAATCAGCAGCAGGCCTACATTGTGTATACATTTAATAGGCCGTATATTTATAAACAGTCTAGCAGATATAATTAAGAACGCACACATACCATGCCAATTCAAAGAGGCGCCTACTGTAGTAAGGCGACAATACTCGACTGGCATCTTTAGAAAATCTCACCTTTCTCTAGTTTGAGCCGTGCTTCTTATCCTAGTCATAGCACCGTATTCTCTATAGCAAATGAAGCGTTTGGTATATTGGTAACAGAGATTTTCCGTTGGAGAATTATACGATTATTGTATAATTTTGATTGCTCACAACATGCTACTTACTCTATCAAGTCTTGTGGTCCCAACACCTCTTATGTTCGCCCCCGAAACGTCAAAACCACCAAAGCGCTTCAGAGCCACCAGCAGTCAGGCTGATGAGGGTTATTACAGTATATATCTAGCTCACCGTCTGTCAAGGTACACTAGATGTCCAGAGGATCTAGGACATGCCATTTACTTGATGCTTTATCTTCTTCCCCTACTTGTGCTACATATAGTACTCGGTGGGGATCTATTAGGTCATATGACTAAGAATTAGGCCTAATGTGAACCATGTGGATAGTTTAATAATCAATTGCAAGGCTTTTTTCTTAACTGTTCTCAATGAATAACCCCTTCCGTCACGTATTCATCCTACCAACATAGACTCCACATCAAGGGATGAATATGTTAATACTATACTCAACTAAAGTCATGTTGGAGCCTAGGTGTCATGTCCTGAGTATAGGGTAGTGATAAAAAATCGTTGTTACGCGAAGAGTCTAGCCTATTACCGACTGATAACTATGCTTATGTACACAACACCTTCTTTGTTCCCATTCCTGGAGGTGTGGTACTAGGTATCGGGTATGATGAAAAGTCTTTATGCGAAGAGACCTAATACTAACTAAATTACCCGGGCGGTGCGTGACAAACCGCTTGATGTCCTCCCAAGTTAAATACATTAAGCATCATATAGACTTCATGTAGCCCATATGAATAAATTTACGAGACATCACTGTATCCCTAACTCACCCCCTAGCATGTGCGATGATATTTTCTAATAATAAAATTAAATACCATAGTATTCCTAAAAGTGCCACTAGTGGAGCTAGTGTCCATGTGATAAATTGTGTAGAAGGGAGTAGTATGTTGAATCAAGCATGCTAGTAGTCTTTATTCCTATCACGCTTTCAACAATGAGACATTTCATATAAAGTTCGAGAAGAATAAGTGACTATGATATACGGAGTATAACTATATATGAACGACAAGCAGTCATATTAAATACGAAAGTGAAGCTATATAGGTATAGCTAGTGAGAACAATGGATTTAAGGGAAAAGGATAGTATACATGGCGGTATCTCCTTGAATACCAGTAAAAGGAAGGCCGGCGACATGAGCCGACAACACTGAATTAATGAATTATCTGTTTCTCTCCACATTGTTACACCTTGATTGATTGGTTTCCCTTGAGATACCGAAGATAAATCATCTGGAAGTGTAGGAATCGACCCACCTATACATGTGTGACCGACTCTAGTAGTTCCTTATGTGTGTGAGCATGATGGTTCACTTCACTATCATCAGGGGGTAATAGGGTCTATAACCCTGAAGACCAGAATATCCTTAGTTCTCAACATCGACTCAGGTTTCACATATACAGTACCTCGCAGTTGACTTCAACAATCGTTCCCAGCTATTGTTCAAGGATTTTGGGCTTCTCAATAGGAAAACTTCTAGATATGGCTTCAATCATCATGAAGGATATCACGCCGGTAGAGTTGCTATGAGGAGGGTTTAGGTGAGACCCTGCTCGATAATATAACTAGAGGCGAATGATCTCTTCGTCTCCACCTTCACCTACCCTATTTCCATGCGAAAATGGCGCTGTTTAATGAACGCCTAATCGAGATTTTAATACCCGGAATAACGACAGTGAAGGTATTTACGAAATATCACCTTATGAGTGATCATCGAAGGTCACTCGTCCACACCGGCGATGTTAAAACGACCCCAAAAGACATATGCTTGTTGACAATAGGACTGGACTTATGGCCAATCTCAGTAGATGGGGGATTATAGAAGCAGTATCGCGAGGCCATTATTCTATATTCTTCTTTTTAACAGATATCGAAATGTAGAGTACTATAGAGTTTGCTATTTATGAAAAGGGGGGTGTGAGGGGTTGTGAATTCTAGCATAGATTGACATAATAGGCTATTGGTTATTCGGTCAGACTGAATGGGTGGATTGAAGAAACTCCCTGCGGGTCACGAGAAATGTTGAATAAGCGATGAGACGGCAACTTTCATTGTTGATCACCTGGAGGACATCCTTCAATGCAGCGCCGGAAATTCTGGACCGACTGCGAAGTACCTACCTACTACATCTGGATTTAAGCCGATGAATCGGCTCAGGGTTATGTCGTCGTAGCCAATCGGGCGAGTGTAATGTCAAAGAGAATTTAACATCGAATTTTGCTAGAGGGCACGTTATTCCAGGTCCTACTACGCCTCTCACAATGAGAAATAACCTCCTGGGTCCTACTCCACCTTGAACCTGACATTAGCCATGTGAATTGCATAGGTAACTAGTCCAGGCAAGGTCTCCATAGCTCTCTAGGCGATGACCAAGGAAGTTAGCCCATACGACTCTCGGGCTTCGTCTCGAGTTGCCAGGTGCTTACTCGGATGAAGAGTGTTACTTACGCTATAACGCCCGCCTAACCGTGCCACTCCTTATGGCTCCGTATATATCAACTTTGTCTTTGAATTTCAAATATCAAGATGAAGTCAGACCCTGTAAATTGAGATTCGAGTTATCAATCTAGCTCGTACGATATTACGTACCCCTCTTTGGCTCGACTTCGGATAAGCTTGATATCTGCATGCTCGTCTAACCTCGACTTGCTCACCCCGTCAACTCGGTTTGACATGGTCCATAGTTCACCCGACTCACAGACATGAAGCCTACGAGGTGACGTTACGCCGTCTTATGATGTCGTCTCTCCTAGTGGTCTGGGTGGTATGAATCCACACCGCCTTATGTATGATATGTCACCCCTCCCCGTATTTGCGGGATGACGAGTTGGATGAGGGAACCTCCGTATCTGACGATTATATGATTATACACTGCTGGCTTTTGATTGGCGCCTGCGTTTGTTTGCCTTGGATTCTTGGTGAGACTTAGGACCGCTTGATTCACAGTCGCTAAAGGAACACGAAGGATTTCTGACTGGCGTCGAAACCATCAAGTCACGCGTCAGATTCTCGTCTTCCGAACTCTCCACCCAATAGCTACTGCGAGAGCCAGCCCCTCGAAGGCAAAGCAAAGTCTACTCCGGACTTTGTGGCCCGCTACTACGAGGGTCTGGGTTTGGTGCTTGTGAATCCCCCAAAGCTCCGGGACGCCTACCGTCTTGGCAATTAGCTCTCGGCAACTTCTCGGCAAACGTGAAAAGAAGATTTTCTTGAAATAAACAAAAATAAAATAAAGTAGTTGGCTGGAATAAGCCGCCACTTAGCTATGAGGTGCATATCCGACACGTGGTGATGGTTGCTGCCGTGTAACGAGGTAAAAACGACGGTCGACTAGTCCCCTGAGAAAATGGAAGATACGAGGGCGGCAAGAGGTGTGAGCGTATACAAGAAGATGACTGCAGAATCATGAATTCTTAAAAATCCTGGATCGGCCCTTCAGCGGCTCGTACGCCACTCATCACGGCTACATGAAATACCTGCAGAGATGATTAAATGGTTGTATGAAACAACGCTGGATTTTTTTAACACAGACCGCCTTTGCGGCGTCCGTGTTTACAATTGGCCGTGCGTTCTAGGAGATGCCATATTGACATCCAACCGAGACGCCGTCAATGCACTGCTTACGTACTATTGATGCATCGTAGACAGGGTCTATGGAGCTCTGGAACAAGCGAATGGCAGGGCGCTATCTATTCGCTTCGATCATTCCGTAATATTGATATCAGGTAGCGCTTGTTATTATAGTGTTGGTCTCGAATCCAACCCGCCTCCGGCGATCACGGCTAAGCTGAGCTGACCACCAACTTCAGCTACAGCGGGTCGAAATGCCACATGCACGTGGTTTTGCAACCCGCTTCTGCCCGCTTACAACAAGCGCATTTTCATTGGGGTTACTTATCGTATTTTCGTAATTGGCATGTGCCTGCAATCGGAGCGAGACGATGGATCACGCGATGACATAATACGCCTTGTTAAATGAATCAACCTAGGCGTTAATACAAAAAGATAGCATAATACAGCACTATCCGTGAGCAGATGCTTATACCAAGAACCCAATCGTATGTATCCCTCCTCTACTCGGCGTAAGAAGTAAGTGCTCACACAGAATTCTATCAATAATCGGGTTGAGGGTGTGATACTAGCTGATGTCTCAGCCGCATGATTAGCTCATCCTTCGAGAAGCCACCTTCTTGAGTAGATCTGAGAGAATCTCGTTCAGTTGCCTGGTTCGCCGATCTAGTCATATCCAACGGGCTTACCGCGCGCTAAGACGACACAATCTACCATATGCTCTTACTGCCTGAAACGGGAAATAAAAAGGAACACCCACTGCCGCTAATGGCTTATGTGATTCAGGAGCGACGAAAAAGTGGTCGTGGCCGTGGCCAGCAAATCTGATTCAGATTCAGATTCAGGTCCGGACGACGCCTCACATATTAGTCATCTTCAATCATTGTCGGCGATAGCCATGACGGCAGAGACGACATCTCACTCCCAACAAAAAATCATCCCTGGCGATTGTGCCGGATGAGGATTCTGTGCCTCTTCTTCCCGTCCCTATCATGGTGTTACCAACCATTAGGGTTCAGTGGAAGTCTTCCTTCGAACCATCCTGTAGGATTTCTTTTGAAAATCTGGTGCGTGATACAAAGCCGGGCGCTGGGAGGGTAAGACACGGTTGTTAGGCGAGTTATATGTAGATTGAGATTGCTCTGCAGTGTCCGATTTCGCACCCAGCCTCCCAAAAAAAAAAGTTGTATCACAAAAGTTGATGTTTGCTCCCGCATGCTCTGCATCATCGTGTTGAGCTTGATAAGCAGCGTGACGACTGTAACGGTTGCTCCATGATATCATGTGGTCTCGACTGAATCGTTGAGCCGAGCCGACGTCAACGTCATGTGAGGCTCCTTATTGCCTTCACTGTGATTTAGCTGTCCTATATCAATGACATTTGTCATACACGTATATTAGTTACGAGACTTTAAACACGAAGAGTTAGGTACCAGGATAGAGGACATAATGGATGCGGCAACGACTAATCTACGACACCTAGGTGCGAGGAATGAACCTAGGACACCTAAACGCACGTGCCCCGATCATATAACCTGTAGCCTTACGGGTGGTAGATTGTTAGGCTAGCCTTTGGAACAGTGACATATTCTTCCCAATATTTGCTCTGTGTTAATGTGAGAATATGTATGCTGAACGATACATCCTAGGACTAAAGATACTACTGGGCTTGCTGTATATTCGCTGGGGCATAATAGGATCGTGGTACACACGATTTTCATTAATCGGTAGGAGTTTGTTGGGCATCAGGTATGCATGTAATACAATCAACACTTATGTTGTGCAAGGAGCCTACATTGACTAAACTGGTGATCTCTGCTACATGCAAAACACCTTCTTTGTCTAGAAGGTGGGACAGGCCTGATCATGCTCCTCGGGAATTTTGACCACCATTATTGCCTCCTCTTGCACTGATCCAACTAGCTGCATCACGGGGAAGCGGGTTGGGCCTTGCATCGCGAATATCATTGGTACTGTGGATAGTCACATAATGCAAAGCGGGAGGATGAGACATGACCATCGGGGTTTATTTATCATAGGACTACTTGGATGGAAGGGGATACTAACAAACACTGTTCGTACACTTGACCTCATCAACTCTCCAAAGGTGTGTCCTTAGACTTTTACTGCAATGGGTCTCGATAAGCATTGGCAAGCCTGAGTGTCTCGTTAGAACCCTGTCTCGTGGGAAAAGGGTGTCTGAATTGCTTTCTTCTGTCTTTTTTTTTTCTTGGAGAGAGAGAGAAAGACAACAACTCACACCAAGACGTTATGGGGGAGTTTGTAAGCACGCCCGGCAAAAAAAAACACCCAGTATTCCACATCGCGGCCAAATTGCGTCCCAAACGAGCAGTACCTGTTGCTTAACATAGAGCCAGATCCACCTAATCCTAATCATACTTATACCCACTTACGGCTCCCAGGTGGTCTTGGCTTTGTACTTTTGAGAGCCATAGACATAGTGTACATTGGACTATTCCTACTATAATAATCGGCTAATTTATTCCTGTTGTACATTAGACAAGTATCTACTGTGTAAAATCTGGAGGAACACCCCTTGTGAATGAATAGCATCAACTGGTCTAGGCGAGACCATCCCCTTGGCGGTAGGTATGTACTATAGTGTACATGGTTTCGATGGACTAATTGAACAAGTCTTGTCCGCCGTAGGTGAATATTATATCTTGGTTTGTTTTCTGAGACCTGCTCGGCGACTCCCTGGAAATATTTTTCGTGGCTCGAAACAGAAATGCCGATGATGATGGTAATAATGAATGACGGTAGGTCATCTTAGAAGTCATCCGGGAGGAATCCATTGGCTGTAGGCTATTGGACGTAACCTTTATCTACATAACGATAGTCGAATACTCGACACATTCCATACATAGATACATTCATTACCTATTGTTCGGAATCGGTGCGCCTGGGTAGGTAAGAAGAGGAACGGTGGATGGGCCAAACTTAATAGCCTTTGATAAATCAGCTGTAAGCGATGTAACGCCCTAGTGACTATTTTTAGTCCAAATAACCTTAAATTGATCGAAACGGGGTAGTGTATGTACCTCTTCCTGCTGGGTAGCGTGTACTAGCTATGTTAGCAGTGGGCTACACTAGTTTTAGATGCCTAGGTCTTCCATGTAACCAAGGTAGTCTATCTATAACGTAATACGAAGGACAAGATTTCTTCATAAATCTATTTAATTTTATTTCTTAATTTTTAATGCTATTGAGCATGTTTAACGCCGTCGTCTCTTACCTATAGCATGAGGATGCTTGTACACTAGGTCGTGTACGGAATAGCAGCTACACTATTAGAGTTGTAGGCGACCCGTTATCGCACATTCTCTATCTTAGAGATAGAGCCTCGTAGGGCCGCACGTGTAGCGTCCTAGCTGAGATCATTGTGTATGAAATACGCTGCGAGTCAAAGCAAACGTGATGATCTTATTTAGTGGGCTGGTTCTAAGAGCAGATATGTTCTAGCGCGCGGTACTGACGGTATTGACGGCACCAACGTCGAGTTAGCAACTCTACGTAGCTCCTAGCCTATTTTTAATTAAGCTTGTTGCGATCGACGCTTGTGCACGCTGTACGGTTTCAGCTACAGCTTCCCAGGTTAGTAGTGGATGGTGTGGTAGTGAAGGAATAGAAGGAAGATAACTTTGATTATTGATTGAGGCCAACCCAACGAAGTGGGATGAATGGAACGAATCGTAGGGTCGCTCGTTTCGAGCGCCAAATTCAGATCTGATGTATGGCTGTGCCGGCTCACGACCGCATGTTTTGATGTTGCAATTAAACAAAGAGGTGGGAGGGCATCCTCGGCCTAGCCGTTTTCCCGATCGGGGAGCGTTGCAGATTACCCAGCGTCGAACACGTTTTTTTTCTCATATCGATCCTATGGCCCATTCGACATAGACACGTGCAGCGGTTTCACCTCTAGGTTGTACTACTACTGTACACTAGGCATTGAGATGAGGTGCATAAAAATACTTGTGCATGGCGTCGATGGTATACTTGGAAATACCTAACCTACTGGAGTTGAGCACAGGGAGGGGCAAAATGGTGGTGGTGGAGCGCAGATCGCGCTGATCTTGACCTGTTTTTCGATAACTTGGTGGGAAGGTTGCTAATTTTGTGAACCCTGATTGCGAGGGGGAGAATGCGATCGGTTTTTAGGACAGTATGTGTGTGTGTGTGTGTGTGTGTGTTTTTTTTTTTTTTTTTTTTTTTTTTTTGCTTCAGATTCTCACTGACCGCTATCTTTGCCCCAAACACTCGTTTTATTATAAACTGTGGTATCATGACCCGAGATATGAGAGGGAAATAAATAAACCAGTGAATAAATTATCCACGCTACTCGCTCATCTGATGTCAGACCCGACACTGGCAAAACAACGCCTAGGACGAGGTATTGGCTGGGAGACGAGACTGATACGCCACCTATTAAATCCATTAACCCTGAAAGATAATAGCTTCACCACCTGTAATGCCTCGTTGACTCGTTCATCGTTCAGCGATATCATTACCTGTATATACACAGTAGTAGATACTACTCAATGGAAGGATTGTACCCCTTAAGTGAACCTATCGGTCCCGTACTATTATTCAACGTTTGTCGGTAGTTGGTGGCAGCTCTGACGATATAACCTATAGGTAAATTACCTACAGGGTAGACTAGCTGAGTAGAGGCTGGTAGTGTAGTCTTTGGCTTAAGAATCCCACTGTTAGGATTCACCAAGACCCGATGCGGAGCCGTAGGAAGTCAGGTGAGACAAGGCGGTCAAAGTCCAATTAAAGCCGGCTCAAGGGTGCGATGATGGCTTAGTTATCAAGTCTAGGCAGAAGAAGAATAGAGATGTTACGCGGTACTGGCCAACGGAATAACCCGTGGCTGGCTGGAGGCGCTGGGCCGGCCCTATTCAAGCACACGAGTGCCTGTAACGTGGGGCTGTGCCGTTATGTTCCTGTGCTAATTAACGTGGGTAGAAGTATATAGTAGTGTTGACAAGTGCTGATGGCTGTTGTGAGGTAGGTACCTGTGTAGAGTGGGTGGTAACTCTGCCCTATGCTATGGGGTCGACTAATCGCGCCTCGGCCCTATCATCAACCCGTTGTGAGATTACGGGGAACTCGGATGGAGAGGGTCTACAAAGAGCAAAGCACTATGTGGTGTGAGATAGGAACATGGACCTGATGAGAAGGCTATGCATATCTGTACCTAGTGTATGACTTAGTGTACTCAATGTGCCAGTATATCTACTAGTCGAGTCATTGCAGTATAGAACAGATGATATCGAAACAACGATAACATGAGAATATCTTGCAAGCTCATCCAGCTGCCTACTTAGTCATAGGAGCATAAGAGGAGTAATTATCACACTACTTAGATCTGCTATGTGCTGTTGTAGTGTACTACGTAAATAACTAACTAACGAGGTAGTGTGTGCTTGATAGGTTGTTGGCTTCATTCTCGTTGTTAAGCTTATTTCTCGGCTAAGCTCGACGACGAATGAATGGCCCAGCCGTAGCGACGGGGCGCCGGTACTCTATAAGTAGAATCGAGAGATTACATACTACTAGTCGGCGGCCGAAGTACCCGACCACCTCACTACCTAGGTAGCTGGTGAGGAGAGAAGAGAGGTCAACTCTGAGTGAGCGAACTAGTGGCCAAAAGAGGCATCTGTGGAGAAGCTTCTTTTCTTGTCTCATACACACACAAACACTCTCTCCCCCGTAACTCTCGAGTCCTACACTACTACATAGTACACTACTACATGTATGTAGTACTATACAGTGCACTACAGTGCGTCAGTACAATACCCATTGGTATAGTCGAGATTAAGTACACTGGATATATACCTAGCACTACCTGGTACTGTAGTACATAGATACACTAGATGCCCTAGCAGTGCCTTAGCGTAAACTTAGAGACTGTACCGCCTCCTGAAACTACTATATGTGGTATAGTAGGTACCTAGGTACGTTCACTATCCAGGTACGCTAGACTATCTGGGTAGTCAGATTTTGGTGCCATCTTGCTCGCTCATGGGAAATTGGCTATCCCCACAACCATAACCATAACCTACTGAACCCCCCCGGGGACTCCCTGTCAAGACTTTGGTGAACGACGGGCACGTTTTACGCTCTGCCTCGCTGCGCGTCTGCCTATCAAGCACACGATGCCGCCAAGCGATTCAAAAATGCCCTCTCAACGTTCCTATCCCATCTCCCGCTACCATCGTCGCTAGCTTGGCCGTTGTCAGTACCTATCATGTCCGGCAGCGGTAAAATGACTCTATTTCGGTCATATTGGCCACTCAATATTACGTCAGGTAGCCTATCTAGTGTGTCTAGTCTGGTTAGTCTGGTGTGAGCCATTCTTACCGTCAGGGTAGCTAGACATCGTCTTCGCCGTCGTGACTGAAACAGCCCATTAGTACCCACAATGGCCATCTCGCGCGATGCAGGCGATGACGATGGATGCTGATCTGCTTGCGCTGGCTGGCGATCGGCGACTATGATGTGATGTGGTGTAGGTAGCTCATGCTAAGTAAGTGTGCTGGAGGATGCTGGAGGGCACTTTAGGACGGGGTTGACCATCATGAAAAAGAACCCTTAGCGCCTCATATACTGCACTACAGCACAGTACAGTATGGCATGGCGCCCGTTCCTGAGCGGATAGATCTCTCTTATTAAGGCCGAGGGCTCCGCGCGGCTTCCGAGGCTTCCTAAACCCCGGCGAATAGGCGGGCGTCCAATGTCTTGTGCCTCGTGTATATTCAGACATGATGTGTGATGTACGTACACTACACGAGCTTGAATCTCATCATGGTGAACTGGTGTGGGTAGGGGATAATGGTATTACTTACTGGCATGTGCAGCCTTGATGCCATCCTGACAACGCCCCCCTTGCGTATATGGACAAAACGGGCCAAGTCGCAATGTCGCACAGTTGTGCGAGATTAGCATATCTCTAGTGCACTACGATGGTTATAGACTTGCTAAAACTGGTATCATGATCCAGTTTAAGGCCGCTCTAGTCTACCTAGACTACACTAATGCCGATACGGGATACGTCTAACTGTTGACAAAACACGGCCGAGTTTGGTGGAGTAGGCTGGGGCTCAGGAGGTGATAAATTCGCCGTGAGAAACCAAACCCTGGTGTCTCCTCTCTCCTCAGACATAGCCAAGGTGTGGGAATCGCTTGTGCCCTGCCCTGTTACTGCTACGCCTCATGAACCGCCAACCACGTCGGAGCCGAGGAGTTCCATGCGTCTCTTGGCGAGAGATAGATAGTATACAGTAGAGCCTTGTTCTAGTTCCACACCCCTCCCTGGTTCCTACCAACTATATGCGATGCTGCAGGAACTACTGCTGTGGCGCCATCCAGTCCAGGGTCTGTCCCTACACACCACTGTACTTCACATGTAGCATACACTAGGTACCTGGCGTAGGTCGGGGCCTTACTACTACTCCCTGTACCCCCGTTGGCGTGAGAGTCTGGCAGAGACTCATAAAGGATGTCCATTTCCTCCCTCTTGAATATTTGAAATCTCCTGAGCTCGACTTCATACCCTGTCCACATCAACAATTGCCCAAGTTGAACAGTAGTATACCGCTTTCCACTCTTCACTTCTATCAGCAATGGCAACTGTCACTCAGAACCCGGGCAACACTACGACTAAGAGACCTGAGCGTCTCCGGGATACATTATACGCAGACATGATGAAGCCTGATGAGGATCTCAGCAAAATGGCAGACCCTGCGGAGCGTAGGAGGATCCAAAACCGTCTCGCACAGCGTGCATACCGTACGTATTTAAAACAAAGCTCCTATATGGTTGTGCCCTATCATTAACCCACATTGAAGGACGTAAGATGCGGGAGCAGAAGAATGAGGTCGAGAAGTTGAGAGACCAGATCAAGAAACTGCAGGAGACGCCGGAATCTAGCAACACCAGCAGGCAGAGTACACCCTGCACACCACCAGAGAGCAGCAGCACCCCTGCAATACCCGCGGCGTCCCTATCGCCGCCCAACTTCGAGATTGCAAATACACCTTCGTCCGAGCACCAATGGGTAGGAGGATATTTCCATGAGTGGCCTGCCGCGCCAGCACCCCAAGAAAGCTTCATGACGGGCTTGATCTCTCCTACAGAACTGGAAGCACCACCTCCCTACGACGAGTCCCTCCGCGGGGGCTACTCATCTGACGGGTTTGGTGGCGCCCCTGGCATGATGAAGTCCCCTCCGACGAGCCGGCAACATCTTAAATCACGACGTACATCTTCTCAGTCAAAACGACCGCGCCCGAACTTACCTCGCAGCGTCGGCAGTCCTAGCCAAGCACCCCAAAGTCCCCATTCTCCATGGATGGCCCCTCAGGCACCACCAATGGATGTTCACGTTCCACCTGGAGTCATGATGATGGCACCCGAACCTCAGATGCCTGTGTACTCACCTCACTTCGACCTTCACCCACGCCCAGAGGAGTTCCACTATCCCTCACCACCACACATGGACGATGCATCAGCCTGGCAGATGCCGACTGCTGACGGGCTAGTAAGGACTCAATCAGACTCGAACCTCAGTGCTAGGGCGGCACCCCGGTCCCTACCCGATGCCAACGCCCCTATATTGCACCTCGCAGTTGCGGGCGGCCATATCGATACGCTACGAATTATTCTCAAGCAATGCAACGTCTCAGTCAACGTGCGAGATAGCGCTGGTTATACACCCCTCCAACGTGCCATAATCAATGGTCACACGGACATTGTAGAACTGCTACTTAAGCACGGCGCAGAAGTCAATATCGACGGGTGAGAGGCTTTAGCGCACGCCCGAGGCACATGTGCACACGCATTGATGATGGAAACTGGGATTGCATGCATACTGGGAGTTTTATTGATTTTACTTGGCCTCTCGAGCATTGGGGGGAGACAGCATGGGGTTCGGGGTTTTGTGGCGTGAATTGACTTTGGATACCCTTTTCTGCGATCGCAGCTCGGTTGAGCGCCTTCCTATCCTGTCCCCAAAAATTATAGAGAGAGGGTTATCTTGATGCGGGTGCATCTGCTTCTGATCACAAGGAAGCCCAGTACCTGGGATTCTGGTCTTGTGATGCTTAGATCTGGGGACTACTACTCTATCTAGACGTCCTCAAGAATACAATGGCATCAAAACCATGCTTAATACCCATCTATGTTACATTCTCGTAAGCAGTAGTGTGTGTGTCTCACGGTCCCCTTTCTCGTTCCCTTGAATACTTCAACTGAGGTTCTTGCTACCGGTTTACCATCATGCCCCTGTTTTAAAACATATAACCTTGCGACTTAATACTGCAAACACAACGAATTGCCAGAATCTGGTGTTCGGTTGCATCCCCTGTCACGACTTCGTGTTTAGAGAACCGAAGGCAAGATGGTGGCCGATAGCTACTCTCTCTTTGGGTTGGTGGCAAAAGACTAAATCAGCTATTGACAAGCACGCACACTATAGCCGAATCTATCTATGCCGCTAGCGAATCGGTTTAGAATGCGGTACCACCAACTTAATCTACAGTATCTATCATTGCCGCCCATCAAAGCTGAGATGTGTTGGGTCACATCCGGACGCTGGCAACCGCCCAGTGACAGCGATTGGCCCTGTTACTCTCTAGGCCTCCAGGCTAACCTTAGTGAGTCACAAAGTGACCTCCTCACAGAGCTCGTGGTGTGGGTGGTCGAACCCACTGAACAAGCTTGGACGCCAAGAAGCAAGTGCTTGCGTGGCGTTTTCTAGAAGGCCGCACTATCCATGTCACCGATAACGAAAAAGCGAGATCAAGCACGCAAATGTCCATGGTCATTCCGCGCGGAGTAGGTTGCCCGCCGTGTACTGCAAACTCCGTGGTTGACAAGACATTACGTACATACAAGCATACATACGCTACGGAGCACACACCGACGCTACTGCGGGCGCTGCGGGTAATAATAAGGTTGCCGAAGACTATCAGGTTTTTTTTCCCTCCTACGCCCCCGGCTCCTACTAGTAGCGTACTTGACCGTTTGCGGTCAGCTTGAGCTCTCGACCCTGGCTACTTGTCGGCTGAAGGATTCGATCCGGCTCTTATGGAGAAATCCCTCCACTGTTCAAGCTAATCAGCGGGGGAGAAAAACAGCAGTATTTGGAATTGTTACGAGATGAAGCATCCGCGAAACGTGGTGAGAGATACTGGCTAGGAGGACTGCGTGTAATTCATGCTAGCGTGCCCGAAGGACCCTCTCACAGCATGAAAGACGGCTGCCCTGGCGATCCTAGATTCTAGACTTTGCCCGCCGTCAAGTTGATACGATACACTACTTTTTTACCGTATCGCTAATCTTAACCGGAATAGCTTGTCTCTGTCACTAGGATTCTAGGATTCGCTAGGGTGGGCTATCAACGAACACGAGTAGATTTCAACTCCACGATCTCATATCTGACCACGCTAGGAATAATAGCAAGGGCTCTGGAATGCGGGAAGTGTAGGACTAAGCACGACATGCCACAAGACTGGTTCAACGTTCTTTAGCGGTCAACGGTTGGGCTTGTGGTTCCCTCGACTGTTCTCGGCTGGTTACGCCCTGGTCTTGTATCGGGGTAGCGATTGGCCCGTGGCTTTGCAACAGACACCCTCGTAACAACAGCCACTAAGTGCGTAACTTTGGCGCTCACCTTGGCACGTCGAGGAAAGTTTCCAGCTTCCTATCTCGGCCAGCTTCGGCCAGCTTGCATTTCGAAGAATCCCTACTAATATAGTAGTCTACTGTACGTGTACATAGTATGGCAGCCGTTGTGGATAGACCTACAGCCGTACACAATAGTGTCTGCTGTCTACATACGCAGTAGAGCGATTGGGGGCTCAAGTATGGCCAAGCCAGCTGGCTTCACACTCGGGTAATATCGCCTTATTACGTCGTTCTAGTGTAGGACGTTTAGTGAATTGGGTGGCTGTGACGGTTGACATGAGAGATGCGGCATTACATAATAATGAAAATTAGAGCCTTTTCCGTCCCACGAAGCGTAGTATTATCAAGCGAAACACGCTCAAACTAAGATTTTTGAGTAGCCATTAGGCGACTCCGAAGATCCCACGCAGGGATCTCACCTCTCATCCCGCTTTCAAGCCAATGAATTCCGCGATAGCTAGGAGATGAGGTCCACATGGAGCGCCCAAAAAGTAAGCTTATAACGTACCTAAACGTCTCCCGCATACATCCACATTGGCTTCTGCATGGCAGCGTAACGTCCGGCCATCGGCTATCTTATCGACCTCGTCAAGCTCATCTCTTCCTTCATAGAGGCTGCGTCCAGTGCCACCTTTCGACCGTCTCTTCCCCACCACATTGACGCGATAACGTGGCACCCTTACTTTCGGTGGTCCAAACAAACTTACAGGCAGACGCCCGTGCGTGCATGATCCAAGCCCACGCTTTTTGGGGGTCACCTCCTAAAGCAGACTTGGGGTGTTACCTACAAATGGTAGGTGAAGTAGTGTAGTGTAGGAAGAAGATAGCGAGAGCAGCCATCTGAGGTCGCCGTCCAAGACTTTTCGGGCACTAAGACAGCTGCCATCTCTTATCAGAGCCGCAGTCTAACTCATTATATACATTGCACTACATAACAGTGTGCTCTCCTTGCGTTTCGTCGAGTGGACGTCGGTTAAGGCACACACATGGATGTAACTGATGACAAGGGCATGGCCAACCACACTCTCTCCCCCAGAAAAGGTCTGAAACCGGGCCAGTCAATCAACTTCACGCCGACCGCGATAGCAAACAACAGGCAAGAGAAATCTCACTTATCCCACCATGGAGATAGTGTATAAATGACTGCCCGATCTAGCGATGCTGGCTTCGGCAGAAATTCTTGGCTGGATGGTCGTTGTAGTAAGTCATACGTTTTTAACAAGACATGTAATAATACCATGAATCGAGAATGTCCCTGACATGTCGGCTTTCCGGCTTGTCCATGTTGTGTTAATGGGAATCGGTTAGATTAGGCTGGCACATAGACGACCGAGCGACGAAGGGACGCGTGTTCACCTTAACTATTTCAAGCCAAAGCGGGAGAATTTCAAAACCACAAGGCTTGGTACTCGAATGAGAAGACGGGTCGGTGTGATCGTTATGATCGTTATGAAGATCCCCAAACTGAATCCCCTCCGTATAACGAAGTAGAACCGAGCGGGAAATAGGCACCAGCGTAGTAGACAAAAATGCTAATCAAGCATAATGCTTCTCTATTCCATCCTAGTGCCGCGGAATATTGCTATTGGATAGATCGAAATAGCTAAGGTAGATATGTGTATCGATGTTGAGCCCAGTTTATTTGGAGTAGAGGCCCTGACTTCATAGCATACCAAGGCTCATTTCTTAGGTTCACCTATTGGTAACTCTAGTTTCACATGAGTTGGACGAAATAACTCGGGAGCCTGGAATAGGAACGTGGAGCGTCGCGTACGCAACATCCCTTGCTGTTCGATTGCGACTGGCTCATAACAGGGTTTCTGACTTCAGTTCCTTTTCTTCCCCATGATAATCGAGAGAGGGAAAAAAAGATGGATCGACGAACAAAAGATCGCCATGGTTGCAGAGAAATCCGTATCAAGAAGCTACACAGCATGTGCCCAGAATCGTGTACCTGCCTAACGAGTGCATATATACCGATGCAGCCCAAGTGCCGTCGCTACCAGTCACCACCGAGCCGGAAGATGCTATAACTCTAACATCTAGTCAACTACTTGCCTCCCCCCCCCCTCCCCACCACTGCAACTACCGTGGGATCAGAATTAACGACGCGACTTAGATCTGTTATCAACGTTTGAGAAATCCTTGGCATGACCCTACCTCGAGTTTTCCTTTTGACTTTCTGTCCTGGTCGCTTACTCCGACATCCAGAATGCCACTCTGGTCGGAATACGACTTCGCGATGAACGGCGTGACATCAGTTATAGTCTTAGTGTTACGAGTTAAGCAGTCGGCATTCTTCTTTTTTCCCTGGCCTGCCCTGTCAAGGCATGTGTCGCCGTTCTAGAAGTCCACTTAGTACTTCTGGAGTCTCATCGGCTGCGTTGATCGACATCCCATCTATGATAACAGGATCTCGGCCAACCTTGTATGAACGCTTATATCCACTACACATGATAACACATGCTACACAACTTATTCCCACGCCTAACATCCTCTTTGAGATATGTGAGGGCGGTGCTCGCGTACGTGCGAAATGCGGGAAATGCGGGTCATCGGGGGCCTGATGCGAGTAAATTCCCCGTTCTGATAGAAACCAAACGGCTTTTTCCGCCGTACAAACTTTCCGTGTGTATATTCTCTTATTCGTTTATTTTGCGCATGAAGATGGACCCTGTGATCATCGCGCCACCGCTTGAACCGCATTAGTGCTCCGCACCCTGTATACTCTATATTTCGTAATTACCGACAATACCGATAGGTCGGGCAAACGGCCATAACTCGTGCCGCTTGTTAACGTAGGGGTCAAGTTATTAATGGTAAGAACATGCTCAGAACGTGCTCAGATGTTGTGGTTCCCCGTATTCCCCAGAGAATACAATTAAAAGGAAACATATAATTCCAATTTCAAAAATTCCACCACTCATTTCTGGGGCGCTGTCCAGGTTGAGCCGTACGTAACTACCTATAGGAGAAGCAGACACATGGTATAATGGGAGGCATAAGGCCAAGATGCAACATTTGGACGGCTCTCCAATGAGGTTCTTTAGCGCTGGCGACACACTAAGAGAGATGGCGAGCAATCGGAGTGTAACATCGCGTTACCGAGGTTACAGATGTCGAGGGCTATAACGTCTTCATGATATGGGATTGCGTGTACACATGTGACTTTCCAGGCACGAAAGAGAACGCACACTTTTCGAACATTTGATGAACCAAAAACTACGAGAGAAGTCTGGCGTCAGGAATTACATACAAGATCAAGATGATTGAAGAATACCGAAGGGTCTATCAGAGCGACCAATGGGAATGTCCACGAGCCGGCCAGCCACCATGGACGGGCATACTGACGAGTGTTTGATAATTACGGCCGCACCAGGTCACGGTGGCTAGAAACAGCGACGAACCAAGAATTTCGTGATGTGGAGAGGGAATTTTTTTGGGAGAGACCGGGCGGCCGCCACTCTGGGGTTGCCAACATTGTGGACTAACTGGTAGGTTATGCATCCTGTCGTGATACCATGCCTCGCCTCCGGTACCAGATTGGGGGTATCTCTGGCAGCGCTAGATTGGCTGCAGGTTCACTAAAGCAAAAGGACGTACTAGGCAAGATGGGTCATTTCAATGGTACACCGCTACGATACGTGTTGATGTCAGGATATGCGCGAGATTGTAGGGCCAAAAAAAAGCAACTGAAGACAAACTTAGTACCTGGGTGATATAAGTGAGATGCAGGGCATCCGTATATGTACACGCCAAAAGGGCAGCCTGACCTTATTGGTGTTTCGTTTGACTACACGCCCCCCTCTCCTAGAGGTGTTCTGAAGTGAACGACTTTTTTTTTTTTTTTTTTTTTTTTTTTTTTTTTTTTCAGAGGATAACGAAGCCATCTTCGGTGTCTTCATCCTTGCCTTCTTGGTGCTGGTCCACGAGTCCCAGGTCCACCATCTTATCGTGAATCAGATCAGCTATGACGACCATACCTTCAGGTCTAGGGTGGTAGGCACCGCCTTGATGGAATAGTTTCCAAGTGAAGCCGGATATCCAGGGATCCTCGGCTCCAACGGCGTGTGCCTCGCTCGGCTCTGCGATGCTAACGGTACTACACCACTCCTCACGCCCAAGCACAGCCTTGCGGGTTGCTTCGAGGAGCCGCGCAGCGACCTTTCTATGGTGGGTGATGCGGTCAGCTGGGAAGACGACGTCTTCCCCGGAACGAGTATTCGGGCCCAACACTGCCTGGTACTCGATGACGAAAACGTAAGCTTTAGGTGCCTTACGATGAATCGCATCGAGCACGGACGCGTACCGCTCTGTGAGGCCATCTACGTCTAGTTGAAGCTGGGCTTTGGCCTCGTGGTCCGGGTCGGCACCGCGGTACAGGAGTAGTACACTCCCCAGCCAGCTCCGGCTCAACGTATCTTCAAAGATCCCTCCGATGTACCCGATGTCGTTACCGCCACCGAGAACCAGGACCAGTTCACTGTCAACCGGCAGATCATCGATCTGTGGAGCAAACCGCCTGCCACCTGCATACTGTGGGGTGTCGAGGAGGTGTAGCAGCGTTGCGCCACACACGCTTAGATCCGTCAACGTGCCACCCACGCGTGAGGCGACGAGGTGTGCATAATTGGCAGCTGAGCGACCGGCACTATGGTCTTCTACAGGCACAATAGTCGGCCCAGCCGCGAAAGATGAACCGAGACTAGCTATCCGAAGAGGCATCACTTCTGTAGGTCACTTATTGTTTGCAGTAGCACGACAGAAAGACGTCCGATGTCGCGGAACCCAATGTTCTAGCTGAGAATCGGGAATTATAGGTGCCACCGGGATTGCATCGGATCGTGTCATGTACGCATGTACTCCGCAAACTAGGCTAGATGCGTACACCGGCGGAGCAACGTGCTAAGTAATCTTTATTGATGGTTATGTTGGCAGGCTAGGTGCCTAGAAGTAGATGTTAAAAGTGAAATACGTGCATATCGAGATACCACGGTGAAGGAGGCAGGTAAAGAGAAAGAGACTCCGACCTCCTCCCGATGGTGGAGTCGCGGGTACCTAGGTAGATTATGGAAGACACGTGCTAGGTACCTCCTCTATGATTCTCACGGTATGTACATAAGGTATATGCAATACCTACCTAATTACATACCTACCTCCTTAGGTAGGTAAGCTATCTCCATACCTGCATATATACGTTACCTATGTAGGTAGACAGTGCTTTAGGTACCTTGGAACGTACATAGGTATGTATGTAAACACGGTGTTTATACTACCTACTGTACACAACTCACAGGTGTCCGCTACTTACATGCTAACCTAACTGATCTAGGTAAGGTCTTCGATCATATAGGCAGGAGCTACAGTACTTGAGTAGGTACTACAACACGTAACACAGGAGGTAAGTACCTACATGACCTACCTAAACCACGGGTATCACAGCCTATGTATTTCACCGAGAATATTTACCGGTTTACTATTACACGACATGACTCTGACAGGAGGTAGGTATGTCGTTCAATCGATAGAGCGTAGCCGAACTCCTTTCTCTACTTCTCCAGCTAGATACATTTTGATTCATCTCGCCTTCGTTGGGCTATAAAGATTCTATTTTCACGATGATAAAAAATAGATAAAGAGCTCAGGCTTGTGTGTCTTGGCACCAACATCTAGACCTTCTAACCCCGGGCCACGCCGCTGGCCGGCCGGCAGACAACTTCGAGATGTGCTGCGATCCGAGTGGACAATGCCGTCGCACAACATCGTCTTTGGGGCTTGAACGAAACGAACTACGCATCGTGCCTACGTCCCAAACTCCTGGGACAATTTTCTTTCTTTTTAATTTCCTTGGTTGTCCTGGCCTGACCTGGTTTTATTAATCGCTTCTCTCCCTCTCTCAGTCCGTTTCACTGGTAAAGTAATAACGACATGTTAATGAACCAGTGTTTCCACAATCTGGTGTAGCAAACCCGATCTATTTTAACGTGTCGCAAAACTCAGCGGACTCCTCCGATCAAACAGTACCCTCGGGGGAGTCAGATACAATAAAGCTTTGTGGTTACTGGTTACTCACGCCCAATCCTGGCTTTGGTATATGAAACGACTGTTGGAAATTCAACCTCAAGAAACAGCACACATTGATCGTACACCACGGCATCGATAGATTGGCAGAAAGGGTGTATCATGCCGCCCCCCCAGCTGGATAAGAACCAGGTATTCTTCGGCACCTTCATACACTCTAAACGCCTCAGTGAGCTTGAGTATTTGCACAACGCGGCTGTTTGTGTGGATAGGTTAGGGAAGATCGTCGCCGTAGAGACCGACTGCAATCAGCAAAAGGCTATCGAGACGGTGTATACCAGGCTAGGTTGGAGCCTAGACAATGTTTCTGTCACCCTAGCTCGGGCAGGGCAATTCTTTTTCCCAGGATTTGTTGGTAGGTGGATAGTTCCTTTCAATATGCCGGTTGTGCATGATTATATTTCTCCTAACATTGCACATGATTAGATACGCATATCCACGCCTCTCAGTATCCCAATGTCGGCGTTTTCGGGAAGTCGACCCTGCTCGACTGGCTAAACAAATATACTTTTCCCATGGAAGCCTCGTTATCGTCTCTCCCTAAGGCACATAGAGTATACACACGATGCATCAGACAAACACTGGCGCACGGCACCACCACGGCAGCGTACTACGCGACTATTGATGTCAATGCCACTAATCTTTTAGCCGACCTCTGCTATTCCATGGGTCAGCGCGCTTTCGTCGGCCGTGTGTGTATGGACCATCTTGGTCCGGAGTATTATATCGATGAATCGCCTGATCAAGCACTGGCCGCTACCCGGGCTACGATCGAGCACATACGCGGCCTAGATAGTGGCTTCGAAATCGTGAGCCCAATCCTTACTCCGAGGTTTGCGCCTGCGTGCAGCGCCGAGACAATGAGAGGTCTTTCAGAGCTTCAAAAGCAGACACAGCTGCCAATGCAGACACACATTTCGGAAAACGCCAATGAAATCGAGCTAGTGAAAGAGCTTTTCCCAGATAGCAAGAGCTACGCCAATGTATACGATACATACGGGATTTTAAACGAAAAAATGATTTTGGCCCATGCCGTCCACCTTACCGAGGAAGAGGCGGATCTCATTGCCGAAAGAAAAACCAAAGTTGCCCACTGTCCAGTTAGTAACTCGGCCCTTTCGAGCGGAGTTGCACGGGTGCGCTGGCTACTGGAAAAGGGCATCCAGGTTGGACTTGGAACAGATGTGAGCGGCGGATATAGCCCAAGTATACTTGAGGCGGCGAGGCAGGCAAAGTTGGTGTCAAATCACTTGGCCATGCCGGGAGGACGATCAGATAATTTACCACAAGAAGAACGCGATAAATCCAAGCTGAGCGTAGATGAGGTCCTGTACTTAGCAACGAAAGGGGGGGCGCAAGTCGTGGGCCTCGCCGACAAGATTGGGGCATTCCAAGTAGGGATGCAGTGGGATGCCCAACTCGTCGACCTAGGTGCCGTCCCCGCTGAGGTCGCCGAGGATGATTTTACGATCGATGGTAGCGTAGATATTTTCGGTTGGGAGGAATGGGACGAGTGCATCGCGAAATGGGTTTTCAATGGCGACAGCCGTAATACGAAGAAAGTATGGGTGCAAGGACGACTTGTGCATCAGCAGACTTAGAGAGACTGATTAGACTGAAGGCGTTCGGACTTCGTGACGTAGACTGACTAGAAGGAACAAGATAGAACACCGGCGCTTACGAAGGAGCCCTCTATATTTGATATTAATAGAAGAAGATTGATAGTTTCGTTGATACGTGGTTTGGTCCCAAGGTACTACTCTCTCGTTGATGAAGGAGAGCTATCCAATTTCCAGAGATAGGTAGATAGACAATAAACTTTCTGTGTTCAGTATTGGCTCGGGATTCCTAAGGGACCATCGGATTCTACGATCGTCTACCTAAGGAGACTACTAAACGATAGTGTGTGACTGCGTATTAATACAACAACTACTACTAGCCAGCCACCCAACCTCTCTAATTGATGCATTTCTATCTAGCTTATAGCCTTACAAGTGTCATTTCATTGTCAATGCACTTCGTGTCAAGTAGCAATACCTGCGCATATCTGGGTAGAGCTACGCTGTATAGTTTGGGTAAGACCTCCGCTGCGTCACGGGGACCAGTGAACGAACTCCATTATATGAGGCTAATTCTTCTTGCCTAGTAAAATTCGATCAGATAAATGGGTTGGCAATTCCTAAAACAATTTTCAACGCTTGCAAGAGCTGATTTGTTACTTTAGAATTTACACGGGGTGTAGGATTATAATGGGAGCCTTTAAGACATGTGAGTGGTCGTAGTTGGTTTGGAAATATAATTAGGACGAGATGATCAACAGTCCAACTCTGGACATGACAAATTATCTTCGAGTGTTATCTAAAACGATAAAATATATACACAGGTTCCTGCCATGATAGGCTCCTACTAATAATGGTCTAATGAAGGGTTAATGTGGTTCATTGCATAAATCGCCTTCCATCTACCTTCGAGGCATACTATGCGCAATGGTAACCATTGACCTAAGCCTCAGACATATTAACTCCGTTGACGCCGTTGATGCCATTAACACCGTTTGCTTTACTGTTATCATCCTGATAGCTGTCCCAATTCTGTAGAATTTGAGCAATCTTTGGTGAACTTGTCAAATTGTACACATCTTGGAAGTACTCTTTGGTAAGTTCAAATGGACGAGCGGTGACATTAGGAATGTACTTTCCAACGAGCTTGGAAGGATCGATAGATGTCTTATTGATCTTCTTTAGAAGAATATTGCGGAAAGGCTTGACACCGGATCGCAAGAACGTAGAGTGGAATGGCACATCAATGCCCTTTAGTGGGATAGTCGCAAAGCCCCGCTGTAATTCTAGCGGACGCGGCTTAGCCAACGTCTCTTGAGCGGACCCTTTGATGATGTCAGCCAGTTGTTGTTTTAAATCCTCACTGCTAACATTGTTGAGCAGCTGATTGGTATCGATTTTCTTGGCTTTCAAGAAGTTGGTGACAGTGGTAAGTGTGTCGAGGGCACGAAGATCGCCAGCGCACACATATTGCATATTAGCGATGTTGAAGTTGACAATCTCCAGGAGCCAACCAGTCTCCTCAGCAATGCTACGGACCAAGAAGCGAAGTGCTCCCTCCCCGAACGTCTTGGAGATGCGACTGGGGTTTACAGCACACATGGAGTAGTTAGATCGTCCCTGCGCGTCTCGCTCGACTGCCACCTGCATGGTTAATCCACGATAGAAGACAACAGATACCAAGGACTCAATAGGGAGCACGTTGGCCAGAGCAGCAAGAGCAGAATATTCTCCTAACGAGTGACCGGCGAATGTGCTGTCTCGTGGAACTAGACCTTTGGCATTCATGTCTTCAAAACTGGCTTTCTCCATCAGCGTCAAGGCGGGTTGGGTAAATTGTGTAGCCGACAAAAGGCCGGCGGGAGATCGATAGGTGTATGACGTTGTCTTCTCGTTTATCTCCTTGAAGATACGTTCGGATTTTACGGTTCCATCTGCACCGACGGTTTCGAAATTCATTTGCATGTAATTCTCTCGAATGGCCTTACCACGGGGGCCACCAAAGTGAACAGTGAGTTCCCTGGGATTGTTTTTGACAATATTCAAGATGGAGAAGCCTAAAGACAATGAGTCGCAATACTAATATATATAAGAGCGGTAGACTTACCATAGGTATCTAGTAGATACTTGTCGGCCCTGTCCCAAACCTCCTTGGCAACTGGACTAGATGCGTACAGGTCCATGCCCATACCTTGTTCTTGAGAACCTTGACCAGTGAAGACATAAGCTGTGACTGGCTGCTCAACCTCGGCTTCGCCGAGCAGAACCTTCTCCTCTGTATCTTTGTTGCTGGCTTCGACTTTAATAATCTTTCGGCCACCAATCATACCGACGTGTTGAAGCTTAACTTCGATATCATCGTTGGGAAGCACCATGCCAACCAAAGACGCATGGAAGCTTCGGACCCGACCAACATTATTCTCGGCAGCCCATGTTTCCACCAAGCTTCGGACAGCTGCACTTGAGTACATACCATGCGTAATTGTGCCGGGCAAATTGGCATAGCTAGAAAAGACCCGGGAAACATGGATGGGGTTGTAGTCACCCGAGACTTTGGCGTAAGTCTCGTTCGAGGCGGGTGCCTTGAGAAGAAGCGGAGTCTTACCACTAAGAGGGATAGCGTTCTCAAATAGGATAGGCTGTTCAATGGATGAGCCGTGACGTTCTAAGTAGTCAAGAACAGGATTTCCATGTGAAATGCCAGCCCTATATTCCACACTACCAATTTGGATGATT
Organism: Xylaria sp. Z50; assembly: GCA_037356035.1. NCBI lineage: Eukaryota > Fungi > Ascomycota > Sordariomycetes > Xylariales > Xylariaceae > Xylaria > Xylaria sp. Z50. Next base: position 366,999 of record JBAWJU010000015.1, on the reverse strand, counting down.
TCCTTGGTAGGAAGCTCAAGTAGGACTTGCCCAGTGGTTTCCACGGTGTTGAAAACAGTCTTATTCTTGAATGTGACAAAACTATGAAGGCGGAAAGTCAAAGTCTGGCCTAGCAGCTCAATGTCATTGTTGTCAAATTGGATCCAGTCCTTAGATTGCAACACCGTAATGTCCTTCGACGTAGAGAGGTGGACTTGCATCGGAGTTTCAAGTTTACGTTGGAAGGTGTTTTCATAATCGGTGTAAACACCTCGGTATAAAAACTGCGATGTGACCTCCATGACGGGCTGATTATTTCGAGAGATGGTACCGCAAACTTCCACCATCTTGCCGGATTCCTGGTTAATGACAGCGTTGATCTGAGCAGTAGTGTTTACCTCATCGCCTTTTTGTAGTGGCTCCGCACCAGGCATCATGCGGAACCCGTTAGAAAGATGAACAAGCTTTAGGAGATCACCGTCAATCTTGCGAGGGAAGATTGGCTTTGTAATCGCTTTCCACCCAACCACAATAGCAAAATCCATAGGTGCGAGCATGTCTTTACCAGGACGGTCGACAAACGCTTCGCCTGTATTACCAACAGCATGCACAAAGTCATTGATCTCGCTGCTAGTAATGGTTGTCTTACCACCGTCGAAGCTAGAGTGAACATTGTCGTCAAGGTCAAGCGGGTCATTACCAAACCATGCGCGCCAGTAGAACTCTTTAATGCGGTCGTTGCGACCCTCCATAACTTCATGAATAGGGGCATAACCGGCTTCTGGCTGGTAAACAAATCTGAGAGGTAAGGAGACAGGCTGGCCCAGAGCTGTGATGTCTTTGACCATACTGACGGTGATTTCCCTCTTACCATCAAATGTAACTTCGATCACGTCCTGGTAGTGATTGTGACGTGGTTGCTCACGCACAATGATAGAAGTTTTCGCCGGCTCATCAGGGTATTGGATCTCAACAAACAGCCCACGGACGGGCGCAAAGATTCGTTTCATGGGATTGGTTTGGTATTTCTTCCCCTGAACTACGACCTCTGAGGTAAAGAGGGCATGTCGCCAACCGCGGATCGGGCCGGCCAGCAGGGAGAGCCAGGACTCGACAGAGGGTAGTGTGGCAGCGGGGGACGAAGACAATCGGTAAGTAGTCTTTTGCTCGTCCTCGGAAATAACGAGCCCTTCTAGATCTGAAGGCACTTCTGGTTCGATGAGCTTACCACCAAAGTATTCAATTGTCGGGATTGAAGTAACCTTGCCTCCGTAGATGTCGTTCGTCAGCCTCGAGATGTGGCCGCTGTGGATGCCGTCTAAGATGTCTTTGATAGGCTCATCTAGTTTGGTTGAAAATTTAGCAGCCATGGGCCCTTGTAGAATACAGGTTCGACCGACATCTTGGCCAATGACTGCTTCTAAATCTTCCGACTGCCAAAGTGAATCTTTCTTGAAGAAGAACTCGAAGTTTTCATCTAAAGCGGGAACAAAAGTGACGGGCTTTTGGCCACGACGTTGGCAAAGGAGCAGAAAATGTTGCACATCTTGGGCGTTAATAATCTGGGTATCGGCCTCAGAATAGTGCCCCAAAATCTTCTCGATAGTGACGAATGGCTCATTAAGATCCGCGTAGTTTTGCAAGAGGGATGGTTGATTCGAACTGTTGGTAAATCGCTCCTCCAGGCGATGAATGAAATCACCTGTCAACTTTTTGTAGGAGGGATCAATCCAACGTGCTTCATGCTTAACATAAAGAAGTTCGACCATACGTCGCACTACTTCACCATAAGTCATATCCTCGAGGTCCACTGTCTGTCCATCTTTATTGCGGCCAAACCAGACCTTCTGAAAATCATCATTGAGCTTCTTGATAATGTAGTCGCGATTTTTCTTGAGCTCTGCCACACGTTTCTCTTTAGGCAAGCTGAATATCTTCTGGTCCATCTCCGCCCAGAATCGGACTCCTCGAGTTGCAAGCTTATGAATTGGCTCACCCATCTCTGATCTCACAGTGATGACGCCACCAGCGGGACCCTTGTAAGTCTTCTCCCATTGATCGTCGTCCAGGCCCTCTGCATCAACAATGGCTTGTTTAGCAGCTCTACTGGTGTGTGCTTCCTTAGCAACCATCATACGACTGCCGAAAAGGCAGCCGTCGAATGGCATTGCCGGATATCCATATTTCTTTGACCAGTCGCCAGTAAGGTAAGGATAAGTATCTTCTGCGCCACCGAACCCACTGCCGGCCACCAATATGATATTGTCTGATCGTCTGATACGGCCATACATTTGGAGAATTGGTTGGTGAAAATCTTCAAAGGAGTGATGCCCTCCGCCTCGACCACCGGTCCATTGTAGAATAACGGGGAACGTAGGGTTGGCTTTGGCGATGTTGATAACTGCTTGAATGGCTTCCAAGGAACCAGGTTTAAAGGATATATGTTTGAGACCTAAAGTCTCGATATACTCCTGAGCAACCTCGATAGATGGCACGCCTGCACCAATTGTGAGTCCCTCAACGGGAACACCCTCGGCTCGGAGTCGGCCAAGTAATGGTATTTGCCAGCCCATAGCTCTTGGGTTGACGTAAATCAAGTTAACAGCGATGCCACGACCAGCAGGAATAGCTTTTTCAATCTTATTCAATGCTTCCGACATCGTCTTGGCATTGTAATATCCGCCACCACCTAACTCAATTTGGTAGCCAGCGTTCATGGTTGCGGCCACGAAATCCCAAGGCACAGTAGCAGGGGTCATACCGGCGACAACGATCGGCGGTACGCCGAGTAATCTGCTCATTTTTGTGTCTACGTAGAGTTTGCCGGCAGACGTCTTGACGAGACGTGGGCCGTACTTCTTAACCCAATCGTCAGCATAAACAATTGCGTGTTCCTCGTCTCGGTCAAATAGCTCGGACTTGTACCCGATTTCTTGAGCGGAACCATCGACAGTTCCAGCAAGAATGACACGTACGCCCGTACCCTCCTTGTTACGGCTGGTTAAGACGCCAAGACCGGAGATACCGCCTGGCCCAAAGTCGAGCACATGGGTCGCTCCAGGGAATTGAGTGGCCTTCTCCCATTGCACCGAATCCCGCGTAATCATACGTACCAAGGACGGAACAATATCGCCTTGAACCGTATCCCTCAAATCTTCACCAGTACACGTATTGTAAACCGCGATTCCCAGCGATGAAACGTCTATCTGGATGTCACTAAGATCCTGATCGATAAGCGTAGTCGCATCGGCAAGATATTTGCTATGAAATGGGGCAGTGATTGGTAAAAATCGATTGACAAATCGGACCTTTCGTTCTGTGTGAGGTATTCTGGTTTGATCCAATCCTGTAGGAGCCTTGACTTTTCGTAATTGTAAATTAAGACCATACAGCGAGATGGGAGGACCAGTCACTACCATGTTTCTAGGGCTATTGACTAACGAGATGGCGATGTGGCGGTCCTTGGGGAGATATTGGTTTGTCGCGTCGATGTGCTTTTGCACTTCACTCTGAGGTAAATCACGAATACTCAACATAGGCGTCGGCTCACCTTCGCCATTGTCAATTGAGTCTCGCAGTGTACCTGGTGTTAGGGAGGTCCTAGGGAAGACTTGCTGGCTACGGGCACCAATCCAGAACAGAACTGTCAACGCATGGCTAGCGTATTTCTCGAACGATTCCCAAGAATCGGCTGCTGCAGTGGCTGCTGCAACAACCACACCTTGAGAATGGCCAGTAGCACCCTGGATGCGTTCTCGCAGAATGCCAGGATGAACACCTAAGCCCTTGCCGAGAATTTGGTAGTGACATAACTGCACCAATCCAATTAGAGGGAAGCTGACTGGCGCGGACACCAAATAGTCTGTATCCGGAGTAGCGTCAGGAGAACGCAGCCACTCAATCACATCAATACCTTTTGGATACAGCTTCTCTGCTCGAGGGTCCCGCGCCAGGTTATGAAGAAGCTCTGCTGATCTTATCACCAATTCACCGACAAAGGAAGGATAAGTCTCGTATACTTCACGAAGCTCGTCAAAGTACTCAACAATGTTTCCCTGTCCTCCGAAGATACTGTAAATACTTGTGTTTCCCTCATCAGCAGCCCTGAATAAAGCGGATTCATGAGGCTTTATCGCCCGGTTGGCGACGGAACGAGCAGCGTAGTAGCTCTTTACGACAGTAATCTGCTTCTCGAGGATACCGGGCAGAGTCTTAGCCAAAGCATGGACATCGTTGCCTCTCAGATACATACGCTCAAAATCGTTAAGGATGAGCTTCAAAACTTCTTCGTAGGATCCCTGAGCATCGTCTTCACCCTCTTCTACTTCGTGGGCCACAAAACCCATGTACCGGGCGACGAGCTCGGCCACTGATGATGGTTCGTCATCCTGGGCTAATTCGTCGGTCGGAGTAGGTAAACCGGCCGTGAAGCGATCTTTTAGTTCTGAGGCGTGGAAATGCAGGTTGGTTGGCACAAGAAACGAGGACTCAAGCGACCCGTGGGATATAGTTAGAGGTCTTAGAGAGGCAGAGGATCTAGGTGTAGAAACGCCCGTCTGGGGGCCCGTGTTTGTGCCGTACATTGTGTAGGAGTGTCGCGGTATTTCTGTCGTTGCCTAGGGCTTTCCGTCGTATACTAGATGTATATAGTTAGTCATCTATAAACTAGAAACATCACTTGCGTACAAATTCAGGACCGTACATTAATATTGTAATGATCTCCGTCGACTCAGCAAAGAGCTGGAGATTCTTCTTAAGGTGCTGTAGCGAAGAAATATGGTTTAGCCCCACCCAAACGGTGATAGGCAGGCTGAACGAGCGGGAGGTGATTCTATTAGAGACGCCGATGACTTGAGCGCCGGCTGAAGGCGATAGCTGGAAATGTAATGGACGGATGGATTATGTTGAAACAGGAACGCAGAAATGGCCTTATTTCATTTGTGAGCAATTATGTGCCAGGCGGCTAGATCTTGAAGTAAGTGGTATTGCAAGTTGGATTGACGAATAGTCCACAGTCGGCGAATGCTGGGAAGTGTGAATCCGACAGAGGTGGTTTGCAGTTCCTTGAAGCTGCATTCGCCTACACTAGATGGTTTTTTCCTAGGGAGCCACACTAGATGTATATACTTGCTTACGTAGGTACCTTGAGTTGTAGACACCAGCTCCAAGCCCTCGTGTTTAGCACCACATTAGGCGTGGTACGCTAGGGTCAGGGACTTCACAAGTTACTTAAGAAGGTACTTTTCCTCTCTGCCCATTATTTAGTCGACGTTCTGCTTCACACACATCCCTACACTAGGCAGACTTCTCAACATGCTACCCTGGCGGGTACACATTTCTCACCTACACGGAAAAGCCAAATTTTGTTGCTAGGCGGCGAAAAAAAAGGTCCATTTACTATTCTGCACCAAACAATTTTGCTACTTGTACATCTTGTTGGGGATTGAGTTGGAATTGGGTGCCACACCTACAACGTACACCCCTGTCAACGAGATGGGATCGACTAGGGAAGTTGAAGAATCCCCAATTCTGGGCAATTCTGGACCTTCTGGTACTAGTGTATGCAAGCTACGTACTATGTAGTACAAGGTAACCACCATGTTATCCCTACAGGGTACGTGCATAGTATGTATCTATACTTCATGGAGACGATGAATTCTCTTCATCTGTCTGCCTAGTGTACGTTGTTGTATGCTCGATGAGGAAAGGGGAAATAGAACTGGCTTGAGGAACTGGATTGGCGATTGTTGATTGTCGCGCCGAGCAGTCCCCGTGAGACGTGACTCAAGAGGTAGTTCCCTAAAACTAACGCCGCTGTAGGCATAGCTAACTATCGAACTCGAAAGTACTATGTAAGGGATAATTACCAGTTCGGTAAATTTTCAAATTTGCGAATGGTGATGTGTGTATCAAGAGACACAATACCGCCAATGTACTTGGATCGGTAGGGAGGCATCCATGATGCCATCACCCTGTCATTTTGCCCTGCACATAATTTCATCTGGACCTGCATTAATACCACCCAGGTTTCCGAGACGCGACCTCGTGAAAAAAAAAATGCAGCCACATAACACGAGCTGTCATTTGGCGCACTAATGCAGATATTCTCTCACAGCAACGAGAGGGGCAAGGATATATATTTCAGACGTGAATGGAATAGCTACACTACCTCTTGAATGTGGAAGATTAGAAAAAAGATAAGCCTAACCCTGTGGTGCGTGGATCAAAGACTCCGTACTTAGACTACCTAGTGTAGATAGGAGAGATGAAGTTATATCGATTGCTCTCCATACATACCTACTAGATGTAAATAATACACTCACTAACGAGCGTTACCAGGGGTAAAAGACTCGGGGTTCAAGTATAGATACTTGGACTACCTACAACATTGTATGTAGCTACTTGTGCACACAATGGGTGATGTGTAACAAGGCCCAATTTAATTTAAGACCTCCATCCAGCCCGTTCCACTGGAAACTACGGGACAGCGGCCGCCAAGCCGCCTTATGTACATGTACGTGAATGGAGGGCATGGATATTTGCTGTTTTCCATCGCGAAGTGTATCTGTTCAAGAATAAGAGCTATCTTCGAGTACTGCTCGGGCCTAAGTTCAGAGTTACTATGTATGTATTGTGTACATGTCGAAAGCCACGATACCATGACAGATCACTGACAGGTCCAGGCATTCCGGAGCCCTGTCTTCTACGCTAGAGTAGGGTACGCGAGTAACTCTTGTGCATCTCTACACTACAGATTAATGAAACAAATGATGCGAGATGAGGTCACGTGGAGAAGTCGGCTGCCCGGACAGTTGACCGGAACATTATGAGGTACCTGGTCAGAGTCTGGGCACTACAAATGGTTTTGCACTAGTGACAGACCACAGGAGATCGTTGAGAAATGGTGGATATAGGAGCAGGGTTGGAGACGAATCAGAGAGAGGGAGGAGGGGAGGGGGGTTGCCATGCAGGCTGATGCAGCTAAGTTACATGCTGTCTCCCGGTAAAACCGTCCCGACAGAGCTACCTAGTGTAGGAGCTACTTCGAGCCACTTTCACTGGAGCAACGTTCGATATGATTGGGCCTGCGCACAACAGACAGCCTGTGCCCCGGGCGCTGAGGGGCACGCCCCAAGTCCCATGTAACCAACCAAAACCCATAGATAAAAAAAAATAAGATTCCATGTTGACAATGAGTTCAACATTTGGGAACGCTGCTGCTTGACCCTTATGTCTGCCAGGAAACTGACTTCATTGACCTAGCGTGCGTGTTTTGTAAGCTGCATTAGATAACTCTGCACTACTCTGTACTACACTACTACTCAAGCCATACCACCCATACCACCCATACCACCCATACCATACCAATTGTCGTGGGAATCCACCCAAGGAGCACCAAGGAGCACCAAGGAGCACCAAAGAGTGGCAGTATAGGCAGTATAGCTACCTCCATAGTAATAACTACCTACATATGTACGTACCTCTTTACCTACAGTGTATTGACGTCGGGTTCGCAGTTCAGACTCGAGCGTCACGTTTACCCTACTCCCTCTACTCCCCTACCAATCTACACTACCTAATCTAGTATCTGCCTAGCTGCCTAGTGTACTTCTCGTCGAAGCGTTCTTGCCCACGTATTATTTCCTCACTTAATTCTCCAGTATCTTGTGCCGGAAAGAACGCCCGTACTTTCCAAGGATCCCAATTCCAACACGATCCTCGGCTCTACAAGCAACTCCCTTTAATAGACACATTTAATCGATTGTATTCAAATTTATTCAACTCGACTCGATAGCTTCTCCCATCTACTGCCTATCCCCTATTACTCCTGTTTGGTCAACGAACCGAGTCAGACTCTGAAGGCCCCGAAGTCTGAAAATACGACGGCGCAGCACCTCAGTACCCAGAGACTCTCTACATCGACGGTTCGAAAGGATATAGATACCCCCGACCGCTAGCCGTCGGGTCCGCCGCTCGTATATCCTCATTCGTCTTACGCGTACTCATTAACCTATTCCAACCGACTCATCACAATCAAAATGCGCCCCGAGGTTGAGCAGGAACTTGCCCATACTTTGCTCGTTGAGCTCCTAGCATATCAATTCGCGTCTCCTGTAAGATGGATCGAAACACAGGATGTTTTTTTGGCGGAGAAGACTGCCGAACGAATTGTCGAGGTCGGCCCAGCAGATACGTTGGGCGTAATGGCGAAAAGAACCTTGGCCTCAAAGTATGAAGCTTTTGACGCCGCCAAATCGGTTCAACGCCAAATTTTATGCTATAACAAGGACGCAAAGGAGATCTACTACGATGTAGACCCCGTTGAGGAAGAGCCAGAACCTTCTGCAAATACGGCAGAGAGCTCATCGAGCCAAGCGCCTGCCCCGGCTGCGGCTGCGGCTCCAGTCGCTTCCGCACCAGCGCCGAGCGCCGGTCCTGCAGCTGCAATTCCCGACAGCCCGGTGACGGCTATAGAAATTGTAAGGGCATTGATTGCCCAGAAGCTGAAGAAGCCGTTTCTAGAGGTTCCTTTAGGAAAGGCAATCAAAGACCTAGTAGGAGGTTAGTGTCACAGTTCTGGGACATTGCGCAGGAGCACTAACAGTGGTGTAGGCAAATCGACATTGCAAAACGAGATCCTCGGAGACCTAGGTAAAGAATTCGGTTCAACACCAGAGAAACCAGAAGATACCCCCTTAGATGAACTTTCGGCACTGATGCAAGCGACCTTTAATGGCCAGCTAGGAAAGCATTCTCAGTCATTAATTGCGCGTCTCGTATCGTCAAAAATGCCGGGTGGTTTCAACATCACCCTTGTGCGAAAGTACTTGGAAACTCGTTGGGGGCTCGCACCCGGCCGTCAGGATGGCGTTTTGGTTTTAGCTATGACTATGGAACCAGCATCACGACTACCTTCAGAAGCTGAGGCCAAAACGTACTTTGACGATGTGGTTCAAAAATACGCTTCTACTGCGGGTATCTCTCTATCGACTACAGCAGCAGCCGGACCGGCCGCCGGTGGTGGCGGCGGCACGATGATGGACCCTGCCGCCATCGACGCTCTCACCAAGGATCAACGGGCACTTTTCAAGCAGCAGCTTGAACTTCTTGCACGATACTTAAAGATGGACCTCCGCGCTGGTGACAAGGCCGCGCAGACAACCAGCGAATCGCAACAAATCCTGCAAGCACAGTTAGATCTATGGAATGCCGAGCACGGAGACTTTTACGCAGCCGGGATTGAACCTGTTTTCAGCCCTCTAAAGGCTCGTACTTACGATTCATCTTGGAATTGGGCACGTCAAGATGCTCTTAGCATGTACTATGATGTCATTTTCGGTCGGCTGCAAGTAGTCGACCGGGAAATCGTTAGCCAGTGCATACGCATTATGACCAAATCGAATCCCCTTCTTCTAGAGTTCATGCAATACCACATCGATAACTGCCCGACAGAACGTGGGGAAACATACAGGCTTGCCAAAGAGTTAGGCGAGCAATTAATCGAGAATTGCAAGGAGGTGCTTAATGTCTCACCTGTTTATAAAGATGTTGCTATTCCAACCGGGCCGCATACAACAGTTAATGCTCGTGGTAAACTGAGCTATGAAGAAGTCCCCAGACAAAGTTGCCGAAAACTTGAACATTACGTGCAGCAGATGGCAGAGGGTGGCAAGATTTCAGAATATGGCAATCGAACCAAGGTGCAAAACGACCTCGGGCGACTTGTAAAGCTCATTAAAGAGCAACATAAGATGTCAAAGACTGCAAAGCTTGAATTCAAAAACCTGTATGGCAATGTTCTCCGTTCTCTCGCCATGAACGAGAGTCAAATCTTGCCAAAAGACAACAGCAAAGCGAACGGCCTTGTGAAAAAGGCGGGTGTGAAAGCTAACGGTCAAACGAACAAAGGCAAAATGGAAACCATCCCTTTCCTCCACCTCAAGCGACATAACCTACATGGCTGGGATTATAGCAAAAAACTTACCGGCATTTATCTAGATTGTCTCGAGGAAGCAGCCAAGGCAGGTATCACTTATGAGGGCAAGTATGCGCTCATGACCGGTGCCGGTGCAGGGTCTATCGGCGCCGAAGTCCTACAGGGCCTCATAAGCGGCGGTGCCAAGGTTGTTGTGACAACTAGTCGATTCTCGCGACAGGTGACAGAATATTATCAGTCCATGTATGCCAGGTACGGCGCTCGCGGGTCTCAGCTCATAGTGGTACCATTCAACCAAGGCAGCAAGCAAGACGTCGAAGCACTAATCGAGTACATATACGATCCTAAGAGCGGCCTTGGATGGGATCTTGACTATATCATCCCCTTCGCTGCCATTCCGGAAAATGGACGACAGATCGACGGGATTGATTCTAAATCGGAACTTGCCCACCGCATCATGTTGACCAACCTCTTGCGCTTGCTGGGATGTGTGAAGACCCAGAAGTCTGAACGTGGATTTGAGACCCGACCTGCACAAGTAGTGTTACCTCTATCCCCTAATCACGGAACTTTCGGCAACGATGGTCTTTACTCCGAATCAAAACTTGGACTCGAGACTCTTTTCAATCGCTGGCATTCTGAGGACTGGGCAAACTATCTTACTATCTGCGGAGCTGTCATTGGTTGGACTCGTGGGACCGGTTTAATGTCAGGAAATAACATTGTTGCTGAAGGCGTAGAGCAGTTTGGCGTTCGTACCTTCTCCCAGCAAGAGATGGCTTTCAACCTCCTGGGTTTGATGTCACCTGACATCGTAGACATTTGTCAAAATGAACCTGTCTTCGCTGATCTCAATGGTGGTCTTCAATTCATTCCCGATTTGAATGACACTATGACACGACTTCGAAAAGACATAATGGAAACCAGCGAAGTCCGAGAAGCCGTCACCAAAGAAACTGCCTTGGAGAACAAGATTGTCCATGGCGAAGACTCTGAGGTGTTATACAAAAAGAAGGTCATCGAGCCACGAGCCAACATCAAATTTGACTTCCCGGTTCTCCCAGATTGGGAGAAGGAAATTAAGCCTCTCAACAAAAATCTTCAAGGCATGGTCGACCTGGATAAGGTGGTTGTGGTGACTGGGTTTGCTGAAGTTGGTCCCTGGGGTAACGCAAGGACCCGCTGGGAGATGGAAGCTTACGGCGAGTTCTCATTAGAAGGATGCATAGAAATGGCCTGGGTTATGGGGCTTATTAAAAATCACAATGGGCCTATCAAGGGGCAACCATATTCTGGCTGGGTGGATGCAAAGACCGGAGAGCCCGTTGAAGACAAGGATGTGAAGCCGAAGTACGAGAAGTATATCCTTGAACATGCTGGTATCCGTCTCATCGAGCCGGAGTTATTCGAAGGATACGACCCCAACAAGAAAATGCTACTTCATGAAGTATCGCTGGAAGAAGATCTAGAACCATTCGAAGGCTCGAAGGAAACGGCCGAGGAATTTAAGAGACAACACGGCGACAAGTGTGAGATCTTTGAAATTCCAGAGTCAGGTGAATACATCATCCGCATGAAAAAGGGTGCTACCCTTTGGATTCCCAAGGCCCTTCGGTTCGATCGTCTTGTTGCTGGTCAACTCCCAACAGGTTGGGATGCGAAGAAATACGGTGTTCCTGATGATATTATATCTCAAGTTGACCGTGTAACACTCTTTGTTCTTGTGTCCGTTGCAGAGGCCCTCTTAACATCCGGTATTTCTGACCCTTACGAATTCTACAAGTATGTACATGTATCTGAACTTGGAAATTGCATCGGTTCCGGAATGGGTGGCATGACTGCTCTCAACGGCATGTACAATAAGAGGAAGATGGACCAGCAAGTTCAGAACGATATTCTCCAGGAATCATTCATCAACACCATGGCGGCTTGGGTCAACATGCTGCTGCTTTCGTCCTCTGGGCCTATAAAGACTCCTGTTGGTGCTTGTGCTACTGCTGTCGAGTCTGTTGATATCGGTTACGAGACAATCATGGAGGGTAAGGCGCGTGTTTGCATCGTTGGTGGCTTTGACGACTTCAGCGAGGAGGGTTCATTCGAATTTGCCAATATGAAGGCAACAAGCAACGCCGTCGATGAGTTCGCACATGGTCGTACTCCACAAGAGATGTCCCGTCCTACTACCACGACACGAAATGGCTTTATGGAATCTCAAGGGTGTGGTGTCCAGATTATCATGACGGCCAAGCTCGCAATTAACATGGGACTTCCGGTCTACGGCATTCTTGCACTGACGACAACAGCAAGCGACAAGATCGGTCGCTCTGTACCAGCACCCGGTCAAGGTGTCCTGACCACCGCACGTGAGGCACCTGGAAAGTTCCCATCCCCTTTACTCGATATAAAATACCGCCGTCGTCAAATTGATCTCCGCAAAAAGCAAATTCTTAGCTGGAAGGAATTAGAGCTTGAGTATCTTTATGAAGAGGTTGCAGCAATGCAAGCTCAAGGCCACCAGTTTGATGAGAAGGAGTATACTGCAGAGAGGGCTAATCACATTGAAAAGGAAGCAGAGAGGCAGGAGAAAGAAGCTCTCCGAAGCTTTGGCAATAATTTCTGGAAGCAAGATCCGACCATCGCCCCACTACGCGGATGTCTGGCTACCTGGGGGCTGACGATCGATGATCTTGATGTTGCATCCTTCCACGGTACTTCAACCAAGGCGAACGATAAGAACGAATCTTCAGTGATCTGTCAACAACTCCGCCACCTCGGTCGCAAGAAGGGCAATGCCGTCATGGGCATCTTCCAGAAATATCTGACCGGCCACCCGAAGGGTGCTGCTGGTGCTTGGATGTTCAACGGCTGTCTTCAAGTCCTAAACTCTGGTCTAGTCCCTGGCAACCGCAACGCCGACAACATCGACGAAGTCATGGAAAAGTTTGACCTGATTGTATACCCAAGTCGGAGCATCCAGACGGATGGTATTAAAGCGTTCTCGGTTACGTCTTTTGGCTTTGGTCAAAAGGGCGCCCAAGCTATCGGTATTCATCCTCGATACCTCTTCGCGGCGCTTGACCAAGAGACATTTGCCGAATACCGAGCCAAGGTGACAGCTCGTCAAAAGAAGGCTTATAGATACTTCCATAACGGCCTTGTTCACAACTCCCTCTTCCAGGCAAAGTCGAACGCACCTTACACTGACGAGCAGCTCTCGTCAGTTCTACTCAACCCTGCTGCGAGGGTCAGTGAGGACAAGAAGACCGCCGATCTGATATATGCTGCGGATTTTGCCAAGCAGGCCGCCACGCCTCAAGTTGCGAAAACCAGGACTACCAAAGAAGTGGTTGAAGGTCTAGCCCGTAGCCTTGAGACCGGGAAAAACAACAAGGTTGGTATTGATATAGAAGATATTACTGCCATTAACATCGACAACGATACATTTGTGGAGCGTAATTTCACTGAAAAGGAAATCGCTTATTGTCGAAGGACGCCGAACCCGCAAAATTCTTTCGCCGGCCGATGGAGCGCAAAAGAGGCTGTATTTAAAAGCCTTGGTGTTGAAAGTAAAGGTGCCGGTGCGGCACTAAGGGATATCGAAATATTACCCAACGAGATAGGTGCTCCTATTGTCTCTGTAAGTTCGCGACCGGCTGATCCGCTCTCCCAACGTTGACTAACCGTCTCTAGCTCCATGGTGATGCAGCAGATGCTGCAAAGAAGGCAGGCGTAAAGGAGATCATCGTCTCTATCTCGCACTCCGAGACCCAGTCCATTGCCATGGCTGTGGCCAGCTTCTAAAGATCCCCGGCAACCTTATTAATTGGTTTTTTGTACGGTATGAGTTTGGCGTTTGGCCTTGTGGGTCTAGTGTTCCAATCCAGTGTGCAAGATGGATTGGTGAAGTAAGAAACGAGTAGAATTCCGGCTCAGGAAGGGTTGCTCAAGAATATAGCTGAAACAAAGAACGGTCATAGAGATGGTCGTGTTGTCCATAGGCATCAACAAATCTATACAATAGAGCGTTAAAATCCAATCCCCTAATAAGCTATTTTCATAAACGCTATTGCCTCGAAATCGAATAAATAAGGAGGTTAGCATGCCAACTTTATATCCCTATAGTATGGCGCTCAATCACCAGGTTCCTCGATAAACAGTTGACGTGATAGTGGGCTTATGAACAAATTACCTGCTCTAGTCCTGTTGGCATGTGAAATTTTGTTTCCCCGAAAGGATGGAGCAGAATATCTAGGTAAAAGTAAATACAGACCATGAGGTTCACCGTTACATAGATCATACACAATCTTTAACAATATTTACGTCATATACCCCAAAGAATTCATCAAGTGCACGAGTCGTTAGCTAAAGACGTGAGTACACACATTTATTCCTCCCATGTGACCTAACCCAGGAAAGTTCGGATACAGTCATCGTTCTATTTAATATGTTTGAGTAGTTTTCACACAAAGCAAGCACGCATTTTAAAATCAACCTTGTCTAAGTCGCCCGCTATTATATCATACAGCCCGGAACGGAAACACGGCGATCCGGTCAGAGAAAGTCGCCTACACTTCAAACCCATGAGTTATCCTTAAATACGCTGTCGCCAGCGAGGTAAAGTTGCATTTATTTCTTCTCTCGCACGATATAGAATACTACTCTCCTCACACAAGCCTCAACGTCTTCCCTCTGTGCTACTATTGCTTCCCAAACGAACCAGTCTCTGCGCCTGTTTCATCAAGACCATTCCTTCGTCGCAAGCGGCCCGCCTCGTCGTGTTCCCTATCCCATTTTTCTACCTCCGCGATTGGAACTTTTACCAACCGATGGGTGTTGGCACCTTGATCATCAATGTTTAAAATCTCCGGGCGCAATCGGTAGCCTTTCCATTTGGGCAGAGCGTACATCCAGATGACGTAGTAAATCGCGCAAAGGACAATCCTAGCAAGCAATGTCAGTTTTTAGCGTCAACAGTTGAGAGCAACAGGCAGTCCAACTTACACACCAACGCCCACCGCAGCATAGGTAGCATACCAAAAACTAACTTCACCGGCGTATGGACCCCCCTTTGGCGGAATCCAAGGCGTCGCAATGGTGTATATTTGTACTAGCAAGAAGAAAACAAGACAGACATCCCAAGCTTTGAAAGCTGGTCTTTCGCGATTCAGACGCTTCTGTCTATGTCGGATGATATAAACACCAATCGCCATAGCGACGAAGAAGACTCCATCTGGGTAGCTCTTCAGACTAACAACTATACATTAAAACAGATTAGAAAGGTTTATTCGGCTTACTCAGCCGCTTGCCAAGGAAATCAAGAGGTAACTTGCCAAATTGGAATGCATCACCTGCCGGAGGCGCAATGATGAAAATAACTGTAACTACCCATTTTAGTATGTAAGGCCCTATCGGCGTTCCAAAGGGCTTTGTTGAGACCCAAAACTCGGTGAATGGCAGTACGCCTTGCCTGTTCCCGCAAAACAGCATTTGATTAGTAACTTGCTTAGAGACGGGACAAATGGAATTCATTAAGCCCTACCGTCCGATCTCGCGAAGAAGTCGAGATTGGCCAATGAGAACAGCCAGAAGGTTCCCAAATGCGCTGATCAGAACCAATGCGTTCAAGGCATCCTGAGCGCGGCCCTCGCCGAACACAGAGGCAAAAAAGACGGATGCCGCAGTAGCTTTGGATTTGGCGAATGTTTCCTTAGGAACTTTTCCCGAGAATGAGCACCGTGACTATATCAGACTCGTATGAGGGAGGAGGCATACCGGCTGAAAAGTACGCAATATTACAGAGAATATACAATACTGAGACTACAGAGACGGAAATTGCGCCGTTTCGC
The DNA here is from genome assembly GCA_037356035.1 of Xylaria sp. Z50. NCBI lineage: Eukaryota > Fungi > Ascomycota > Sordariomycetes > Xylariales > Xylariaceae > Xylaria > Xylaria sp. Z50. Next base: position 351,237 of record JBAWJU010000015.1, on the reverse strand, counting down.
TTGAGCGTAGGGATGGGGTTCTTAATCTCGTTGACGAGGGCAAAAGCGTTGGCATATCCGCTAAACGCAAAAATGATATTAACCAGAGCGACCGATAGATCGTTTCCGTTTGTTGTAGTGCCTTCGAACGCGTTGCGGAAATTAGCACCGGGGTCCGGGACTCGAGGGACACGCCCTCCCAGTACGACGAAGCCCGTGATACTTATGCTGCAAGGGTCACACATTTAGCTCTGTAGTAGCTACATCGCCCTCCAAATCAATACGTACAATATGAGAGTGAGGATTTTAACGCCACCAATGATATTTGTTGCCCAAAGAGAGTATTTGTTGTGTGCTATAACGCCTGTGATTCACAGTATGAGATAACGCCCGTGTACTGGGAAGTGTTCGAGACTCACATATGGCGGCAAGAGTATAGGCTGCTACGGCAACACCTTTGACCTGCCAATCCGTTGGCGTTTTGCTATCACGGGTTAGGCTCAGTAATTTCCACTAATTATCAACCTCATTAGGGTCTTAGGGTTTTCAGGCGCAATGAACAGAAAATCTGGCTACTTACTGAGCCAATGCCCATAGATAGTTAGATAATACTAGTGACAAAAATTTGTGTAAGCTTCCATAATCGTCGGGTTTTTAAGACAGGCATAATACATACCAATCGCGTTGCTAGCGCTAAAGGAGAGGACAACCGAGTAGAACGCAAAAGAAATAGGGAAGAAATGTCTCGGCCTCGGATACGCCTGCTCGAGATAGACCACTTCAGATCCGGATCGGTTTGGGAAATAGCTCGCTAGCTCAAGGTAGACTGCGAAACCCGCGATCGCCAAGAATATGCCAATCACCCAGTAAAACAAAGCGAGGCCAATTGAGCCCGTTCTCGCTAGGATAGTGCCCGCTGTGTAAATAGGTAAGCTTTCATTCAGCATAATGCGGTGGTAGTACGGTCGGCCGGTGGTGATAGGATGTACACGTACGAGTCGAGAAGATGCCAGTGCCGATCATCTGGTTGACATTCAGAAATATGACCGTCGTCCAGCCAACGTGATATCCGAGTGGTGATTTAGATTCTACCGGCGCACCGACTGCCTCTTGGTAAGTCACCCCAGAGCCATTGTTTGCCTTGGCTATGGTGTAGGTGAGTTCGCCGTCATGGATCACTTCTAAATCACTAGACGAGTCTGAGCGTGTAGATGCAGTGACCTCGCTCACTGCGGGCCGCGCCCAAAACTTGGGAATGCCCATTTCGACAATCAGAGCCCCGCTGCAAAGGAAGGCGATTCGAAAAATGTTCTAGAAGGATGCAACTGGGAGGGAACATTGCGGCGCCGTAGGATGTCGGCATCTTATACGAGAGGACCATCAGATGATGGGGTACCCAAGCTCGGGGGCAAGGGTAGGACAAGATCGATACACATGATAATAACCCTTGTCCAGATGCGAGATTAGATGCGCGAGCTATCATGCCAAGACCCAGAATAGAGAACTTCCAAATGTAATGTTGTATTATTGCCCAACGTGGATGGAGCCAAGGTGAGCACGCAATGGGCGCCAATCTTTCGTTACCAAAAACCACGCGGTCGGGGATGCAACAACGATAAAAAAGCGTACGTACTGAGCTGCTGAATTAATTTTACTGCGGCTGAGTCTAAGATCAAAACATGAGATTCGCAAGGCGAAGCGATATGAGGTCATCGGCCCATGCGATTGTATAATACGTGGTGATCGTTCAAGATGTAAGTACCTCCGACCCGCCCGTCACCCCAAGAGATAAAAAACGTAGAGTAACATTACCAGCTTCCCGGATCACGTTAGCCCGCAGCATCTGATATACCAACACCTGACATTATCATAGCTTGGCCGCTAGGTAGAGAGACTGGTGCAATGGAATAGTTTCATATATGAACTTAGTTCTGCAGTATGCTAAACATTTCATATTGTATATACTATTAAATCTGCATATGTATATAGTGTACAAAACCTGGATGTCTGCACGATGGTGTTTATCATTTAATTTGTCGGATTTCAATATATTGATCATTGACATCGGCGCTTCTTACCATTAAGAATATCGTTTCGGAGGAAGAAGACGGAAAGGGGCTGGTTATTATACCTGGTTTTAATTTCGTTGCTTAGCTTAGCAAGAGCATGGGAAGGCAATATTATCCCGTGTACTCCCTCGTGTTACTAATCATAAAAGTAACTTTATGGTTGAAGAACCTCCGACACTTGTAGGTTTATCAACCATATTTCTATATGCTAGTAACGACCGCGTGCGACGTTTTATCAACCAAAGTCAACATTGTTGGATCTAACAGTGAGCTTCTACCATTCTAGTATTATGCATTCGAAAGACGCAACCCGAGCATGCATGCGATACTCCGAGGGTTCCCAGATCTCCACCGTTGTGATACATGCAGCTCCCCATCTGCGGAGAAGGAGAGTCACGTAGCCAATAGATGGCGTTCTTAAACTATCGTACAACAATAAAGTTAAGACCTGCTGAGCTTCCTCCTAGGTCATGATCTGCTCCTACGCGAATACCAAATACCTGATCACTAGATAGTTTATGCCGTCCTAAATTGGCTCCGTGTAGATCAAGGTTTACATGTGTGTATATGGCTGATACAAAACATGGGAAGCCGACCAGCAGGGTATCAGTATTTTGCTACACTCTAAAACGAAGGAGTGCTGCTACACGAAAAGTCAAGGATTAGCCACGGTGAGTTACAGCCCTTCGCGTGATCAAGTCAGCGTGAATTTACACGATAAAAGGGCCTTAATCCTGCCTTGACGTATAAATTAGACCCAGTCACACGTCTATGTATAAGATCGAGTTTAATGTGCCACAGCATGGATGTCCGGCACGAAGTCCTATAGCAAAGGTTAAATGTTATCGAGTCGGAGACCTAACCATTGGAAGTCGCCTCTATATAGTTAGTTAGAAGGAACTTCAGCATTATGTGAGGAAGGCCGTTGATGTAATGACCGCAACAAACTTTTAACAATAAAACAAGCCAACAGCTCACTGTAAATGTACGTGACTCGTAGGGTAAATAGGGGTGGATATATTTGAAGCCTTTCGGTTCCCGGGAGGATATATATTCAAAGCCGACGGAGAGCTTGCACTATAAAATATGCCTTAATTCAAGATGATGGGCGAGCATGCGCTATTAGTTAATAGTTATAGACCCAGGTGCACAATCTAACTAACAGCGGCACTTGCTTTACCTTGCAGAAAACGGGTTTCAATTTTATTGCGCTTCATTTAGATCTACTATTTTCCATTATACAAATATCGTTATGCCTATTTTCATAATGTCATAGAAAAGTGCTTCAACACTTGCAGCTACCGTGAATAGAACATCGTTACACCGACTTCCCTTACCCATTGCGGTCGATCTTGCAGCTATGGTTTATACTGGTATAGGAACTAAATTAGGTAGATTCTCCTGTCAAGTAATCTGATATTTTTTATATCCAAGTCTGAGACTAGAAATATTTGGTGCGTGTGACAATCTCTACCTATAGCTAGCCAATTCTAACAAGCGGTCCGGATCCGAGCTAAAATGGGAATAACACTCATGTCGTGAGATCTGCACACTAGTGATATATTATGTCGATTAAAATATAGATTGTCTTATACCACAAGAGCGATATAGTGCTTAGAAAAATAGGATTGGTTTACGAATGATTTCCCAAGGCACCAAAGATTTTTCAACTGCTCCGAATAGTTTGAAATGACATAGAATATGATTCCTTAGAATTTATTTACGACGGCTCTACCCTCACATCTCGTTACGACCCTAGGCGCAGACATTTTCATTCAAGGAGCCTCGGGGAGCTACGTTGACGTTGTAGAGTTCAATTACCGATATCTCTGTGTATATTATTGAAGTAAACCACCATATCCACACACATACGGTGTTATTAGATGATCACGCATGCGAATATAAGCTGATTCGTATGCTTCTACATGGCGAATCTTTGGTATCTCAAGGGGAATCAATTTGGGGGGTTAGGGTAGAAAATTCCACATTTAAGTATTATCTATCTATGTTATTAAGCTTCCATATTGTAGTGTTGTTCGAGGGGGTAACGCCATACATATTACTCCTTCCCCTCGACCCCATTATTCTCATTGGCTACACCTATATGATTTCACTCCAATATATAGACTTAGAACCCCAGGGCTATCACTTGAGGGCTTCAGGAGACTCCCTAGTGTGTTTGACACCTTGGAAGACTATTCATAATTTGAAGCTATATCCTACGCCCTACACCGTAGCACTTGTTAAAGAGATAGAGAGGATTTATTATTGATAGTCCGTATATAATGGTCATAGATGGTCAGGAGCTAGACATGACTAAATTATATTCTCGATAATGTTGCATAAATAATTCTGAGCCGTACATATGTATAATATATTTTTTATTTGCTCGTTATCCGCATCTAACCCAAAATCCTCCACAATAGGAAGTCAATTCAGATTGTAGCGTAAAGAGTAGCTCATAACCAGAAGACTTTCAAGAAGATGTGTACTTGATTACTATCTCATCTATCTTATAGTACTGACCTCATGCTTCTATATGTAGGAGTATGGCCTTTGCTACCCTCTTCCCAGGCACACTGCATAGAACCTTCTATCAACAAACCATCAAAGGACATTTACTACAGGCAACAGGTTCCTGCAGCACAATAACCAACTCGTAGTCGAGAGCAGGTACAATATTCTTTATTTTCCTAGGCATTTATATGCAGCAAATATAGAACTCTCTCTGTCTCAAACACATACATAGATATATATCTTATTACGGCACAGTGGTGTACAATTTCTCCACCCGCGAAATCCGTCGGAGCTGGTGTGGAACCTTTTGGAAGAATTGACATTTTAAACCTGCCACAATACACTGGTAATTACAGTTTATAGAAGCGAAGTATAAGAGGCAATTAGTTTCACAACACGTATTTATATATTTGTCCTCGGAGAGGAATGCCCGTAGTGCTATCGATATATTTACGGGTTGATGTTGATATCACACTGCTACTTCGAGATGGGTTTTCTTTTTCCGCCTACAAGATTGGTGCACAACAAAAACTAATAAAAAAGAAAAACTCTATAAGGCATCCTAGTTGGGATATTTGTTTCCAAGAAGGGATTAATGATTGAAAGAGGATAACGTAAGACTTTCACAGGGAATAGCGGCCCCAGCCCTAGGCACACGGGCTTTTAAGTCTTGGTTTATGTTCACTGAAAAGCTCCCACGTGGTCGAGAATTGCGGCAAGGGTGTCACAGCTCCATGACGCAAAAACAAAGAAGTTCTTGTATATAGTAATAGTTAGTTACGAGGTTTCCGACAACTTCGTGCATCAACAAATGTCATATCATACCCCCATACTAGCAGCCCCGACAAAGGGACAACAGAGAATGGCTGACATTGGCATCGCTTGGCAAGTGCCGGCAGGTTGGTTGCACAACTTTTAGTTTGACAAGAGATCCCGTGGCGAAGAGTTGACTCTTGCTAAACTCAGAGCCGACGTTGTACGATCGCGGCAGTACTATAAGTCCTAGTGGCATGCTAAGACACGCTAGAGGAGGTATTCCTAGTCAGTGCTGGGGCACTTGTTGTACATGGTAGGCAATGATTGGTGGCGTTACGGGAACTAGGCTAGGTCAAGGGAACGCTTTGTGTCAAGGCTCCATGTAAAATTGAGATACCATGTTAGACGCCAAAAGTTTTCATAGCATCTCCTGATGGCACAGTTGGTAGCGCGTTGGACTGTAATTGAAATTTGCTGTAAATCCACAGGTCGGGTGTTCGAGTCACCCTCAGGAGAATGGTAATCTTGTTCTAGAGTTGTTCTTTTCGCCAAAACTCTCTTTTTGTTTCTCGAGAGTTTTGCTCTAGATGTCGTCTTCTTGCTATTCCGACTTACGTAGTAAAATACTAATTACGGCGTGGCTCAGAGTGGGTTTGGCCGATCTCCGATGTAAGTTGCCGAATGACATGTCAGATGATGACAATGTTTGTTAGGTGATTTCTATTTTATCACCTACGCCGACGGCCAGCGGAAAAGCATATACATCCCTGCGACCAAGCCAGAATCAATAAGAAAGAAAGAAAAAGGGACCGATTGTGCAAGGCTGCATCTGTCTGTAAGAGTGGTTCCGAGCGAAGGAGTACCTATCGAGATGCACCGAAGGTGGAACCACAAAATCCTGGCTTGCTTCTATCGTACGGCGCCGGATACCGGATTTATCGAAAAAGAATGTGCCCGGCCCGAGATGCAGTGAGATTCTTAGCTTACTTATTACTACGAGTAAATAAGTAACCCTCTACCTATGTGCGGTGTAATCTTGTGGCATCCATGGTGCTCCCCATCCTGTCTGACTGTGCTATTATCTAATTGCTACTTTGACTTTTAAAAGCTATTCAGCAATTGACTAAGTGGATTTTTACGCGTTGTCCAAGTGTGATCTAGACTCGTATTCGGACCCGTTACATACACCCTTGGTACCTAATATGGAGATAGGATGGAGATAGGAAAGAGTCTGCGAGATCTTTGAAGTTGTCACCACTATACTGTGCACACATGCGGGCATAGGGCACAGCAAAGAATTTGATAAGCCGATTTGAGGTACTAGAAATGAAGGGCTGGACTATGATTTAGCTATCTAGGTTAGGCGTTTCTAATTATTGAACAGTATTGAAAACATGTCTGCGCTAGTGACTGGGCTAATTCTTGGCAAGCACTATTCTCGAGCCTCTGTGAACTAATCCGTTGAGATCTACGTTGATAGGATTTTTGATGACGTTAGTAGACAATGTTATAACAATTGTCTCCCTGTACACGCTTGATAGCCAATGTGGATTTGTTCTATGTAGTTTACGTATATATGTATAAAACTTTACATCTAGCTACCTAGGTAGGCTCGAAGAGGAAAAAAAAAAAAAAAGGAAAAGAGGGATAGAAAAGAGAGGCCTAAGTCTGTCGGTCCCAGCATATCCATGTTTTGACTACAAGGGCAAACAAACAAGACGGTGAGGCCGCTTAGTCGCTAAATAAAGTCAGCAATGACTTACATATATTCGATAAACGCCGATAGGATATGGCCATTCGCCTTTACTAAGCTGCGGACGTCGTCTATTTTCTGCACGACCGGCACTGCCGCCTACCCCGGATCAGGATCTAACCTAAATGTTAGCGACCCGACTGGTCGCTTTCATAACCTAGCGCTAATCACTGACATTAGTAATCACTTATTCCATCATTGCTCGATTCGGTTTCATGGTACTGGGCACGTTGGAATCTTGGGACTACAAAAGGGTTGTGGAGACACGAGTTCCATACGATATACACAACCAACAACCCCTGGGCTTCACATGGACCCTCATAGAATAGATACAATGTAAATCTGAAAATTTCCAACTCTGATCTTGATAGGTAAGGTGCGTGCTATTAAATGGACTAAAAACCGATGTTAGGAAGAAAATATAGAGGTGCAGATAAATAAATACCTAAGACTAACATTACCACTAGTGAGTTCACTGTACACTTTACGTTTGCTTCTTCGGTAGGTATATAAGCTAGCTGGGCTACCCTAGTGCACACCTGGAAGGCAAGGAATGGGTTAACTGTATCAAGGTGGCACAGTCGAGTCTCTTTTGGTCAGCATTAATGTACGAGTAAGCTCAGTTATCTTGATTGTATGGTAGTGAGAAGGATGTGGTAGGAGGGGTTTTCAAATAAGTAGATAAAAGGATCGATCAATATTATATTCCAACACTGCCATCAGTCTCTACTATCTGATTACGGCATTCTTCTATCTTTTGTGCCAGGAAATTTGAGAATATGATGATGAGGCTAGCTGTACTATCCGTATTGCCTTTGGCCGCGGTGATTTCAGCATCTCCAGCGCCCACGAGTAATACTGGTGATTCCTTGAGCAGTTTCACCCTACCAAACATCAACACCAACTACAAATCCAGGGCCGCTGCTATTGATGTAAAACGGAAAGGCTGGCTGTATGGAGGATACCCAATCGGTGGTGCTTTTTATCCTACCGGGGACCTTGCAAACGAAACAATATCTAAACAGCAGGCACAATGGTTTCCCGTTGTAGTAGAGCACGCCAAGTTGATTGCAGAAGAATCGATAGCTGCACTAGCCGGTATCATCGCGGTACGTAAGCTCTATCTAGTAACCAAGCGTTGACTGAACATATATCTAGACAGGAAATTTCTCCACATTGGATGATTATACGAAGACATATGTGAATCAATGGAACATGTCCCTTCCTCGTGGCCCCATGCTCGGCATGCTCACGAACTATACCGATGACAGGTTGTTCTCAATGATGAGATTAGTGAGTGAAAAGTGACTTTTTTTTTTTTTCCTTTTTGCCCTAGGGCTTTAGGAACCCTCGATCACTATAATCCCGTAACTAGGAAGAAATTTTAACTCGAGTGTTGCTATTAGTCTGCTACGCCATACAAGATACAGCGTGTCCAACGCCATGACAAATTGTTGTTCCCGGTTGTCAACGCCCCTTCTATTACGGGTGGACTTTCTCTACGAGACCTACAGACTCGAGGCCGGCTTTTCTCTACAGACTTCAGTCACCTCAAGGTATGTTTAAAACTATATGCTGAATTTAAGAGTCTTCCATCCGCTTTCTGTGGACCATGATGAAGCCTAACTATTTACAGTAAGTATTTCTTCGAATATTGTCCAAGGAAAGAGACATTGTGGTGGTACTATTGGTAGTTTCCGAGACAAAAAATTAATATATTCTAGGTTAGTATTTCGTATGCACATCTCCCCTTTTCGCTTGCCTTGGGGCCTGATTACAAGATTGCTCCCATACACTTTGCAAAAATTAACGACATTATCTTTATCATTGTAAAATTAATTGCTAATCAAGGTCCCTAAAAGCGATCTTCCTCCGAGTGGAAAGTACGGTGCTGGATGCCAGGCCTACTTCTACGTAGATCAATCCGGTGACTTCCTCCCTTTGGCCGTCAAACCCATCGTTAAGGGTAGAGAGAAATCGGCTCTTGTTTATACCCCTGAAGACGAACCAGCGGATTGGTTACTCGCCAAGATGCTACTGAATCAGAATGATGGCTATCACTCTACCTGGGCTCACGTGGGCCAGTCACATTCGGTAGCGGAGATCACGTTTCTTGCTGCGATCCGGAGCCTCAGCAATGACCACCCAGTCATGGGCATTCTCAATAGAAGTACGTCTTGATTTCTATTTCGTTGCCACACGGTAGCTCCGCTCACCACTACTTAATAGTCGAAAAAACGCCCTGGGGTGTTCGCCCGAATCTAGAAATTGGCCTCAAGTCAGGAGCTGCATTCACCGGCCCTCAATATTATCCATGGTCTCCTGACGCTGCTCGAGATTATGTAAACCAATTGTGTGCGTATTGGAACTTCCATGGCTGATCCATTGGCCTCATCGCCCCTGTGCAATCTGGCGAGTTCTATATGTTGTACCTAAGTATCTCGACTAATATGACGCAGATCTATCTGGTGAATCGGCCGATTTCGAAAGGAACTACTACCGTTCGGAGTTCAAGAAGCGCGGCTTGATTGACAGCTCCTTCGGGCCTAAGCTTAAATCGTTCCCATTCTACGAAGATACGAGTGTTGTTACCGAAGCGGTCCGAGATTTCATGGAGACTTTCATCAACTCATACTATCCTAATGATAGGGCGGTAACTCATGATATAGAACTACAGGCAGTAAGCTACCTGTGGTCATTCTCTTCCTGCACACCCGCTTGCGCAGACACGAATCTCTTGCTAGGGCGACGAGCGTGTCTCAGGAACACGTAGAAGTCCTTAAACATAGTAATTACTGACTCTAGCGAACTATAGTGGCAACGCGAGACTGCAGCCGCACGGGTCTATGACTTCCCTCGCATTAACACTAGGTTAGTATGCTCTGTCTCATTTTGGTGTGTCTGGGGCTGGCTGATAGGGGTTGTCTGCTCTGATTACTCATGAAACTCCACAACCCCGGAAGCTGTTACTATTCTTTATCCTGAATGGCAATCACTGACTTTAAAATTTTCAATAGGCAAGCGATCGCTGACGTCCTCACACATCAAGTCTACCTTAGCGTCATTGTGAGCAACGTCATGAGCACGAATGGGATCCATCTAAACTCGATGTCTCTGTACGTGCTAAAACCCTTCGTACCTAGTCTCTTAGCCCCTTTGTCTCGTGTAATATGGCTGGTGCAATGATATTATACCCAGATATCTTGACTAACATATTTCTATAACACAGTCCCTTCGCCCCAGCTGGCTTCCTACAGCCTATCCCGTCTAAAAAGGGGCTTACGGAGAAGGATCTTAGTACGCATTTCCGAGTCTTTTCAATCACTCTTCCTCACCACCAAAAAAAAGAAAGTCAATCAATAATAGATAAGGGATAATGTCTAACATCTGAGCCGTATAGTGTCATTCATGCCGACACCCGAAGGCGCCGTCGTGAGTAATTCTCGGAGTTATTTTGTTCTTGTTCTGGTTACTTTGAGAGCAGAAAGGCTTCGCATTGGGCCAAGTCTGTAGTTTGGAAACTTCCAGTTGTCTTAAAACTATCCAGATCGTGCTCAAAACGGTAATTACTGACCCCGAGTGTTGTAGTGGCAGGTCTCTACGTACGTCGTCGGCCATCGTCCTATGTGGCGAGACACCAACGAAACAATTTCTCATCTTTTTGATGATGAGACCTTTCTAGCGAAAACAAACCCCAAGACACGGGCTGCGGCTACGAAATTTAAGGACACTATGATGAACTTTAGCGTTGAAGTTCGCGCTCGTACCTTTGACGAAGAGGGCCTCAACCGGGGCATGCCGTTTCTATGGGATGCCCTCGACCCTAATTACGCTCCTTACTGGGGTGTTATTTAGTGTGACTGAAAGGCTATGAGAAGGAAACCCCCGTGAAAGTAGAATGGGGAGAAGAGAAAAAAAAGTGTACGAAGCGAGTCTAATTCAACAGTCGGATGCTGCTGCTATCTATACAATTGTCGCTGAGGACGAAGGGTGTCACGATCCGACTGCCACGATCTTTGGAAACAAAGAGTGTCTTTGTATATAGCAGTAGAATAGCTCCGAGGATGCTCCGGAAGCCTCAAGCATCAAAAAGTGTCATATTATACCCCATGCTAGCAGTCCTAACAAAGGGGCACGTCGAAATATCTATCCCATGCATATAGACATCCGATATATGGGATCATCTAGATCAGGAAGAAGTCTGTTCGGCCGTACCGGCTACTAGTCATACTTCATATAATAGGCAAACGGTGTGTGCTTCTAGTAGAAAAGTAATTAATGCCTGGCACTTTGCCTTTATGTGGAACCCGAGGAGTTATAGACATGTTGTCACTAAGTTCCCTTATTGGAAGTGTTCGCTATGGGGTAAGAAAGAAACACTTGGAGGTGGTTGGTAGCTATAAGGTTTTATCAACCGTTGATTCCTAAATCTTTCTTATATATCATGGGGCTTGGATATTAGTATAATAAATGATGGTTGATGCATAGTAGGTTGGCGTTATTGAAGGGTAGGAAAAATGTGATCTCAAGTATTAAGCGACCGATGTTCGCTGACGCATGTCTCACATGCACGAAGAAGTCTATCAACCTTGCTGCACTTGCGATAGTTAGGGACGATCAGTATAGCCTAAACGCAGACAGCAACCTATATGGCCCAGGTATTACCACGGCCTTCATATCCGCAGCATGTCTCTAATACCGTATGAGGGCAACCTCGAAGAGTGTCTAGATAGGGGGTCGTTCGTGCATTATGGTCATAGCGAAGGGGAAATGATCGCTCGCATCGCGCTCACTCTCCGATACCGTAATTTAGGCTACAATTTGGTGTGCCCATCGTCGCATCGCCAACCTGGCCTCTAAACAGTGTTCGGTTGGTGCACTCTTGTACCATTTGGCTAGAAAGGCCGGGCGGGCCCTGTGACCAAGGTAAGCGCACACGGCGACTATTCATAGAATTAGGAGATGAGGGGCTCAACGAATGGTAGAACTAGGTGAGATGCGACTAGATGAGAGTTGAGATGTAACAAAAGCCTCAATCTGGTAATATTGGTGCTTGTGGTTTGGTATTCGTGAATACATTTACTTTGGGCGCAAGAAGTCCGTGTCGGAATTGGTCGCGATACCCTTCACAGGGTAGTGTTCGGTATCGCGATGTTGACTATTCAGGTACCCCCGTGGTCATTGTGAGCCCACCGTTATCATACGATACCATTAAAAACGATATGCAATGAGCAAGTATTCGAATTATGTTTTATCCCGTAAATATAGCTATCTACCTAATGACTGCCTAAGAGGACGTAGCCCTATTCTTCGCATAGATAGTCAGTCAGTACCGTTATAATCTGCGAAAATTTTGACATAGCGGCGAAGCTTAACGCAATTGGTTGCCTACCAGTAGGCAACAAGGCTTCTGGACGGTCTAGTAAGAAACAAATACATCCTTAGGAGAAAATAACAAGCTCCTACTAAACCGTCACAAGGCGACAATCAGAGATCGGACAGTGTGTACCTCTCCGAAACCAACAATATCCTCACTAACGTCCTTGTCTTCCCCATGACGCCAAGAGCCATCCTTCCAACAAGCTCACGGAGTTTTCGGCCTTGAGACTAGGGCTCTCAAGAGATATAAAAGGGTTTTTTCGGCATCGAGAAAATGATTATCATTCTCTAGAACGCTTCCGCCTAGTGAAGTCCTACCTACATCATCTCGGCCTCGATTGTCATTGCCGTTGTCAAAGTAGTTCCGAACGAGACGCTCCGAACCGAACGCCACACTGGCACGCGTTTGCTAGTTTAAATCGTTGTCATCTAGCGTCATTGATTAAAATCTATCTTTGGCATCCTATTCACCGATCTCAAATATGTGATGTACACTAAATGAGAGGGATAAAAAGCTTAGTCAAGCTGCGGGCCCAACGTGGCGGATAGCTATAGTTTGCGTGGGTGGATGATCCTCGCCGAGAACAAAAGCTATGCTAGCTCATAAGTCGAGGCGGTAGTCGAAGGTTTGCGGTTGGATCGGAATATCTCCCATTACCTCCTATTTTTGCCGGCGATCCGAAAAAAAAAAAAGTTCTTTGTCTTCCTTAGGATGGTGTGCGCTACAGCTACAGCCCAGGTGGGGAGAAACATGCCGGTGGCGTTTGCAAGTCCCTTTTTCTAGTTGTGACTCCTTACCTGTGTAAGTTGATAGGGGATAAACATCATATCTGCCCTTGACACCTACGGCGATTGTTTCAGGTTCCCTTCTTCTCCCTTTCTAATTTTTTTTTTTTTTTTTTTTTTTTTTTAGAATCACGACAGACGCCATGGAACTCGCGAATGTTTCCCAAAAATTCAGTCCAAGGACAAAATGCGGGGACTTCTAAAATACGGCATTGTAATAGGGTTGACAAGTACCAGACAGCGCGCGGAAAACTTCCGTCAACGGAGCCAAGACGGTGCCACCCGTTTATTCATACCCTAGTCTGGTATGGTATACCCTAGTTTGTTCTGCCCTGTCCTAGACTAGTCCAGACAATGTGTCTAGGGTCTCCTGGCTCGTGGCGAAAGGACTGTAATTGTCCTTGTTGTGGTTAGGATACCTACAGTATCGATCCTGACTTTCTAACGCACGATGACGCTAAATAGTGTAGTGTAGGCAGATAGATTTAGTCCTCATGAAGGACACTAGGCCACGACTGTATGCTACTTGGTAGGTGCACAGCAGTAGTGTAGGCAGATTTCCTATCCTCCTCCATCTAGCATCTAGGGGTAATTCCAAATCCTTTCACAGGACAGCCCTTCGCGTCTCCTCGAGTAAAATTTCCCTATCGGGGCAAATGATGTCTCCGTTGAGACAGGTCGCGATCTGTCATGTAATGTAGTATGCGTCGAGAGAACTGATCTCATCGCTTATTATACGGTACGGTATACTAGTAGTGCTAACTGCATTTCCTGGAGCAAGTAGGTAAGTAATATAAGTAGATGCTCTACCCAAGCTAAAGTTAGATACCTGGCTGTAGCCTGCATCTTGAAATATGTGGCATCGGGATCTCTGTTCCGTATGTTTATGATGTGTGGTAGAAAGTAGAGTACGACTTTTCCCTTGTTTGGGGCCTAGACTACCTGGGTAGTAAAACCACATAGTACACCAGCCAAATCGTAAAGACATACTCAACCAAGTGTACCGCTACTGGGTATTACAACAAGTAGAAAGGGTGAGCGGCTCTTGGCGTGAAGTTCCTCCGATCTTACAGCGCCTACATATTTGATAGGCTGCATCCCGGTGTAGACCAGGGTCTACACTAGTACGACGTTCTGCCACGCGCTTCATCGTCTTCAGCTTGCTACGGTGACATCCTGCCCCATGCAATGCTACACAAAAGCACGAGGGTTTTGCATTAACGATATTGGCTGTCAATAGTTACCATATATCCGACGCACTGAGCACACAATACCTTTTTTTATGTCTCCTGCATCGACATGCAGTAGGATTTGATACAGGCCACATGACGGTCAGGCAGCCCTGAACTGTAACCTGCAGATAGTCCAGTCTCTGTATAAGCCCGCAGGTAAGAAGAGCAGCTCGATTCCTTTCGAGTTCCCCTCTGAGTTCCCCTCTCTAGTCACTAGAGGTATGGACAATGGGCAGACTTGTACAGTACATAGTACATGGCTTCTTGGCGTGAGGCTGAATTGCGGCCCGCGTCTACACTACACGCAATGGAGTCTAGTGTGCTATAAGTATGTGCGGACGTACATAGTATGCCTCGGCTGACAGGTCCGAAGCCAACTCGTGTATGGCTCCTGTCCGTTGTGGCGTACTCTGAATAAGTTTAGCTACCACAATCTGTACACTACGTGCGTACTATTATCGATGTGTCTAGTAGTTTACCTAGTACTAGCACAGTGGTCCCCCATCCCTTGCGCCAGCCAACCTGCCAAATGCGTTTGAGTATGGTGTGTAGACTAGGGGGGCATAACTGCAACTCCGCCGTTGAGCTGAACACCTAAACGGGAAGGGGATTTCCCCCGCACAGCAAGCAGATAACACTGCTAGGGGATGCTGGTCCGAGATAGCCCGTCCCTGTCAAGTTGACTTCTCCAGTGTCAACCCTAACCTGAATAAGAGCCTTCTTAGCGAGAAGTGTTCCACTATCTTGAGAAAGCACCTATAGCTGTCACTGGAGCCGTTGATCCCGTTGATCCCTGGTATGAGCTAAATCGGACGACATCGGCAGGGACTAAAACATCCTGGCTCCCATCATACATCGCGCGCGACGTTGTGACTAACGCGCGTTGCCCGTAACTCAAAGACAGTACATAGTAGTGTGGTAGTGTGGTGTAGGGAAGGGGGTGGTCTTGTAAGGTAGATGCAGATTGTGGCTGAAATCGCGGCAAGAATGGACTTAGCGTCTTATTACCTGCAGTGATTACCCTCCGGATATTCTACTAGGATTTCAAAATAGTTTCTTCAAGCAAAGAACGAATGCATCTGCCGACGTTGGCCCTCTTGTGTACGTTTTAAACAGATGCAGGATGGCGCCACTGCAGTCATCAAGGTGTGCCGACGCTTAGTTCTTTAGATGCTTGTTCTTGGCTTCTCCTTAACCGTCCCTCGTCATTATTGGACTACTTATACTCGCCTTCGGCTTCACAACGGCTTCACAGCGGCATTACATAGTCCGACTAAAACTAGTTTAACTTCACACACACTTCACTCTTCTCACAATGACCGGACGACAGGCAACAAGAACGCGACAAAAGTACAAGGACAGTTGTACGCATTGTGCTGGGGCGAAGGTTAGGTGCAGCAAAGAAAAACCACGCTGTACACGATGCAATGAGAGGGGCCTCGAATGCTCATACGGTCTCTCTTATCGCTACGGACGTCTTCCGGCTCGTGCTAAGCTGAGCGCCGCCGGCTACATCGACCAGGTGGCTGTGAAATCTCCGTCCGGACCCAGAGAGCTCATTCCGAACGGTTCCAGGACGCCTTCTCCAACTTCAGAGCCGATTGCGATGCCAATGTCTTGGCTCAGCGAATCGAATATGAACCTGTTGAATGCTAATACATCGGGTATCAACGGGTTCACAAATTTGAACTATCACGATCCCCATACGCCTAACGGTTTCATGGGGCACACGTACGATGCGACCACTACATCGTTAGCCCCTATTCCTACTCAGGCATTTCAAGCCCTCACTCCCACAGACCCAATTACAACGGCATCTACGTTCAACACTATCAATTATATCCCATGCTCGGATACATTGAATCATCCTCCCCCACGGCGGCATCATTCAAGAAGTGTTTCGAGTGCATCAAGTATGCCCTCAGGGTATGACTATAATACCGGGCCGTTCCCGAATGGTTCTCCTGTGACTTTTGGCACGCCCCCGGAAACTCCAAGATCACGGCCTCTTCAAAATTATTCACCAAATATGCAGCACGATTGCCTCTCACAGGCTGCTGCTACCCTACTGTCGCTCCGCCAGGAACCGATATCAGCTAAAAACAGAGAAATAATGGAATACATCCTGCAGATGATCGACTGCGATTGCTTCGCCCAGGACAGTCATGTGAGAATGTTTATGGTCCTTATTGGTTTTGAGGTTATGGAGAGGTACTCGAAGGCGACTCGAGACGATATGGCAATAGCAAGCACCGAAGGCATTCTCGAAGACTTACAAGTGGTGCTGAAATTGATCGAACGGTTGCTTAGACGCCTCAGAGAGACTGGAACGGGGAATTACGCTCAAAATCTAACACCAGGTTCTCCAAGCGATACCCGAAGTAACACGATCTCCTTTGCGGTCTTTGGTCAATTGGAAGCCGACCTACGCAAACATTTGCGGGGTATTTCACACAACACAGTCGACGTTCTCCGGCGAGTCTAAGTAGACGTTCATAATAGCATTGGCGTTGGGGATTTGTACATTAGTTCTGCTTTACATGTACAATACTTTCATATAGTCGCGGGGCGAGATTCTCGTAGTCATGAGTCATGTATTTGATAATGGGAAGCTGGTGTGGTCAGTGGCGAGGGAGATACCAGAAACAAACAATAGACTAATGCAAACGATTTCAACTACCATAAGTCGCCCAAGCATAATTCGTGTATACGCGAACAAGTCCTTCCAAATCTCGTTCTCCCCCTGTCCCGAGTGTGGCTCACGCTACTGTTCGATCTACCGTTTACTATTACAACTCCGCTGGCATCCTAGACACGTGTCTTACGTGCCGAACCCGGTCCCCTTGTCGACGCAGAAGTAGTGCCTGTTCTACTAACATGTTATAGTCTAGTCTAGTGGCGTGCCCCGTCTTATCACCTTCCCCAGACCTCTCTTATCCACAGCTCCCCTACACTAGCAGAAACCTGCTTACTTACAATAAGTTCCCATGCTTGGCTCACCGAACACTACATATGTACGTCAATCCTTCAAGCCAGGCCGTCTAATTGAACCTCTCGATTGTGCCATTGTAAGCTTACCCTTCTCGAATACACTACCGACCCCAGCTCACGGAGGTTTATTGATCCTGCGCCACTACGGTTTGATAGGTGGTACTAGGTCCCGGCTGCAAACCATCGCACGCCCTCGATGTTACGTGTGAATAGGGCAATTTAGTCGATACTACCTACTGCAAGTAAAAGGTGAAGTTGTCATCTATGAATAGAAAGCCACGATGATACTGTTACCTAGGTATCTCACGACTACTAATGCAATACACCTGCATTCCACCTCACGGTAATTTCCGCACCCTCAGCTCTGATTCATATTACAAACTCCTGTATGAAGGATAATCGTACTACTAGGCATAGAATACCACGAGGCCTACCCGCTATAAATAAATAAGGGCAAAAAAACAATAACGACTCCGAGCACTCAACAATCATTCGACGTGCCTACGGAGCGTTGATACTTGTCTTTCTGCGGATAACGGGCGGAATTAGCTAACTAGGCCGACATATACATGGGAACGTTTCCAATAATGCAAGAGATAATCCCCATAACTTTCCTCCGCGGCATTGTGCCATGAGAAAACCGGGATACTTCTCGCCTTCGGCCCACCGCCTCACAGTTCAATATAGCTCTCCACCCTTAGCAACAGGCGAAGGCTAGAAGCAGTGACTTCGTGCTGAGGAGGTAAGGCGAACTACAAGCGAGATGAGAACTCTATTCTCAGCTATCTGAATACTAGGGTAAATATCCACGGGGTACATAGCTATCAACAGTACCTAGCGGATCCCTACGATGCAACGCGATGGTACATAGTACATACCTAACGCACAAGCCAGATCTGCAGGACGAGCCCATTATTTTGTTCCATGCAGCTAGGCGCCTCACCTGATACAACGGTGCACCCTCTTCCACATCGCGATATGCCCTTGGGTTCTCAGGTTGTACTCCCTTACTTTACTATGACTCTCATATCTTTTAGCTGCCTCCAACTCCAAAATAATTCCTTGTCAGAAACATTTTTTGGAGGCTATGGAATGCGCCAAGATCGTGGTGATCTCGTGTTCTCATTATTTGTCGCGAAATCTGCGAGAGGCCTCACATTCTCATGACGCGCCTAACTCTTACCTGGCTAACATGCCGCCTCATTTGTAAACATATGATATCCGCGGCCTCAGGGGGATCTTGAGCAGAATGCGGGCCGTGGGTGACTGTTTTGAATCCGGTAGTAAGTGAGGGGACTTTGCTCGCCGTTTTGGGACTCACACAAATCATGTAGGACGACGTCTTCGACGCGGAAATAATACCGCCGGCATAAATGTAGGTGACATGGGGATTTTTTGAGCGGTTCCCGAGACTTGGTTGAAGGAATATATGGTCAAAAAAGAGGCCGCCGTGATCTATATGATTATCCCGATATACTGGACTTTAATACGCAGGGCCAAAGCTGTACTCTTCATTGCGATGTCAGACTTGCATTTAAACGACTCCCCTAGAAAGCAGGGTAGGCTATGACAACACAAGTTATGATTTGGAGACTATATTGCCGGCATGAAGATAACATGCTCGTAGATGCATGATTATGCTTTAACTCCTAGCGACACAAGAGTGACTAACGTAATAACAGCCCTAGGCCGGGAGGAGGGAGGGTGTTCGAAAATGCAGATCTATACACAATTGCTGATTTTACCTCTAGCGATTCGCACATGACAGAATATACAAATTATAGAATAGATTTTCCAGTGGGATGACTGGACTTTTTTCTTTTTCTTTTTTCCCCTTTATTTCCGTATATAACGACGTTTTCTATTGAGCCTCTTAATCTCTCGGATCATGCAAATTGAACCCCGTACCTTGCACTTGTAGTTGATACTGAGGGTTGTGGATTAGCATCATGAATCCCAAGAGGACCAGCCTATTGCATTATAAACAATATTATTCCTTTGCATCTGTTCATCAATATCCCCACTTGTTTATTCACCGTTTTGAACATAACAATGCCTCTATAAATCAACAATCGCAGCACGAATCGATAGATAGCCCCCATAAGACAGCTCTCGTAGGTATGTTTCTGTCACTAGATCAAAGGATCCTCTACTCGCCTCTTTATCCCAATGGAGCCCCCGTCCCATCTAAAAAATGACAACCAGGCATATTTTTAGATTATATCATAAGAAAGTGATCATGTCAAATCAGAGAGTACAGACTAGCACTGCATATAACGAGGCATGTATTCGAATGCCACAATAGTTCATCAACTCATATGTAATAGCTGCTCTATAGGGTAAGAGTAAGACTGGTCTGGGGGTCATAATCAATATGATTTACGAACCTCTTATTGGTCACAAAAGTGACAGAGTTTTAGGAGGCTCCCGTCGAGGTAAGAATGCAACCTATTGCTGCAATACTACCTTAGAACTTAATAAATAGTCTGCCAAACGATTGGCTGATAACTAATATTTATTAGGTGGTCAGCTTGACATTCATGCTTAACATACACATAAGCTGCATTCGCAACTGCCACAATAAGCATACCTATAGTACTCATTTAACCCCCAAATGAGTTTTTATATCTCAGGTAAGTGATCGTAGTGAAGCCAGGGTGATTTGAAAGTCAGGGTTCTTTAGGTTTCGTTCTGGTAGAACATAAGCCCAGGCAGGTAAGACAAAGACCCCGAGGTCCAATCTGTAAGCATAACGTCTGAGAATAGGCACGAATATTCCCGTAGGAAGAGCCTTGCGCTTCTGGTATGGTCTGGTCGCACCCGTAGAGTTGTAGACTTAAAAAACTCGAGAAAATTGATCGCTCTTAGCCATCATCTCTATAGATAAGCACTTCAACCTCGGGATAGTTCCGTGTCCTTCCGTTCCCTGTACCTAATCAATGAATATGCTATTGAGGATCCGGACTTTGTTTCACCGCCTATACCTGCAATACCTTCTGTCATGACGTGGGTATAGGGTGGTGATAAGCATTCGTTGTTACGCGAGGAGTCTAATACTACTAATTGGTATGTATGCTTATATACACAACGCCTTCTCTTTTCCATCCTAGAAGGTGTGACACCCTTACTCGAGAAAAAGTTGCTATGAGTGGTGCTTTTGTAGAGTAACAACTGTGTATTGACAAATAGCCAGAATGGCTGACGATCGCTTGGCCCCAAGACCGTGGCCCGGTGATATAATGGCCTGTGTATTTGTTTCCCGTTGACGCCTATTTATTTCAGGAAGCACCTAGGTACACATATAATCCGTGGGTTAGCCTTAAGGCACATTCAATATTGAGGTCAATGTATTAGCAAGGTAGTAGGCACCAACTTCAAATGCCTGGTGGGATGCAACTAGGTAAGTAGATAGGGAGTGATTTTGAAGACTGGGGTCCTTCCTATTTCCGCGAGATCACGAAAAGTTAGGTAATCGCACTTGACATCTCTGGGAAAAAAAGAAATAAGTTAGTAGGAACCACTGTGTACCTCTCCGTGCAAGCACTACAGAGGGTGGTGGAAGGCTCGGGTTTTTATTATGTAAGTGCCCATGCAGACCCAGGTAAATTCCATAGGTGCTTAACCATTGACAGCTCTTGTTGGCTTCAAAGGCATCTACCTACCTACCTACACACTTCATACATCCGTCTATATTTATCGACTTTGTGGGCATATTTACCCTATCTCTTAATTCACATACTACATATTTACATACCTGTACATCACCTACCTCTCCTAAGCACTTCCCTGAGCTATCGACTTCGACAGCACTACACCGCCGACATAAAAATCGCAACCGTGCTCGGACTACCTACGATCTGTTGTTGTACTTAATCACACCGCGTTCCACCCTCCTAGCTCCGTGACAATGGATGAGGATGAGGATGGCGACGTAGACCCGCAACCAGACCAATATGCTAGGGACAATCATCTGTCAATTAATTCCAGAATTCACCCAATCTCTCTTGCTTCCATAGTCAACCATTCCCTTCCTCAGCTGACGCCAGATGCTAGAGCTGATGGTCTGACGAGTGATTCTTGTCTTTCGCAGCTCCATCTCCCAACAATTAATTTTGAGGAACAACTCGACGTGCCCGAGGAATCTAGTGTTATCATAACCAGAGCCATCCAATATGATATCCTCAAGCTTAATGGTCAATATGATACGCCCCTAGCGCAATATGAAGCTCGCAAGCGTCTATACCGCTTGAAGCTTGAACCCCCAGTTCTGTGTGACGATCCGGACTATGACTCTCGTGAGCTAGCCGCGAGCATCCGGAAACAACGGCAGCCATTTCTTAGTGCCGAAATGTTCCCATTTGAAAGATTGAATATAGACAATGATGAAGGGCTAGGGTTTTCCACTTCCGCTCGCCAATTTGGACAGCAACTTGATTATATAATATGCCAGGAGAAGTTTGATGTGCCTAAGGAGGTAATGTATCAAATGGCTTGCGCTCTTCGTGGTGACTGGTGTGGCGATGAGATCTCTAGGACAATCAAAGGAGAGATACCATGCAGAACTGTATGTTTAAATTCTAACGTCTTCGCCTGCCCCCGACTCATATGGCTCAGTTCACGCGCAACTTGGTAGTCACTCCTCCGCTTAGCCCATTTATGGAGCATGAAGAATATTTTATCCCGGATGTCGAAGCCTGCGAAGTCCCAATTGCGTCTGACTTCAGTTCAATGCTCGGTGACGATGCAAAAGCAGCTGAATCTGCCATCCTGCAGAACGAGTTTGAGAAAGATTTTTCACCGGTACTTGACATTGACACTATAGTGCTATCTCCTTTACCTAAGTCACTAGGACTCGGTGGAGGTTTTCAAAAAAGCAGCTCAGTCAGAATGGAAAGCCCGTTATCACCAATCACATCACCACCCCAATCTACCAGTGAAGAGCCTAACATCCCTGTACTATTGAGGAGTATGGATGTAGATCATATATTGTCTCATCCACAGTCCGCGGGAATGGGTGTGTTACGAGCTGAGGGTACGAATTGCACCTTTGACCGCGGCATTGAAACAGTTATGAACGAGAATGCAGCCACTGTGTTGCAAAGTATCGGACAAGATCATATCAGCATCACAGGTGCTATAGCTCGAGTTGAGGTGCCCGTTACGGATTTTTCGATCCCAGAGCCTGAATGGCAGAGCCTTTCTATTGATGCCCGGGCCCACCTGAAGTGGCTATACAAGACGTATAACATTGCAATACCTTCTTTGCCAAGATATCCTCGAGCAGATGACTCGAAACTTCGTTGGGCCCCGTTTTTACGAAAGATCGACTTGAAAACATTAACAAGAGAATATCTTAATTGTGAGGATAGCCCATATCAACTTCTTAATCCTTTAGATGCTGTCGGGGTACCGACTAGTGCAAACTATGTATGGAAACGGCCAGGTTTGGCCATATTGCGTGAGCTAGAAAACGAGGAAGACCCTGAGAACATGGAATCACCCACGAATACCATTCCTGACTCAACAACCATACCTGACCTAACTCGCCTTGCCAGAAAAAGGCGATTTGAAAAGAGCTCAATAGGTATGGGTATGAGTCTTTCACCAAGCTCGAATTCATCTGTTGGCCTCATTGTGCCCTCTCAACACAAAGGGTCGTTACGGCAGACTTTAACAGAGAATGTGATTAGCCAGACAAATTTTTTGCCTAGTGTTGAATCTAATCCGGCTGTTTCGACTTTGCTTTCGAGCTACATTGACATCCGCACAGCGAAGCGTCATAAACAAGACAAAAACCTCTTCTTTTTACCTGTTTCTAAGGCCAGAGCCGAATTACCATTCAAATCAATCTGCGAGAAATCTCAGCCCGAAGAAGAGAAATTTAGTCTACATAATTTAGGAGGACCAATGCAGGAGGAAGTAAGACTGTTGCCTCCATACCCAAGGATGAACATCCCGAACACGCCTGCAAAGCTTATTAAGGGGTTAACTCTTAGTAGAAGGCTATTTTCTACTCTCGAGCAACTCTATCCTACCGTTGAGATTATCGAGCGTGATTTTGGCCGTTGGAATACAGCCGCTTGGAGCTATTACTCTATAATGAGATCAACTGTCATGTCACCCCTTGCAGCTGAAGCTGACGTTATAGTTTCTCCCGCCACAGGGATCATCGTGACAACGTTGCTAAAAGTCATACAAAAACCACTGCCTTACCGTGGTAGACTATCTTTAATCTGTGAGCGAATTGCTAGCGTGGCATTGCGCTACGAGCGATTAATTGTGCTTGTGTCTGAAGGGAACGTTGTTGATGAAACGGTGCGTGACTTGACACCCTCGGAAAGTACGGCGTACGCGGAATTTGTCATTTTCGTTGCAAGTCTTAATTCTAATATTGAAGTGTTCTACGTTGGGGGAGGAGAGGTCACGTTGGCGAGATGGCTTGTTTATTGCACGGTTCGGTACGCACCCGAAGCTGCTGAGATTCAAGAGCATCTTATTCAAGACGAGACAATGTGGGAGGTATTCCTTCGCCGAGTAGGGTTCAACGCCTACGCAGCGCAAGCTATTCTCGCTTGCCTCCAGGTTAAAAACGATAATTCTAGAGATGATAGCGAGTGCACTAAATATGGCTTAGCCGCATTAGTGGTGATGACGGATGCTGAGCGAGTGCAGAACTTTCGGGATTTAATGTCTGGTGAGAGCGTACTAAAGAGGGTCAATGAGATGTTAGGAACAAGGTGGAACTGAAAACTGATGTCCGCAAGTCTTCCTGTCTTTATCGACAGTGCAACAATCTGCTTATCGATTCCGATATTGCTGGCTTTACTTAGACTGACTATCTATCGTGGTGGTCATTCTCATCTGAGCCTAGTGTTTGTTGACGTTATATCTTGTCTAGGCATAATTATACAATTATCTTATTGCTATATAACTGGGTGGGTATCATGTTTTATTCCTAATCCTCCTGAAAACTCTCTCTTTTACGTGGAGGGCCTGTCATGCTCCATATTTTCAAACTACTTTCCTTATTTCGTCTATACATCCAATGTATCCGGTCCCTAGGACTCCTAGCTTGGCTATCACTTCCGCTATCATCACTGTCCTCCTCAGAATCGCTACCGGGGCCTAGGTCACTGCTACTAAGTGAACTAGAGTGTGATGAGTCGTCGTCTTCATCGGGGAACTCCCATGATCCAGCACACGTGGCAACGACAGTGCCGCTGGGATGCACGCAGGCACTGCCAATAGTAGATTGATGTGCAGCCCATTCCCACGAGGGTGTGTGAGGACCTTCTAGACTTCCGACGCCTTCCCAAACTTTCATTATGCCGCTTGATGTTCCGGACCATACCTCGAAACCGCTATTCTCATATGTACCAGGGAACACATCGCAGGCGACTCGTTGGTTCCCTAACGCGTCGCGTCCTGTTAGGTACCCAAGGAGTTTTCCTGTTACACGCACATCATATATAAGCGCGCCGCGAGACTTGCGCTCACAGATAACGAGGTAGCGACCGCAAGGGCTCCATATAGTCTGACTAATGCCGTCACCACCTATGCCATCCCGATTTTCGCCTTGGCAACCGCTTTCATTTCCGTTCGATTTATCATTAGTAGCGGTCTCCCGTACGGCGGTTGCAATACCCCATGTTGCGACACATTCTCCAGCCTGGGCGAAGTCGTACAATCCAACCCACCGAGTCCATGTACCCGCGGCGATAAGACTCGCGCCGTTTACTGCTGGCTGTCCCCCTAACGCCGAAACAGTGCCTCGCATACCAACGCCCCCTCCCTTTGATAAGTGCCGCTCTGAAGGAATTGTGCGAACCCGCGTCACTGGCTCTTCGCCTATGCGTTGTATGTCGAAGCGTGCTAGAAGGCTTCGGCTCCCCGCTATAAAATGTGTCCCTGGTGACTGCCAGAGAAGGGACGTCGCGGTGAGGAATGTCTCGCTTCTGGCTTTTGTGAAGGGGTAGGAAGATATAGGAGGCTGTGAACTTGCAGACGTGGAAGGTGAGGGAGTAAGGTGGAATAATTGCAGAGGATGATCTCGAGCTGAGACGAGTATTTGCTGCGTCCAGGGCTGGGCGAGGGAGAAGTACGGCGCCCCTGAGAGCACATTGCTTGGTTCGGGAAGCTGGATGCACGCCTGTGGTTTCAGAGCGAGTTCACTGCCTGCGGAAACAAGATCCTCGGGCAAGATATATCCCGATACTAGATCTGTAGAAGAGTACGTCAACAGCGCCGTCCCATCTGCGGTCCACTGAGCACTTTCGAAATAGCTGAGGATATCATCACGCATTTCTGGGGAGCCAGCTTCGCCATCTCTAGCCTCGGATGAAGTAGAAAACCCGGCGGCTATGTCTCCTGTTGAGGCCACAAGTCTAACCCTATCCTGCGATGGCTCATCTTGGGTTTCCATTATAATAAACGGGTTAAGTATCAGGAGGCTAGCTGGCTCATTCTAGCAGGATGTTCTAAAAAGATTATTACCAACCTTTAGCTAGAGAAAGGCCTCGGACCTTGCCTCCATGTTAAATGATGAAGTGAAGCTCCTTATCGATTAGGCACTGAAAACGCCTACTGCAGGGACCTGTTGAATTGCTGGGGGAGGCGACGTCATTTGTAGACTAACTGGCCTAGCGGTCCCCAGTACCTCCGTACCTAGGCCTAGGTACTGCCCCAGGTTCCGTTAGCGCTACTGTATGCTGATATACCTCCAGTTAAGTACCTCTACGCCTAATCTGGGTGCTGTCTGGGTACCATATTATGATATAGGTACATACCTATACATATTCTTCTTCGATATATGTAACTGAGGGTCCTTTGAACAGCTCTTCGTCCTCATCTCACGAGCTCCATCCATAGCTCACCCGAGTGACTGTCATTAGAGTCAGGAGACTTAGGTAGAAAGAACTGACCCTGTCGATCACCCGCACTCCCCGCCTAGCGACCAGCCTATCTTTGAGAGCTATATCCAAGAAACCCTTGCTGTACATAGTCCAAGAAGAGATCAGAAGAGACTGCTACTTTCCTTTCTCCTGTGGTTTGCGTCTACTCCTAGGCAGCTCTAGCAACAGAACTCGAGTGCCAACGCGGGTACCGACATTGACGACATTGACGACATCGATACTAACACCGTTCCGAAGAATACTCTAATGGAAGATCGCTGTCAGCTGCTCCGCGAGGGCGGCTTCACCAATTTCTTCATCTCCATGTATGTAGCACTCGCCTGCGCGCGTCATCGATTATGGCATGTTAGAAAAGAGCATGATATTGATGCTGACCACTCGTCTGTCTAGTCTCATCCTTCTAGGCATCTTGCTCTCCTATGTCACACAACATTACCGAATCATTTCACGCGGTTCCTCTGAAGGCATTTCGCCCTACTTCGTCCTGCTCGGTGTCACTTCTGCCAACGCTCAGTTTGGTAACATACTCTCTCTTCCCGCGTCACGGGCCGATGTCGCGTGTTGCAAGGAAGTGAGCCCCTTCGAGTGCACCGCTGGTCTGTTGGGTATTGCCCAGATTGGGACCCAGTGGGTTTGCTTCGCTATCATGTTAGTATCCTCGCTGCCATCCACCAACGCCGTTATTGTTCGCAGCTTTGCTAATACATAGAATGACGCCTAGTCTCGTTCTGTTTCTAGTTTTCTTCCGACGCGATGACGCCGATATTGCCACCGAGGAACTTGAGCGCGACCCTGATCAGCCTTCCTGGAGAACAGCACTCACGGTAGGCGGGGTCTGCCTGATACACGGCCTTTTCGTGGTCATTATCTCTGCTGCCCTCGCCTTCGGTGCTCCCTCGCACCTGGGTGCTTGGGCTAATGTTTTAGGAGTTATGGCAGCAGCGCTTGCGGCTATCCAATACATACCCCAGATTTGGACTACATATAAATTGAAACATGCTGGGAGCCTTAGCATCTTGATGATGACGATTCAAACCCCAGGTGGACTTCTCTTCGCAGCTAGTCTCGCCGCTCGGCTGGGCTGGGCAGGTTGGAGTTCCTGGGGTGTCTACGTCCTAACAGCTATCATGCAAGGTATCGTGCTGACAATGGCCATCAGATACGAATGGCCATCGTATAGAGACAGTGAAGACCATTCGCCCCCACAAAGGCCAGCTTATAATCGACGTACAACACCCAGAGTCTTGCCATCTCCAGGCCCGTACTCTGCACATCTACAAGCATATGGTGAGACGCAGGAAGAAATTGAACGAGCGCTCGATCGCGAGAGTGTACAAGGTGTCGGAGAAAATCAACCGCTGCTTGCACCGGGTGGCATCGGTAGCTCAGGCACACGGTAATCAGGTACTGACTTTCCATGTTGCTTCTTTTCATAATTATTAGAAGCGATACGACTCGGTTTCCTTTAGTTGAAGGCAACACTCATTGTTATTTAGGACTTGGTCATTTATGTATATACTGGCCATCAGATGAAACAAGAGATTTAATTTGATATTTCTACTATTTATCATCATTGAAGTGGTATATAGCTATAATCATTGCGTGGTCCTCCACAACTAGCCCGTCGAGAATTTGTCGGCCGTTAAGTTGATGTGATTAACACGAAGAGCCATTCTACCCCAGCGAGGCCCTAGTCAGAGTAATGACACTAGGGTTGATCGGACAACAACTTCATCGCATACCAGAAATAATTAACCCTAGCTTATTTTTCTTTTTGTATACATGCGTTCGGTCATTGAACTCCATAATACCTCGTCGGTATCTATAGATTCAGCTTCATGGCGCTGACAAAGGAGGGAACCTTAAGATCTGCGATGACACAAGTTATGCAGTCCGCGTTTACCCTCTTTACCAGTATTTCGGGGATGCTATCTATCGTTCATGTTATAACTTTGTTTGCAGCACAAGGCCTCCTAGAATATTTGCTGGGCCGACACTCCGTCCTTTGGCACTGCACTGCTAAGGCCAGTTCAATGCATCCCTTTTGACATGGCATGAAGACCTGTTACTCTTCCTTTGCATCGGCGCAATGCAAGGTGCACTGGTGATCATGCGAACTACGAGTTTTTGAGTTAGCAAGTAAAAGGCCCACGAATCGATTGCCGCTCTTCAGATTGGATCTGGCAGAGGTGAGTTGCATGCCGCACAACGTGCCGCTCAGCTGTCACAGTTTCAGGTTGGGGAGCCTGTGTGTGTGTGTCGATCCAACATGACATACATTACCCGCAACATTGACAGGACATTTAGCCATCAACTCCACATAGCCGCAGCGTGGGGGGGGACATATCCCATTCGCCTTTTTTTTCAATGCCATGGTCAGTCAGGAGCTTTGACATGATGTCGCCATCCCGGGCTCCTGATCATCGGGGAAAACGGGCGACTTGGCTTCCTTCTACGTTATTGAGCCGTCAAGCTAGATGCGAGACGCTAGCATTTAGCATATCGCCATATAAGCCATGTTCAGCCGCCGTGGGCTTCACCCTGACTTACCTTTCGTGAGCCTTGCATTTTGTAATATTCATTTCCCTTACCAGATAGGGGAGCTATGTTAAACGGAGGATTGGCTATCAAAACGAATGACTTGGATGTTTACATTTACGCGAGTATTGACGACGCCTAGTATACGTCTTGTTGACCATCGGTCTTCAAAATGCTTCTAGAGAGACAAGCCTCTCATGCGCCTTGCCCTAATGGCAATGGCACCATGATCGGAGGCGAACAGCAATTCATGGTGTTTTGCGATACTCGGTTTCAGGGCAACGAGCTTTTACGCCAGAAAACAGATTCCCTTGCAACATGTACAGGATTATGGTACGTGATAGAACTTTGAAGATCATTCTCTGGCCACTCGCAGAGTATGACGATTCAATCTGCTATATGGGCACTGACCACAATGTAAACATTAGCACGTCATTTCAAAACCCGCGGTGCGAGGGCGCGCAGTTCGCAAACAACAACGATTGTGTACTGGTTGGAAATCTGGTACCAGAGGGCACACGGCCCAGTCGCTTCTTTGATAGTGCGGCGGCGATCTTCCCGGTGCCCGGCCCAACAAGCTCGTGCTTGCAGCAAGGGACAGGCACCACATTTCTCAGCCAAAACTCGAGGTTCACCCTCCAGTGCGGCATGATTGCAAACGGCAACGACCTCGAGCAGCAGTTCCAGATGACTCTCGAGTCGTGTATCGCCGCATGCAGCGCTAATTCGGCTTGTGGTGGTGTCACCTACGATCCTCAACAGGCCGCTGGTTTCAAGAACTGCTACCTGAAAACAACAATCGATACCTCGAATGTCTTTGCAAAGGCAGGTGTTGATTCGGCCTTCATCATGAATAACGCGAACCTGGGGGCAGGCACGAAGGCAAGCGAAATTATGAGCTCACCTAGTGCTACGACCCCGGAGACCACGACATTTGTAACAGTGATTCCAGCTCCCGGAACGGTATCTGTAGCCGTCACCGTCACCCCTACGCCTAGTAGGGGTGTTGTCGCGGACCCTGCGGCTCAGGCATCTACTGAGGCCACCTCCACTGAAGTTGATAATGGCCGGGGTAATGTGAATGGCATCGGACGACCAAAGTTCGGCAGTGCCAGCTCGAGCGCTTCGTCCAATGCCTGGATTGCTGCACCTGTCATCGGTAGCGTCGCCGCATTAGCGCTCATCCTCACCATTTTCGTGCTGTGGCAACGACGCCGACGGCGGCGAGACGATTCCTCGCTTACCCACGACAAGGCCGGCCCAATATCAAGAGCTGTCAGTGGACTGGGAGGTACCGCCAGCCGCATATCCCGTGGCTGGATACTTGGCAGTGACAAAACGAGGCTAAAAGACTCGGAGTCGGACGATGACTCTCGGCTCGGGAATAGCCGCGGTGGATTTAGAGTCATTAGTGGAAGTGGACGCCGGCTGGGCCTCGATGGACAAGAAATCCTCGGCACGGGTCCGGGGTTAGGGGGGATGATCGTCACGACTGGCGGGGGAAAGGTCGTAGACATTCGGTCGAGTAGTTCCGCCAGTTCCGCCGGGCTGCGGGACAGCCAGAACGGGCTTCGCCAGAACAGGCTCACATGGGCCAACTCACAACCCGGAATACCAGCAGAGTTCCGGGGGCCTGAGGTTAAATAATCATGTGATCTGTCGAGCACAGAACACGACGACAACAGTGAGTGAGTGAGTGAGTGAGTAATAGAGTCGGGCCTAGACTAGAAAGGGACTTGTATATCAGATGAGGGGGCTTGGAATAATATCCTTTCATGTTTGGTTGAATAATATTCTATTTCACCGGCATCTCTGCTGCTATTTCTTGTATAGTAGAATTGGCGTTGGCTCTTTTTCAGACGTATCTACCTACACACTAATGAATATGTTCCCGGTTCCTGCTTAATACCAGTACCTCAACATGTTGTGTCTTCAGTCCCAATCAATGCTCTCACAACCCCGGGGAGCCGGAGAACCTACCCGGACTGAAGTTCTAGTTCCGCTGAATGAGTCAATAACCTGGGGGTAATGCAGCGAGCCGCAGCCACCGGCGCTCTTGTGACGAACCTTGGCACGCCTTGATATGCTGTGGAACCCTGCAAGACCAAAACCATGTGGATGAATTGGAGCTTTGATTGGCCAGGTTAAGGATTGCTGGTCAGGGGTGGACAATGAGTATATTATGTGTCATCGATTGGTCTTCTATATAGATGGTGTCAGGACACATCTTGTTGAATTTGCTGCCGTGGATCGTTCGTGCCAGCTCTATTCTGAGTTGGATGTGTAATTGTGCCTTTATACCGCTCGATCATACGCGACAATTTCTTCCCTTGAAGGACGTTTCTTTATTTGTCTAATAACGCGACCACCCGTGCCTTAGTCAAGATGGCCATTTTCAGCGCAGTTCCGCCACCTCCGGAACTCGACGAATCCAACAATGCGCCGCCGTCGCAACAGCAGCAACAACAATCTCATGAGAACCCGCATACTACTAACGTGACTATTTCTCAATCTTCCCTGCCGACGAATATGAATGGTGTTGATATCGAGGCGTGGACCGTTTCCGCACTCGAGTCCTTAAGCGTCTCGCCGGTCGCCCGCGGCACAGGCACCCCATTATCCATCCCACTTGACGAGGCCAAGGCAAATGCGAAAAAAAAGAAGCCGTCCGTCAGCATCTTTGACTCCCGTGCGCGATCCGGCGCCATCACACCGCCTCCTCGCCCGTCTTCACGTCGAGATAGTATGAAGCGTCGCGAGGCTCTGCTCAAGGGCAACGAGGGGAGTCGGCAGAGGCGGCGATGGGAAAATGGTAATTGGACCTTCCGCCTCCCCCTCCTTTCACACCTACATCCACATATTTATGGTGTAAAGGTTACGTAGAGAACTAACTCCGAGATCTGTTACGATTAGATCGCCTTCTCCACGTACCCAATGCGATCCCCCCCGAACCCCAGGATTATATTCCCTGTCCCACGCACCCCGTCCACCACATTCCGTACCATATAGCGGCAGCTTGGGAGTTACGTGTGCGTTCCGAGATCGAGGCCCGAAACGCCGCGCTCGCTCGTCGCAAGCAGGCCCTCACGCGGACTCTCGGCGATGAAAGCGTCGCTGGTCGCGTGCCACGGGAGCTGTGCCAACGCGCCAAGAAAACCCCCGCCGTGCGTACTTGGGTGCGGTCCCTCGAGGAACCCGTGAGAAAGTATCTGGTTGAGCGCGAGGTAGCGAAGGAAGGGGACGTGGATCTGAAGACTGATGATAGCGAGAGCAGCACCGACCTGGATTCTGAGGACGAAGAAATCGTGTTCGTGGGGCGAAACGGATCTATGCGCGATGGCAAAGGGAAGGGGAAGCAAGGCAACCGCCGTACCACCGGGAGCGAGGCTAAGGGAGCAGTGAATGTCGGCGGTCAGTGGAAGAAAGCCCGTCGGGAAGAAAAAAGAAGTGGCACAACCCGGGACGAGGGCATGTTATTCGACGCCTTTGGCGACGAGGATGGCGGTGCTTTCAGGTACGTACTCCCCACTCTTCGTTCAAGAGT
The DNA here is from genome assembly GCA_037356035.1 of Xylaria sp. Z50. Classification (NCBI taxonomy): domain Eukaryota; kingdom Fungi; phylum Ascomycota; class Sordariomycetes; order Xylariales; family Xylariaceae; genus Xylaria; species Xylaria sp. Z50. Next base: position 318,781 of record JBAWJU010000015.1, on the reverse strand, counting down.
CGATACGCTATACCACACTTGAAGTTGCTAAAACTAAAACTTGGTGCTTGTCGTTTGCAGGCGCTGGATTACCCATTCCATCTCCGATTACTACGGTTTGCAGTCGCGCTCTGTGCTTGTCGGCGATCCCAAGCGCAAGGTAGTCTATGTGGGCATCAAGCAGATGAGGACGGGGCATGCGCCGCCCGTTCGTGCGGATTTGCCACGTCCGCTTTGGGAGCTTTGCTGAGACATGACGGCGGCCTGTGATACACACGCACACACTCTCCCCTCGCAATATGTTAAATGGTTCTACTGGGTTTGTATTGTTGGGATTAAGAGTGTTTGACTTTTTGTAGACCAGCTTGTATACATGCATAACAGAAGGTCACTCGAATGAAAACCGAGTGTTGAGGCAGATGTGTTCCTTGATATCTATAGAATCGCGCAGTCATCATAGACTTCACGGATGCCGTTGCACAATAATGCTCCAATATTAGATACACCTTCTCATGAGTAGCTCTATCAATATCACAAACCTACTGGCTTAGGAGGTGAGAATCGTATTATATATATCTTCCTAGCAATTAAAACATTACGTTATCATCGAGCAAACTCATAAGCTGCTGGTTGCCGTAGAACCACTGGCTGAGTCTCTGATCGTGATCTAGCCCCGAGGTATCTACTCTGTCGCCTGCTTCGTTTTCAAATGATGTAAAGTCAAATACGCTCCAGGGGTCGGCAGAGTTTGTCTCCGACCCGTGATAGACTGGGAGAATATCCTGCTTGATGTAGAGCCGTGCAGCTTGGCATAGCAACCTATATAACCGAGCAGGGTGTGTGATAGACTCCGCAGCAGAGTCGCCAAGCGATAGCGACTCTGAGAAGCGATCTAAATAGAACAGGTCGGTGTCGTCCGAGAGTTGGACGATTTGGGTAAACAAAACACTGAATGGTACGAAAGGTGTATGAAGAATCCCCCTAAAGTGCGCATTAGTAACAAGCTATTTTTTTCTGGCGAAGCAAGTAGATCTAGCAAGCACAGGTCGCACTTGGGGAGATGCGCCATCATGAGCTCAGAACGTACCAGTGGAGGTATCTATTCGTCATGAATTGGTCGTTCTTGTTGTCTTTTATGGCTACCATGCATTGCTGATGCATGTCTAGGGCTTCTCGAGCAGCTGTCGCACAATCGTGCCTAATAGTACTGGGCCAGCCCTTTGGCGCCGGGATCGCACGAAGGATAAGTGTCAAAAGCGAGAGCTGCTTGACTAGTTCAATCTTGAAGTAAACATCGCGCATTTTATCCTGCTCAGCCCCTGGGGCGAGAAGTGAGCTCTTCTATCACTATTAGCTGGGCAAAGAGTGCCTGAGGCGATATGCTAGACGTACCTGAAAGGCGATCTTGCTTTCGTTGATGATTTCGCGCAGCTCCGATTCTAACAATTGCGCATACACACCGCGCTCAGGGTCAAGCTTAGCCAATCCGGCCAGGCTGTAGAGTTGGTCGTATATCTTCCCTTGGATAATCGAGGTTTGGGAGCATCGTTTGAGGTTTGGATCACTTGGTAAAGGGGTGGTAAGCTCAACGTCTCGCAGGTTAGAGGGCCGGCCAAGTCGGAGGGAGAGACTTTTCTCAAGTAAAACAACCATCCAAAAGAGATTCACTCGAGTCTCCTGATCATGCTGTCCCGAGTTGACTAGACGGTTCAACCCTAGAGTATAGCAGAGAGTTGCTGCGTTTGAGATATAAGTCCAAGCAAGGGTGGCTTTGGAGCTTTCGACTGCGTAAGATGCCTAAACATGGGGTCAGTTTGGCTGAACAAGAGTGATCGTGAAACGAGCGAGTCATACTCCGAACGTAAGCGCCGCTACAGCGTCTAGGGTTGCCGGAAGCAGAAGTGGTAGGTGTGAGAGAGCCACTTGGGCATTTTGTCGGCATCGTCGACAATGGTCTTGATATTCAATTTTGCCGGTCACGGCGATATGCTCGGAAAATATGTAGGATAGGGAAGCATTAGCAAGTATAAAATCGAACTGAGAGTAATCGTCAACCGCAAAGTACACCTTCCGGCAAATCTCGGTGAAGTTTTCAAGGGGAAGAATACGAGAAAGTGATTCTATTCTGAAAAACATCTTGTGCTCTTTCATGCGCCATTAGTATGCCGAAGAAGATCGTGAGCGAGCTGACCGACTGACCTTTTGCCCACCGCAAAACAAGCGTGGTGTCTTCGACAGGGGGCATAGACCGATAATCCTGCAATTTGGCATCTCTCGTGTCGGCGAATGATAAGTCGCGAAGTACATTAGATTCCTCTAGAGCCCACGCGAGTCTTTCTAGAGAATAAAGCACGTCATTTTCTTCTGTCCCATAATCCTCCCTAGAAGCTCTATCTTTAGCAACAGTCTTGACAAAATCGATGACCTGGGCTGAGTGATCCCATTTTGCGAGCTCGTTTGGCGGATGGACAGTAGACTCGCTAAGCACTAAATAGTCCTTTCTACTAGGGTTTAGAACGTGTAATAAGCTGTTACCACCACTCTCTTGGCCGACAGCAACATGAGAGCTCTCTAAGAGGGTTTTGATGGATTTGAGTCCCTCTGCAATCTCGTCGATTTTCTGTCCACTAAGAAGCCGAGGAGGTAGGTCAGCATATTGAAGTCTAAACCGAAAAGACTTGAAACTGGCATACGTACTACTGTGCTGATATCAACACCCTCTGCTTTGCAATGCCTGTCTTCGAGGCCACAAAACCGAATGTGCATACTAGCTTCGCCGAAGCACAATTAGAGCAGGGAGATCCTCTATCACACCCGACCTATCCCAAATCATGCCATTAGTCAATCCATCCGATTTATGACAAAGATAATTGCGCGGTCGGATAGTATGATTACCTTTCGAGACCGACATTGGTCACACTAGCCCAGTATTAGCACGCACATCAACCCGAGAGAATGAAATACTTGCCGATCGGCGAGGAATGGCCAGGCGACGACTGGGCCCTGCATTCACAGGGTCTCCGCGGGATTCCATGATGCTGTAAATAAGGAAGAAATTGGTATATCGGCCATACGGCGGTGAATACAATGGCCTCGTACCCACGTCTATGACGGAATCGCGCGGGTTTCCGGGCACAATAACCCGACCCCTGAAAGGTGAGCACTAATACGGATTACTAATCGCCAAACAAAGACGACTTCCAAAGCATATTGAAGCCCGAAATTGTAGGAAACATACAGAGTATCGCCAATTAAATAAAGATGGATAAATATAAAGTAGTCATGGCCTTAGCTTATTCTCGATCACTCCCTAAATATCACCTTTGTACTAGGCACTCAAACTCTCGAATCTACATCGATAAGACGATATAGTATATCTAAACAAAATACTTCACTAAAATGGAGAATATGAATATCCTGGTCACTGGCGCTGCCGGATATATGTACGATTTCGTGCATTCTCCCCGATTTTCTAGATTCTAACATCTCTGGCAGTGGTGGCTCCGTCGTTGCAACCCTCTTGTCCGGAGATACTCACTTTGCGGCGAAGAATATATTCGCTGCCGTTCGGGCTGAAGAACAAGTGCGGAGCCTTCAGCCGTTGGGCATCAAAGTTCTTCAATTAGACCTTCGGAACGAGCAGGAAGTGGCCGAAGCTGTGCTTCAAAACGAGAGTATGCCGATTAGAGTCATGGCCCGTTGTATGCTCATTAAGATTCAAGTCACTAATTAGTTTCTAGTCGATATCGTCATCAACACCGCTAGCTCTATAGATGGCCGACTCGCAGCTCATTTCATCTCGGCGCTGGGGAAGCGCCGCGAAGTGACTAGTAAAGATACTTATCACATTCATGTGAGCCACTAATCAACCCCCGGGTACTAGCCGGATACTTACTCCTGAGCAGTCGTCGGTGACCACGGGTTACTCCAAGGAAGGCGGATGGCCATACGGAACTATCAAGGACGGCGATCCGGTGTACAAGTTGGAAAAAGAATTGAATGACGGATTTCCGATCCGGAAGGTAATGCACAATCATTGCTAGGCGTAGTCGACTCAGTTGAGACGAAAGAATGCAAAAAAATGAGAGACTGATAGCCTTATAGACAAACACGGCCATTACCGAGCTAGCCAAAGAGCGAGGTGTGACGAGCTTCATTGTAGGAGTGCCGTTCGTTTGTAAGATACGACACCTCTGATGAACAGCGCGCAACACAGCAGTGACCTAATCATTACATAGACGGAACGGGGAGTGGCGAATGGAAGAAATTGTCCCAAAACATTCCCGCTACTATCAAAGCGAGCATTGCGCTCAAAACGGTCTACAAGTTTAACCAGGACAGTGTACGTAGTTTCAGCCTTCTCTATCAACATATTACTAATTACCACGGCAGAAATTCGCAGCCGTCCACATATCGGATCTGGCAGAATACTACGTCCTCATCGTCAAGAAAATATTGCAAGGAGAGAAGCTGCCAAGTGGGGAAGAGGGCTACTACTTTGCCGTCGCCCACGAGACGGGTTGGTGGGATGTTGCCCAGGGTCTCGCAGATGTCCTCAGGGCTCGCGGGCTCGTGACAGAGCCCACGGTTAGAGTCTGGCCCAGTGACGATATGGCAGCGGAGGCGCTGGACCTTCCGCGTCAGTTCGTGCGACTGATGCACACTGCGCGGTAAGTAGTCAATCGTCGCCAAGTAAGAAATTCTCTCTCTAACAGCTAGAAGAGTCACCATAGACTACAACAACCGCTACCCCCTTGGTTGGGCACCCAAGTGGGATGAGCAGAAGTTTTTGGCAAGTATGGATGTGGAGGTCGCCGACGCCTTTCGATACGAAAAGGGCAGGACTACGCTCTTCGATGCTTTGAATGGCACGAATTGAAAGGCATGGCGAGTGAAATGATCTTGCACGAAAGCTTAGCGAAATGTGCTTGCCTAAGACAAATAAGAGGAATCAATTAAGGGTCTTCATATGCACGTAGTTCAGAGTCACAATATAGATAGATAGTATAACTGAATTCTTTTATGATAATAGGACTCGGGAGTAGTTATGTGACAATTTATCGATTCGTTAATGTATTTATACGAAAACGTGATATTTACTTCCTGGAGAGTAGGATTAGTCGTAATCCTTTTCTATCGTCTTGAGTGGAACTTAAAAGGCGCAACTTGTCGTTTCACCAGTATATAATCATCTATCACATAATGGAACCTATAAGTAACATCAAGACGGATCTCATAGCTGAATTCATCTCCGCTGCCCGGCATTTCGGGCATGTTCTCTCCACAATATAAGGAGATTCTTTTCCCATTGTGGCTCCAGCCATTACACACGTATTCAACCCAACATTTCAACGACCACCAGCCCAAGTCTAAACGATTCCCTTCTAGAGGACCGAAGTGCGCACCAACTCCATCAATGGTATCCGGATTCCTTCCCCAACTCCGTTTTGCTTGCCATGAGAATTACAACCAAAGCACACACAAAATCCCATCGCATCGAAAATGAACAGCGCGTCAAAAACTGCACCATAATGACGATGAAAATGATGATGATGAAAGCCCGCTAGCGGCTACGTATACTACTCATAGTATCGCTCACCGTTTCGCTAACCCGTGATCCGATGCCGTGTACCCACTCGGGCATCTTGAGGCTTATCCGCACGCGTCCTTCGACCACCATGTTGATGACGTTAAGAATTGCAAACGTCGTGCTGCCAATGGCACGGAAGACGGCAAGCACTGCGACCGACCAAAGGATGAATGAGAGATAGAAGTTGTCCCCGACATCCTTGATACCATACGCCTCGGAGACAGCCATAGCCAGAATGGCATTGGCAACCATCCAGATGACCACCATATACGTACGCACACTGCGGTAGTAGTCCTCTTGCAGCTGGGCATCCGATACGCTCGGTGCGGGTACCTCGACGCGATCACGTAGATTACGTAACGCTTCATCATAACCAGAGTCGATATCCAACTGCTCCGAGGGCATCTCAAGTTCGACAGTGCCACCTGAGCCCACGGCACCACCCAGATCCGTTTTAATCACGTTGTCGCCCTTAGTACCCCAAGTTACATCGTGCGTGTTACAGAATGCGTACACCTGCAGTGTACAGATATAACCAGGCAACAAGGCGAAATATTGAGCCGAACTCGTGAACAGATGCCATGGGTCCAGATATAGGAAACTCATGAGGAAGTACAGGCCTACCGTGGATGTGATGGAGAGAATCAGATTCGTGAATGTGCCGCTGCCAACCTTGATCCCACCATCCGTTGTTATAGTGTGGACGATGATCCAAACCGTCGCGAACACTGTGTATATCATGATGACACTGTACGTCACGATACTAGCCATATACAGTTTCTTAGCACCCTGCGGCCGGTTGCCCAGCGATAGGATGAATTGCATGCTCGTAAGGAGGATCAAAACGTAGCGGAGGATTGTGAAGATGTAGAATGCCACGTTGTGCCCGAATGGGTCGATCCTGGGATCTGACAGGCCGCCACAGAGGAAGTAAAACGCGAGGTAGTAGTTGGCAAGTGAGAAGTAGGTGAAGAGGAGCTGGATGAATTGATACACAAACTCGATATGCAGGAGTACTTTGCGGGCGACCGTGTGGTCAGTAGCCCAGACTTGTTTGAAATGCACGAGGGAGTAAACGGCGGCGAAGAAAGCACCGTTCAGCCAACGGCGACGCTGTGAAATGAACTCAGGGACAGCATCTTTACTATGTTAGTACTTGCAAATCAAATGTGGACAGATCAAATCGGCTTACCTGGTACATCCGTTTCACCTGTGCAGCTCTTCACGTATTTCAGGACCCATCTCTCACTCCTCTTCGCCACCAGCTCCCAGCATAAAATACGATCCTCGGCCAGGTACATATTGGCAGTAAAGACATCCGCGTGCTGACCATGTAGCGTTTCACCTTTGAAATACTGACTCAGAGGACCATGGCCCGTCTCATCATTCTGAAGCGCGTGGAAACGATACGCACTAAGGGCGCCGGGCAACACTGTTATGTAGCCGAATACCGATTCCAGGGGCTTGTCGAGGATATTTGACATTTTGTACTCGAAGTTTTGTGACGCGACTAGAGGGTTCAGGAGGTAGCTACCAAATTTCCCCTTCATAGCTTTGATCTCACCACACGCACCCGCCACGTTTGAATCCGTGTCGAATGCCTTCCATAGATGGTAGAGCGAGTTGTTACCGGGCTTTGTACCCACATCAAGCAAGATACAGACATTAGGGTTGAGGGCTTTGCCAAACGCATTGAAGAACCACCGGTGAGAATTCAGCTTCCGTTGGTTGCGCTCTTTGAGGCAAAAGATCATCTGGCAAGGCACGATTCCCTTCTCAGCACCCTTGAACTTGAGATCCGAGTCGAGTGATACCTGTGTTGTGTACTCATAGACATGGGCCTGCACGGCTTTCGAATTGACGAAATTCTTAGCGATGCCGTGCTGATAGACGCCCATGGCGGCTAGTGCATCGAGGGTCCTCGGATGGACCTTCTCTCTTCCGTCAGACACAACGCAGACAACAATCTTCTGCCATCCCATTTCGCCCCAGGTACGAGACTTGTTACGACCACAGAAATGACTAATGTTCTTCATGATAGCGTGCATAGTTCGTGTGAAGCCTATCTCATCCTCGTTATACATCGTAACGCAGATAAATAGCTCCGTTTCTCTCGTCGTGCGCCCGATGTTCTGTCGTAACTTGTATCCCCGTTCAACGAAGTCATCGGGATCACATGTCACGGCCGTATAGCGCATGTGGGTGAACTCGACCTCGTCTCGACGTGGCAAAAAACTGTACAAGATGGTCGGAATCTTGCATTCCAAGATAAGCTCACCATTAATAAGTTGCACCTCCTTCTTCGATGTGACAGGAGCGCGAACACCACGACGTTCTTGCTTTCCTTCAGGGGCAGCACCATAATGCTCAACCTTCTCGCGCATCGGGGTATGTGTATGTAAATCATCATCGTTGAGTGTCATTTGCGACCGGGCAAATGATTCTCGATACGGGTGGGCGCCGCCTATGTCTGAATCGGGACCAAAAACATCATCACCGTCATCAAGAGGGATACTCACTGTCGCATCATCAGCTGTATATGTCGAGCTGCGGTTATGTCTCGAGAATAGCGGCGCAGGTGGAAGGGGTCTGCGAGGACTTCCGCCATAACGTGAGGATGGCGTGCCTGGTCTAGGACTGCCATTGAGATCTGCTGGTTCGTAGTTCATGTTAGAATGTGGGGGACGAGCGTAATCCGAGATGCCCGACATCCTTGATGAGGGCGTCCAAGGACGTGTAGGTGATCCGTCTCGTTGTAAGTAAGGTTCATATGCCGAGTCTGGTAATGGTATATGAGGAGGGTCGCGGATGGAGGATGCTCGCGAGGGAGTCGAGCGAATGGAAGTTTGGTACGATCGACGGGGGATCGGTCGGATACTATCAGATTGTCTTGGTGAGTGATTACTGTCATGTACTCTTGTGCTTGATAGGCCCTTATCTGTGCCTTTTGATTTAAGAGACTCCTTCCTCGGGGATGGCCCCTCTGGGATGGTCGGTAAATTCTCTATCTCCTCTTGCTTAAGAGTCTCTATAGGTTTCTGCTTCTTCTGCAACTTTACAGTAACAGAGCGCTTGGGCACTGGCTTGCATGTGGGGGATATGCCATCGAGCGAGGTTGCCATTTGGCCCTCTTCCTGCTCCCGAACTGTGTCGAAAGGAAGCGATGTAGCTATCTTGACCGTCTTTTTCCCGCCCTCTTTCGGCTTGTCGGTCTTTTTTAAAGCAGGGGCCTTTGGCAAGAGTATCTTGGATACTATGCCTGGTGGCGGAGGTACATACGGTCTTGTCTCTGGAATCGACTCTTCCATCGAAGTCAATAATCTGACTGCTGCCGGGTGGCCTGAGCCTATGTGCATGTGGTCGTACTCGTCGTCATAGGCCGGGAGCGTGTACTCGGGCGGCCGCGAGGGTGTGCCGTCCATTGCCGCTTATATGTTGGCCGAGAGGCCAATTGAATGTTTTGTTGAGACAGTTCCCGTCGCGGTGGCAATTGGAATGCAATGACAGCACAAGTCTTATTTGTGTGTCACTTAGACTGATTGGTATCACTATGATAATGCTAATGCGCTGCTTGCTCGATCAAATTCGAAGTAACGTTTCGAAGGGAGAAAGCAAATTGAGAGAGTAAGCGCTCATAAATATCACGAAATCTTCGAGCCGCCGCCTTGATGCTTTATGATGTGGAAGCGAGATCAATTGACCTGATGCGGGGGTGGAAATCTGGAGAGGCGTTGAAGCCATGTGTCTACCTAGGTACAATAGGTAGGAGGCATGTTGGACTATTTAGGCTCGGGGACCTGATTTGTTGTCATGGTTGTCCAGGCAACCCCGTCTCCATACCTGCCAGTAAATGGCGGCCCACAAACCACCGCCGTCCTGGTAACGACCCAATTTTCTGTACCCTTTTTGCCGCGCGTTTACAATATTAGACTAGGTTAGTAATGGCCGAAATAACGGCCTCCATGTATGAATCCGACGACAGTAGTGCATTTATTTTGATATACATCGACCCGGGCCTACTAATGTGTACGCGTACCTGTCTAGATACTGCTTAGAGAGTAGGAAATACAGGCGCTACCAACAGTCAGTCAGTCTCGTTATGCATCGTCAACCCTAACTACAAATCTCTAACTACCTAGGTAGGTAGTTATAAACAGTCCAAGTGTACACTCAATTGATAGTCCATCCGGTTTAGCTTGTTGTATACAATTCAGTAATTAGGTCAACTTCCGGCTCCCAAATAGAATTACCATTTGGATGTTCTATACGTTCCCTTATAGTTCTAACGTGTACCTTCTTTTTACTGCTTTTACCTTGGTCTACAAGGCGTAATCCTCAATCCGTGTAATATGAGTACATAAATTTTATACATTGTGTATCGTCCGGAAGGGGCTGAGCTAGGGCCAAGTTCTATCGCCCAGGGCGGAATATGCATCGTCGTGGTATATACGGGAATGCTGTGATTGTTGCCACAAGGAGAGAGGGTATCACGCTTGGGTTTCTTTGAGCATTTCAGTCAAACTCATGACCCGATACCCGTCGCGCTTCAGCTGTCTAAGAACCTTACGCAGCATCGGTGCAGTCCAGCTTCTCCTATCGTGGCATATTATAATCGCGCCTGGCCTGACCATGCTTAATATGTGACGGCCATTCAGCCAAGACCAGTGAATCTGTGGGTCATGCGGATATACGCTGCCTAGCACGAGTCTATACCCCAGCTTTCTAACGAGCCCCCTCATGCGATCGCTAAAGAATCCCGAGCCAGGACGGAAGTATTGCGGTGGCATGGGGGCCTCACCCTTCTTATAGGCTGCGCGTATCTTTTGGCGAACGGCCTGGATCTGATTTGAAAGCTCTTCGTTGGAGAGAGACCGCGAGGGTTCGTCGTGCATGGCATGGTTGCCGAGTTCGCTACCGCTACGCACAATGTCAGCGAGGATGTCCTCGCGGCCGGCGACTTGACCCCCAATGACGAAGAACGTCGCCGTGGCCTGGTGACTGTTGAGAGCCGCGAGGATCTCCTCGGTGTGCTGAGACGGTGCGTCATCGATCGTTAGCGCTACCACTTTCTTGTCCGTATGCACCTCCCATAACACATCCGGCCACCGGCGCGCAAAATATGCGATCAGCCCCGGTGGTGGCTTGTAGATGATGTAGAACGGCGCGATAAACAGGGCAAGGATGACTAGTAGTATGAGGAGCGTCGACATTCTGCGGCGTCGCGCCCGGCGACGAAGCTTGGTCGGCAAACGGAAGAGCGAGGCGCACAAGCGTGGCATCGGAGGGGGAAGGAGGAGGCAGGTGAGGGATATCAGCTCGCTCGCTTGTGGTTCTAACTTGAGGTGGGTGGTGGTAACATTCGTGAATGTCGTCGTATTGGCCAATCGGGGCTCGCTTGTTCAATGGGATTTGTAGTCAACGAACTAGCCTAGCGATCGGCAAAGATTAGTCTGGATGCAGGGCTCGTTACTGGCCTAGGTTTCGTCATCATTTGCTTGGGTTGGGAGGAATATCCGATCAGAATCCGATGTATCTGATGAGGCCCCCTTGCGAGGTGTGAAGTGGAATGAATGACAAGCTACTTTCCGGATCGGGTGTTGAACGCCCCTCGATAGATGGAGCCCAAGCAGAACCCAAGAGGCCATGTGTTACAGGCAATTTAGGTGGCACACTAGGCTCGCTGCAGGTCGGCTGTTCCAGTGGTACACTGCCACACAAATTCCACCATAGAAGCTCTTGGCGTTTATCACTCGAACCCCTTTCCATTGTCCTGGTTGTGCCGTGGATGCAGTCCCCAACCTCATATCTGGAGGGCATGCCAGGGCATATCAGCATCTTAGCATCTAAGATGCTCAAGGTCACCAATTAGCCTACCTCTAATTATAGGCATTTGAAACACACACTACAGTCTTCGGCGTAATGACTGTTGTAACTCGAAATGCCCACCGGTTCAGTCCCCCACGATCACATTGACGTCATGCTCAAAAGACGAAGTACCACCCAGCAAGAAGAGGTAGGTATAAGTGCCAGTTGCGGCATTCCTCCATTGTCTCCGGTAGACATGCCACAACAATCATATTGTGTCAGGTATGTACCTAAGGTATCTAACAAGTAAGTATCTAGGTATATAGCGATATATCTCCACCTCATCTAAAAGAATACCTAATGAGACACTCGACTGCCTATCAACTTTTCACGATGCCATTTTTACAGGATCTAGTGTAACATTCTATCATCTTACCACACCTACCACACCTGGCGCACTTTCACCCGACACAGTCCGGGGCTCCAAGTCGTCCGTAAGTAAGTCTCTATCTAGGCCTATTTTGCATCGAAACGCTTGAAATCAATCATGCGACTATGTCCGCCCGGCGATTATGGTGTCTCCGTCCCCGTGCCTATAAAAATACAGCGAACGCGTGGTCACATCGCCCCAGAGGAGTAAGACCTGGATAAGGGACAGGCGTTATTACACTTCGTTTGTGCATAAGGTAGTACTATGAATGTGACGAGGGATGAACTATGAGCACTTAGGTTTAGATGGTTTAATATTGACAATGCTGCTTCGCTACCTAACACATATAGAGAAATCAATTTACTATGGATGTCATCTAATGTCATCTATCTAGTGCCTAGGCGTGTACACAATTAGGGTGAGGACCGATTCCATGGAATTATCATCGGCGTATTAATCATCGGCGGCTCAATTCTGCGGACTCCGATATTGAGTGTGCCGGCGGGCTGAGATCGGAAGTGTCTACTCCTCGGCCCTTTCTCTCTGAATACGATGTAGTGTTAAATGACGCGGCTGATCTACCTCGCAGCGTCCGAAGAGGGGGTTGATCCAGACTAGCTAAGAGGACGGGAGAGTACATGGCGACGCAACGAAAACAAGCTTTTTTTTTTTATCGGCAAAGATTGGCTTACAGGGCTAAGGTCAAGATTAAGTCCTATGCGCTTCTTCTAGGTTAGACCTTGTCGACTAGCGAGCTGGAATGACCGGAGAGTGGTTGAAATGAAGATAATATGTAAGCATGCGTATTACCATAGGACTTGTTATCGCATACAGCCCGCCTAGCACACTGCCATGCGAAGAAACGCCGTCATCACCAACCTAGGTCCGAAAGATTTGAAGAGCATTGCGCGGACCAACTCACTGTTGTTTACTTGTATAACCACACTCTAGTAGCGTAGGCTAAAGGAAGGAGGGAGATATATAATAGAAAGTGTGAGATAATGGTAAGACGTCTTACCCTGGCCCAGACAGCGGCGCCTTGCTCACTAATGCATACATACACGTCAGCCAGGCTCCGGATTGAGAGAAATGTACCAATGACGGATTCCGTGTATGACATATACAAGGACTAAGGCTAGGACACCATGCGCTGGGTATGATGTACATAGGGTTAGATTATCTAACTCAGTGGTTTTCAGTCAAGTCCACGTAATAACTTCAAGACTGCTAAATCAGGGGATGCGGCTTAGCAACTTATAAGCGTGATGAAAGTAGAGACAGAGATAGCCTGGGGGGAAGGGGAAACACTAAAAATTATGACACTATTCTTTGGACTTTCTACAATCTGGTTCTCCTAGGCTAGATCCCAGCCATTATTACCTGCGAGCACACATGAGGTAGGTCCTCGACGCGTATCGAATGCATGGGGCGGAGTTTTATCGACATAATTTTTCCCACTTTGATCGGTTGACCGATACGAGAATGGAAACTTGGCGTACATAAGAAATATTGAAGCGAAATCTGAGTTTACAGAGAAAGATAGGTAAGTCTGGGAAAGTGTTAGATGGCATGCTCGACACCCCACCTGACTGCATCTATATAGCATAGGTGAGCCATCGTAGTAATATAAGGCACCACTCGGTAGTTAAAAGCACGCACGGCATGTAATAGAACGACTAGGCATTATCAGGATGGCTGTTGGGGGTACGACATATGCCGCCCCAAAGACCCGGGAACTTGCTCTACCCCTCTAGCTAGTTACAAATGGAGGGGTCGCCAAATATAGTTTTATACGAAAATTTAAATATGGGACCTGGCCAGAGCATTCCGATACCGTTAACCTTCATATTGTTTAGTACAACGCAGTATAACCTTATTAGGAATATCGTCATGTACGTGGGTAGGTCTCTACGATGAGGGTTATTGAAATTTTGGGCAGTGTATTTGGTATACGGCACAACATTGGACGGGTTTCTCGGATATGTCTTGATACTCTTGGTAAATATGATCTGCAATATTCGCTCTCGCTAGATAAGCTATAACATAGAACCGCGGGTTAGAGATGACAACAAATAAAATAATAGCCTGTCTAGGCTGACCGTTTCTGATATGAGCTGTCAGGTCGTGAAAGTCTGCCCTCCGTACGCCTTGAAGGTGTTGTACCAAAAACTCCGGTTCGAATACAAAAACATATTTGACCCAAACTCCAAACACTTGCTACTCGTCTCCGATCTTGTTTCGTGATTTGTGCATCGACTCATATAGCCGTTCAAGTATGTACACTGAAATAATGACAGATTTCCTCAAGGGGTGAAAAAGAAATATACAGATTTCCTGGCGACTTATTTTATCTCTCGCTTAAATCCACACTGGTTGCTGTGACGGGACGGGCTCTGATATTATAAAGGTCGATAGCAGTTCGTGGATCTCGGCCAAATAGTCTTCGGCCTTGAATTTGCGGAGGCCTTTAGCCGTGAGTTGTTCTTCTTCGTCATCGGTATTCTGCAATTTATCTTTCACGCCTAGCTCTTCTGCCAACTCGGATACTTTCGCGAGTTCCTGACCAAAAGGATGCTGCGAGTCGGTAACATCAGCAGGTCGGCGGAAGCGTGGCGTAGGCGATGGCAGAACCGGTGAGATTGGCGGGATGGTCGTGACTGGGACAGGTGATTTTTGGATGTGGGAAACTGATGATACAGACGTGGCTGAAGTTGAAGTAGAGGACGATCGAGACATCGTAGAGCTTGCTTTGGTTGAGACTGTCTTGCTTGACTGGTTGGAGAAACGAGCATGCTTGTTTGCGAAATTGTCGAAGGACGCTTTCTTGGTGTGTGATGGAGCTCGCTTTGGGATGCTTGGTGCTTCTCGAATGTTCGAGATTGATGGCTTTTGATTTGGGGGGGTAAAGTAACACGATAGATGATTTGGCTCCGGGAATTCAGATATGCGCTCTCCCGATGGTATCTCTGGGCTAGTGGGGGGTGAGGACATGGCGGTACTAGGGCTGTTCAAGGAAGATTCGTCGTCTGACTTTGAAGAGCTCGCTGGCGACGATGTTGCCTGAGGATAAAGGTCTGGAGCGTTGTATGCAAGCATATTCGTCGTATGAGTTAGCTCCATTGGACTCGAGATCTTGTTGCGAATGGAGCCAGATTGGGCATGGCCCTTGGTTGTGTTACTCCGGTGTGGCAAAATACCCATGTCGGCCGATGACTGCTTCATGCGCCGCGTGGTGAAGGCTCTTGCAAGCGACATCTTGGATGGCCAGGCTTTTCAGATGTGTGTTGAGATGGATGCGCGCAGCCGTAAGTTATTATAACTTGGCTATGAGGACGCGTTTGCTAACCCAGGTAGAGCGGGTTAGAAGTAGTGGTTTGGATAAGACAGGCTGCAGTAGCGTTGGGAAATCGTCCGATTTAATCTTGCAGATTAGATTTCCGGGAACAGGCTTTAGCAAATATGCGGACAGCAACCTAGACACCTAGTGGTAGTGGACTGGATATGGCGAGTGACAAGTGTTGGATGATGTGACTAGTCTGAGTTAAATGAAAGACCAAGCTAATAATGGCTGCTACAAGGCAATGATAGTGATACCTTATATCGCAGTGTGACGACGTAGTTGGTCTGCGGAGTGAGGTGCGTTGTGGCACGCGGCTCATTCACGATGGCTGTCACGATGGCTGCCCTGATTGGGAAGGTGGATGATTAAGTTGATCTTGTTGGCCGACAGTCTGCGACCTGGTCTGCTTCCTAGTCTGCTTCCCCAGACAGGTTAAAAGCAACGTAGTACTGCAGAACACCTCTCCCTAGAAACAATAATTCCGGGAACATGCGAAATCCTAGTTGCGATGATGCACTCCCGCTATAATGCCGTGTCTCGACAGTGGCCAAAAGAGACACCGGGGATGACAATGGCTTGCTCGATAATTGACTGTTCCGGGTGTCGTGTACTATTGAGAAGTCATGCGGTTAAATGGCGATCAGAACCTCCCGGCTGTGTATTGTGTACCAAAGCCCGGTGAGAACTGAATGATAGCCAAATCGGGACGACCGAGGCTTGCCGCTATTTGCTAATACCCGTGAGTCCCTAGCTATTGTATGTGCCACGCAATGATGATGGTTTGACTGTCGAAGGCTCGGAGTCTTGTCAGGTGCCTGCTGAAATCCCCCAGATATTGTCGACAGTTGATACAATTTTACTATTCAAAAGAGATTTGGATTTCTTGACCAAAGTTGCTCTTCTTCAAGTGTTGGCGCAATGAATTTGAGTGCTGTTCTGTCTTGAGATCGATGGACCCAAGTACAGGTTGAGTGATGCACTATCCAGTGGTGACTCGAGCCTCTTCGTGTTTACGAGAATGAAATAATGAAACTTCCAGGTTTCCAGGCGATGGCTCTCAATGGAGAGAAAGGATGGTGAGAGAATAAGAAGCTGCTCGTCCTTGGGCTCTGTGTTCGATTCAAAAGGAGAGACTGCGACTGAGAAGCCAGCGAGTTTTAAATTTCGTAACCTGCGAAAAAAAAAAAAAGAAAAAAAAAAGGCAATGAAGTAGTGAAGAATCAACTGATTCAGTGCAATACGTCAAGGGAGTGAATAAGAGAATAGACAACAGGGGACAGGTCCCGATGGTTGGGAAACGTTGGCGACTAGACTAAGAGATATGAGAGCGAAGTGAAATGAGATTAGACGCGAGGGACAGAGCACAATAATAAGAAGCTTCCCCAGATGGCAAGGTCGCTTGCTCTGCGCCGTCTGTACAAGGTCTGTACAAATCTACCGAGATGTGTGCGTGTGTGTGTGGGGCATGAGCGAAGACAGGGGTGGAGGATTGAAAGGGACAAGACGTGGGTGTGAAAAGGATGCTCTGAGGGCGCCAAGCACCATGATCAGTGGACAACGCTATGGGCGCTTTGAACACCTGTACTACATAGTCTGTCAGTGTGGGAACATCCATCCACTCGAAATCGACCCAAGCTCATGTAAGTGCTTTGTCGGTACTGATGATGTAGGTACCGTAGCAGGGAGTTCGAGACTTGAGGGGATTCAGGACGCAAAGAAATCCTGTCTCTGCCGACTCCAAACTTGGAAAACACAGCTGCGGAAGACAGATAGACAGGTAGTAGGTACATATGTATCTAATCTAATCATTATGTCAGTCAGGCATACATAGGGTATCTGCAACCTTCCTACCATGGCGTGCACCACGACACTACACTACCTACCCGGTGTACTGTAGTACATAGTAACATCAGCACACCAAGGAGGGGGCAAACAAATTTCAGGGGGCATAGAGCCAACGGCCGATAGGAGGGTCCTTTGCGTGACTGAGTATCCTACCTATTTTAGAAGCCTGTCTGGCCTGGCTGTCTGGCCTGGACACACCTGGATACTGCCAGGACAGCACACGCAATCCCTGTCGACCGGGGTTGAAGTTTAAGGGAAGGATAAATGACTCCGCCCAATCAAGTCGATTGGTTCAACTTCCCGATCTGACGAGACCCTGACCATAAAAGCGGGCCAATACTTTCATAGTGTTGGGACATTTTTCGTTAATTTGGTTCCCATTTGTCCTTGGGAGCTTATCACAGCCAATCATTCATTCTGTCTGTTTCCCTTCTTTGGATGGTCGATTCTACTAGTAGAGGTCCCCAAGGCCCCCCCTTAGTCCTACACTAGGAAACATAAATATTGCTATATACTACAGTATTATGCCTAGTTGTACATACCTAGTGAGTGTAGCTTTACGCAGGTATTCTGCGAGTGATCCTGCAGCAGCAGCCTACAGTACACCAAGTTCCACTATAGGTCACTAACGGAAGAACGTGCAGCTTGCAGCTAGCATAATTTATTACTGTACGTGGCTCATTTAGAACGCTCCACGCCGTTGCCAGCTCTTCCTCATTCGAGGGAAATAATGCATGCAGCCAACCGTGATGTGATGGAGGGGTTCAAATTATTACCGTTCTGAGTCGTCATTGTTCTAGGTAGTTGTGTCAGCGAGTAAGCATAAAAAGTAAGCGGCTAGCCCGAGTTAAAAAACCACCTACCTGACCAAACAAGTGTACACTAGTAGTAGTGTAGTACTTCGTAAGTATATAGGTAGTACACTAACCTAGGTAGGATCAAGATTAATTGATTGACGCATTAATTAATTGTGCAACTACACGCTCTCTTCTCGGCCTTACAAACTGCGCCCTAGTAGTACCTGTACTATAAGTAGTATAAGTAGCACTAACGAACTCCCTCAGCTCCCTCAGCTTCCAGATCAGCTTTCAGAGCGGCATAGGATGAACCACCTCCCTTTAGTGCACATACTTACCTCCCTACCTCCCTACCTACCTACCTACCTGGTGTACCTAGTGTAAAAGTAGGAACAGCCGGAAACGGCCTATTCTAGTTTAGGTCGTCATGCCACCGGGCATGAAACAAGCAAGGGTGCACAAAGACGGCATGATTCCGAATTTGGTTCAACCTTTTCCCACCTTCGCACGTCCATTGGCCATGGCTTCTCCAGTGTTTCAAAGTTCACCTTCCCGTCGCTCCACTCTGTTAGCTCGTGCCCTACACCACTTAAATAGCCACTACGTACGACGTGTACTTGAGTAGGTCGGTGGTTCTTGATGGTAGCGCCGGAACAATGTTTGTTGTGTCTGAGTGCTTTTTAGTTGGCCGCTCTTCGACCATCGAGAGCCTACCTACCTATCCAAGTGCATTGTATTGGCCTTTTGTTGCACGCACAGGCCAGTGGCGTTGCCTGCCGACTACTCAGCCTCAACCAGAATCTTGTTGGATGCTGGGTTACTTCTACACATACGTAGTATACTAACCGGCTTAGCCACCTGAGCTGCTGTGGCGGATGAGACGACCTCGGCTAAGACCAACACCGGACCACATGAACAGCTAATATTAGATGACATATGCTTGCTTCACTTTGTGACCATGAAGGAATGACACGGCATCATAGGATCATGAGTACTGTGTTTCCCTTCTATCTGGGAGGTTATGATTCCTACGACCTACCAACTTAGATTTTCTATGATCACGAATAAATCGTCATGATGCTGAATTGGTTACGCTTCCACTGACTATTTGTTACCCGAACACCCCTGCATCTTGCCCAGCTAACGCATTAAGTTTCACAATCAATTTCCAATCTCTTCGGTTCGGTTGCCAGGTTGACAGCAAGCAAAACTCCCAGCGTTCTTTTCTTCTCTTGCGGTAAAATAAATGCTGTGCGACAATATTCCTTAAGAAACAACTGTCGGTACTAGACTCAGCTATTGCAATCTACTGAGCGAGCGATATCAACTTTGCTACACAAATTCAAGTGCCAGACATTAGATAAATGGGTCCCACATTATTCATTCCTACTATTGATATATTCCTATAGATATTACCGAACAAGCGCTCTACATTCTACCAAGGTTTCATCAGAAACCTAGTCAGGATCAAACAACCCAAGGATTGTATAGGTCGATCGAGCGGCCGATTTCAGCCTCAACACCGACCTAGTCTGAGCCTCCTTAGTCTTCATCCATAGAATCCGCACTCTCATCATCGTCGTCATCATCCTCCTCACTCTCATCGTCCTCTGAGCTTTCATGGTTTGCTACACCAACGAGCCGTTCTTCTACATTATCTGTTGGCTTATCCGATATTTTGTGAGCAAATGCCCGTCGAACTGCCGCATTGGTACTGGTGTCCCAGACATGCATTGTCCCCTTGCTACCGGCCACCGCGAGACGGAAGGCTACTTCAGCATCTGGGGCGAAGTTGGTGGAGAAGATCCTACCAACGTCCAAGTTACGCGACACGACCATCGCCGGCCCCGAGGGTTGTATGTTCCAAAGCTTGACTGTCTTGTCAGTCGACCCCGTGACCATGAAACCAGGCACATGAGTATTGATATCGAAGGAAGACAGCGATTCGTCGTGCGCCTGGAGTGTCCACACAGGCTTGCTAGCGGATGGGCTCGATGGGACATTGCGGACATCAAAGTAATGTATTATCCCGTTTTCCGTTGAGACATAGAAGAAGTTAGCATCATGAGGATCCCACTTGATATTCTCAACGTCGCTTTCAACACCCCATCTCGGAGCCTTCGCCTCTGGAGCCCGCATATCTGCGGCGACTACCGTTCGGTCGTAGCTCCCGCTCAGCAACACTGTGGACTCTACCGCATGCCATGCTAATGAGCATACTTTATCGGTATGGTAGGAGTATGATTGGGCACATTTTGCTGTGTGTAAATCCCAGAGCTTGACTGTTTTGTCCGCTGATGCAGAGGCCAGAAGGTTTCTGTGCTTACGGTTGGCAGCTAGAGAAAGAACCGCATCCACATGATACTCGTTGTTGGCTTTCTTTGATTTCTTCTTCTTTTTCTTCTTCTCTTGCTCCTGCGGATTACTGCCCTGGCCAAGGATAGCATTGGGATACAGGCAATCTATAGTGTCTAAATCCCACACCTCGATATCGGGATCCATGGTACCTATCGCAACGAAGTTGGCCGTCGCGTCCTTCTCCGCCCCCGGCTTAGACACTGGGACATCGAGCCATTCGAGGCAGAGTGGTATCGCGGGTAACATAATATCGTGATGTACATAGAGATTATCGGCTTCGTCCTCGTAAACGTAGACCTCGAGATGCGCGAGCTCATCTTCCACCTTGGCGGCAAGCAACATATTATCTGTTGCCAATATTTGTAGCTCTTCACGATCCTCATCCTGGTCTTGTTCATCGGGTATTGTTATATAGGGATCGTCCTTGTTCGATTCATAATAAGCTAGAGATTTTATGTTGCCAAACATGTCCATGCGCTGACCTTGGACATTGTCTTCTTCGTCGTCGTAGTGTTCAAGGTCATATTCTTTGAGGTCGGGGTCATTAATGTCAATTCTATGAGCAAATTAGTATCATTGGGGAGAGAAGCGATGGAGTTGACTGGCATACTCTTCCGTCTTATGTTCCTTGGCCGGAGTGCTTTGCTCTTTCTTTTCAACAGCGGAATCACCGTCTGATGTTGCATCATCTTCATCGACATCGACGCCTCCGCCGGCCCGCGCTTCCTCTAAGTCATCGTTGGCATCATCTAACTTTAACTTAGCTAGCTCCGCTATGCGCTCGAACTCGGCTTCGTCGAAATTATATCTTGAAGGAAAAGGTGCCGCAAAACCTCGCGGCACCCAAGCTGTCGTCGTGATCATAGATTCGGCCATCTCTTCAGGGAGTTTGCCGCCGCTATTGTGAAACTTCAAATAGCTATTGAACAGCCTCGAGCATTGCTGGCTGTCGAAGCGACAGTTTGGTTAAAATGCCCCTCCAACTTTTTTTAAAGCTTGGAGTTGACCAAAAAGTCTAGCGGGGCTCTCGTTATCGATTACTATCCGTCCCCGTACTTCGTACCCTTGCAGTAAACAATACCACGCCAGCTCCAGCCGTCTGACGTTGACCATGGCCACCTTTTACTCTTCAAGTAGCTGATTACCTAGTTGTTTATTCTATGTGGGAATACATGGCTACCTAAAGGCGCTGCTTAGATGGATCGCGAAAACGGCAATCTCAGTCCAAAGCGACGAAGGTTGGATTTTAATCCTCTGCGCTCAGACGATCGATACTCCTCTCTCCCTACTCGAAGCAACAACACGTCCCGTTCGCATAACCGAGCTTTCAATGGTGTTAATTCGCGCGCTACCACCCCCCGAATCCAGTTAAGTCATATTGCGACCCCCAGGCAAGATCAATTTGACGGGCCCCAGCCCTTGGTCAGTCACGAAGATCAACTCGCCTTAGATCGCGATTGGTATGGTGGTGATGAGACGGGCGGGCACACTTTCGGTGACGATTCCCACAACCCTTTCGGCTCCTATGATACATCATGGGTTGAACAACAACAACGAGAGGCTCAGATGATCGAGAGGAAGACGGGGAAACATGTGAATGCGCGCCAGTTGCAGAGACAAAAAGACAATGATGCATGGGAGACGAATCGTATGCTTACATCTGGTGTTGCTCAAAGACGCGGGCTAGGAGACGACTTCGACGACGACAACGAAGGTACGCGTGTTCATCTATTGGTCCATGACCTGAAACCTCCGTTTCTGGATGGGCGGACAGTCTTTACAAAACAACTGGAACCCGTACCCGCCGTTCGGGACTATCAGAGTGATATGGCTGTATTCAGCAGGAAAGGTAGTCGTGTTGTCAAGGAGCGAAGGCAGCAAAGGGAACGCCAACGGCAAGCGCAGGATGCCACAAACATGGCGGGCACTACGCTTGGAAACCTAATGGGCGTAAGGGAAGACGAGGGCGACAGTGCTTTACCTATCGCTGCGGAGGAGGACCAAGCCAAATCTGGCAACAACAAGTTTAGCGAAGTCATGAAGAAAAATGACGGCGCGAGCAGCTTTAGCCAAAGCAAAACCCTAAAAGAACAGCGAGAGTTTTTGCCTGCATTTGCCGTTCGCGAGGATTTGTTAAGAGTTATTAGGGATAATCAAGTGATTATAGTCGTGGGCGAAACGGGTTCTGGAAAGACCACACAACTTACACAATTCTTATACGAGGACGGGTATGGGAAGCAAGGAATGATAGGGTGTACCCAGCCTCGCCGGGTCGCGGCAATGAGTGTTGCTAAACGCGTGGCAGAAGAAATGGAAGTAAAACTGGGCAGCACTGTTGGATACGCTATCCGATTCGAAGACTGCACGAGTAAGGATACTATCATCAAGTATATGACGGATGGTGTCCTACTCCGAGAGTCTCTCAACGAGAGAGATTTAGATCGGTACTCGTGTGTCATTATGGACGAGGCGCATGAACGTGCCCTCAATACAGACGTCCTTCTTGGGCTGTTTAACAAGATTCTGCAACGTCGCAGAGATCTCAAGCTTATTGTCACATCGGCTACGATGAACTCCAAGAGGTTCTCTGATTTCTTTGGTGGCGCACCGGAATTTATAATACCCGGAAGGACTTTCCCAGTCGATATCATGTTTCACAGGTCCCCAGTTGAAGATTATGTTGATCAGGCTGTTCAACAAGTCCTTTCGATACATGTTTCTATGGGCGCTGGAGATATCCTGGTGTTCATGACCGGACAAGAAGACATTGAGTGCACCTGCGAGTTAGTGCGCGAGCGCTTGGATGCACTTAATGACCCCCCTGAGCTGAGCATTCTACCTATCTACAGTCAAATGCCTGCAGACCTGCAGGCCAAGATTTTCGACCGAGCGCCCCCTGGGGTACGCAAGTGCATTGTGGCTACGAATATTGCAGAAACAAGCTTGACTGTAGATGGTATCATGTATGTTGTGGACGCAGGATACTCGAAGATGAAAGTTTATAACCCGCGAATGGGGATGGATACTCTTCAAATCACGCCTATCTCGCAAGCTAATGCTGGACAACGAGCTGGCCGAGCAGGTAGAACGGGGCCGGGAAGAGCGTTCAGACTCTTCACCGAAAAGGCTTTTAAGGACGAATTATATATACAAACAATTCCCGAGATCCAACGAACTAACCTCAGCAATACAGTTTTGCTTCTCAAGTCATTGGGCGTCCGTGACTTGCTTGACTTCGATTTCATGGATCCCCCTCCACAAGACACGATCACTACATCCATGTTCGACTTGTGGGCCCTAGGGGCTCTAGATAACCTTGGAGAACTAACAAACTTGGGTGCAAAGATGAACGCTTTCCCCATGGATCCTTCCTTAGCAAAGCTTCTAATTACGTCCGAAGAGTATGGATGTAGCGAGGAGATGCTGACCATTGTCTCCATGTTGTCCGTTCCGAATGTGTTTTACCGACCGAAAGAACGCCAGGAAGAGTCGGATACCGCGCGGGAAAAGTTCTTCGTCCCAGAATCTGACCATCTCACCTATCTACACGTCTACTCGCAATGGAAGTCGAATGGGTATTCGGACGGATGGTGCACCCGTCATTTTCTGCACCCCAAATCACTACGCAGAGCGAAAGAGATCAGAGATCAGTTGCTCGACATTATGAAGATGCAGAAGATGGAAATGACCAGCTGCGGCACGGACTGGGATATCATTCGCAAATGCATCTGCTCTGGATATTATCATCAAGCTGCCAAAGTGAAAGGTATTGGGGAGTACATTAATTTACGGACCTCAGTCACGGTCCAACTCCATCCTACTAGTGCGCTTTATGGTCTAGGCTTCCTCCCAGACTATGTGGTATACCACGAGCTGATCCT
This sequence comes from Xylaria sp. Z50, assembly GCA_037356035.1. Taxonomy (NCBI): domain Eukaryota; kingdom Fungi; phylum Ascomycota; class Sordariomycetes; order Xylariales; family Xylariaceae; genus Xylaria; species Xylaria sp. Z50. The sequence continues at coordinate 294,756 of JBAWJU010000015.1, read as the reverse complement.
CACATCGAAAGAGTACATGTCTACGGTAACCTCGGTAGATCCACATTGGCTTGCAGAGCTCGGTGGTGTGTTTTACTCGGTGAAAGAAAAGGGTTATTCAGCCCGAGAGAAACGCGTCACAGAGACGGAGTTTAACCGGAAAATAGAGATTGAGGCAAAAATGGCGGAAGACAAGAGGCGGCAGGAAGAACAACAGAGAATTGAGGAGGAAAGATCAGTCAAGAGGCCAGTAGCAGAGAAGACGAAGAAGATAATCACATCCGGGGCAGTCAAGAAGCCAGTTTTGAAGAGAAAGGGTAGGGGTTTTTAAAATTGAAAACCAGGAGTAGCCTATTTAGATACAGTTGTTCATTGGGTATATATGAGTGCAACTTCAATCACCAGATCCTCGACTGACTCATAAATGAAGGTTAGACGGTATTTTCTAACGGCGTACCTCGAAGTGAGTGTCGCCCTCTATCAACTCGCGATCTTCCTTATCCAATTTGACAACACGGGCGTGCCGCGGCCCCTGGTCAATGGCCTTGAGAAATTGCTTGATGGCGTCTGGACTACCTTGAGCCTCGCCCTCGACCTTATTTCGCAAATTAGCTAGCTGGATACACTTGCACAATTACATACCCAGCAACTTACCTTCTCGTTATCAGTGTTCCTGCACCAGCCCGTGACACCTAACTTTGTGGCTTCCTTTTGGGTGAAGTTGCGAAAGTTGACGCCTGGCTTAAATGTCAGCTTGAACATGGGAGGGAGCACTTCTCTTCGAGTATAAAGACCTTGAACTGTGCCGTGAACTAGGAAATAGATCTACATTGCGCCTCAGCTACCTGGTCGTGAATATTGTTTTCTTTTCTCGTTACTTACTCTCTGCGACATGTTGTATACTCTTCCTATTCCTCAGATATTTGAAGTCCAACGATGTTATACCGTTTGGTGATGAGAAATGGTACCTCCGATAAGGTACCGGCACAGTGCCCAGTACCTAGTGTACATGTAAGTACATAAGGTCTGCTTACTATGTAATCTACCTAGCCACAATTAGTATGGTTTGGCGGAATATCTTCGGGAGATGGGGTTGGGGATGGGGGTGGGTATTATGTAGTACGAAATACTTGGCATTGACATTGGCGGAACTGCACTAGTTTGATGACAGGATGATGGTTGATGGTTGATGGTTGATGGTTGATGGTTGATGGATGGATGACGGCAGAGTGGGGTCTTGATTCGGGCTAGGTTGGGTTGACCTAGGCCGGGCTAACCTAACCTAACCTAACCTAACCTACACTAGGCACTTCTCTTTCGGTTGCTATGCAAGGTGCCATGTTATCACCAAGCACAACACAAAGAACTATGCCGAGTCCGAAGCGATGGACTCTACGTCGCCAGTCGCAGACGCGCCGCCACCGCCAGTAGTCTTTCGCGGCAAGAAGCGCAAGACCTATCGACAACGACCAGGCCCCGAAGCCGAAGACGAAGACGAAGCATCAACAGCCCGCATAGATCCACCCATCGACGCCGTGAGCGCCACCAACACCCAATCCTCGACTCCTGATCCCACCGCAGCTTCCACCGACAGGGACCCGGGTGACACCCTCTCCATCAGTGACGCCGTCCGCCTGCGAAATGCGCGGAAGTCCAGGCTGCGCGGTGTCACTTTTGCCACAGACAACAACACCCAGCCTGACGACGCTGAAGCCGGCGACGATGACGATGAGTTGAGCCTGATGATTCGTGAGGAGGAAAAAAGGGCCGTCGAGCAGTCCATCGCCGCGGCAAATAAGCGCTTTGCGCCACAGACGGGTTTGTCTGGGGAGATAGTCAATAAGCACATGTGAGCCTAGCCCCCGGGAGAAACCATTGTTGCCCCCTCGCCCGTGTGCAATGCTGATGGAGCAAGGGAGGAGTATATAGAGGCCGAACTATCTAGGAGACATTATATGGCCTCGGACGCCCAAGGGCTCCGGTCATCTAACCAACCCGGCGGGGGTGCGGCGCATAATGAACTGACAGCCGACAAGGGAGGGGAAAAGCACACCGCTCTAACAGGCAAGCTATTCGAGGTAGACCTTGGCGACGAGGTCCGTAACCGCAACGCAGCCTTGACGGATCGCGCTACGCGGAAACTGCAAGGCCTAGCCGTCGAGGACGAGGAAACTACCGAGCGGCCGAAGAAAGTCAGACTCGGGAGAGATGGCAAGCCCTGGAGATCACGGAATAGACGGAATAGTGACGATATCAAGAGAGATCAACTTGTTGAAGAGATCCTACGAGAGAACAGGCGTAAGTCCCTTCATCTCATCCACCCCCAATCTACCGAGCAGAGCTTTAGCCAACAACAACATACTAGTGGACGTCTACGAGACAGCTACACCGCCTCCAGGAACAAATACAGGCGCGGAGGAAGGCGGCGCCGCCGATGACAGGATAGCCGAGGAGTTCCGCCGAGAATTCCTAGATGCCATGGCCGAAAGACAAAGGAGGAAGAAGCCCGCGGGCCCGCCGAGCAAGCCAGGCGCCAAGAAGGAGGAGGAGGTCCTGAAAGGGCCGAAGCTCGGTGGCAGCCGTAATACACGGGCTGCGATGAGAGACCTACTCCTCAAGAAAGAGAAGGAGAAGGAAGGGAAGAAGTAAACACTAATCCGCCACCCCTTATGTATAGGTAAACTCCTGTTACTTGAGTCTAATTGCGAGGAGGATATAGACGTCTGCTGAGGGGCAAAGTCCGATTGATACTTTCAATGATGGATGCATGGATTATTCGAATACACTACATGCGCAAACGTCTTTGATTTCTTGTGCACGGCACAGGGCTAGAATTCCCGTCGCCCGGTTCCCAGGAGACTTATTATCTTTTATTAGACATCAAACGCAAACCACAAGGACATCCCCGCACCCGACCTGTTAAACTTCACAGAAATAGACAATTTCAGGAAGCAGGCTATAGCAATACCCAATCCTTTTTTTTTCTTTTTTTTTTTATCCCTTTGCACGAAACAACACCGTGAGCGAAATTACAGGTGACTCATTCATAGCCTAGTTGAAGTATTTACTTGTATTGCGAAAACATTACAATACCCTGTCCCCAGAGGTGTACACCGTTATATCACCAGAAGAAGATATTATCATCATCTCTCATTGTACGTGTATGTATGTACGTATATGTTGGGTAGAAATCAGCGTTAGTCCCCGGCCCCCTTTAGCATCCGCAAAACCAACCCTCACATACAATAGCGCCTTTCCTCGTATAGTTATGAGAATGCGCCTATCCGAAACTCCCGTAGACTAGTCGTCGTGAATGTTCAGTGTCCATATACGAGCCAATCAATCCCTCGCACAGATTTCGGGGTAATAGGCCTCGCATGAATCGAAAACTTATATAGTCAATGCAATACGCCAGTAATCCTAACATTCCAACAAGAAGCCATGACCGACCGAAGAAATTGCTCGTCCTGGGCTCCCATTGGAGACCGTGCCAATCGTGACAAGAAAATTCCCATATGTGGAAAACGATCAATGAAGGGGTACCTGGAGAGAGAAAATGAGTGTGAGTTTTAGTTCAAATCGCAGATCGTCTGATGTTTGACTGCGAGACGCTATTTTTCGCCTCTCTCCCTCTAGAGTTATAGCACGATGAATCCACATTGCCATCTTAATGGACGAAAATTAGAAAGGAATCGATGATTATTGGTCGGCAAGGCTCGTAATCCCGTTCTCGCGAAGTGATGGGTTTTTTGCCATCTCCAACTATGCGTTTGTGTAGTTTAGAAAGCGGCCCGGCGCTTAAGAGGGCCCAGTCTATCGTAGAAAGCCGCATATGCAACCATGCGTATTTCGGGCTGTGCTGCCGGGCGGCTACCGTTTCCTGAAGCGGAGTGCTCCAGCGGAGCAGAACAGCCAGCAGCAAAAGACTGTTTAGCTTGTGCTGCTTGCGCGACGACGTCTCACCGGATGTCTAATTGGAAAGGTTTATATCGCCCACCGATTGTGGCGCATCGAGGACATTTCCTATGGGTCCCTTGTTCCTCCATCAAGATGTTAACGCAGTCCCGGCAGAGACCACATATACATTCTGTGCAAGCATAAGACTCCCTCAATTTCGATGTTCGCTGGCATGCGGCGCAGTAGATATGGACATCCTGAGATGAATAACTTGGCGAAGAATCCGATAGTCCAACGGGTCCCATGTGAAAAGCTTCCCCGCTTCCTCCACTCTCCACTGACGGGAAAGGCTCAGGAATCTCTTGGGAAAAGGGCGGCGGAGTAAGAGCTTGCTGTAAGGGTGATGCCTGATAGCCGTGGAAATGCTGATGAGGGAACGGCGGCAGGGAAGCCCTATGGATAGAAATAGGAGGAGATTGAGGCACCTGATATGTCAGAGAAGAAAAGTAAGGTCGTTTCTCGAAGCTTACTGGAGTTCTATCTTCGTCAATGTCTTCGGTCGCCGAAGCTGCTGCATCAATCAAGTCTTCCCAGCGTTTACCGTAATCTGCAGTAGGCTCAACTGAATGCGCCTTACGATCAGCCCCTCCAGGCAAGAGATGGTCATCGTTCTGAATGCGACGAAGCCAGTCGGCAGCTGTCCCTCGGGATTTTTGTTTCTTGTGGCCACGCTTAGTGACGGACTGTTTTCTAGGCCGGCTAGGACCTAGCGATCGTTGTAAGGGGGGTAGGGTCGAAGATCGCCCCGGTGGTGAATTTGAGAGAATAGAGGGAAGTAGTTCGCGTCGTCCCGGTCCCGCATTAATCGGAGGGAATGGTTCACTGGTCGGCTCAGCACCGTATTGTATCGGAGGTAGCTCAATCGTGCTCCGAGGGATTCTCCTCCCCTCGGTGTCAGAATGCCACCCCTTTGGATGCCTAGTTAGATAAACTATATAAAGCAACGGTAACGTTGGGGGCAATAGAGACGTACGGTTTCCGAATCCCATTCATTCTCAAACTTGTGCTGGCCACCTAATTGAGCTAGAGCGGCGGCAGCGCTGGCGGCGGGTAGCTGCGCGCCACTCACACGCTCATCATGGTGCCTCGGCGTTACAGGAGCGCTCGACTCATCGCGGAAGAATGCATGACGGTCGTGCGGGTAACCTTTGGTTGGGTCGAGGCCCGATTGGGGTGGGCCAGCGGAATTTTGAGCCTGTGGTCTATCGGAGGGCGGGGTATTGATCATGAGTAAGAAGCTCTCTTCCGTCGCTGGGAGCTTGGAGATGTAATGCTCGGGATGGGCTCGTCGAATATGCTCCTGCATGGAGCGATATCGTTTCTCCTATGGATTAGAAACGCATGGCGAAGTCAGCGCCTATAAACCTATCGCAGGCACAATGCTTGCCAGCTAGAGCTAGGTAGCTAGCTAGGTAGCTAGACGATGCCTAGCTATGTGTGGTGTGCGCGCGCATTGCCTATAGATAGGCGCAGGACGAAAAGGGAAGAGAGGCTCGGAACAACTTACCCCTATGCATCGCTTCCGACAACTGGAGCCATCTTGGTTGCGTAATGGGCAAACAACCTCATTGTTGGCGTCGGCGATAGAGAATGAAGACGTCAAGGAAGATCGAGGCGGCATCTTGAGCTGTTACTCAACCCCACCATGCGCTGGCCGGTTAGGTTGGAAGCGGGGGGTGCTCGTGAGATTGATTGATACGCTGTTGTCGATAAGCTGGATTGATAGCCAAGGTATTAATAGAATGCAGACAATGTCCAATGCGAAGGTTTTGGGCATTTGACGTGAGGAATTGAGTTCAAATCGTGGCAACGCTGCCGAGGTAGCTCCAAGCTTGTTGCTAGTTGTCCTGGTGTTACAGGGACTGTTTCGAGAAATGCCTGGGTGGGAGTTGGCAAGTCGATGTAAGTAGTGGTAGGGAGAAAGCAACTGGAGGCGGCGGCGGCGGCGGCGGCGGCGGCGGGGTGTCCAGGTGGGCAGTCTTGGGGGAGGGGAAGGTCTGGCTGAAAGCAGCAATGCCCGTTTGGGAGGTACTTGGAACTTGGAACTGGGAATTTAGCGAGCCGCCGTCGCCACAGCACAGTCAAAGGGAGCACGGCACTACAGCATCCGCTGCTGTACTTGTGTGCGCTTTCTGGCCTTGTGCCTTGTGCGGCAGCCGTACCTACACCTGTGGGCTTTGGCAAAGAATGAGAACAATGAACGTTGGGGGCTGTTAGGGTTGTTAGGGTCCACGCGATGATCTGGCCTCGGCTCAGGGATGAAACAGCTGTAACTAAGGCAAAGCACAGCTGAAGAAATCGGATGGTCAAGGCACCTTGTCAGCGAAACTCAACGAGATTGGCGACGGCGGAATAGGGTTGTGGTAGATGGTCTACTGTGAACAATTCTTCCAGCCAGAGCCAGAACTAGAGCAGCCACCGACCAGACAGCACTACGACTCGGCGGTTTCGAGGAGACAAAGCCAGTTTGCCCGCCCCTTCATTGGCCATTTGCCGTTGCTGGCGTGAATAACGAGCTTCCTTTCTGACTCGATCGAGGATTCGACCGGGGGTTGGCCCTTTGATGGTTGGCTCTTACTCGTTCGGGTGGGGTGTATTCAACCCCGGAGGGAGTATCTACTAGTAAATACCTACCTACCTGAGTAGTGTGGAAGCAGGGGGAGACCTGAATAGACCTGTGATGAATTGATTGACGAATACCAAAAGCATTTCATATCCTGTTCTATTAGGTACCATTTGTCTTTAGTTGGGCAGCACGAGTCTCTTTGTCTAGTGCATCTGCATGGTGCCTTGTTACCTGGAGGTGCTGGCACCGTCAGAGCTTTGAAGCTCCGTATTTGGAATACCTATCATACAGCATACGACAAAGCTCTCTCGAGAAAGCTCCTGGGTTAAAGGTCGTGTGACGACCCATGGGTAGAGAGCTTCTCAAAGAGAGCTATTGTCTCATCACACAACGTCGTGTCTAAGTACCACCCCACTATCCACAGTTACTCCAAAGTTTGTACTTTGGTAATCTTAGGATCCCGCTATCTCTCTATGGCCCTCGGTTTCGATAAGGACGGCGAGGGCGAGTGCGGGATTGCATGACCTCACCGTGGTGCTCGAAGTGCATGACAAGACTGTTGCTTTGCAGAAGCTTCAAAAAGAGGGGTTCCAGAAGTGGGTAATGTTGCCGAAATCCTGGCACCTTTTCCCCTTAGCCAGCACTAGCTAGCCCGCGAGCTCTAGGATTGGTTCGAGTCGAGGAAGCTCGGTGTCTATTAGGTACATAATCCCTGTTGGTGATAAATCCTAGCTTCAGCAAGTAATGTAATGTAGTAGGGTATACGTACGAGAGCTTCTGACCCCGGGTCAAATAGACCCCAGCTGGTGGTGCTCTAAGCAGTGCTTTGAGCTTTACCACGTCCTAGCCTTATAGCTCTGTGCGTGCTCAACTTTAGCAGAGCCTCTCGCTGCCCGGGGAATTCGGAATAGGATTCACCTTGTGTTAAGGCTGCTGCTTGCGTCCGCTTTATCGTTTGGGGTATAGCCCGTACCATAACCACACTTCCCATCATCATCATAGGACCGTGACATCTAGTGTGTGTAGGCACACTTAGGGGTTAGCATGAATTGGACTGCCGACATACATATTAGGTAACATGATCGCTGTGTACTTGAATAGTATGGTAATTTGAATGTGCAAGGCTCGGCTATGGAGTGTTCTGCTGTGTCGTTCAATTATCATCAATATTGATTGGAGCCTTAAGTCGGCGAACAACGTAAAATGGGTGGGTAAGTAGGTATGTATGCTTTCCCATTTTACCAGGTTTGGTGGCTTACGTAGGTAGCTGATAGATACACTGGGTAAGTACTTAAGGTAGCTAAATACCTAGGTACACTGTGATTGTGGGACCCTTCAATCTGTTTAATTCTCACATTTAAGGCTTGTAAAGAAATACGACATAAAACAATACCTATCGGACAGTTTACTTAGGTGTTACGAGGGACCTAGATCAAGTACTTAATGAATAGTAGTCAAAGGTTTTTTTGACCTTTTTAAGTGCATGTCATATAATTACTGATTTTTTTTCCCTTACTTAACTAAACCAAACTTCATAGACTAAAACCAATAAATGACTTGTTGGTTGCTCTCAAGGCAACTAGGTCTCAAAACTTAGCGGACGTGCCAAGGGCTAGGAACAAGTTTGAACAGCGTATGATCACACGAATTACCTGGTATAGGGCTAGTAATCAAAGACTTGAATTTGACTGTCTCGCTGGGAAGAAGGATGCGCAGCCTTAGTGAGTGAAGGAGGCAGTCTAGTGCATAATAGAAGGTTTCTATTGGTATAATCACCTACGCCATTCTGTAGCCTTCCTCTCCGTCGAGATCGATAGTGTTGCAATGCAGTAGTCGGGAACTAAGTTAAGACGAGCAAGTTGCAATTGGTATATTTAACTATCCCACTCTTAAAGAAGTATTCATGACAGAGTCTGTGCATGCTCCAAGTCCCGAGTTCCTCAATGTGTAGGTACCTAACCCACACTACCTAGTGTACCAATGATCCTCATTCGTTGCTCATGTGTTACAAAAAAAAGGCGTAGTAGTCTAGTTTCAATGCTGTCTGTCATGAATTTATTTTGTTTCGTTTCATTTGAGAAAGTAATTCCAGCTTCCTCTAGTCTCGGCGACCTTGTCACATGTAGTCCGGCATTTTAGACCGATGTGTATCAAGCCAGATAACTCCTCCACCCCCAGTACAAAGCGGCAGCAGTCCCTAATACCATCGCCCATTTCCTGAGGCCTGTGCGGATCTCATTCCTGAAAATCTCCTCCATGGCCTTGGAATCGTTAGATCGCGGGAAGTCAATTCCCTTTGGCACTTCGCAGCCAAGTGCCTTGCACTGTAGAATATGAAGTTAGCACCTGCCATCTCGCCCATGCATCTTGGGTGCATTAAAAGCCCCCTCAGCATGATTCCCCCGCGCACGGGGATTTTGGTACACCAAAATCGACCGGAGCAAGAGAATAGTGGCCTAGGGAATCACTTACCAAAGGCTCCCACCCGTCTCTAACATCAAAGAATACTAGCTTCTCTGGGGGGACGTGCTCCTTGAGAAACGCAAGGTGCCTCTCCCACACCTGACCCTCTTGTGCACCGCCTGCTGACTTCCTTGATGGGAATACCTCACCCCACCGACCATGTCTCATCGCGTTCGTCCAAGCACTGAAGTGACGCATCTACAGAAGTCAGGTATTAGCAAGGGTTGAAATCGGAACGGGTTAGATATTGGAGGAGACTGGGGAGTATCGGCCCCTTTGATTTCCATGGGAAATCAACAAAACCGATGAATATTATGGTGAATCTTACTGGATTGTTAAACATGAGCACAAAGCCAAAAAACCAAACTTGAGCGTTGCTTGCGGTCTTGTCAAGCGACTCGGCCCATTTGTCCGAATCTCGGACTGTGCAGATAACCTTGGCATCCGGGTATAGTTTTATCAACTCGGGGACGAAGACACATGCTGGCGTATCCGTGACTGCCACATAGCCGTCCATGAGATTCGATAATTCCTTTATCACGTACGTCTCATCCTCGGTACTACGAATTGGTGTGTGCTTCAAAATATTGGTCCATGTTTTGATATTATAACTCTCGCCCTTGCTGATCTGGGTGCCACAGTGATGCACAGGACCGTCGAGGAGGATCGAAAGAGCCTGACTAAACGATGTCGTCCCCGTCCGAGGGAGTCCAGCCCCGATTACTTGCAGTTTCTTTCCAGGCTGCGGCCTGGACGCCTCTTGACCCATATTTAATGGCAAAAATGGATTACTCTACTCGGTCGACGCAGAGTGGCGAAGAATAGGCGACTAACGGGGAAATAAGAGGGGAGAGAAATAGTCGTCAGAAGCGTCGTTAGAGGCGGAAATATACTGAAACTATAGAAACTAATAACTTACGCTCGAGGAGGCAGATAGTAAGATTTTATATCGTTTGAAGACAGGCATGTAAGCTCTCTTACTAAGTCTCCTAGGGCTGTTGTGGGATGTGTACACAACAGTTTATGGAATAGACATTGCAGATAGATGTGCATGACGCAAAGCAACTTAGACCCTGAGCCACGACAGGAAGGATTTGGTTAAGTCCCTGTCCTTAGATACACTAAGGATATGGAATAGCGAATAGCGGGGGGAGATAGTATGTTGCAATCCTTGCTCTTAAAGTTGCCATTGGGCAAACGGAATCCGTTCCGTGGGGTCTCGTAGCTCAAAGAGTCTGCGAGGTAAGCGCAGACCCATGAATTGCCGAACTACTGACCTTCTGTTTTCACCCAGGACTCTAGCGCAGCCGCTGGTCCTGATCTTCAAGACGTCTTTCCTATTACATACTCCGATTATGTGATTCCACTGCCCCCGTTGATATGACTCGGAACCGAGATACCACCTGAGGTTACACTGCTGTCTCTTGTTTCAGAGTAATTCGATATAGTATATATTTAATTCTATGTAAAACATGAGAAAATTATATAGATTTCCCCCTAGGCCTACTCCATACTATGTACTTGCTATCAAGGAGGAAGCCTGATGTCCGATTAGATGATGAGTGGAGCATCGGCACTGCCGCATATATTACTAAGTAAAGTCGTCTTAATAGCAGTCGACAAGACTCTCTGGCTTGGCCTTATTTTAGATAATTAGCACCTTTTGGGTATGCAGTAGCCGCTCCCAGGAAGAATGCAAAGATGGCTTAAATTGCTAAGTAGAGATCGCTTGAGATATAACTGTACAGTAACACAGTAGGTAGCGATAGTTGACTGGGTACCCAATGCCATCGGGCGGGACATCTAGACTGGTTCACTCCGAGTAAAGCTGTAACAAGCCAAACCTCACACGTCGGTGTATTAAGAATAGGTATTCGCTTAGCTAATTCAACAAAAACAACTTATTAACTTATTTTCCACAAAATCTTTGTACATAGTAGAGCATTGTGCGTATTGCTTAACGGCCAAGAATCTGTCGCGTTTGTCGGACCCGCTTCTTCTCTAAGTACCTAGGTAGGTAAAACGATAAAACGATCCACAGTAAAATGCAGTGATCGACAACTACCGGATTAAGCCCCAAACAGATCCGCAACACTATTGAAGATTACACTAGTATATGTACCTGTAGGCTATTGGTGATGGTATTGTGGCGTCGTTGTCTACACTACACTATACTAACCAAATCAACGGGCAGTACTGTAATTCACTTAAATATTCGAGAAATGTCGGGCTAGGTATGACTTTTAATTGCCAAAATGGTGACCGCGGCTTTGGAAGGGTTAGGACAATCGAGCCTCTATTTTGTGGATATTATGTACAAGTAGATCACGCTTAGTGTGGGTTGGAACAGCTCACCGACTGCGGGGCTGACATACAATACGGCTGTATATGATGATACTTACCAGCACTCACAGCTGTTGGGGGGTATACGTTAGATGTCAAATGGAGTATAAAAAACCAGTACGGTTGGATGAGTGGTATGGCTGTGCCCAATAGAATATTTCGTCTAAATACTATTTGACCACATCGAATGATCCGTCATTTGTATTGGCGCGTGCACGGTAATAATATCTCTGGATCTGCCAAGGCCGGTAATGGCATTCTAGTTGCTTAGCCCGCAACAGGATCCAGCAAGTTACGCTGTGACACCTTTGTCAGATTGTAACATGAATGAGTACGAAGACATTCTAGATTTGTCAGTACTTGGTGAGAAGGGTTAGCTATCTAGTGGCTGTGCCATACGGTCGCATTTATGGGCTAGGTATATAATATTTAGCATGAAGTATAACAGTACGTCACTACGAAATCGGCGCGTAATCCTCGAAAGAGAAAGTTGCCCTGATGGAGTAAAGCATGATGGTTAGGTACTTAAAGGTATTTCATCAAGGTAGCCATCGCTTTAGGTACCTACGTGGTACAGGCTATACTCCGTATACACTACTCTTCTAAATTGGGGGGCTTGACGCGAACGGCGAGGTTGTTATAGAAAGGATCCTTGACTGGTGCGAAATTGACTGATCTGATAAAGCAAGCCCGAAGTACCGATTAAACAGGGAAAGGGGGAAATTGTAAGCAATTATCCGGGAGTCAGCGGTTGCGATAGCAGTGGTCGTGGTATTGGCCAGAAAGTACAGTCGATTCCAATAGTCACGTCAAGTTCAGCTTGCTTAAAAGGTAGATCAGGTCGCACAAATTGTTCGAAATAATACCTATCGGACTACCGCAATGACAGGCAGCTGACAAAACTGTGCAAATCACAGGAGGCAACAGGATGACCTCTTGCTCTCCACTCGGGTGAAAAATGCCAAGTGAATAAATTAGTCCGTAAGGTATATAGACATGGGTGATTTCCCCGGCCAAACTGCGTAAACGCAGTGCAGGTACCTAAGAGGGTACCTACTATGTACACCTCACTACCCACATGTACTTGTACAATGCCTATTTAGAGATGTAGTGTAGCTAACAGCCTCATTGATCTGCTGTACATTAAACGTCGTGCAACTATATCCGAGAACTGCTACATGCATACTACTGTGTATGCACAACGCATATCTTGCCTACCTAGGTATTGCCACGAGATTCAGTTTCAATCGGCCTGTCGTTTGAAATGCGGCATCCAGAAGCACCCTTCATTGAACAGAATAAGGTTCTAATCGTAACTGGGCAGCTAGCCCGGAATCAACTGGACTCCATCCTGCAAAGCAACGTTGGGGTAGGTACTATGTATTCAAGATCTTGGAGCTTGCCACGGGTCGCTTAAGAGATCTGGTGGGCAGTCTGCTCAGCTGGTTCGGACTTATTTGGACCGGAGAGGGCTTATACTTAGCTACTTTCGGGCAGCCCACTGGAGGTTGAGTGCAATGAGACAGGCAGGGTAGAGGCATTGGGAAGTAGGCATAGCCATATAGAATATCTAGCGCATCAATGACATGCCTCGACCATTCACTGCACTGCACTACACTAACAGGTATTTACCTGAAAGGATAGAGATCCCACCTTCTTCTCAGTATCAGACCCCAAAATATCTGTAGTACTGTTTCACCTTGTGCGATGTTGACTAGCGATGTTGACTACCTTATGTACATACCTAGGTAAGTAATAATGCACGTACCCGAGCTGGAACGGAAATTCATACATGTACATAATCCAAGGTACATGTACTTCTGCTCTACCTACCTACACCTTGCCACCACTGTACCGATAGCAGGCAGTGTCCGTGGTCTGGTCGCGCGATAATTAGAAGATCCACGGGGCAAGGCGGCACTGCGACCTGCCGGCGTTATTTGTGGCTCCCTCCGTATATACCTACCGACATACCAGGTAGGTAGGTGGTACCAGGTACATCTCGTTTCCACCTGCCATCTTATGCCGAGTCCGTACATTGTGTACCATCCGAGCCAATAAGCTGTCAATCCCGTTTCTCATCATCGACCGCATGAATAGCGTATGATTAAGCAACGGCACCCAAGGTACCAAGAAGAAGAAATTCGACGAACCACAGCATCATACAGGCATCGTGTTTACATACCTAGGTATCCCTTCATGTTTCCTGTCCGTTCTGCTCTATCTATCTAGTCCAACTACAATCACATGAGAATTCATATCCCCTCTTGTTATCATATCATTCTTTTCCCTACCTAGGCATGGTGACCAGGCATACAGTATTCCTCTCCGTAAAAGGCAACACGCAATGCCGTGGGTGATTCATATTGCTGTTGGACAGGCCCAGAACATTTGCCTCTAGCCCAGTCACTACCTACCTACCTCGGCTGCCCATGTCTCCTGTGTATTGCGTGTGTTGTATATGTGTGCGTGTGCGTGTATGTCCGGCTGATCGATCCAGCCACTGTCCTGTTTCAATTCACCCTTGTTTCTTTTCTCGACCATAGTGACGTCCGCATTCAATCCCGTCGCTGACTTTCTTTTTATAAGCTCGCCCTCTTATATCTCTCAAGTGAGGTGATCCTCCAAATCCTCTAGGACTTCCGTCGTCCCATTGCTTTTATCAAGGAGATATACCAACCGGATGATCCTCTATGCTCTGGGCCTCACGAGGAAACTCGCCCTAATACGACCCTCATCAAAACATCAATTTCATCTATCATGGCATTGGCCGTGAAGCATCTCAATTCGGACGCGTCTTTCCTTCTCTCTTTCGAACCCGTCATACCAGAAGCGATTGCTAACTCAATAATACCACGGCCGTTCACTATTTTATTGGATCCATGGATAACAGGCCCGTCGACTATACTTCATCCCCGGATCTCCATCACGTCACAGAAACAACCTGCCTGCATATCATCGTTGACGGAGTTGTTGCGGCCCCCCGACCTTGTCATCATCAGTCAACATAAGCCCGATCACTGTAATGAGGCTACCTTACGCCAGTTACCCGCCGGCGGGAAGACACTCATCTTAGCTGAACCAGCATCTGCACGCCTAATTAGAAGCTGGAATTACTTCGACAAAACCAAGGTCCGCACCATCAAGCGATGGGAAGACCCGCGGATAACGGGGAAGCAGTCCGTGATACGAATTCCGGTTGCCCCTTTGTTACCGAATGGTGGAGAGGGCGAAGTCACTGTTGCTTTTATTCCCCAAAAACGGGATCTTGCTGGCTTACACGGGGCCGTCGGTATCACATACAGATCACCACCTACGCACGACCTGATTAAACAAGTACCCCTACTCAAGGTCGTCACGCCGCCTTCGACGCCGGAAACGCAGGGGCATAAATTTATCGACACGGAAATAAAGCCACTAGTACCGACACCGACGGGAGACACGTTCTTGCTGCCTCCCACTCCACCTATTTCCCCCATTTCGCCTCTCTCGCCAAGCTCGTTACGGTCCATTCGATCTGCTTCTACTCTGATTGCATCTCCAACACACTCCCTTTATAGCCCAAGCTTCCACCCGGTAATTTCTTCTCAGAACGAGAATGTTCTACCGCCGAGCCCTTATAGTCACAGTCGGCCAATCTCACTAATTTTCTCTCCACATGGAATACAGTACAACTGCCTTGCCCCTTACGCGACATCGCACCTTGTAGCTGAGGCAGCGCTACCGTTGACTGCACTTCTCCATTGTATGGACAGTATTAGCAATCCTTGGTGGTTAGGAGGCAATATATGTGCTGGCGTGCCCTATGGCGCTGAAACCGCCTCGAAACTAGGGGCGAGGTTGTGGATAAGCGCACACGATGGGGAGAAAGATGTTCGAGGGTTGGCAACTGGATTACTCAAGACACGTCGGTGGAGAGACGAGGAGATTGAAAATGCTCTCAAATGTGAAAATGGAGGTCTTGGAAACTATCAAAAGACGGATCAAGACAAAGATGTAGGAAAGGGTGATACTAAAATACTACGCTTGGAATGTGGTGAAGAGATCCTCGTCTCTGGGACAGGGATGCTGTGGCGTACTATTTCCTCTGGTCATGGCACCCAACTGAACGTAAAAACTATCACGGAAACCGCCACTCCTTCAATACCGACGAGCCAAACGAATGCAACTGAGACTAGGCACCAAGGGAAATATGACAAAAAGATACTAGAGACGCTGACGCTACCCCAAGTTCAGGACGCTATGTCGCCCAAAAAGCCCAGTATCTACAAGGTTCTCAGGACTAAAGACTTAATCAAGCCATCACCAAGGCTTGTTATAGAGCAAGAGGTCGTGAGTATGGTAGATTCTGGCTTCCCAGAATTAAAGCCTAGGCCTCCTCAGAGCCCGTTCGAGGCTAAGACCAAAAATGCGGCGAGGACCTCGGGGGTCCAGGGCACCACTATCAAAAGCGATTCCAACGATGGCCGGTCAGTGAGGTTCGCGATATCCACTCACTTCTAGGCGAGATAGCACGACCAAAGTTTGTTTACGTGTGCCCTTTCATGGGCGGGTTCGCCCTTCTTTCATTTTCTTACTAGGCTCGGTTGCAAGATGGAACAAATAATCTGACAATCTGGCACGATACGACACAGTTCATTTGTTCATGGGAAGGAACGGGGAAGGTCTTCGGTAACACATTCAGGCACAGTTTAGTGACACTATCACGTGCGGTCCGGAAAAGGCGTCGGGTTTGAGTTTTCCGGTTTATCTTTCCGGTTACTTTGGTTCCCTTCTGGTAATAAGGTGGTGCGAAACTGAACGAAAGGGTATTTTACGGATGACTAGAGTGCTCATCGCAAGCGGCAAGGGGAGGGAATACAAAAGCCTCAACGCCCGGGGCGAGAATAAGTGCGCCAAAGTAAATAGCATGCTCCAAAAACCATGACAACATTCTCTACATGTGCAAAACAGGCAGTCGTGAGTGAAACAGACCCCATCTCTCTTCCAACCTCATAAAGGTATTAATCTACCTGATCTAATGTTCACCGTGCTCGCCGGGAAAATTATCGCATACGGATATACTCACAACCGGGTGAGTTCTCTCTATACCATGCTCCCTCATCCCTACTCAAGTTCATTATGATCTCCTCAATATCACCGGTATTTATAGTACCCCAGCTCAGTCCAAATCATACTGCAGGCTTTGCAGTTCAGATTAAGGTACAAAACCCGCAGAATCATCGGTGTCCTCTGGATACCGTAATCGCGGAACCGAAACCAGGTCCAATTCCTTGCCCTTACAAGTACAGCCGCCCGAGCAATCTCATCTCAAAAACTCGGTTTTACTCTAGGAGCCGAGTATATGGACCATTGGCGCTTTGTTGAAAGTGCCGCCGTGAATAAACAGAGTGATATTATCTTAGTTGCTTCAAGATCTCAACCAGGAAATCCTCAAAACCTAGCGTGATGTAACCGTCGCGGTCATCATCGTACTTCTTGAAAACGTCGGTCATGCGCTTGAGGCTGATGCAGGCCTGGACAAAGAGGTCAAAGCTCATGACGCCTTCCCCGCGCTTGTCGTAGGTGTGGAACAATAGCTCTACAAAGCCAGGGCTCAGGCGGTAGCGAAAGGCGACAAGAGCGTTGGAGAACTCGTCAAGGCTGATATTCCCAGAGCGATCAACGTCGAACCTGTCAAATAGCGTCCGCCACGAAGCAAGGAATGACCACAACCCGCAAAACTCTTCGAACCCGATTGTGCCTGATCTGTCGCTGTCAAACATTCTAATCATCATCCGGACCGTCTGCGGGTCGAACGCCGTCCAGTCCCCATTGACCAGCGCCGCTGAGAGTTCGCGTTCTGAAAGTTGTCCCGTGCCTATTGTATGGCCACTATAGTTAGCGCCAATTCATACTATACATAATCATGTGAGTCATATAGTTATATGTCCGCAAGCGAGCACACCCCAGACAATTCAATTCTGCGCGCACTCTAGATTGCATGCAACAGTAGGCTTGATCTATATCCACAAGCAACCAAAAAACGGGCATATCCACAGCCCAGTAGTCCTATCATAGTAGAAGAGTGAACGTACCATCTTTGTCTACCGCCCGAAATAACGGTAAGAGACTTGGGTCGGCGGCGCCGTCTTGCGGTACCGGCGAAGGCGGGGGCCTGTTCGAGGCAGCTGGCCGATTCAGAGCCGCCGGGCGCGGGCCGGTGGCCTGGGGGGGTGGTGACATGGATGAATGCGACATGGAGCCGTAGTGTGATGGGTTTCGATGGCCTGAATCGTGCCGTCGGCTTGGGTAAGTATCGTGGCGGGAAGGGCCTGGGGCCGGAGGTGGCGGTTTAGACTGATAGTGCGAAGGCTCAGGTCTGGAACCGCCTTTCTGTAAATAGAGGGGATGGATGTTAGTCGGGTCGCGTGGAGGTGGTTATTAGGCGCTTATAGAAGAGAAAGAGATAGGAAAGGAAGGCTAGGAGGTTGTATTAAGATATCGATGCACGAAGTTCTAGTTATGGCTAGAGTCGTTGCTGTTGTTTTTGTTTTTGTTTGTGTTGTCGCTAGATACTAGTACACTAGATAACGACTAGATGGTAATAGAAGAGGGGTTGTTGCTTGGAGACACAAACATACTTGTTCTGGTTCTGCGAATCTAGGAAGAGATGTTAGTCTAGTCTAGTCTAGTCTAGTCTAGATAGCCTAGTGTTTGATCCCCAACATGGATGCATTCTTTGTTGTGTCATCCGGGCGCAAAAGGCAAGGGACGGGATTGTGAGATGTTGGTGGTGGTGGGGTAATTGGATGGCAATAAAGCAGACGGTGTATTGCGACTCGCGACTCACCTTGGCAGTTCGTCTGGGTTATACGGCCTGTTGTATGCCATCTTGGGGGTCTGTTCCTTTCTCGGGAAGAAGAACAAACTAGGAACAAAAGGTGACCTGGTGCTGCAATTGTCGAGAAGGGAGGGGAAAGAGTAAAACGGTGGCTAGTAGGCAAGGTTCGATTAGGTGAGTATGGAGAA
This sequence comes from Xylaria sp. Z50, assembly GCA_037356035.1. Lineage (NCBI taxonomy): Eukaryota > Fungi > Ascomycota > Sordariomycetes > Xylariales > Xylariaceae > Xylaria > Xylaria sp. Z50. The sequence continues at coordinate 276,437 of JBAWJU010000015.1, read as the reverse complement.
GGGAGATTGCTCGTCTGGGTATCACGAGAGGCTTGAGGCTTGAGAGGCTTGAGAGGCTTGAGAGGCTTGAGAGGCTTGAGAGGCTTGAGAAAGGTGCGACGAGGAAGAGAGGGGACATTTTGTTGTTTTATTTACTAGTCGTCGATAGTGAGAGGGGTCAGCCGCAAGACTGGGGACATCCTCCTTCTACCTACTCCTCATACCTCCTACTCCTACTCCTCCGCTCCATGCGCGTCCAGGCCACCTTAGGTACCACTTACCTCTCTGTCTTTCTCTCTCTACCTCCTTTGTGTGTATTTAGGTATGTATGAGATAGTGCAGGCAGGTAGGCAGATACCTAAGTAGGTACATATGTAGATAGGTAGGTAGGTGTGTAGAGGTACCTCGTAGGCACCTCGTAGGCACCTCGTAGGCATCCCCTAACGTACCTCTCATTCTACTGGAAACCTCTTCGACATGTAGACACGCAAAAATCATCTACAATGTCCTTGGCCACCTACTCACCTACCTACCTGCCTGCCTACTAGGAATGACTAATAAATAGGTACCTACTATACAGTGCCAAGGTGATATCCGAATGTGACAGTACTCTCAGTAAATGTCATAGTGATCGAGAAAGATGACCGAGCAACTACGGAGCGCGTAAGGGGCTGTGACCGGGACAAAGTTCGGTTGCTATCTAGACAATGCTTTAACATTGGGTAGAAGAAAAGAAAGGAGAGCTGAAGAAAGAAGGAGATTCTTGCGACAAGCCAAAGCGCCTTACGAGGTTGACTAATTGCTGGGGCTGCGTGCGGCTGGTTTCCTAGTTAGATCTACACAGTCGTCGTATCTCTTTGTCAAGGCAAGACTGAGCAATCCTTGCGACCCCCGGGCTGAGTCACTCCACACTATGCGATGGATGAATCAAGCTCAGCATGAAATGCACCTGGTCGGGCTGTTCTGGATCCGCATCACCGAGCCCTTCTGCAAGACGACCTTCATGCGTCATGGCTATGTACCCGGGTGCATCGAATCGCTTCATCGCCCTAGGCGTAAGCGTAATATCCTCCCGGTTTTTGTTGTCAGTCATACATAATAGATAGTCTTCCGGCATACGGCATTTCCCATCAGATACACTCGAGCCTTGGAGCATCCGCTTCTCCAATAATGAGTATTCAATTGTGACTTTGCATATCGCGTACACCACGTGAGCCGTGAAAAGGTGTTGAAGATCCATAATAACGGCCCTGCTGCAAGTCATAAGAACCAGATCCCGGCAAGGGCGGCACGAACCCGAAGTCCGGAGACGACATCTCTCCCTTCCAGGGTTTATTTTTGAGGGGACGGCCTGGATAGTGACGTGATAACCTGCCGACGACTTAAAATAAGCGTGCGCCGGCGTGAGATTCACTATAGCTGTCCCGCAGAGTTGGATCCCTTGGCGCCCCTAGTCCAGCTAATAGGTGACGCGATTCGGCTATGGGGCTTACTAGTATAGGGGACGAAGCACGCAACCTACAGAGATAATAACCTAAAGGTGTGTATTACTAATTGGATATCCAAGTCACGCTCAGCCAAATGTGTCTCAACCTGTTTTCGCATCTCTGAATGATCCTCGCTTGATTTTCTCGCTGGTTCAAATTAGCCCTTATATTAGATAGCAAAGCATTCTTTGGCCATGGTAGAGACGAATGGGGTTGCGGTAGACGCCGCGGGTCATCCCTCGACATCGTCAGACAAAGAGTTTTGGATATTCGGCTATGGGTAAGTCAGCGTCATATAAGACAATGGTCAGCAGCTATTTCGCCACTGCAAATCGCTAACTCACCTACAGAAGCCTGATATGGAAACCTCCGCCACATTACGGTTAGTCGAGCTATCCCTGCTCGTCCACTACCAAACTAGGGAGAAGTAACTTAACGGCGGCGGATTATAGATAGACGAATTGCAGGCGTGATTACTGGATATGTGAGGCGATTTTGGCAGGTATGGACATTCATAGCGCGCACACTATTATCTCCTTTCTGTTCATGGCGTCTATTGAAGAAGTGAAGCTTATATCTGTCTTAGGCAAGGTATTTATTTTTCCATCTAATAATCATCAGCTTCACTCAGCTGCATGTGAGAAAAAAACAAGGCCACCTTTTTTTTTTCTCCTGGGTATATATGCTTCACCAATGGGCTAACACAACCCAACCAGCCAAGATCACCGTGGGACGCCGACAGCGCCGGGGCGCGTTGTGACATTGGTTGAGCGCTCGTTCTGGACGGGCTTGGCAGATGTGCACAGCGCGCCAGAGAAGGTCTGGGGGACGGCGTACCGCATCAAGGCCGAACACGTAACCGAGGTTGCCAATTACCTGGATATCCGTGAGATCAACGGATACACAATCCACTATACCCCATTCTACCCGGCCGACGGGTCAGCGCCCATCCGCACACTTGTATACATCGGGACCCCGGACAACGACCAGTTCGTCGGGCCCCAAGAACCGCAAGCCCTCGCTCAGCACATCCAGCGGAGCGAGGGCCCGAGCGGTTTAAACCGCGACTACCTCTTCGAGCTCGAGAAGGCGCTCAATGAACTCAGCCCAGAGAGTGGGGATGCGCATGTTACGGATCTATCAGACCGTCTACGTGAGATCGAACGGAAGATCAAAAGTAGCGAGGTCAAGATCGATGTTGATGGCCCCCCGGAGCCCGTACTGCACGAGTTCAAAAAATGGAACGCCATAGATGAACAGGAGGAAACTGAGAAGATTCCACGCGAGGAAAAAATTGGTTAAGTGAGGTACCAGGGAGAGAATATACGGTGCGCAACACCATATTAAACGAGATACACATCCTGGCCCATAGACCAAGCAAGAGAAAGTATAGAGTCAAGAACATATCATCAGCACATAACACCAATATACAGAAATGCTCTCACGGGTTCCGCTTCGAAAGGGTCGGTGTTGAGGCGTAATCAGATATTATATATCTAGAGCTCCTCCCATCTTCTCTTCGATGCGTCTGCCAAGTATAGCCGATTGCCCGTCGTAGCAAATTTCAACATCTCCCCGTCCATATGCATAGCTAACCTGGCATTTCCTCCTAGATGTGAGATTCGTTAAAGATCGTGTGTTCATGAGTGTCATGACAAAATAGCGTAATAAGAAAAGAAAATTGGCGAAGGACGTAAGCAGCACTCGAAGATTGACTTTTCCTCCATTCATTTGCTTCAAACGTAGCAAAATGGGTTTAAATATCCAAGAATCCAGTATCATAGAATTTGCGTGAAGAAGGTTAAGCGCGCTGTTTTTTTATTCCCGGTAAACGCCTTGATTGAGGACGTGGCGTGGTGATACGGTGATGAAGTGTGTGAGTCTTGTACAGCATCCGATGTTCAAGGTTTTGTTCACCGACATTGACATTATCTGGTTGCAACTGAGTATGTCCGGGTTTGAGGCTAGGCTCAAACTTCCTCAATTTCTCCCCGTTCCATAGTCGAGTTCTTGGGGAGATGGCTAGTATCGCGGTGGCCCTTGAGGCTGTTGACCGCCTTGCTGATCTGGGTATCCGTACGGCCCAGGCATACCATAGCCTGCTTTAAGCTCGTTAAAAATGGGCCGGTAACAGAATAAATATTGATGGTAAGAGTGTGAGAATCTTACCTTGCGGCGAAGATGTACCGTACGCGACCGGCTGTGAGGGATAGCCCCCCCTTCCGTAGGACGCTGGTGGGTATACCATGGCGGTATTTGGCATTCCGTAGGGCGCATAAACCTGCGGTTGTTGCGCATACCCTCCCCGGGTTTGATATGATCCGCTTCCTCGGCCGTGACTGTTTTTTGGTCCGGTATCCGAGGCTTTGTCGACGCGGATTTCTCGTCCATCAAATCTATTATAGTTCACAAGTGTTAGACTAAAACACACTTGTTGGGGGAATCTACTCACTCAACATTGTTCATGTTAGCAATGGCTTTGTCGGCGTCAGCTTCAGTAGTGTATCTAACAAAACCAAAACCACGACTTCGGCCAGTATCCCGATCCTTTACAACAACCTGGTGTTAGGCAATCTGATTAGCTAGTGCACTGGCTAGATACGACCTGGATGTCGTTACGCTACTTTATTCTCATGACACTTTGAGTAAGTTAAATAGTGCGGGGAAACCTACCGCTTCCTCAATGGGACCAAATTCTTCGAACTTCTGCCTCAACGTCGTCTCCTCGGTGTGCCATGCAAGGCCTCTGAACATCTCATATAAGCATAATTCGGCAGATGCCGCTCGGCGTCGACCGTGTCTTCTTACCCAATAAATAGCTTCGACATATCTCCTAATGAGATAAAACTACGCCGAGAAATGTGTCAATATAAATTTTAGTGGCTTGGTTGTAAGGGGAAGAGGGACGAGAATAACGGATTAACAGCGTATCCCCGTCAGCGACACAAACTAGACACACAACAGTGCTTGAGCTCGGATATGTGAGAATATAAGTGAGAAATTTGTACTAACAGGTGGATAGCTAGGTGCTAGCCGGAAATAACTAATTTAGAAAGGAACTGGCACAGCCTAATGAGTAGTCTAAGGGAAGTCTGGTAGGTGCATAGAATCGGAAGAACAATCTTTCAGGTACAGATCCCTTATTCCTACTACGTTATTTCTCGTAATAGGGATCGGAAAGAAGAGGGTTATGTTGAGATATATAGTAGTGTTGACGAGGGAGGTATATCAGTTGATGAGATAAATATCATAGATGAAGGGCGGGTAACGACTTGCGGGGGTTTGAACGAGATCCGTAAACGATGAGGCGCATGAGGGCGATCAATAGCTCCAGCCCGTCTGATTTATACCTCGCGCCCAACGTGATGTGATGTACGATATGCAACAAGGTCTTCGAATACTTCGGCTCAACTTTCTCTTATTGATCAAGAATTCCTAATCGCTGACATCGTCTATAGACTTACTCGGGTGTACCAGCAGGGTTATTCCTAAACAGCCATCAGACAGACGAGGTTAAATCGCTTCTAGATGCTCGAGGTTGAGAAGAAGGAGACGGCGTTCGAAACGGCACATCCCATATATCAGGGTAGCTTACGAGGCGCACTAGGGATCTCCTAGGGATGAGCGGGATTGTCAAGAATTAGCGAACTAGACTGGGTAATCCAGAACTAGAGCCTAGGGAGTAAGGGGTTCGATGATTTACCACTCGACAAGATTCTGCTCCACAGACTTTATGTCGTTGGCTAGGCCTACCTATAGGACCGAGGTTGCCAGGATCTTCAATTTAGGTGCTTGATATCTACTATGAGGCTAACGCAGTTTCGCAATCCTTGTCGAAATCGTGTAGATCACCAAACTAACCATTATGCTTGTTACCCGGATAGTCTCTCTCTCTCTTGAATTGGTTCGCCTTGGCTTTCGTCTGCACAGATATGGCTGCCCATAAAGTGCACCAACTGTTCAGGTACAAAGGCATTGTATGGAAATATTTTGCCGGCAATGCCAACCAAATATCCGAGCGTGGTTGTGTCACGGAGATGGCCTCTGGAGAACAAGCATGACTGACTTCCTATTCAACACCAACCGTATGTCAGTTCGAGAGGTGATGACGAAGAGCCGATCTCCCATGCTGCGACAGCTGGGGAAGTAGTTACTACCGTTTTACACTCACAACGATGGTTATTTCGCTGGAGTGGTTAAGCCCTGCGGCTTGAGAGGAGTCGGGCGAGTCAGGCCGCTGTAGGCCTTCGAGGGCGGTTTCAACAGACACATATCACCTAGTTAGTCGGAAATGTTGCCATGAATAGTAGCAATTGCCAAGCAAGACAAAGCCTACCAACAACGACGCCCTTACTTTGATCCTAATCCTGGGTCGTTATTCCATCTATAATACCGACCCCTCATTGTCTATCCCTCATAAAGAGCTTCCCCACGGTACTTCGAGTAGAGTAATGATAGTCAGAAAATAAGATGCCGCAAGCAATCACCGTAGATAAAACGCCCTGATGGTAACGGTCAATCCGCAGCGAATGGATCAAGAATGGGCCAAGAAATGAGATACCTATGAACTAGGTACCCTCTAAGCCCTCGACTGAGCAGCATTAGGCGCCCTAGGAAGGATACGAAACGAGAGGGGGGAATGATGCTTGGGTAGACAAGCCGATATGTCAGGCTCAGGCTTAGGCTGACTCGAAACAGGCATGTCAAGTCTGCCTCGATATAGAAGTTTTCACGCACTACCTAATAAGAGACGAGTGTCTGAGACGGAGGAGGCAGACAACAATGGACGAACCCGACACACAAAGTGTTCCGTAATGCTGAAGGTTTGGTGGCCAGCTATCCACGCAGCTCTTTGATAATCATGCACTAAGGTTATTTGGCATGCCTAGCTCTCGGTCGGAGACCCAACATGCCTCGGCACAAATTATAACGATGCACATGTCCGATATCAACTACTAACTTAATGGCTGGATGTGTTGACGGTTGATGCTGTCGATATGGGCGTTGAATGGCGAAATCTGTCTGCATATCTTGTTGAGACAGTTGGGGAATCGACTAGGAGCCAACTGGGTACCTAATGATGCAAGGATCCCGGCAGGATGAAAAGTGACAGACAGATCTTCGGTATATCATATCTGCAAGTGGTGGCATGAGGGAATAACTACCGACATTCAGGTACCTGCTAATACTCACTACACTACACTATACTACCACTACTACTGCACTATTAGTATACTACCTCCTACTAATAGAAGGGGTGGGGGTTGATTACTTAGGTAGCATCAATGTACCTGAGAAACCTATGGCATATATACCTATGTACATTATCTACATAGGGTAGTGCGCATATTAGTATGTCTCAGTCTCCACATTGCTGCATCTATAATTAAATCCATTTTTTTTACTAGTGCGGTGAGTGGATGGCCATTAGTCTCGTGCATGTACCTACACTAGTGTTTGACATCACGAAGGTTTTCGCTAGGGCATCTAGAACGCATTACATCCATCCACGAAATACAGATGCGGATATGCCCGGTAGTAGAATAACTCCGGGAATAACTCCCCTCGCCTAACCATGGAAGATTTATCCCCTCGAGGAATCCGAGTCAACCTGCTGGTGGTGTGTAGTTGGTGTTGCACGCCCATGCATTACGCGTTGAGAGACTGGGCAGAGGATGGAGCTTACGAATCGTATATATTTGGAGTCTACTTTTCTTGCTGCGGTGAGTTTCAAGTCGTCAATCATAGCACTATAGATTCTTATTATATATTCTTATCGTCTATTTGTATTACTTTCGCAATTTACCGACCGGGTCACGAGCCGAGATTTAGGTAGGCTTTCAAGATCTTAGTCCTGTATACGTGAGATCAAATAACGACAAGGACGGCGAGACGAGACAGGGCTCCCGTGGTTCGTGCCATGGGTTCCATGTGTCATGGGTTGTGTGTGCTCAAGCATTACTCAGGCATCTGATACTCCTTCTGTTGATGGCCTCCCTATAGTAGCTTTGCCACGTCTTTTCTAAAACATGCTCTATCGATCGTATTCGACGTTGTCGAGCAACGGCGAGGCGCCCACGTCTTGGCAGAGCCACGAGGGTACATGAACGACACAATTCTTACTAGGCACTTGGATGTATACGTATCTGTTTTCATCCCCTGGGAAGACCTCAAAATGACCAGGAAGGCCAGGCTTCACCCCCTCCCACCTTCCCGACAAATGCGAGCGATCCCTCGGCCAAAGACTGGGTACCACAGACAACGTTACGTCTACAAGACGGGACGTGCCGGATGCGTTCGTTCATGGACATCTCGACATGTCCACTACCAACCTATGTATAGATGAACAGGCAAGCCCTGTTGTCGTACAATAGAAGGTACCTAGCCGTAGGTCACACATAGTGCACCCTTACCAAGGTAGATATACTACATACTTTGTCGTGGACTTCATCGTATACTTCATCGTATACTTCATCGTATACTTCATCGTATACTTCATCGTATACTTCATCGTATACTTCATCGTATACTTCATCGTATACTTCATCATCTAGGTACCTCATCATATACACATGCGAGGATCGACGAAGCAGCATATAGAAGTGCAGGCGCAGGCGCAGGTGCAGGCGCAGGTGCAGGTGCGGGTGCGGGTGGAGGTGCGAGTGTTCAAGTTTCATCGACCCTTGGGTTGACCATATGTAGTACTACTATACAAGCAATATCGATATGCATTGAAGTAAGTGCCTTGTCTTCATAAGGTACCTCTCACTTACACGCATCTATGACCGAGCTCCAAAGAGCCTTACTTGCATGTATCTATACACCAGCACTATAGGTACTACCTAGTAGTAGTTTGGATGTTATCCACCGTCTCGGCCTAACGTTCGGAGTTCCACCCACGACGACGACAAGCAATAGGTAGATAGCTCTCGACGGTTCTGCGGCAGATGCGCACGCTGGGTCGTTCTGGGGGTGGTGTTGCTCTTCTATCGCTTCGTCGTTGTCTGCTATCTCTCTTCCTATCGAGTTTCAGCGACTCCTTATTGCTTCATTGTGTGCTTGGAAATGGGCCACCAGGAGTCATCTCCACCTTGCCAGCGTCATCGCGTGCCTCACCACCGTCGCCATCGTCACCACCACTATCATAACTCAACCGCCCAAGTGACCAATCGTAATTCATATTTGAACTTGGGAAGGTTGAACCGAGAATCCCACGCACCGAACAGCCATGCTGTGGTGGAGAGCTGGCTGGGGCAGTTAACAACTCCTACCACCACGGCGCAGTTAGCATCGTCAGAATCTCGAAACCAACCGGCCCACCGTAGGAAACACCCACTCCCCCAGGATACCCACGACTCTTCTAGCCGTCGGCGCCTTAGACGCGCAGATCGATTGTGGAGGCCGGAGCATATCCCTCCTGCTCAAGGCTCCTCGCCTCCTCGTCTCCCGCCACTAGTGAATCCCCAGAGAAACTCGAAGCGATATAAACGAAACAGTAGTGACAGCTCCCTGATAAGTGGTTTAAACCCTAGCCTAGAGGCTCAAGAATGGGTCTCCACTGAAGCCACATCTGAAAATAGAGAGAGCTCACACTATGGGCCCCTAGGCGAGGTAAAGGTGGCCGCTGCGTCGTCACCGATGCCCTACGTTGGTGTGATAGGACCGGCCTTCGAGAAGCGGCCTAGATACAAGACAAGAGCAGACAAGTACGACACCAAGAAGTCAAAGGACCGCAAAACGGGGGGGGATAAAAGGGATCAAGATAAGCATCAGTCAGCGGTTTCCAAATCGAAGAAAAGAAAGCATATAGTCACCTGGAAGAATGTGATGAAGAATTTCGTCTCCGATGCCATTACTAGCAATCGAATTACGGTGTGTACCCTCTGGTATACGGTATGACTTGCCTTCTTCCTTCCTAACTGATTGCTAGGTTCAGCCTAATCTGAAGCCTGGCCTCTTCGGCAATAAGCTTGTGCCAAAAGACCAGCCTGGTAAGGATGGATGCCACACGTTGCGTGCCGGTTGGTTAATGTATCACTAATAGTTGCCGATCTCTCTTTCTCGGAAATGCCATTCCCTACACACCAAGAGCGTGAAATACTGCGACAGCAAGAACCATCGGGCTCCCGGCTAAGGGAACTCCGACGTGAGACTCGAGAACTTGGACAGATATCTTCATTCTTCCTGCCTACCTATATAGAGGGAACATCGCACAAACCAAAGCCAGCAAAATTTAAGGGCAACGAGAAGGCTAGAAGCAAACCACCAATTGATGGAAATAACGACCAGTATTCATTTACAACGCCATCTTCGCCTACCATCCTACCCCAGAGCTACCGCCAGCAATTTTCAACATCTCTAGAAAAGCCTTGTTCTAATCCTACTATAGCACCTAGTGATCCCGGTTGCCGCCCAAGTTCAAGTAGAAACACATATTTCACATGGTCCAGTAGCCAAAAGTCGTCCCAACCCAGTAACTACCCAGTCAACACATACTTAGAGTCGGTAGAACCAGCAAAGTCCGCGACACCAGAGAACATAAGAGAAGCCCTTATTAGCACTGGGGTTTATAGAAATACAGGAATCTATCCTCATCAGGTTTCAAATAATCATCAAAAAGGCACTTCAAGAGAATTTAGCCAGTCCTCACCCACGCGTAGTAGCATAATTAGCCCAGGGGACGCCGATAAAAGGCGAATACCAGCTATAGACCGCAAGCTAGAGATGAAGCCAAAATGTTCCGATAATACGGGAATTACGATAGCACAGCTCGCCCGTCTAGAAGAACGGTGGAGCACAATACTTCCTGTAGAGTGGAGAGTACAGAGAGCGCCAGAGCTTGATGCACGCCCAGTAGTCAAGCAGAAAGAGGGCGTGGTATTAGATGCACCAGGAGGCGCATATCCGCTCATCGGCAAGAAAACAGCACAACAGGTCCTAGTTAATCCGATGCGAGAAATTGCTCCAGCTCGTCACACTTGCCGTCATTCGGATGCCAGTTCTAACACGAATATACACGACATCGCTACAGGTCCTGTATCATTCCCTCAAGAACGAGACCAAACCGTAGACGATGCTGCGTCTGCTGATCAAGATCGGACTTCAATAGCTTCCAGGGATGCGATGCCACCCCCTCCGATTCCTTCATCTCGGGTTGACTCATTGCACACCACTATACCTAAGCCAGAACCCAACCTTAGCTCTTTGATACGCATCGAAACAGCTAAGCCACTTGAGACTCATATTCAAGTTCCTGACTATGAGAGGCCGGAGATAACCGATTCATATAAGACAACGGATCAACGATGTGAAGTAGGCGGGGTACCTAAGAAAATAATCCCGAGTTTCGACTCAGTCTCTTGGATACCCCAAGCTATAAGTTCCAATATCGTCAGTTATGATCGAGGTAAGACGATGTCTAGGCTAAGCATGAGGTCGCCGATATATGAAAATCAGAATAAAGGGATAAATCAGCAAGGAGCCTCGCATCCCATCCCGTCTCCTACAGCGCATACGAGTGAGAGTCTGGCCGATTTCATCGTAAAAATCGAAAGTGAGCTTGACGAGCCGATATCTCCCGATACAAACTACCAACCAGGATCGACCGTGGAGGATTGGGAATTCTTCCTAGATTCATCTAGCGCCTACGATACGTTGACCCGACAGCTAACGACCTCAGGTGGATTACGAGTTCATGACCCTCGTCCCCTAATCGGTGTATTCGAGGCGTGCCAAAATTCCAATGATTATGAAGAACTAGCAGCACTTGCCATGCCCATAAAGAGCCGGAGCGATGATTTTGACGAGTTTCTAGAAATGTCAAATTTTTGGCGACCTAATCGATTCTCGCACCGCTGAAAGCATGTAAATGCCAGTATAGAACCTGTGGTTCATTATATGTATAATCGATCTTTGACGCCTTCATGCAATTGTGATATATTCTCCTCCTTCTATTCTGGCTCCTCATCTTTCCATTTATCCATTAATTTCTCGACGTCCATTCCGCAACCCTCGGCCTTGGAGACAATGGCCTTGGCTCTTCCTACAACAGGTACATCAATCATAGCGCCGTCAAGTGTCCAAGCGCCTCTACCCGCTCTGGCGGCCTTCGCATCGGCAATGACAATGCGCACAGCCCGCTCGACCTCCTTCTCGCCTGGCGCGAAGAGGCGTTGCACCATCTCGACCTGCGAGGGGTGGATGCACTGCTTGCCATTGAAGCCCATGGCCTTGCCGCCTAGACACTCTTCCTCGAGGCGCCCAAGGCCCTCTTCGCCCCTGTAGGACGTGCATACGAGATCGATGGTGCTAGGCAACGAGGCGGCGCGAGCGGCGGTGGCGATGGCGGAGCGCGCGTACAAGAACTCGGAAAGCGATGGCGTCCGCGTAAGCGACATATCGAGTGCGAAGTCCTCGGCCGCGAAGATGAGGCCTGACAGGTATGGTGATGCGCGGCAGATGGAGGATAAGTCTGTTAATGCGCGCGCGGACTCGATTAGGGCTATCAGCTTTATTGGGTTCGCGGAAGACGAGGAATGGCGGTCTGGCGATAGATGGCGAAGAGCATCGGTCACAAAGGTCAGGTCGCTGGCGCTGTTCACTTTGGGTATCACGATGGCGTCGACTTGTGGCAGATTCGCGAGGACGGTTACTGCGATGGCCCCAGGGTCAGTTATCGCTATTTCAAGCAGTGTGGGGAATCAATTACTTACGATCGTCGAGAGCGAAGGGCGTCTCGACGGCATTGATGCGGACCGCGAGCTCGCGGATAGTCGATGGTCGCGAGGAGATACTAGCAAGATGATGGCGGAGCGCGATCCTCGCTTGTGGCTTCGCGGTGGGCGTTACCGAGTCTTCGAGGTCGTAGGTTACGTTGTCGCTTGTTAGACCGAGGGACTTTGTCAACATCCGCGGTGAGGAAGCCGGCACTACATTGTGTTGTGTTGCCGTGTCAGCTAGCCTTTTGCTTCGAGGTATCGGTTAGGTAGGGAGCTTATAGGAGCCGACTGACGTTTCGCGGACAGACAGACGTACCGTAGAGCAGAGCTCGCCTCAAGATAGCACTTGAAGTAGCGGTCATTATGATATAGATTCTCGCTTACCGTAAGTGTAGATGGTCGGTACATACGTAGGTACCAACAAGCCATGTACTCCACGATAAACTCGGCAAGCATCGTCAAGCTCCCGACCTCTATGTAGCTAGCTAGGTACCTGCTTAAACCGCACCATCCAGGTAGAGTTGCTGGGGCCTATCAGCAACCTCGGGAGTCCTCTATGCATACCTGCCTACCTCATGCCTTATGCCTTATGCCTTATGTCGTGCAGCTCCAATTCTGGTTTCCTCTCGAGAATCTCTCGAATGAAAAGCGCATCTATAGGTACTCGGCAAGATGGATGCATGGATACATTCGGTTGCATGCGTCGTACCCCGATAAACCTGTTTAATTACCCGGGCACTACTATACTTAGTGTACAAAATTCATCTGCAACCACTACAAGGCGCAAATGAGTTTCGAGATTGAAATTAGCCAACCTATATTATTGTCTAAACAAGTCAGGGTCCAATCGATAAGACTCTACGCAGAAGCCCTCCATCAACGGCGTCAATTCGGCGTAAACTATAGGGGTTCACGGAATAGAGTGCTTATCTAGTTGTTGCGCAAGGGGTTTGCACCCCCTTGCCCATGACGATTTGCCTTACGCTGTATACTATAGAGGGGTGTTACTTTGTTCTCAGCATGTGTAATATCACGACAGCATCTCTCGCAACATACCGCATCGGCACTTCCAAAGTAGCCAAATTATAATAGACCTTTTATGCCAAGACCATGAGATTTACGGGGAGGTTGGTTGAGTATCATCATGCTCGCAAGAGCTACCGGCTTTCCCCATTCTTGGGCCTCGAGAGAAGTTATAGTACCCAATACCATCGGCTTCGAGATCACAAATATGCTTTTAAATTTACGGAAGCTCTGGGATACGTCCATAGTACATAAGAACTATGCTAGCGAAAAAAGCGCCTGGCTGGGAATCTGTGACTTTCCAATGACGGCTCAAATTTATGGCGAGGTCGAAACTGTTAACATTGTGGGTGAGCGCGACGGACAGGGCTTGTCGGTGTTGGTATAGAGCCATTGTCCCTTGCAATATGTAAGAGGTATCATGTGCCAGTGAAATTACCCTCGCGCTAGGATTGGAATTGAGTTTTAAGAATCAAAGGTAAGTTGCCCCGGGTTAGAAATATCAGGAGGCAGTGTTTTCCATGAGATACCTCTCTCCCAGTCGCAAGTCCTTTTCCTATACACGATCGCTTACATTAAAAGGTACGTCCCGAATACCGACGTCGAAGACAATATTGGAAAAGCGTCGTCGGTTTTAATATTTCCTTTAGATCCGGTATCGCCAATGAGACGGATATATACACGGCCCAACCTGATTTACTATTTAACTCTCCAAGCCAACAATCATGACTCTCCCGAGCGAGCATATACTACCTAGGTAGCAGCTTGAGCGTTAGAAAAGAACTTCCTTTCTCCATAAACAAATCCCTATTACTCAAGCACCCCCCGCAAGGTTAGACCCTACTAACAATCCTAGATCAAAGGCTCCTTCTTTGAGGATTGATACCAAGGGTGGCAGGCCGGCTTTTATGGCTCAGGCAACCGGTTAAGAGCCGAGAGGCCCATGATAGCAGCTTCTACCATTGCCGAAAGGTCAGGGGAGCAGCCTCGAACCTCTAGTATGAGCGAAGACCAGCCTTCTCATGGAACTCAATAAAAGTGAGACTAGACCTTGACTATTCGACATACTGGATTATCGAAAATCCAAATCAGGCTACAACACGGCCAAGTTATTCTTGTCTGCCGTCAAGTACTTACCAGTACAACTCCAGGATGTACGAGGAAGGGAAATCAGACCATCCAATGTCGTCTGACTTCCGAGGCCGGAAATGACAAGTTTGGTGAACAGTAAAGCCCCAGAGGCAAAAGTTCGCGGGAGAAGACGAGCATGCAGACAATGGGACGGTGCCTTATGATAGGAAGGATTTCACTGTGGGAACGCCATACTATCAAGTATTTCTATTTTCTTACTCTACATCTGCTGCTAACAGCATCACATTCGGCTCGTATCCCTTCCCTAGAAAGAGCCGAACTGCCTAGTCTTCTAGGCCTAGCCACCGTGGTCCGGAAACATTCGGTGCGCTTCCGACACTCTTAATTTTAAATGCGACCCTTCAAAGTTATTCTATCTTGATACGCAGAATAGAAAATGCCGTCTGTGGTCTCGCCGAAGTGCGAAGACTAGGTTCGCTAGCGACGCTAATCTCAGGATGTCACGCTACTATTTCTAGAACTACCATATACTGCTACGAGATGGCCGATGAATCACGTCACGTCAGGGGAGCATTGATAATATCCTTGGCCTTTTGTAATCGTCCGCATCTCGAATGAACGAGCCCCTTGCATCGTTAAGCGGCCCTGACTACTAAAGATGATGATGCACTGTCATTGACGCACTGTCATTGAATACTGCGTTCACGATCCGTTGACAACTAAGCATTGGTTGCTAGGCTCTTCTAGACGAGAAATGGCTGAAGCCTAGGCTTGGATAGACTCGTATGCGCCGATACCAAAAATAGAGCCTTCAGGAAGAACGTCGTCGTCACTAGAGCACCCCTGTATGGTCTAGGTGTTGAGCACCTACGATGGCGGCATTATCGCCGGTTTTATATCGGTACAAGTCATAAGTTATCACCTGTATTTCCTATTTTATCAGTCTCACTTGGCACGGAACAGAGGATTGGGATGCAGCAGCTAACGAATCAATGTTGTCCATGGTTCGTTATGAGACTCGACCCGGGTAAATGGCCCCGGATATTTAGATGATATGGCCTAGTTCGTACCAAACTTCATATATCGAAATTGCGTCTAGATGAACTTCCGGGTCTTGCTTGCAGGTCGCCTATTCTACCCTGCATTCTTATCTTTCCCAGCATGGTGGTCATGATGAAATCCAGCTCTATAAATATAGAAGCGATCGACAGTGAGGAAGAAAGAACTCCCCCAAGACCAGGAGCAAGCCAACACTATAGTCAACTCTGAAAATCGTCCTTGATCGCAGGTTTTCGCACTCAGCGATACGAACATCATGTTTCGAACAGCCCTAGCTTCCCTTGCCCTTGTGGCACTCGTTCGCGCGGCTCCTATCACGGAGGCCACAAGAACGACGGAGAATTCGGTGGGAGACACGACGACCGGGGACTACCCCGCGCCCACATTCATCATCTTCCCCCCTATTACCGGCCCTATTAAGCCGTCGGACAAGCGAGACACCGAGGTGAAGGAGCGCCAATTCACCATTGGCGACCCATCAACATGGTGGGGAGTTGGCGGTGATAAGCCCCCTACTCCAACCGGCGATGCAACTATCGGAACACCGATTACAGGCGGGTTGAACCCGTCCGACAAGCGCCAGACCTTAGTCGGCGGTACGGACCCTACCAAGGCCAAGATCGTTGCGCTGGAGCTTGAGTATGAGACACTGCTCCACGCATTTGGCAACAGCGGGCCCAAGGTCATCCAAAACCGCCTTCAGGCTATCAAGGACGAGCTACTCAAAAAGTACGGTATCACCATCGTTCAGTCCCCCGACGGCACCACCACGACATTCACCCCCGGTAAGCGACAATTCACCTTCCCGGGCGGCCCTCTCCCGGGTGGTCCGCTGATTCCCGAAGACCCCCTTCCGGGTGGCCCACTAGAGCCAAGCAACTAAGGTTCACCTTATGAGCTACCAATGTCCCATCTTAGGGTAGAGGAGTGCTACACTAGGTGGATAGGTACGAGGGGTGAAGAAAAGTTCGACGACTCGCACGGAGTCAGTGATATCCCTGATTTTTGTGGTACGGTACAGCTTTGGAAGCCGCGTTGGTGTCTTCGTCTAGTGTCTATTAGGTTTTTGTTGTACCCAGAAGAGCGCCAAATAGAGAATGGTGTTTTTACATGATGAGATCTTGCATTCGTGGTACTTCCCTGCAACGCCTCGTAGGCTTTCTTCGCCCAAACCCAAAGACCTTTTCGCTCACATTGGGCTCACACTGACGCCGATGACTTAATAGTAATGCTAATCCTCCCGTAACTAGAGACAAAAGCAATGACTTGTTGTGGCGCAGTCTTCTCACGGAAGCTAAATTAATAGAAGGGCCTACGAGCACACCCGTACAGGGCACCCAGCGACGGACTTCAAACGCCCGGTGATTGATATCGTAGTATGCTAGGCTAGGCTAGGCCGTGCTCGATTGGCCCTGAATATAGCTTGGTTTATGGATACACGTCAGCTACCTCCGTATCACGGCGGGCTCACACGAGTCAGGTTGTAGCCGACGCCGCCATCGAGCGCGCGGATAACCGCTACAGACCCCACACGATTAGTCCAGCTTATCCGCCACTTCTGGAATGATCGGCCGAAATTATGTGATGGCGCTAGTGACAGAAGCCTTCGCAATGGCGGGTATCACAATCACCGTGCGTGCCGAATGGCGCCGGAGACGGGCGAAGTCTAGCCTAGCGACTAACCAACACCAACCACTAAAGTAACGATCCGAGGTCCACGGCATTTGGTCATATGTGATGGCAACTCTCTATCGGGATTGACTACGAGTTACTGCCTAATAGCGAAGCCGGGTTGATGAAGACCTTGCGAGTCACGCTGCCAGTATTGAATTTTGTCAAAAAGGTCCGTGCCACCACTTGGCTATCGAGTTCTAGCCTCGCGGCTGGTTCCCATTTGGTCCACGAGAATTATTGAGAAACGATCGGAGAAAGGAAGCCTCCTACTCGCTCGCCCAACCTAGAGATGATGCGAGCTACCGTTGATGGCAACTCATTGAGACACGCAATGTGGTGGCTCCGAAACTTTGCTTAGCTAGTCCTTATAGACTTATGGACCCGACTTGGCAGATACCAGCGATATCCATTAAAGAGAAAGGAATGGAAAAAAAAGAAAAATATCAGACGACATGTGTAGGTGCCACCTCAGCATCGTATTGCGTGGGACTAGTACAATGTAACAGATGCACACGTTATTATGACGAGGCTACGGGTGATAGACAGACTTCGGAACTGGCCCCAGCGCTAGACAGGTCCACGAGACACAACCAATCTCGCGTCGAGGCGCCGAGGCTGAGACTCGGGACGATATCAATACCAGTTGCCACGAGGCTTGTGCCTTGTCTCGTCTACCCCAACCGGGCGGATCAACCGGTCCCTAAGACAGTTCCTAAACACCTGCCACCTCATAATATCTATAGTTTATACAATGCAGCAATAGCTGAAAGTGACACTAGATTCCTGTATTCGGGGTTATTGTCTTATTTTTAATCTTGACTAATCGGTTGTGTACCCCATTGTAATAGCCTACACAAACGAGAATAATATGATCATATGACTCTACTTATGGAATGGAGGCGTTACTCGTAAAAGGCCATCAACCGTTAGCCACGTACGTAATGGCGAAGACCGAGACGACCTCCTATCTTAGCCCTTCAACATGTGGGCAAAGGGAATAACACAGAAAATAATAGAGTGCGTATTATACTTCGCCCACTGGTAGTTAATCATACTACATCGTTGGGGATGGACGAGACTAGAATGCAGCACGATGCTGTTATAGGCACGTGCACCATCATAACATAACAAGCATAAGATGGACAGCTAGATACATGGTGGCGCATCAGCAACATTCCATTATAGTACACTCGCATCTGCAAAAACAATGTCATTTGCTCGTGACCTCAAATCTTACAGGGCGAGTAGGACCCTGCAGACTCGTGGCCCAGGCAATACTGGCCTAGGTAGTCTAGACTGAAGTTTATTCATGCTTAGTGCATATACAGTATACTCGCCAATGCTATAATGATGGCCTGAGTTTGGCCTTGTTAAAACTTGGAATCCTCTGCATCCTTTGTCACGCAAGGTGTACACTACACCAGGTGTTGACAGAAACAGCCATTTCAAGCGCGAAAGCGCCCACAGAAGAAGGGGAGAACAATCCATAACACACACACCACTCGGCCCCAACCCGTTTAGCCCACGGCCGACAAGCAACCGACTTGGCTTAATATTGGCCTGCGTAAGCTCGTGCGTGCAGACGAGGCGGTCGGCCCGTGGACCAACAACTACGGCTCCTCCGAAGACAGCATTAAAAACATCATCGTCAGAGATCTACAAACACCTGTAACGAAACGGCTGGATGGGAAAAGTGCCTCAAGTGGCGACTCGATCGGAGAACTAACGGTGCTGTATGGTATCAGCATTATCGTGACCCCATTATGAGATCAACTCCCCGATGAAAATTCAAAGAGAAAAAAAAGTGGAAGGGGGGTCATGGAGATGACACGCAGTCAAGCATGATCAGGTGCCTACGGTTTTCCTTATAATTAGATAGAAGCTGATCATCCTATCTTCTTCTCACTGGCGGATCGAACATCTACAGATTATCATTACTGCTAACAGGTAGTGAGAACCTACCGAGTAGGGTGAGATCACGGACCCTCGAAGACTTGACAGGAGTAGACTAGATCGTCTTGGGTTAGATCTCCTTGGGTCTTGGTCTTGTTATTGCAGGCGATTTCTCTTATCGGGTGCAACCACGTCACCACTTCTGCATGTTCTCCTCCCCCCCCACTGGCGCACAAATCACCATTAACCACCATAACGGGGCACGAGGCACACACTAAACCTTAATGTTTGGTGATGGCCTCACATCCGCGCACCGCTACGTATGGTCACCGTCTCCTCCGAGGTGCCCACACACACACCCATCATTACAAGACTTTTGAGCCTTGATGAGGCCATGGCAAATAGCTCCGAAGGGTATGGTCCCAGATCATGGTATTTGACGGTAGGCTCTCACGTAGGCAGCCCTATAGAAGATTTAAGAACCACGACGAAATGGAGATTAATGAGCGTGCCTATCGGGTCGAGTGTAATTATTCTTGATAGCGGTCCGATAATCTACGCCACCCTGTTATTACATATTCCTGACAAGAGAGTCTTACTGTAGGTCTCTTCCCCCCCCCCCGAGTCCCCAAATTAACAGCGTTCGCACCGTTATGAGCTTGTTAAGTGGATGGTGGACAACGCCGTCATTGGATCAGCAGTTCTGGGGCGGATTAGATGTGGGATTCTGACCTGGGCTTGAATGCAAGTTGGGGACAGCCTTCTTTACGCACATACCACGCTCTAGCCTGTCTCTCTCTCTTTCATCCTTTCGAAGGGAATGGAACGGGGCCCGGAAATACGAGTCCCTTTTTTTTTCACCGCCATGTGTCCGCCAACCCAATCAACCACGCAGAACAGGGTCCTCTTCCATGTTGATGGATAAGGGCAGCCAGCACGTACCTGCCCCCCTTTACACCCCGAAAGCGTCGATGCGCATGTGGCATAGATCTCCATTCTCAGCCCGCCGGAGATTTGATTCGCTCGGGCCCAGAGGTGCGTCGCCGGTGGAGGAGAAATCAGGGAAGAATAAACGGGGGCCAAGGGACTCGAGAATGAGAACGGCAAGGCTCGCTCGCTCACTCTTCCTCCCAAGCATAGGCAATCACATCACTATGAGAATAGCGATTCCCACACACCAATGCATCGGGAGTGCGCTACTGTATCATTAGGGACGGGGTGGATGGATGGGTGGGTGGGTATGAATGGCCCAACGTTGTTGTTTTTGTTATTTTTTATTTTTTATTTCCTTTTCATGTCTTTTCCCTTTCTACACTTCTATGCAGTTCTACTACTACCCAGAGAGTCCTAGTGGATACGTCCCTCCGACAGGATCTAATAATAATAGGCTTGGATCTAAGATAGGCTACTGTGATGATACTACTATATTTCGAATGCCTATCAATGCCACGGCTTTCTACTGCTCCTACTCCTGCTCCATCTGCTGCTGCCGCCGCTTGCTGCACTGCAACCTGACGCCGCGCAATGCGGTATATGCAGGTGCGTAATAAAAGTCGAGCCCTTCATGGTCCGACTAATGATGATCAACCTGATGAAGGGGCCGAGTGTAGAGATTTTATCGGTGATTGACGAGAACTAGTGGTGTAGCTTATAGCCCAGCACCAACCACCAAAGCATTTGAGAAGCCCGTAGGAGCCGAGCTGTGGTAGTGCCATAACCAATATTGCCCTTCGATATACTTGTAGGATGACAGCCTGCAGCTATAGTAGCAACCGGCACCAGTTGCGCGCGCGTGCAAAGAAGTGAAAATTGGCCCAATGTTACAGCCAGCTAGGATGATATTGGCTGCCTGTTATCTTAACAATCTATCATTCTAGTCGTTGAGACTTCGATTAGCTCTACTCCGAGCTGAAGTAATCCGTGACTAGTCAGGAATCGTGCACTAGTGGGACAAGAGCTATTACACCGATGAATAACAGAATTGACATGTTGGGAATGAACGCCCGATAACTATGGGCAACCGATATTTTATTCTATCTCGATGGTCTCATTTCCGTATTCGTTGACAAATTTCGTGGTTCTTATGACCAGACTATAATGTTACGAACGGTGCAAGGGTTGGTAGGTAGGGTGGTATTGACATATCGCACCAGTAGATACCCAAAACCAACCATGAAGTTTTCCAGCTTTCCACTACCACATTGCACTAAAAGAAGGGGGAGGGGAGGTGGAAGCTCAGGCTAATGCAGTCAGTCGGTCTAGCGTTGCATTTTGGACGGTAGTCGGCTGCGGCTCACTGGCTTGAGATTGGGCGGACGCAGTAAGAAACATGCAGACACACAGGCCCCGATGCAACGTCGTCATGCAATACTAAGGCATTTTGTAAGCCCTGCCCATGGTACGTGCTTGACCAAAGTAAGGCGGGTGGCGTCGGCCGCTGCTAGCAAATCAGACGGGCTTCCTTCTTTCCTGAACAAGCTGGTTCGTGGGCGAGACTAAGTTGGAGATATCTCGCTGCGAAATCAAGCAACTACGATGAAAGTATAAAGAAATATCAAGACTTGTGTCACACGTAGATATCACACCGTAGCGAATACGTCCCAAGACGTTAGAAAGGTAGAGTATATATCAGCGATGACTCGCTGGAACATTCATTGTATTTGGGTTGTGTAGAGTCTACCCTTTGAGATAAACTTGCACACCCAGGGGCTCGCTAGGCTCGTTGGCTAAGCGTCCACCACCGTAGAAAACGTAACGTAATTGTAGAGACTAACGCGCCAACTCGTCATAGTTGATGTGCGCCGTCGATGGGCTATTGACCCGTCTGTTCTAGTGTCGTATCCCATGCCGCCTTCCGTCCAGAGCCTCGCTAGCTCGTGTATCGAAATAGTAATTCAAACACTCCATAAAGAAATATTGTGGTATCATCCAAGCGAAAGTGTCGAGTCCTCCTCTATAGTCGGGACCATGTAGTAGCCAACGGTTGGCAGATTAAACATCAGCAAAGCCGCTCCAGTCTCGTGGGGAAAGATCCAATGCCGTATCCTGCGCCATATAACGATGCTTTGGACATGTTCGTTTCTGAATCAAGAATTAAAAAAAAAAAAAAAAACCTCGACTCTGCGGTCTCCACGTCTCCGTTGGTCGATACTGTCGAGTATCCCGCCAACTCCACGCTGTAATAAACATAAAAGAAATTCGGTCAGAATAGATACAATAAAACGATAGAAGTCCCAGACTTTTTTTCTTTTGAGATCCTTTGGTGTAGTCATCCAGGTATCATCGCCGGTGACTAGCGACGGTTATTAAAACATATATAGAAAACAGTGGCATTTATCGTGGTTATAGCCTGGGAAGGGACCACATGGGAGCGTAGAGACTCTAGGATTGGCTGGTTATTCCAATGGGGTCCAAAGCAGTCCAAAAGGGTCAGCAACATGAAATTGAAGCAAACCATGTCCCAGAACTAGGACGGTTACACTTCAAGTAGATCGGTGGAGCTAATAGAAACCTTGGAAGTTGGCTAATAAGGGAAACTGGGCTTGATGAAAAGGATTGGGTTGATGTAATTGCGGTGCCTGCGCATACCGGTTTACCACATCCCAAAAATAAGGGAGTGTGAATTTGTTTGAAGTGCAGTTAGGTTGAACCAGAGCTGGATCAGTACAGGGGTTGCAAGGTTGGTAAGCTCCATGAATGGGTCTAGCATACTGCGGAACGAACTCCTGTGAGAAGGGAATTTTTGGCTCCTCTGGGTCGAATAATTGGGGTTCCTGAGTAGGGATTTCCTCATTCTGGATCTCGAAGATTTCTTCGTCGTCCAAATCATCAATGGTGGAACAACTCGATGTTAGAGATCCTTCATCCGAGGAGCAGGTAGACTCCCCATCCGAGTCAGAACTAACAGGAGAAAGTGGTGCGTCGTAGCTTATAGTATTAATGGCGTCCTCGCGGTTAACATAATCAGTGGGCTCAGGCGTTGCTGGTGGTGTAAGTACTACCTGTGGCGTCGCCGGTATGGTGAACTGGGAACAAGCTAAAATCCTGTTCTTCAGTTCTGGTAACGTAATTCTTTCATCTGGGTTGCGGGTGAAGATGCGGCCCAGGATATCGTTGAGATCGTCAGATAATGGTAAAATGGTCCTCAGGAAATCCTGGCTCCTGGTGAAAGCACGGTATGTGGAATCTTCAAACGACGCCTGTCGCCATGGATTACGGCCGCACGTCAGGTTTACCAGGATGACACCAAGACTCCAGACATCATTGGGAGCGCAGTAATAAAAAGGCCTCCGGGATGAAGGATCCATGCATTCTATAGCGAGTGAGAAGAGTTAGTTGATATCCACCGGAGAGGCTGGTTCACGCAGCAAAGATATCCTACCTGGAGACATGTAGAATGTCGACCCGCAGCCGTAGTCCTCGGATCTGTCACTCGCGGTAGCCAGGCCGAAGTCTGCCAGCTTCACGGTATCGCCTCGGTTCGAGACAAGAATATTCTCCGGTTTCAGATCCCTGTGGTAGATACCCAATGCATGGCAATGCTCAACGGCGTCCAGGATTTGAAGAAAAACACTCTTGACCATGTCGTCCTTACCGACATAATGACCGCACTCTGTTATATTAAAGAACAGGTCACCTTCCGAGCAGTACTCCAGGACCACGTAGATGCAATCCGGGTCGTCGACAATCTTGTGCATGGAAACAACATTGGGATGAGCGGAAGCAAGATAGTGAAGTCGAAGTTCTCGGTGTTGGAAGGCCAGCTGTCGCCTGTCAAGTGGGGACCCATCGGCATTAAACTTGCTAAGCGTCTTGACGGCGTACTGGATGCAAGTAGTGATGTCGATGGCCAAATAAACTACCCCGTAAGCCCCGGTACCGATGATTTTTACTAGTTGTAGACTCTCGCCTAGAAACTTCCCTAGTCTCTCCTCTGGCGCAACCGGTACGTAGCGTGGAGGACAAGTTGGCGGTATCGCAAATGGCTGCTGTAGATACGTGGATTTGCTGCTGTCGTACAATGGTGATGCCGGGGGCGTGGGATATCCGTAAACTGCTGCATTATTCATGGTATCCTCTGGATGATGATGGTCCCTTGTTAAATAAACCGGCCTTGATTTTCTTAGATAAGAAAGCAAAGGAAAGAAGAGACGGGACGGTCTGTATTCTACGTGAACGACGTCCTAAACCGAAATGACAGCCAAAGAAAAGAAATCCACGGAAAAGCTCCTTGGGTCGAATATCCAAAGGGGGGGTATCCAGAAAACCAAACGCAAACGGCTGGAAGGACTGCCGGCGCGTCGGTGGGAGAAGGTGAGAGAGGGAAGAGGGAGGGGGGAAATAACTCAACAACGGTGAGTTATCATCGGGTTTCCCTGGCGCTGCTGTCGTGAGTGTGGAAGATGCTTATGGTAATGGTGAGTTGTAAGGAGCGAGGTGAGTTGTCGTGAGGGTTGAAGCAGCAGCAGCTCTGGCATGCAGATGCGGCTGGTGGGAGATTGATGTACAAGTACTATGAGTGTAGATGGATGCTGGATATAAGATCTGATATTCGGATAAACGCTCGCCGTAATGTAATACGACGACCAGTAGTGTAGGAGACCTACCGGTACTAGCAGCACGTACCCTGCTGTATAGAACAAGGGTCTGTCTTGGGTCGTTTGGATGGCTCAACCCTTCTTTCTTCGCCTTGGCTGGCCTGGTGAGCGAGTGAGTCGACAGTCCGCGACCGTGTGTGTAATAAACAGCCACTTCATCCACCTCATCCACATCATCCACATCATCACCCTGGTCTCACACAGACTCTCACACACACGCACGCCTGGGCTATTATTAAAATTCGATGGCGCTAGCCGTAAAGGCGGCCTGCCTATTCCTGTGGGAATCGGCGGGACTCCTCCACTGTGGTGTACAGGAGGATACTGGGACGTACTGTTCTGAAATGCCCTTCCGCACTGTAGAGCCAGTGGTACCACAGCAAGGGAGGGTCTGGGAATGGGTTCAGGAATGGGTCAGAGTGTTTCTAGTGCACTGTGTACTAGTACACGCAAGTACATATAATACTACACTAGTAGACTAGTCCATGTAGTGTCGTAGTACTAGCAGGGCGCTCCACTTGGAGACGAACGGATGAGCAAGTCAAGACGGGGGGCAATGGACGGGCAATGGACGGGCAATGGCCAGGGCAATGGCCAGGGCAAGGACAGGGGCAATAATCGAGGCTTGCGAGTGGGTCCCGAGACCCACGGTATAGTACATAATGTATAGCATTGCTGTATCTGGACTACGATCCGCCGTGTCAGACACATACAGAAAGCATGTACCCAGTACGTAGGATACGAGGAAACGAGAGCAAGGATCGTGTCTGACACACGAAAATAATAATCCACCCAGACGCTTGCTGTTATTAGTCGAGCGGTGTTGCCTTGGTGTGCGCCAATTCTGGCCACGAGCCATGTTCCAATATTTGATACCACACCCTAGACAGTAGTACCCTAGACAGCAGTGATAGTGAAGTCTTGGTGTGGTCATGGTCTGTCATCGTCGCCCCGGAAAAAAAATTGGAATGAGAAAAAAAAAAAAGTTGGCCGAGCCACTCAGCCCCTGTTAATGAACAAGAAGTGGACAATGGCGGTGGGCGGAGAGTGAAGAATTCCTACACTAAATAATGCATACACACACACACACACACACACACACGCACACACATATATATACTACAGTAGAGATTGTAGTAATCTATCACACCTCATATGAGCAAGAAAGAGAAGAAGAGGAAGGGGACGAAAATGAAATATTTGGAAAAAAAAAAAAAAAAAAAAAAAAAAAAAAAATTATAAATTAGGAGAAGAAAAGGGGCTTGGGCTCGAGTGATCAGTCGCCAGAGATCCAGGACACTGTTCCAGGGCCTCTACTATACTAACCGACTACACTATGTATGATGAATCAACAGTGGTCACTGACTGGTGAGTGGCTGCTGACACTCCACATCCCTTTCATCTTGTTGGTGCAGCCGACAGCCCCGGTGACTCGCATACTTTTTGCTTCTTTGCCTCTTTTCCTCTTTGCCTCTTTGCCTGGATTGCAGCACCATTACACTACACTACACTACACTACACTACACTATACCACACACACTATCTCGGCCTACCTAGGCGCTACGTTAGGTACATGTAGGTTTGTCGGGCGCTTGACGTGTAAGCACCTCCTCACAACAAGACCAAGACTCTAGATCATACCTACAGGACGTAAGTTGGTATACTATCCGTGGATACTGGTAGCCCCTACTGCTAGGTAGCGATACTGGGTGAAAAAAGGTGCCATGCTTTGCCCTAGGCGATTCAATACCTGCGCTATTGAACGGCTAACGGCGAAAACCAGCATGAGTTTCCACGCCACCCGAGTCTGGGAAATAATACTATACTAATAGCGTAGTGCTATGGTAGTTTACTATAGTGTAAAGCTGGTATCCATCCATTTCATAACAAGTGTACCAGGCAAACTCGTAATTTCAAGGTGTGTATGCTACTAGTCGCCTACTAGTAGCGCAGTCGCATTATCTTGCGCATGGCAAACATACCAGTACTATCGAATTGACATCATTAATTCGCCACATTGTCCTCAAACTGGCTCGTGCTCGTCGGTATCTGTGGTTTGTCCAAGGTGCCTATTATTTCTTTATCATCTGATGTTTTGTGCTTGGCGGGGTGCATAAAGTAAGGTGTCGTAGGACGAGGCTTCTGAGACCTCAGGCTATTCTGATACTTCACTCTCCCCGGTATTTCGTTGCAGCATATGCTTCGTCATTTAGTACCATTGCCGACCAATGCTCAAATCTAGTAGCGCTGGAGCATCTCCTATCTACTATGCAAGTACTACGAGATAATGAATACGGATTCGCGGAATAGATTTTACGTGGAAATGAATTTACTTTTGTTGGTGTCTAGTCCGGCTACCATGTTAGTGCACGAGTTCGTCATGATCACCACCACCCTCTTGTCTGTTCCTATCATGTAAGCTACTGTGTACTACATTAGTAGTAACCGAACGTCTTTAGATGGAAGGATTCTACTTCCTTGGCTCGCCTACCAGCCATAGTGTATAGTAAGTAATATTGGCTGTTAGGACTTTCAATCTTTCAATCTAGGGATCCGGAATCTAAGTCCAGAGAGACACCTATTCAGCTTCTTGTGTAGATGTCTTGAGCAAGCAGTTGGGTGTTTCCCTCTTCCTTCTCGGGACTCTGACGTGCCGTGTTCGCAATGCCACCTGTGCCATATTGATGCACCAGTCTCACCCTTCCAGAGAGCTGAATTACGTATTTGCAGTAAATGACCGTGAGGCGTAGCGCTTTCGGTCAGCGGCAAAAGATTCACGGTAATCCCAGCTAGAGCCACCTGGAACAGGCCTGCGGGCGACGAACCAGCCGGCCAATCCTTTCCGCAAGAGGCATTGCCTGTGCCAGCAAGACTACGTCCCAATGCATAGGGTGGGCGGGAGATGCTGCATGCAGCTGTTTGTATGACCAATGGCATCCAGCTAGTGCGCAGCCACCTGGTGCCCTGATTCGCTGGTGGGAGTCCCAGCTTCGATATTGCAGTTTTTACTGCTGTGTTGCCATTGGCTATTCTAGATGAACCACACGACTATCTCCGACGTGGGTGGGAATGAGACATGTTCTGCCAGAGTCTTCCCGCCCGTGTCGCATGCAACAGCCTTGCAAGGAATCACAAATTGGTTTGACGAGCCCGCATATACCGGAGAGAAGTGAGGCTGTACAAGCCGGGGGTCGGCCGCCAACCCGTGGGCAGGATAGGCAGATGTGGCCAATGGGAGGCCAAGGGCTTTGTTTTGAAGGAAGCCAAGGTATGCGGACCGTTTAGAATGAGATGGACACCGTATTAAGCGAATCACTCGCCAATTCTTGCATAGCAATGAGAGAGCGCTTTACATAGAGTATTCTATGAGTAATACTACCAAATAAACAAGACTAAAATCAAGGTGTCTCACTAGACGAGCAGATGTATAATTATGCTATAGTCTGCCACTGTTTACGCCTTGTGAGACAATCCCTTTGCATGTGGATTTGTCTCCCGTTGATGCTAAGGATGAGTCGTATATGAAGTGGATTGTGGTTAATGAGGTGGTTGAAACTCACCGCCAAATTCTCACATCGCTCTAATTACTCTTTTAGGCTATTCGATCGTACAATAAACACCAAAAAAAAAAAAAGCAGAAAAAAAAAGCAGTAGGGAGTCAAGTGTTGCTTGTTCTTGCTCTTATTCACAGGTTATTTCGGCGACATGAACGCCGCCATAAAGGCGAATACTCGCAAAGGTCCTTTACGAGCCCGGTAAACTAGCGTACCTAGTAGAAACAATCATGTGGACATCCAGGCCTCGAATATAGCAAAGCCGGACCGTCGTTTCCATCACAGTGATGTGCCCGTACATTCCATACACATATCGTAGCATCTGTTACCCAGCGAAAGGAAACGTCCGAGACATCGGACACTCCAGGACACGAGTCACCACCACATCACGAGGTCGTCCCATTTCTCAGACGTTTCTCAAACTGCGTTCCATTGCACCCATAACATCAAACGCCCTTGCATTAGATGGCTTAATCGAATCGCTAGTGTAGTATGGGGCATTCACGGCGGGTAAGTCTCGCGTCTCGCCGACGCCAAACCTGAGCGCATGATTTTGGTCTAAATCCTACTGTAGGGCATTGCCCAAGGGACCGGTATTTGATCGGCATGAGAAGACGGCCGGGGTTATGGCGTCGCAGTGCAGCTTGAATTTCATCTCGACGCTGATCCCGTGCACTCGTTGATTTGGGGACGGTGATTATATTTTCAGAGGCGCATATCGGGCGAGAAGAAAAGGTTACCGCGTTATGCCACCATCCTACGATTGGTGATGAGCGAGTCCAATGGGAAACAAATCCATCACCGGCGACTACAACACTTGGTAACTGGTCTACGAATCGCAGATCGTACTCGTCATCAGCAACATTGTGATGTAAACAACCAGGTCTGTAACGAGCAACAAATCTCCGGGCCCCCGCGTGTTCCTCCACGAAATGTGAAATCTCGTCACTGTCGCGTTTTTTTTTTTTCTCTCGACGAAACCGATACATGCCCTTTTCCCCTAGATCACCAGCATTGTTCTTAACTGCCTGTTTTGGTTTAGTATTTTGATGTCAAGACCCAGCATGGTGGAAGATCTAATTATTCAGTCGATGCTCTACTACTTAGTCTAGTATACACTAGTTATTAGCTCATTTGGATGAAACAACTATGGATATGGATGCTACACTATTGTGTAGTAGGTATATCACAACGTCTTCTATTACTAGTATGTATTGTCCTATCTAGTAGTATGATCTCATATGCATTGCTTGCAGTTCGCCTTTCCACGTGATAGGACCGTGAAATGTTAATGCCTCAATATCGCTAAACCCGATACCTACAGCTATTGTATCACGCAAGAAAATTTGTACTACGTAAATATTTTTTAATCAAATCTGACTAAATTAATTTGGCATGTATGTGTATAAACCACCGCAAGGAAGCGCCCCTTGTTACCTTGTGATACTACCATTTTGGCGGCCGAGTATGCCGCTGGCCCTTGCGCACCAATAATACCCTCAGACGCTGATGCTGATGTGAGAATTCAGATCTCTTACCTATTGGCACCCGGCTTACTCATTGGGACGCAGATCGGACGATGAAGGGGTAGCACATTCGGCTATCAAACATGGCTCTGCATGGCGTTGATCGTTCCTAAGGGCCGACAACGTCTTCAGCCTCCCCACATAAACATGATCGCCATTTGCCAATATTGAATTTCAATGTGACTATATCGTGCAGTAGGTCGTTGTTTCGTGAATCAGCGGGAGACGTTAGACGGCCACCTCCGACCCCTAATTGGGGGAGGCTTTGTTCTATCTGTGGTGTTTCTCCCTGTGCAAGGTTACAACTATCCGCTGTGCCGGTGATTATACCGTAAAGACAGAGAAGGACGTATGCCTTGTCTAACTAGAGTATCATAACGCAGAACCTGCCTGATCCGCCAACGTCCTAGGACGACGAAATCTAACATGCCTGGCTCCTTCGGTTGCCCGCGTCCAGTAATCATCCATCTCCAAGGAGAATCCATGGGGGCCATCGGTGGTTCGGATTGGACGAAAAGCACAACGAGTGCCCCGGCAGCCGATTATCTGGAACGTTGCTATGATTTCCGCAAGCCACTATTATTCACATCAAGTGCGCTTGCTCCCAATCATCTGCCGCGCGCTAGGGAGACGGCGTTCAGCTGCCAGCCTCAATGCCTTCCTATGTGTCCATTGATAGATGACACTGCATTTTCCAGTCATACTCGATAATATTGGCGGTCCCAGGACCTCCTTCAAACCTCTGAATATCACCCCAATACTTGGGTAGTTTAAATCCCTGGGGGCTTTACATTGCCCTCAAAGTAGCGGGCTTGGCCGAGACGGTATATACCTATTGGTCAGTGTATACACCTAGTTATTGATAATTAGGCATTATATCGGCGAATCTCAAGGTGTGCTCTATCATCCGATGCCCGCTTGTTTGTGCAGTCTATGGCTTGTGGCTCGGCTGGTCGTACGCGTGTCACAGCTGTAGTAATCTGTCTTTGCATCGGCAACGTCCAATCAGCCAACATTGCCTAGGTGAACCTCTCGAGCGACGTTTCTATCGCCCTCTCGCACCCCCCGTCCCGGACGAAATTGCTTATCAATGGAGGCACAGCAGAAGAAGCGAGAATAGCGATATGAAGCAACACTCACTCCGGTCGACAATTAAAGAGTGTATTAATAGCGGCGTATAAGAGGAAAAGCTTAAATGTGTCTTACAACATCCGGTCACATCCCGCTTGCCCACGGCAACCGGCAGCCTCCCATCTGTTTCCCAGGGCGATCATCTTCCAGCCATTTGCCACCCTGTGATGTCTGTCGTGCCTCCTTTGGGGACGGATACTGACATTGAGCTACACGTAGTGTACCGGAACACGGTGGTGCTGTCCCGTTGTATACTAGTTTCACATACTATGTAACTTAACTGGTGTGGTTGGGTCTAGATCACTACCTTTGCTATAGGAACAGCTTTTATGTCAGCCTTATGCTAACACACATGGAGGGATAGGCAATCGGGAAGGCTGGCAACATCCTCTCCTATGTACTATGTGTCATCATTTCACATCGGCGGTGTACCTATGATATGGCTCGCCGCCCTACAATACTAGTAATTAGTTACATCCACTGAATTTCATTTACTAGAAGACGGTGTGACTTTTAGACAGTTGCATTATGTAGCCAATGAGGTCCTTTGGCATGATGACACAAGCAAAAAAGGGAGAGGAAGAGGAGGAAAAGGGGTAGCGGACAGACTATGATGGTAGTTACTATAGCTTCCCCTTTGCCTATGTCAGTCGATCAAATTTCCAGGTAGTCGGCCCACCACCTTGGACTTGTAGCATATCGTAGACTTGCACTCCGCGGTTAGTGAATAATTGCAGTCCTATGCAAGGAGTACGAGAACGGTAGGGAAGTGTTTGGCTAGGCACAAAGATGCAGTAGGGTTTTTGATGCTAGAGATGTCTACCAACGCCCGAGAGGTTCTCCGTGACCTGGTCTGTCCTCATGCATGTCTAGATGAAGAAAATTAAATCGGGGTTTCCGAATGAACAGAAAAAAAACACGTTTTAGCCCAGGCTGTAGGTATCGCATGCCAGAGCAAACCACTCTCGTGTCTCCATACATGGTGTTCATGTGGTGAATTTCGTGTGGATAATGAGATGTGGCCGAAATAGTGGCCCCCATCCAAAAACGACCCGTTGCAATATGAGATAACCATAGCTTATGGATGCTCTCGGCCGAAGTTGTCACTAGATGTGGACTACAGCGTAAGCCAACTTCATGCCTCATGCAACATCTTACCACTCGGCTAGGGGAGACAATTTTGACCGCCTGTGCACCATTGCTTGACACTACATGGGTACAATGAGAATATCGAGTATTCCGTAATGGGCAACACGAAGACTGCTACTTACCAACTCAGGACCAAGTATTAAGCGATGAGATCACTTGCGACAATCGCACGAAAATGCAGACCGTCACATAGGTATTCACCCACACAGCCCCGTCATACAGAGTCAGTTTGCATCATTCCAGAAAAAATAGCTTGGAAACAAAACGTGACACAGGGGCGAAACAGCGAAGTAAATCGTAGTCGGCACATCGAATGCGATTTAAATATGTCGGTCGTGTGACCTTCCAATCATCATTACCCTCAAGAGACCAGGCTCTACACGAATGAATATATGCCGAATAGCCTAGAGGGCTTCATGTAGGACACGATACCGCAAGTCCGGACATTAATCACGGACATGACTACAGGCATTTAATCAATCATCACGACAGCAATGGATGGTCTTATGGAAAATTATCTCAGCCTAGGAAGTGAGCAAACAACTGCACCAGCACCCCGGCAGTTTGGATAGTAACCCCAATGCGCTGTTCTGTTTTGCTTGTGTAGCTTTGTGCGATCCATCTCTTTCACCCTTGTGCCATACTCTTGGGTAAAATATCACTATCAGCATATACGCCGGTGGATTAGCCCCGAGCGCATATTAATCTTGTATGTGCATTCACCTGTAACTATCGCCTCTTCATGATATTCCTAGGAATGGACATGGAATCATGATATGACGCGCCCTTGAGCAAGACTACAGTTTCTACACCGGTTACATATATACAATAGAACAAACAGCTTACCACATCTCGTACTATTCGGGAGCTTTGGGGTCTCACGGAGATCCTTCATGACGTTCAGGTACGATCGATTAATCAATCGTTGTCTTTTCGCCAGGGATACACGGTCAGAGCCAAACAAGTATTGACCTCTTTGCTGTGGTGTGGCTGTCTGGGTCGATTGAAAGATGCTATTGATTCATTTATAGGTGTCACGTGCTATTAACCGAACATCCCATGGGCCTACTCGCGTAGCAAGAGGCATTCATGTACACCCATCTATATGTAGATCCTGTAGGACGTATGTTCAAAGGAAACGGTATGCATGAGACAACTCCTGGAGGACGAATCCTTTTTCTGGGCCATCAGCACGGTCAGGCTTCAATCCCGCGTCAAAGTACTAGCCACTATCAAACAGAATGTACCACAGCTACCTCTACTGATTGTTTTATCTATAGTGCTTAATAAAATAAGGAATTATGAGAGGTCTTGTGCACGATTGCGAGAATAAAAGAAGCTACTTAAATGAAATTGTTGATTGGTACTTGGATTGCATTGTTTTCATCTATTCGTATGTACCTCTATTTATAATCTATCCTAGATAGAATGTTCCCCTCGGCCTGGCAAGAATTGTAAAGATACATTTTGGAAACCACCGGGAACCAGGCATTAAAATATACTAGTGTCTTGAAGAGGTCTTGGGCGACTGATATAGCACACCAAGATCTAGGTGGTGTAGTGTACTGCTGCCAGAACCAAATGGAGACCCTGGGGTTGCTATAGAAGCCCAGTTATATGAATCAGCTGATATCTGGGTTACTACCTGTAGTCCCATTCTCACGAAGTGCTCTCGGCAGAGCCTCTCGATATTATCTCAAGGGCCCTGCAATCTTAGACAAGAAGAAAGGGTGTTTTAAGGCTTCGGAGGGAGTAATTCTCTTGTCGGGATTGAGAGTCAGACAGCGCTCAAGTAGGTCAATGAAATTGTTCAGATCTCTAGATTCTCCATCAGTCATTCCCCCTGACGCGGCCATGAGGCGCGTACGCAGATCGCGCGTGGGCTTAACAATGGCGAGGGTGCGGATAGTTGTCTACGACAATTGAATCAATTAGCACTCATCAGCTAGAATTTGGATACTGGATTCAGACATGTGAGAACATAAAGACGCGTTGGTAAATAAAGAGTGGGGAGTCGGAATATTCCACCAACCCGTCACTATATGAACGGGAGGCTAGTCATAATCCAGTATATAGCATAACAACGAATGTAGATATGGAGTCAAATACTAGGTAGAGGTCTCTAAAAAGTGGCATAGGGTGCTCCAAGACAGGCCTCGAAGGAAGTAGATAGACTACCTAGGGCGTGGCCAGTCGGAGAAAAATTTCTAGGTCAAAGAAACCCGGAATTGTGTACGTCTAGTCTAGATCTCATTGCTGACAAACTAGGGATTAAGAACGGGGATATGCTTTTGCAAGTGGAAAAAAAAGACGAAACATGAAATGCATAAAGAGACAAAATGTCACGTACCTTTCCAAGTGCTTTATCTCGTTCGGCGCTGATGAAGTTTCCAACATCGTCGAAATGCAGATGCGACATCTCGCCACGTTTGTAGAGTTTGGGACTGAATTTACCACGGATTTCCATAATAGCCTTAAGCATCTGATTATTACTGTCGCCTGCAAACAAAATTTTCCCGGTGTACAATTCGTACAAAGTACAGCCAATGGACCACATGTCGATGGCATAATCATATGGCATGCCGAGAATGATTTCAGGTGCTCGATAGAATCGACTGACAAGGTAGGGAGTAATCTCGGTGTGCGCAGTTGCGGCATCAGACCGATCAATAGCTGTACCCAAGTCGCAAATTTTGAGGACATTGCGAGTCTCATTAACCTGGCCCAATGTTAGCTGTGATCCGCTACAACAAGACTCAAGGTCTTACCAGAATGTTGTCCGGTTTTAGATCAGCATGTATGATACTGCACTTGCGAAGGTGAGCCAGTGCAATAAATATTTGATGAGCATAGGCACGAGTCGCACTCAGGTTGATACCAATGTTATTGCCAAATTTTCTCAAGACCTCGCGTAGATTCAAACTGAGATTCTCGAAGGCTAGACAAAGATGACCCTTATGCTCGAAGTGGCGCTCGAATTTCACGATATGCTTGCGGTTCTCGGGATCAGTGTCGTTAAGCTTTTGCAGAATCGCGATTTCAGTGAAGCCCCCTTTCCTCAGGGCATCATTATTTCGCATCATTTTGATAGCAGCAAGCTTCTTGTTAGTGATGTCGACAACCCGAGCCACACCCGAAAACATGCCTTTACCCAGGGTAGATTGAACTTGATACCGACCATTCATGATCTCGCCAATGCGGATCTTATAGTAACCATCTTTATCATCACCCTCTAGAATACCACCTCCATTAGGCTGTGCTAGAGCGGCGGGGTCTTTACGATCATCTGCGCTGATGTCAAGATGAGCGGTCTTCGGTACAATGAATTTGTCTTCGTCAAAATCTTCAGCGAACATGTCGAAATCATCGTCATCGTCAGCCACTGATTTCTTTGAATTTTGTTCTTCATGGACTGGTGGTATCTCAGCTTTCTGGTCGGACTGCAAAATCTCCCCATGAGGACCGACATGACCATTGCGACGCTCGTCCCTCAGCTCATCCTCTCTCATATCAGCTGTAGGATCATAGTCCGCAGCAGAGGGTCCATCTTCCTCGTCACCGTTTCTTAGCTTGCCGTGAGTATTGATAAGCTCTTGGTCGTTAGCAATATCAAGTGGTACAAGTGACAATCCTTCTTGTAAACCCGGGGAACGGGGGGATGAAAAAGCTGCAAATGGCGTTAACAAGAGTATATTAACCAGATGAGGGCTAGTCTCACTCGACTGTGGAGTGCTAGCCTCGGTGGCTAGTGGCGTGTTTCCTCGTGTCGTGGTCGGGGATAACTCGTTGGCTTTCTCAGACGACTGTAGAGCTTGCACTAGCATCGGTGTTGCTCGCGACTTTGTAAGGAGCTCTTGGCGCCTACGGCGACGGCGTTCTATTTCTGCATCGATATCGACGGGCTTTTCGTCTTCAAGAAAAGTTTGGGGGTTAGGAGACTTCACTAAATGAACCGCGGCTGTGTTATCTAAACTCTTGGGGGTAGAACTCGCGTCGGATGGGGCAGAGGCAGTATCCGAAGTCTTGACTGTAGATCTTTGTTTAGAAGCATCTGGGGAGTCTTGAATGGGCCGTGGACTTTTCTGATGACTTGACCTAGTACTATCGGCGCCATTTCGATTCATATCTCGCCGCACCCGATCCTTATCTCTCCTTGGGTAGTTATCTCGATCTCGCTCTCCTCGCGAATTAACATACGGAGAGCGGGAGCGGTTCCTTGGTCGCTTGTCGGGATAACGATCGCGATCTTCACTTCGATCCCTGGCTCTATCACGGCCATAGGTCCGATCCCTATCGTCGTAATGCAGATTTGTAGCCGATGAGCGGGAGGGCGGGCGATCTTCATCGTCGTAAGAATTACGAGCACGGCGGTAGCTGTCGCGAGAGTCTTCGTAATGGACGCGGAAGCGTCGGGGGTCGGGGTCTAGGCGACTCCCGCGATAAGAATCACGGTCATCATGAGATCGCTTCAGGCCGCGGGGCGAGCGGCTTCGTCGCGAAGTGGTAGGGTGGCGTCTCACGCCGTTTAAATAGTCTGGGGATCTTGAGCGTGAAAATCTAGCTCGAGTTCTGTCCATACGGTCAACACCATGTCCATCAATATGAGGCAGTGAAGTTGCCTTCGGGTTTCCAACACGGCTCTCTATGATCTCGCCCTCATCGGAACTAGATGGCGACGCCATCTTGCTTGCTCACTTTGTTTTCGCAAGGACGCACAGGGGCGCGATCGCTTCCGATCTTTAAGATGGGAAACAGAATGTCAGTTAAGAGCACTCCAGCAGCACGTCAAGAGGCAAGAAATTGGGCCGAACCGGGATGCGTTTTGTCCTCTTAACTCTGTTGCATTACGACGCTCTTTAAGTGGATTGCAGTTAAATGAAGCCACGTCAAAGGCTTAGTGCAAGAATGGTATCGCGGGCCGGAGATGAAATATCTCTGGGTTTTGATGGATTTTGAGATACTCTGGTGCGAGTCCAGATGACGAGGTGACAAGAGGTGATCAAACAAGGCGGTGTTGCGTTTAATGTATGATTCAAAGTTCGAAGGTTGGTCTCGGTGCAAGGGCCCAACAGCGGCCATCGGACTACCCACCAACCCTGCCAGTCCACAGTGCATGTACAGTCTAGACACGAACCACATAACTCAGTGTCTGAGAAGATAAGATAAGATAATCAAAGTGATAAGGCGGTTTGAGAGCCCCGCGACCGCATTCTATTTAGGCCCATTTTGCCTGACCATCTCAACCCACTTCCCACCAAGGTTCTTGTCTAGACTATCCAGCCAGCGACTCCCTCTTGCGACAAGTTCCTTTATTTTTCTCCTCTTACTGGATCTTCACTCTCTACATCGCCTTATCATCACACAAATCGGTTACCATGGGTGGCCAGAACAGAGAGGGTACGTTACGATCCCCCGCGATTGTGCATTAATTTGCGAGACTGACACTCCTGGTAGGCGGCAAGGTCAAGCCTCTGAAGGCCGCAAAGAAACAGCAGAAGGAACTGGATGATGACGATCTTGCCTACCGGGAGAAGCAGAAGGCCGGTAAGATTTTCTTAACTAGTGGAAAATTCTGCCTTGTTTAAAAGACTAACAAGCGACAAGATGCCAAGGCCCGCGCTGAGATGGCTACCAAAGCGGCTGGCAAAGGTCCTCTGACCAGTGGCGGCATCAAGAAGAGCGGCAAGAAATAAAACCCCAATATTGACGACGAATAACGAGACCATGACGATGAGAGCGGCGCCACAGCGCCGATATAGGGTATGACGATCGCCGGAACGGTTGGGACATTATCACAGGGATGGTAGGAGTGCTATGTTCCTTGGGTATGGATGTCTCTGCTATAGCAGTCAATACACTTGTCATTGCAACTGCAGGTTGTCGCGTCTTCACACAATGAACGTCGTCATAGACCGTATTATTCCTGTTAGGCTTATTCTCTGGTACTTTATTAGCCCGATAGAACCGGATCTAGAATCCCCTCAGCGAAAACAGTACCAGAAGAAATATGCTGGAACATCTGAAGAAAAGACAGCCTTTAGGTCTCAAGATAGAAACCTCGACCAAATTATTCCGAGATGAATAATCTATTAAATTTACCGAATCTATTGAACCTATAGAAGCCCCCATGGCTGATATTAGTTGCAGCTGCTGCCGTCTGGCGTACATGTCCACTCTCTCAACCTCAACAATTGACCTCAACTAGTAGCAGGATCTAGATAATCCAGGTAATACTCGGGGTCATTATTGCATTTCACATGCCATTGATTTACTATAACCGCTCCATTTTACGTAGTGTGCCACACAACTACTCTCCATCTCTCATCTTACTGCATGTTTCTTACCCCATGGCCTCGTCCCAGCTGATTCAGTCAC
Organism: Xylaria sp. Z50; assembly: GCA_037356035.1. Taxonomy (NCBI): domain Eukaryota; kingdom Fungi; phylum Ascomycota; class Sordariomycetes; order Xylariales; family Xylariaceae; genus Xylaria; species Xylaria sp. Z50. The sequence goes on along the minus strand of JBAWJU010000015.1, from coordinate 238,180 downwards.
GACAGCGCAGGCGACGCGCCTCATCCGCTGTCTCAGCAATTACAGACGCCGCAATAGTAGCCGAAAAAAAGGTATCTTCGGCACTCCTGCTACTGTGGGACGAGCTTCCGCACTGGCGGCGGGACAATGCTTTCATCCGGTCAGGCTACCGTCCAGCAAGCAACAGTTACATCTCGTCATTCCTAAGCACTTTCAGCATCCATAATGAAAGCGTGAACATATGGACTCACGCTGCTGGCTCGCTTATTCTTGTGCCTCTGGCAGTCATATACCTCTACGCGGAGATCGCTCCGCGCTACCCGACTACTAGCCCCACCGACGAGCTTGTCTTCGCTTGCTTCTTCTGCGGCGCCGCGCTGTGCCTGGGCATGAGCGCCGCCTTCCATACGTTGTCAAATCACTCCGAATCTGTGGCTAAATGGGGGAACAAGCTCGATTACTCGGGCATTGTGTGCTTGATTGTCGGCAGTTATGTACCAGCGTTGTACTATGGGCTCTTCTGTAAACCCTGGTTACTGAGTATATATCTATACGGAGTGAGTTTTCCGGTGAATAGGAGAGAGATTGTTAATCCTACCCTTCTCTTGGGATCATAATGAAGAAACAAACGAGGCAAGGATTAATCAAGCCTGTGCTGACAATGGATGTCTTGACTAACTAGATCTTCCTCCTTGGCTTCGGATGTGGTGTTGTTTCCTGGGTTGAGCGGTTCCGGACACCTCGCTGGCGTCCAGTAAGTAACCCTTGCGGCCTCTATACTTCACTTCAAGAGTATAGAGGCTCTTTTCCAGGCTACTTTCTTGTTTTAAAAGCGTTTTACTCTTCGGCTCGCCCCGGGTCACGCCCACAAAGATAACAACTGACTCCGAATGGTGCAGTATCGAGCTGCCATGTTTGTTGGGCTAGGAGTTTCGGGTGTCGTCCCCGTCTGCCACGGGCTCACACTCTATGGTTACTATTCCCTGAACGAGCGGATGGGATTGAACTGGGTCCTATTTCAGGGTGCACTCTACATCTTCGGAGCCTTTCTATATGCTGTGAGCAATCAACCCAGTATCCCCCCCAAAAATAACGTGGTAATGAATATTGACAGGATTACAAGGTACGTTGGCCTGAGCGAACGTCGCCAGGAACCTTCGACATATGGGGACACTCACACCAGCTCTTCCATATTCTTATCTTATTTGCTGCTGCATCCCACCTTAAAGGTATGGCGATGGCATTTGATTATCATCATAATATCCTAGGGGCTCGGTGTTCTATATAGAGCGCCGGCTCTTTAACCTGTAGAAATACTTAGAAAGTGTGATTAGAGTCACTCGTACTTATATAGCCATTGACCGATCAACAACCAACTTGTGTAGAGAAAAGAAAACCTCTGTAATAACCCCGGAAATTCAATCAATTTCACGGAAAGTTGCAGCCATGCTAAAATTTTATGTTTAGTCCAGCTCACTTGGTTCCAGTAGCCGGCATGACGCTATAGATACAAAGGGTTGCTAATATATGAGCACCTAGCTTTATATGATGAGCTAATATGGCACCCTTTTGTCGTTTCTATTATTTGCAACTCGATTCAGTCTCTCATCTCAATATCACCGTCCTCTTCCATATCCTCTTCATCAGCGTCTTCTTCCACGGCATCCATACTAGGGCCATGTTCGTCTTCGTCTAGATCAGACATCCCATCACCTTGTTGCTTTGCCTGTGGTTCAGCCCCAACATCCATGACTCTCACCAGTCCGGATCCCATGGCAGCCGCGGCCCACCAACTAAACTCGGCATTCGGGTTCCAGGCCACGGCTGTGATACGAGTTTGAGGTTCATATAGCACGATTGGGCCAGGGCCCGAGGTCATGGCCGCTTCCTCGTCGACCTCACCGTCTTGTTGGCCCGAAGTCATAGGCTGCGACTTTACCGGTTTGCCTTTTGCTTTTCCCTTGCCATTGTTCTTGGCTTCGCCATCTTTCGCATTCTTCTCACGGTTCAGTCTTTGGGTCTCAGCCATCTTCACGCCGGTTGGATGCGTATTGGGCTCAGGGAGAAACCCGTGTAGGATTCGAGACACCCCCCGAGGGTTTGCTTCCCTTTCGTCGCGCTGAGCCATCGATGATGGTGGAGCGCAAAATTCATGTTGGAATAATTTCACTTTGAGAGTCTTCTCCCTATGACTTGAGAGCTTGCGTAGAATATTAAACATCCATATACTACCATCCGTGGTCCCAGCGATAATGTATGGATGACAGGTGCCTATAGAAATACAAGTAGGTTGCCCATTAACGGTAATTAAATGACGGCACACGGGAAACCCTCGAGCAGGTAAGAAGGTTAAATTTGGATTCCCTGCGAATGCCGATGGCCACATTGAAGCATAGCCTCTAAGATGGGGACTCCATGTCAGAAGATTTGGTTGGAGTGACACCATCATATTGGGGTGATATGTCGTTTCTCCGCTCGGGCGACTTAGATCCGTTATGGTTAGGACCCCGCCGATGGGTATAGTTGACACAATGAAGGGATCAGAAGGATAGCCAGAGACGATGTCTATGATGGCGGTGGAATGAACTGGATGTCGCTGAAGGATTCGAGGAGGCGAAAGAGACCACACTACTACGGACCCATCAGATAGACCAGCGGCGACACGGTTCATATTGATCCATGTGAAACAAGTTATTTCAATTGAATACTCTATGGGTGGCTCAAGAGTAATCATAGGCTCCTCGATCTCCTCTAGATTTTGATAAGCCATGATTAAAATATTCGTGATATAGAAAACTTACCGAATATTTCGTCGCTATTTGAAACAATCTGAACAGCTATTATCCTAAGTTTGCTGTCAACGCATAGCACACCCAGCAGACGAGTGGTATCTTCGGTTCCAAGCTGTACAGGACACCATTGCATCCTTGACACTCGACCCCATGAGAAGCACAATGCTCGGGCCAATCTTGGGGCACGTCGTGAGGGCCGATAAATACCTTGGCGATCCTTAACTGCTTCGAAGCTTAGGATTTGAATCGCACCTTCTTTCTGTTCCAACTCCCCAGGAGCATCTTTGGGGTTCTGGTAGTATGCTTGATCGGAAAAAGGAGTGACTGCAATTGCCAAGAGCTGATTAACCTGGCCTTGCGCGGGTGCCCATACCATAGAGACCGGGCTGCCTCCTACGTCGAGAAGCCAACCTCCGGCTACTACTTCTTCGTCGTCCGCATTGTTAATAGGGTGGCCAGTGTCAGAGAAGGAAATACTCTCCCCGTACTGGATACGGTATGGTTTTTGATCCGAGACATGGCCTAAAAGCAGGCTCAGTTCTCCTTGCGCTTGTGGAACGAACCAGCGAAAGGCTCTATCTTTGTCAATGCGAGTAGAGTTCTGTTTCCGAACCTGATGTACCAAACGGTCATTGTATAATTGACGGAACTTAGATCTCTGGTGATCGGCAAAACCTTTGGGCATCCAACCATTCTGAGCAGCTAAGAGGTGAGACTGGGAGGTTAGCTTGGGTGGTATGAGCTCGTTGTGCCACCACAACTTTAGGTAGCCGTCGAGAGTGGCCCTATGGTCAGACTTGTCGCCAAACCACCAGTCAATCAATTCATAAAATCGCGTCCATCTCTTGATCGGCCCTAGATAAGTCCTTGTCCATCTCTGACCAGGATCTGACGGGTATGGCGGTACTTCAGCAAAGGTGTGTTCCGATTTATCAAACTGATCCTGTTTGGAGGGCCGGGTAATCTTTGACTTTGCCTTTGCCTTTGCAATTTTCGCTGCTTTTGCGGCTGAGGAACCGCTGCGACGCGCTGGCGGCTCGTCAAAGTCATCATCATCAAAATCGGCGTCGTCATTGCCACCGCCACTACGACCCCCACCCCGTTCGCTTTGCACTTCGTCAACTTCCTCCTCCTCTTCTTCATCCCCATCAGCCGCGGCGTCAACGACAAAATCGTCTTCCGAGGAATCCACTCTTGGCAAAGTGCTGTCGGCATCGGAGGTATCCAGGTCCAGGCCATAGTCCGGCAGTCCGAAGTGTTTCTTCTTATTTGATTGGCGGAGCCTCATGGTGCATGTGCATCATAAGCTACATAGAGATAGATAGGTACCTTATTTCGTACCTACCTCTCGCACAGGACTGGAGGTTGGCTTCCCGAGAGCTCCGCTTATGAGGGGCTTTAGAAAGAAGATACCGAGGCTAGGTCACTAAACCCACGCATCCATCTATTTGGTGATACCGACTTCAAATTGACAAGCATGTGTTTCGTTTGTTACACCTAACCGGTTACATGTCCTCTGTTAAACGCACAAAACCCAAGTGTACCGATTCGTGCACGGACGTCTCAAGTGCGTTGGGACCTCAGGTAGGTACTCCAAGCCCTTCAAGGTGCCTAAAGAGGTACCGTACCCAGGTACCTTAGCCTTGCCTCTGGTAAGAATGTGATAGTGGGGGGATAGTAGTGGAGACCTCTCCAAAATATGAGGGGTTCAGTCACCAGCGATTAGGTATGTAGGTAGGTATCTTATGTACTTATGGATGGTAGTCGAATACGTACCTAACTCAAGTTCATTTCTACCCAACTTCGAACCTGTAGACATAAAACTCAAGAGGTGCATGTATACGCTACCTACCTAGGTAGCATCAATGTACTCTACGTACTCAACACCGATCAACATGTTAGGTGCTGATCTGCAACCCCCTTCCCCCCCAACACACCCCAAAATGCATCACTTACCTACATGTACCCACGTTATACTGTACTACTATTCAGATTACGACTAGCTATATCACGTAATCACGCCATAATTATCACTCCGCCGTGAATTTACGATTTACTGCACAGAATACTGGCTACTTATCTGGGACACTATCTAGGACACTGTCTAGGACTTTCATCTCTTCGGTATAGCCGAGATCAACTTATCCCAGCTTACGTGGAGGCTAGAGACGAGCACTGGCTCACGCGTCAGTAAAGTACCGTGCATGACGATGTCCAGTCTCGCTCTGTTTCGAATCAGGGGAATTTGGCTGTCAGCACCCACGTTACATTGTGCCGTGCTACCACGCCTCTTACCTGCCCGCCTGCCAGCCTATCTGCCCGTCTGCCTACCTAGCCGAGTAGCGCCGGCCGCTGTTACTACGCGCTGTTACTACACTGCTGGGTGGCTCTTTTGCTGCGTGGTTCTGTCTGTGCTTGTGCCGCTGGCCCTGCCCATGCTCTCTCTCTCCACTCGCTCTCCATCTTTGTGGTCGGTACCCTTTCTGTCGGTGCAATCCAGGCGGATGTGACATGGGCTAGCCTGCTGACCGCAAATAATGTCATGTCTTTTCTCATGCTCCATGTCTCTACCTGCCTGCCTGTCTGCCTCATCGTTGCGCACTTTCTTCGCTTGTCCGCTCTAGTTCCATGTGACTGTATTTTCGACGATCCATCATCTCTGATGCTAAAGGATTCACGCTATGGAAGAAGCTGCCGCTGTCGGCAATCTTGACGCCGTGGAGAGTATACTGCCAAGCCTGTTACTGAGCCACGACCAAACAGTCCCCCTCCACGAGAGAGCTGCTCCAGGCGCCAGTACCATCCTCGATCGGTCCATACGTGCTGCCGCCGCCCACGGCTGGTCCGACGTCACTCGTTATTTTATTTCCCAGGGCGCCGTTATTGACGATGCCCTCGTCTGCGCTGTTATCAACTCAGGCTCTATTGAGCAATGTGACATCCTCCTGAAGCATGGCTGGGATGTCAATCGCAGCTACATCAGTGCTTCTGGTGATTGGCATTTCTGGACTCCTTTGCGGTAAGCTCCAGCTATCCCAGCCCCAACTATTCATAACTCACATTCCTTCAGCGCAGCTCTTGGAGACCCACCGCTCTGTCGTTGGTTGTTAGAGCATGGGGCGGATCCAAATCTTACCGAGTATGGATTCACGCCTATCATGGTTGCCGTTCGGTTGCATTCACCGGAGGTCGTCAAGCTTCTTATAGAATATGGTGCTGATCCGAAGACCCCGATGCTGCTACATTCTACCGCCAGTGCTTCGAGTAAAGCGATAAATGAAGCGTACCCAAACCGTCAGGATGCCGACAGGATAGGGATAATGAAAATATTGCTTGAACATGGCGCCGACGTAAACGAGATGGAACCCGACCCGAAGTCCCGGCCACGCGATGATACGAGACGAAGACGGACAGTTGACACAGGGACACCGCTTCACTATGCAGTAGCCGCTGGCAACCCTGTCACCGTGAGCTTCCTGTTGGCACATGGAGCCAATACAAAGCTCCCAAGCTGGTCGGGGCACACACCCCTGCAGGCCGCAGAGGTGTTGGAAATGAGGTATATTACACAGATTTTAAGGATGTACGGGTGAAATAATGATGAAATCGGCACCATACGGCTTGGATAGGAAATGTCGTCATAACGGATTTTCGATGTATTACTATCGGTAGGCGTTTCATTGCCCGAATTGCCGATATCGAGAACGGCTTGGGTGGCCTAGTACTCAATTTTGATATGTTCTGCGATCTAGTGTCCGTCAGGTCAGTGTGCTCGTGGCGTTCCAACTTCCTAAGAACGATTGAGAATAGCTTCTTATGTATCAGGTCAAACTAAATCTTTTTCTGGCAATAGGGCTCCCTGCTAACCGACACTAAACTTTTTGGCGCTCGGAGGCAGGATATAGAGGAAGCAGATGCATGAGAAAAGATGACGATCTTGCTTCTAGATATTATCGAGTGTAGAGAGGGGGGGCATAGGTGTCCGAGATGGGATGACGTCTAGTTTAAGCTTTCGCACGAAATTATCGCTGGCGGATAAGTGTTGGGACACGGGAGCTATCCGTTAGGGGGTCTCTCTTTGTCCCAGAGCCATGGAACGGCTTCTGAATCCCACTGTAATGACAAATAGTATTGTGGGCTACATTTGAGAAATATCTAAGCTAGCTTGTTGACAACAAAAAGTCATGACCTCATTTGGCTAGACAGCCGACGAAAGTGACTTGCCACGGTGTATAGCTCTTAAGCCTTGGTAGCCTACGGAGTACCTTGATTTCCGGATCTTGCCCAAAGTTATCTGTATGCGAAATATCTGTGAGCTCCAGTATACTTACAACCCATGAACATTCCTTCGGCAGCAAGGGCCAGGTTGCTAGGTTGATTGGCTTGGTTCTTCTTTTAAAGTTGGTGATGCAATTATGAAAGGGGAACTCCTAAGACATCAACTCTCATAATATTCTTTGCTAATAATCATCTTTATCCAGCTAAACTACTCTTTATAGTGTTGCTATCTGTTTTAGCCCTAACTCGTTTCTTTGGGCTCCATCATATTATACCATCGAGGCTCTTTGTTGGTATATCATCCATGAAATCCTTCTTGCATTTATGTCCTGGGAGTTAACTTTGAAGATTGACTAAAAGCCCCGAACAGCGTGTTTCTAACGTACAGTTCGAAGTAGACTATGTATGTCGGTATGATAACTCATCCTAGGCTATATGTTCGAAGAATGTGCGTGCTTTCACTTCGGAGGCTCCGTTTGCCCCTAAGGATTCGTCCAGGGATTTCTTTTCGAGAAGCCTGATTAGAAATCTTCTCGGTATTTGATGATATCAGCTTATAGATCTCTAATTCTTCGCTGAAGAATTCGTGATGCTGCCCCTTGTGGTCTTTGTGATAGAAACACAGGAAGCCGACCGATGTGTCTTAGAGGAAGAGACCTAAAGATCTCTTAGAAGAGCTAGCCGAGAAAGAGCTCAGTATCTGCGGACTTAGGTGTTACAGGCAGTGTATGGCCCTTTCCCTTGTCCTCTAGCATGAAAGGTCGGGTTCGTGGAGGGTACTACGGCCTAAGGCATCAACAAAAATACTTCCTAGTTTTGACCAAGCAAACGGGTAACACCGTAGACTTCTAGATACTCAGTCACAGAGAGCAATTCAATGACATGTAACCTAGGCATATCGACGCAGGATCGGTGTTTTTTTCTTTTATCAGAGGGACACGATGAAACAGCGCGGGGTCTCGAACTTGGAAGCAACGTTAGAGTTGTTGATGCCCTTCACCGCACAATTTCTAGCTAACACTGTGCTCTTCGATACGTATAAAGTTTCTGTTATCAAAACGTTGAGATGAGCTCCGCCACACTTGAAGGGAATAACACTATGTGTGAGTTGGACTGTGCGTAAATAATTCCGCTTTCTCACGGTCAGGTGCCTAGGTAGGCTAGAAGGATGTGACACATTGAACTTAAACCACTAATGTCATCTCATTCGAAAGGCGCCTTTTTTTTCCGCCCTGGTAGTAGCTCCGACTAGACCTTTGAAGAACTCTTGTATGAAACCGTGACACGAGAGGGAGACCGATCGCGCACATCTTGATCGGCGAGGCTGGCCAAGCCCAGAGTTTCGACATCCACTATGTAGTAAGTTCGAACTAGATGCCGACAAGAGTTTAATACTGAAGATCCTATACTCCAACGAACCGACTGGCTATAATGCGACGAGATCAGATAAGATGGGGCTGTAAAAGTCGGTCAGTCTAGAATCTTTCATATTCGGGCCTGATATATGCTTCTACTACCGCCACCACCTTGGAATGATATGGAAACCGAAGGCGATGATAAGTACACGAGGTGAATAGTATGTATGCATTATACAATGGCTGTAGATACACTGGAAAGTGTAACCGGGTTTGGTGTGATGTAAGCAATGCTTATCTTATATGTGTATTCATTCAACATCAGAACTCTTGATGAACCAATGAAGACCAAGGTACAGAGCAAAAGAGATCTTTCAGCAACTATATCGCGGGGGATTACTACTTTCCATCAGCATACACCGTATTTCCAACATCGCGCAACAATCTCCAAGATTAGATACGCCCATCATAGTAACAATACTTCCTATCTATAAGCGCCACTAGGTCGTAGCTGGCTTATACTTTTAATGTGGAGGATAGTAGGCTCACGAATCGAAGCGGTAACTAAAATGGTAGAGCGCCCGCATGAAACCGCTGAAGATCTAGCAAGAGTATCATAGCTCTAGATAATAGGGGAGCATCTTGATGCCCGTGACCTCTTAAACCTGGTCAGCTAACTTTGACGGTGTGCATCTGATATGAGAAGTCGCATCAGATGACCAGTAAGCACTTATCCTATAGGGTAGATACAGTGGTAGTTTAGATATAAAGTATAGATGCTGTGGAGGGTAACTATCTTGGTGATCGATGCTATTTTTTTTTTAAGTACACGTGTATACAGACATTGGTAGGGGCATGAAGATACCTAATACAGGGAGGTAGGTACGATGTCGGATCGTGCTGTGTGGAGTGTTTTGGCCAGAACCCAAAGAGGCAAGTTATTGGGCAGTTGGACCAATCACAACGTGTAACGTGATACCTCTCTAAGCACTTTTTTTTTTGGGGGGGGGGGGGGGGCTTTACGTAAGTTCTCATAGACGTCATAAAACTACAATACCTTATACAGTTAAGTACCTGGTAGGGTTAAGGAAATCAAGCTGCCGAGCGATCCTTTTTCTTATTTCTTTCTCTCCCTTTACGATTACTGCGTAAACATATCCGCCTGTCCCTCATCACCGTCGTAGGCTAGTTCCCTGGCGTCAAGCCTCATTAGAATTACACATACATGCGGGTTCCTCATAGGACTAGGGAAGTTATTGCCGAAGGCCATAGCAAGTTGTTAGAGGATTTGAGCCAGGCAGGTTCCTACTTCGTGTCAATTGAGGTTGCAATAAGTGGCTGGCGTGTATCAAGTATGACGTGTGGGAGGGGTAAGACTCGGAGAATGCAGGGTTGTGAAATTGATGTTTAATATTGAGGTTTAAGATACTGGTACGAAAGACTTATGTGCAATTAAGGTATGACAATGACGCTTGCCTGGAAGATGATTAGTACAAGTTGGTCAATCAGCAAGTTCTTGAGTCGTACGTAGTAAGCAAGCGTGTCGATTGGAATAAGTAGTGGCTGCTGCTCTGCGTGGCGGGATTAAAAGACATGCTGACTGTCGACTTGTATTATAAGTAGGTGTGCAGCAACGGACTCGGAATTAAAGGGTTCGTACGTGTAATTAACTTCCTGCCCGCCGTTTCGGGTCAGACCGGTGACACGGCGTTAGGGAGGTTCTGGGCAACGTTGTTGGCTGTAACGGCCACGCGTCGGACACAACCTTGGAGATTTTGTAGTCGTTCAAGACAGGATGAACCTTATCGATTGTATGTACAGATTTCATGATAGGTTTATGTACCTATGCTTACCTACTAAGTACCTACATCCACAAAGTAAACTGCCTATGTATCTACTGCTAGGTACTCCCTATTACACACGAGGTATCTCTATCAGATGCCCCGGATTCTGTTTTAAGTTTTAGAGTGTATGAGAAGAACCGTCATAGAAGGTTATTGAGAAGTCGGGAAACTTCGGTACATAGACGATAGTTGATCAGGCCAGTCCAGTCAGTCCAGTCAGTCCAGTCAGTCCAGTCCTCAGACCACTGGTCCGCCACTGGTCAGACCGCTAAAACTAGCTAAAACAATCAAAACAATATGTGCTACACATGCGCCAGGCCAATCATGGTGGCAGAGATTTTCTGGGTAAGCCGATATCGCCATCACTTGCCACATTATTTGCAGCTACCGGGACCCACAACCTGCCCTGCCGAGCCTGCACAGACTCACTGCACAGGGCTCCGGATAGAGCCTGGGCTCTGCTGGACCAAGGGCCGCCCAGAAGCCGCCTAACGCTGCACTACGCAGTACCAGAGCGGGCCTCCACTATCTGGTTGGCTGAACACAAGTCAATTGTGGGGTGCCCCACAGTAACCTGGATCTGAAAGTACTCAAGTACTGCCTAAAGTATATTCGTAGGTAGTAGAACTTAGAGCTCTGGTGGCGCCGAAAATCGCTGAATGGATTGTCGACGGATTTTCCCATTCGACTCACCACCCTCGTGATAGACTTTATTATTTCCTTACATCGTCGACGTCGTTGAGACGATTCACCAAAATACCCCCATTCTCCCTCCATCATAGTCCACGGTGTCTTAGATTTTGTATTTATTCTCTGTGACACATCCAGCGACGAGAAGCTACAAAGTCTTCACCTGGCGCTGCTTGTTCAGCCAGTTTTTTCCGCCCCAGCTTCTTGCACTTTTGCTGGTTGGCTTCCTAACCTGAATTTATCAAATCTCCCAAATCTCCCAAATCTCCTCTCAATTGCACAATGCTTCGATCAAGACAAGCAGCCAAGGCCGTCAGGGCCCTGACGCAAGCCTCACGACATAACCAACGTTGTTTTACTGCCTCTCCTGCAGCCTCGGCCTTACAAACCACCACAAAGCCACCCAGTGCTATCAGAAACCAGACCACTGCGGCGCAATCGACGCCGTAGGTTCAAACTAATTGGCTTGGCCTCCTCCGTTCTATATTTTCCTGCATGAACCAATGCAACGTCTAACCTGTTGAACTTGTAGTCAAGCGAGAGACACACCCGCGCCCGCGTTCAACGTCGCCGACGCAAAGGACCGCAACCATGTACAGCCATTGGTCAATTCAGGTACCCCTGAAATGGATGAATCGTATGTCTCTTTCATTTTTTTGGCACCTAAAGATGGGATCATAGCTAATATAAAAGTAGTTTCATTGGGAAAACTGGAGGAGAGATCTTCCACGAAATGATGTTGAGGCAGGGTGTCAAACACATATGTATGTTGTCTTACCTAGACATCAAACTTGGGCATTGTCTTATGGTGACTCACAGTTGGCTACCCTGGTGGAGCTATTCTTCCCGTCTACGACGCTATTTACAATTCGAAACACTTCGATTTCATCCTCCCGAAGCACGAACAGGGTGCAGGACATATGGCTGAGGGCTACGCTCGCGCTTCTGGTAAACCAGGTGTCGTTCTCGTCACGTCCGGCCCTGGAGCCACCAACGTCATCACTCCAATGCAAGATGCCCTATCGGACGGAACACCAATGGTTGTGTTTACCGGCCAGGTTGTCACCAGCGCTATTGGTAGTGATGCATTTCAGGAGGCAGATGTCGTTGGCATCTCGAGAGCTTGCACTAAGTGGAACGTTATGGTCAAGGACATTGCCGAGTTGCCTCGCCGCATAAACGAAGCCTTTGAAATTGCAACATCTGGGCGCCCAGGCCCAGTTCTTGTCGATCTACCCAAAGATGTCACCGCCAGCGTTTTGAGAAGAGCGATTCCTACAACATCTGCCTTGCCTGGCTTGCCGAGTGCTGCGTCACGTGCCACCATGGAGGCTACACAAAGGCAGCTCGACGTCTCCCTCTCTCGTGTTGGGGATCTCATTAATATCGCGAAGCGGCCCGTCATTTATGCTGGCCAGGGAATTATAACTTCGGAGAACGGGCCCCAGCTTCTCAAAGAACTTGCAGACAAGGCATCGATTCCCGTCACCACTACCCTACACGGCTTGGGCGCCTTTGATGAGTTAGATGAGAAGTCTCTATACATGCTCGGCATGCACGGCTCTGCATTTGCTAACATGGCTATGCAAGAGGCTGACCTTATCATCGCCTTAGGTAGTCGGTTTGACGACCGTGTCACGCTCAACATTTCTAAATTTGCTCCTGGCGCAAAAGCTGCCGCGGCAGAGGGCCGCGGCGGTATTGTTCACTTCGAAATCATGCCAAAGAACATTAACAAGGTCGTCCAGGCAACTGAAGCTATTGAGGGTGATGTGGCAAAGAACTTGGCACAACTACTCCCACGCGTAAATACGACTACTATGGCAGACCGCAAGGAATGGTTTGATAAGATCAAGTCTTGGAAAGAGAAGTGGCCGATCAGCGACTTCGAACGTACTGAGAGACCAGGAATGATCAAGCCTCAGATCCTTATTGAACAGCTCAGCGAACTTACCGCGAACCGAAAGCACGAGACAATCATCACAACCGGAGTAGGGCAGCATCAAATGTGGACAGCACAGCACTTTAGATGGCGTCATCCCCGAACAATGATCACCTCTGGCGGATTAGGTACTATGGGATACGGCCTGCCAGCAGCAATTGGTGCCAAAGTTGCTCGGCCAGATGCACTAGTCGTTGACATTGACGGCGATGCCTCTTTCAACATGACGCTCACAGAACTTTCCACCGCTGCCCAGTTTAACATCGGCGTTAAAGTCATCGTTTTGAACAACGAGGAACAGGGTATGGTCACTCAATGGCAAAATCTATTTTACGAAGACCGCTATGCGCATACCCACCAAAAGAACCCCGATTTCATGAAGCTCGCGGATGCCATGGGCGTCCAACACAGGAGATTGATCAAGCCCGAAGACACCCAGGAATGTCTTAAGTGGCTCATTGAGTCAGACGGCCCTGCTCTCCTTGAAGTCATGACAGATAAAAAGGTCCCCGTTCTACCAATGGTACCCACTGGTGCGGGTCTACACGAGTTCCTCGTATGGGATGGAGAAAAGGATAAAAAGCGTCGGGAACTGATGCGGACACGAACAAGTGGTCTGCACGGCTAATTCTTTCTGGAGGGCAGGGGAAAGGGCCTGGCGGGGGATTGGAGGAGTTTATTGCATACGCGTTCGGCGTTCTGTATTGCTTTCTTTATTCCCTTTCTCTATCATACCATTTGTGGAGGTAAAAAATACATGGGGCATGATGAGACATTGAGAGGTATCCAAAAGTCTTGGGATCAATCAAAAAGTATCCTGTATATCCTGCATTCGGCTTTCAGTCCCCACGGATACGGCGGCATTATCTGCCTGCAGGCGCATTTAGCTACATAAGATGTATGTCTCATTCCAGTTAGGATCAAATTGGAGTTGCATGAATCGTCACGAATACTTAATCATAACTATACGTTGACCTCTATAATTCGGTTACGACGAAAATTTTTGTGCAAGGCCCGAAATTTCCATCCTATTTGATGACCTATTCCTACGGCTTGTCATCTACGTCGTCGAGTCACTTAGATTCACTATTTTATTCTGAAAGGATGGCTCATCTTTTGTGTTTCCCGACACCGAGGACTCGATGCCGACGTTCACCCGCAAGGGGATGGCTCTATTTAATAGTCGCAATTGGAAACTTAAGTGGTCACCTAAGTTAAGAGTTACAGGGTGGAAATGATGTGTCTCTATGAACAATTCTGTTTTTATTTATCACGTGCTTTATAATAGCCGATCAGAAAAATGCCTACAAACGCCTGGCTTCACTTCGCCGTCAATAGCCTGAGCAGCATCTCTTGTACTTCTTCCCAACCAATGATGCTGTAGTATATAGGATATACTTATTATCTTATTATTACATCCTTACCTACCTACATCCTAGGTACGTTAATCAAGCTATTTGCGCGGTGGCTAGACACCTTAGTAGGTACCCACAGGGAGGAGGTAGGGGTAATATAAGACCGAGGCATCATTCATGTAGAAGGTAGCGAGAGGTATATAACCTATAGCTATAGCCTATAGGTACCCGCCATACTACCCGCCGACCCAAACCTGTGGTAGAGGTAGGTACCTCTTAGGCAAGGAACTATATGCTCAAGTATAAAGTAGGCATGTGCCTATAGGTACGTGTATCTAAAGAGACCTTGGGAAATGTGAAAATGTGAAAGACTTTCCTCGTCTAATTTAGTTACTCACACTATCGTATTTCTGTGGGTTTCGGGTGAGACCTGCGTTCCCTCTAACTTGACCCCCCCCCCCCCCCTTACTACTTAGTAGGAACTGGAGAAGCCAGACTGGCGCGGCTGTTGGCGCTGACAGGGCTAATGACTGGGGTTTGTGGAGGGGTAAGTTACCTCTGGGGAGTATTCAAAGCAATGACACTTGTGAAAATGCCCCTCAATTTGGCCGGAGGTCTCATCATCTCGTAAGGAATTGAACCGATCATCCCTCTCAGATTTTCATCGCATTCCCACCATCTCATCATTTCTCGATTCCTCCCTGCTCTTCTGGATTTCTAAGTTATATTCGCTACGAGGGAACAGATAAATCGAAAGACATAGGCGGGAGTTCGACCTACGAAGCGGGGTGCTCAACTTGTTTTGTTCCCCGCGCATCTCACATTGGAGGGGCTTGGTTGAGGCTTGGCGGTGAGAAATAGGACCTTCGTTCGTGGCTTATACACCACCCAAAATGTCTGGACCTGTGCCCATGGTCGCTGCTTTGAGCGATATCTACACGACACAAGCTCTAGCAGATCAAGGCGTACGATGGAACGCCCTGCTCGACAAGTTCCAGGCACGCTTTGGCAGTCCCGCGCATTTCGTTGCTCGATCTCCGGGTCGCGTGAACATCATCGGCGAACATATTGATTACTCTCTCTACCCATGCTTGCCCATGGCCATCACCCCCGACGTTATACTCGCCGTTTCAACCGACGTAGCCCCCTCTGTCGACGGAACATTCAAGATCAAGATCGCAAATGTCGATGAAGACCGCTTTCCGGCGCGGGAATTCGACGTTTCCTACTCGGAAGTCGAGATCGATGCGACAAAGCACGAGTGGACCAACTACTTCAAATCGGGACTGCGAGGAGCCTTAGGTCTACTAAGGAAGAAATATGGTACAGATTTCAAGCCTAAAAGCATGCAGGTGCTCATGGACGGAACCGTGCCCGCCGGCGGTGGCTTGAGTTCAAGCGCCGCCGTCACCACCACCAGTGCGCTAGCCATTATGGTTGCGAACGGAGAGACTGCTGTTGACAAGAAGGATCTAACCGAGGTAGCCATTGTCAGCGAGCGCGCCGTTGGCGTCAACTCTGGGGGGTAAGAAATTTGCTTAAAATCTACTCGTATATCGCATGGGCTCAAATTATTTACAGCATGGACCAGGCGGCATCCGTTTTCTCTGTGCGGGGGTCTGCTTTACTAACGTCGTTCACGCCCACACTATCAGCGCGGCCCGTATTCTTCCCCAAGACGAACCCTGAGCTGTGTTTTATGATTGTTCAGTCATATGTTACCTCTAACAAGCAAGTTACCGGGCCTATCCACTACAACCTTCGGGTAGTAGAGTGTAGCATGGCCGCTGCTTACCTGAATGCCAAGCTTTGCCCGCCTGGCATAGATCTTCCCAACGACGCTGGCCCTCTAGGCGTGTCGATTCATGGCTTTCATGATAATTATTTCAAGGATAGCCAGAAGTCGATAACTGAACAGCTTGAAGATTTAATTGAGTTGACTAAGAAGACTTTATCCCAAGAGAAGGGATATACCGTGGAGGAGGTCGCTTCTGGAATCGGTATCTCGGTCGATGATCTGAAAGCCCGTTTTATGTCGAGTTTTCCTGTCCAAGGAGAATACTTCAAGCTCCGTCAAAGAGCGCTTCACGTGTTCACCGAAGCCCTGCGAGTTCTTCGATTCTTATCGCTCCTCGAGGACCCCGCACACGCTCCCTCTCCAAATGATACCATCCAGTTCAATCAACGACTTGGAAGCTTAATGAATGAGACTCAGGACTCGTGCCGCGACGTGTACGAGTGCAGCTGCCCCGAGATTGATGAAATCTGTCAAATCGCCCGCGAAGCTGGCAGCTACGGAAGCCGGCTGACTGGCGCTGGCTGGGGTGGGTGCAGTGTCCACCTCGTACCGGCGGACAAGGTAGATGTGATTAAGGCAGCTTTAGTAGAGAAGTACTACTCTAGGCGGCAGATTGCTGAGCAAAATATGGAAGAAGCGATTGTTGTCAGCCGGCCTATGAATGGAAGCGCCGTGTTTAAGCTTAATGGTGGGAAGATCTGAAGGACTTTTTTTGGTTACCATAGCTGAACGCAGTTAGTAAAATCTTACTGGTCTTGATGAACCAAAAATAGGAGTAATGCTGGGGGCTGGATGCCCTCAACATCTAAGCACCATCATATTACCCGGTATCACGCGAACATCATTTTTACTCAAGTGAAGACAAGCTAGTGATAAAGCCTTTATTGAATTGCTAGTATTTCGGAGGGCTTATATCCCTCCTGCTATTTTCTCAACCCAGTGACTTTTAGTTTTTCTGTAAATTAAACTACTCAAGGGAAGGTGAAGATATACGATAGTTTATATGTTCTTGGCCTCCTAGAACATTTCAACGATGGTATGGAGCTTTCGGTGGTATTATGACTCCTAGTTAAACGCCAACCATATACGCTCAATGGAAAAAAAGAAAAAAGAAAAGCAACTCAATCCCCCTTTCAGATGTCCAAACTTTAGTATGTCATTATTTGGTCCAGCCTAGAATGTTCAACAGGCTGTTGCGGGGATCGCCGTATCTCTCAACCAAGAGGTCTCTCTTCCTTGCCTCCTCAACCTCTGGTGTGTTTTGCTGGGCGAAAATGCGATCAAAGCCATCGGATCTTTGATGAAGCTGCCTAGACACGTATAGGCCAACAGCACAGGCAGCTCCTAGCCAGGCGAGCGTTGGCAGTAATACTCTATGATGACGAGTCAGTGTCCAGTGTTCCAGGGTTTAGATGAAATGCGCCAGCATTATTACGTACCTCTTGGAGGCCAATGCGCCAATTCTGGGGGTAATTGAGGCTGTCGGGGGTGATACCCTGGCGGCAACGTGCATACGCATTGATGGTTGCATGGTGTAGGTGGTTTGTGATATGGATGATTGCAGGTAGAAAGGCTGCTGCAGATAGATTGATGTGACACTAAGAATGATGATCGGTCTGGCGACTTATACGGTCCAGATGTATTGGTGTGTGAGATTATATGTATAACAAGACTTGTTATTGTGTGGTATGGAACAGAAGCCATCTTGAGGTGAGGCGGTGCTATAAACAACATAATATACCTAGTCCTACTAACTATGATTCCTCTTCAATGACTCAAAATTATCCTCGCCTGTTTATCGATTCTATTGTGGAATCCTACCAATTTGATGATGACCTGAATATTTGACCTGATCATGACACTCGGAAGCGCTGATGAGGTGATGTTGAGCAGTGCCTCCCGGGGGACGCCGCGCGATGACCTTTCAACTGCACGTGTTTGGACGCAGGGGTCGAATCCGTCCTGCTGGGACCCAGAATTAGCGACCCAGCTGAATCCTACTAACGTGACAGTGGTACCACTTCTTGGCGAACAGCCTTCTTTAGCCAGTACCCTTCAGTTCATTCCGCCTCGTAACGACGTGTACATAGTAGGCCAGGGTGGCCTAATATTCTCCCGACTTGTTTTCGCTGCGGACCCGCAACGTTCGTCCCATTTCGATCCAATGAATTGCTCAGGGCCGATTAATCGGGGCACGGCGAACAAAGAAAACGACGTATAGTTTCGGAAGCGTTGAGCAACCGATAGTGTCCGTAGGAACCTACTAGTAAGAGGCCATCGCGTCACTTCGAGTTCCGAAATATCGGTTAGTTCCCAACTCGAACATCATCACTATCGCTGGGACGGGGCTAGAATTGTGCTACCCTTGCCTTGTCATTCAGCTTACACTAGGTAACAACAGCCGTGATTCACTTGTGATAGTCTTGGCTTCACGAATTACATCGGCTATGCGCCTGACTCTTCAAAGACACGCTGAAGCACAGATTACTATCTTTGACTATATTTCCAAGAATCATACCACTTTCATAAGGAGAGGACTCACTGCTTGATGATGGCGGTCTCACTCGCCGCGAACCTCCTCGGACGATCGTGGAACCCTCCAGCATGCCATATATTAATCCCTCCGGAGCATTATACTAGTATTGTATACACAACATTTTAATGTGTTCCTGTGTAAACATCGCGAGGTCGGAAATACAATTTGTTTAGGATGACAAAGTGTATTATTGATTTTCCTTTATATACTGAACAACCTTCCTTCTTTACTATAAGGGGTTTTGAAACATTTCGTGACGATCTAGGATTTGAACCTATCCAGCCTCGGAATCTGTTCCAGTTGAGGACCAACATTAAATCGAAGCAGATGGGGGGCCCGTCGCCTCCTACCATCGGCCCTTCGCCTCTGATTTCTATATCACGTACATTATACTCGAGTCTACATTTGTCTCTAGATACGAAAGTAACAGACAAGAGAGCTGTTATTCTCCCCTGTAGTCCATAATACCGGAGATGCCGCACTATCACATGTCTGAATCTATATTGACAAATGGAATTCTACATGTATGTATGTGGGCTACCGAAGTATAAGGACTGATATAAGATAGACATAGAAGCTTAAAATGTTGTACAAATCTCGCATGCTATCGCAAGTACCGTGCCGCCGTTCTCCATATTGGATTTTCGATTAGAAGTTCGAACTAGCAGTTACCTGCAGATCTGAGGCTACACTCACGTTCTTGACAACTACAGTGCTTCTAGACTCACTCGTAACGCGAACGGTCACGGTATCCGTTCCAAACCCGCTCGCATTCTCGAAGAAGTTGTATTCCTGCCGCGTCGTCGATTTCCATGTAGACCCGCCGTCCGTGCTGACTTCGAGCTTGGAGACTGGTTCATTGGCATTAACAACTTGCATAGAGAACCAGTAGGCCGAGGTTCCCGACTTGTTGTGTAGGATAAGCGGAGACGAGATCGGGCAGTCCACGAACGTGTAGGAAGTGGACAGAAGGTCGCTAGATGTGGGGGAAAGGACATTGAATGCATTCTCGAATAGATCGAGGTGGCCCGCCTCACATTCGGGACATTGGTCGACGATCTGATGAAGCTGTCAGCACTCAAAGAAAGATTCATTCGTACGAGGCGGAATCGAGGTTTGGAGACTAACCATGGCAATGATCGATTTCCCATTCGCAGAAACCTGGAGGCACGCGCCGCAATGTGCTGCAGAATTCCACGATGACCCCGAAAACGCCGTACCATATATTCCTGATGGTAACGTATATGTGGTGAAGGAACAAGTTCCTCCGTTGAGATTGCCTCCATAAAATGTCGACGTCCCCCTCACAGCAGTCGATCCTGCGATTGGTACTACAGCTGCCACCGACGATGCTGCCGACGTCGAGGAAGACGGCGCCAAGGAAGATGAAAGAGAGGACGTCGGAGACGATACGGCTTCCAGCACAGTGGTTGGCGTCGCCGTCGGTAGTACTACCGCCACCGTTGACGAAGTCTTGGGCCGTCTCGGACAGGCCATAGCAGCTGGCACAGCCAGCATGGCGAAGATCGCACTGCTTGTTTTCATCTTTACTAAAGTCTTTGCCCCAGTACAATAATAGAATTGAATACTATAGTGTTGTCTAAAAGGCTATATCACTGCATACTATACATGGCGAGATGTTTCGTTTTATACTAAACATACTATAGTAGTGGACATTAAGGGGCCAGTTAATTTGCGAGAAATCCACGACCTAATCTGATCAAAACATTATCATCGCATCAAGGAGCACACGTCAGTTGGTAAGATGGCCCTCGAAGTGAAATGTAGTCAAGCAAAATCGAGTCTTTGGACCGGGTTCCTGGATTCCTGCAATTTACTTCAAACGATATCTCCACATACAGGGGGCTTTAGTCTTGTGGATGTAGGCGATCCGGATCGACGAGCCGAGCCTAATGCTAGTAGAGAATATGAATGGATTGAAACTTAGAATGCAGGAGATTGTATAGTGTATAGTGTAAAGCATGTTTTGGGCTGCATCTGTCTGTTCTTGAGCACGCAGGTATTGGCCTTATTGGCCGCTTACTATCACCCATGTCAACTCTTCATTTTATTTTCATAAGTTCTACATGTATGTTACAGGATCCCGACTTCTACGATACTTTCAATGAATGGCTTGGTATAGTAGCGTCCGAATGGCTTGAATGCTGAAGAAATAGGTACTAGCGAGGTGACTAAATAATGGGTTGTACCGTAGTTCCATCTCCAATAATCTTAACACTTGGAGGAGTATTGTATTATAACTGATAAAATGAGGATTGACTTCGAGCTGGTTTTCTTACTGTCTATAGTATAAAAGAGCTACAAGGTGGAATCATAGCTCTGGGCTGTTGGTAGTATACAGCCAAGACGGGAGCATCCGCCTGTAACCATAGGTGATATAGGGTAACCTTGGTATAAAGGCTCGTTTCACAGTAACATTACAGAGTTCGAGACTGAATATCGATGACGTATATCCGTTCTATCTTGCGGCTTTCAGGACTCAGTTCCATAGATATTCGATTGCGGCAACCCAAAAGAGCCAAATAAAAGGCGGCCAATAAATCAGGGGAAAAGGTACAACCAATAATCTCATATGCCCACTCTCTCGAGTTTCATACCTTGCCACCAACGTCAGCAGCACTCCGTCTTCTTTCCAAGAAACTCTCCACCCTCTCGTTGTTAGTCCGAATCTCCAGCGTGTGCACCTGTGCCTCTTTCATTATAGGAACCCCTGGGTTTCT
Source organism: Xylaria sp. Z50 (assembly GCA_037356035.1). Taxonomy (NCBI): domain Eukaryota; kingdom Fungi; phylum Ascomycota; class Sordariomycetes; order Xylariales; family Xylariaceae; genus Xylaria; species Xylaria sp. Z50. Next base: position 216,870 of record JBAWJU010000015.1, on the reverse strand, counting down.
CAGGCTCCATTCCCCCCCCCCCGTTCCCCTCTGGCGGTAGCGGCAGCGGCGAGTATCTTGCCTCGTCGTTTCGCGAAATGCCGCCTCATCAACAAATATGCTATCGCGCTACCCACTAGCAGCAGAACGAGCACGACGATCATAACTACGAGGCCCATGGAGTCTCTATGAGAATCTGATTTCGGTTTTGCGACGGACTCGCTACCATCTGGTATGTTCGTTTTCATACTTGGTGATTTGTCTGTGTTGCTGTTGAATGGAATCGTTCTGGCGGCGTTTGCTGGGTGTGGAGAGGAATGATGGAAACCATCTACTATCGCGGTGGCAATTATAATAGAGCTAGTTATAATGTGGTATATGTCGCGATTTATAGGCAGTCTTAGATCTGCAGATCCTTGCTTGCCTCTCTAAATTGTGATATGAAATAATGCTTGGAAAGTGAATCGAGGCAGAGGCAGCAAAAGACTGGAGAGAGGTGTATTCTGTCAAAGAACCGCTTTTTCGGATCTGTATATTAATGATGCCTTTGTCCCGTACCTAGCATCTTTGTGACCTATAATCCTTAGCTTTCAACAGTAAATTACGTAGTTGTAGCTCTCGATGTATTCACCACTAGGACACTACGGCTAAACAAGGAGTATTTACAAACGTTTTGAAGATTGAGCGACATATGTCCTTAATATCATTCAACGTAACCTAATCCTTTCCAGGTCCGGATCTCCGAAACTCAACGCTCTGTAACTTAGAGGCACTCTTCCAACACGGTCCAGCACTTGGGTTCCGCAAGTATCGTACCCATAATATACCTACATTTCTCATATTAACATTATAACACATTTACCAGCTGCATAAGCAGGCAAAATGAAAGTTTACGGCAACAGTCGGCCTAACGACTAAAAGCTATGGCATTACGACATGTGATCTAGAGATCGTAGTGGCACATATTGGCTTCGCCTCACGAGTGCTTTGCAAATCGTTGAGTAAAAGTGCCGTTCCAGGAAGGATATGTCTGCGTCGCAGGTCAGCGTTTGCCTACCACCGTAAAAGTTCCACATAGGAAGCAGAAGTTCTCATTGATGAAGTCGTTAGGATAAAAACAATACGAGTATTACTCACTGTATGCCAATTACCGTCATCATAAGATGTATTTGTGGCCCAACTTAAGATTGGGGTTGAGGTTGCAGGAGACGGAGTCCCTGTCGTAGTCGTTGATCCGATCGAAGTCGGGTACTGTAGACTTGAAGTAACCGAAGGGGATGACGTAGAGGTCGTCGAAGGAGTGATGGATATCGAAATGGTAGGTGACGTTGCATCTGTATGAGATGTGGTAGTTGGTGACGGAGTCACGGTAGTTGTCACAACTTCCGTAGTGGGTTCTATATCGATAATCGATATTGTAGTTGGCTTGCCGGAGACGGTCACAGTTTCTGTTGTGACGGGTGGCGGGGATTCAACGATTGTCGTGGGTACTGATGTCACAGTAACTGTCAGAGTCGTGTCCGCGTCGCCGCCTTGCCCTCCACTCCCGTCAATCGGAACAACCGAATAAGTAGGACGCGCCGGGAGTGCCTCCGCGGAGGGTGTTCTTTTCCATATGAAAGGCAAAGCCGAGGATGAGCTGCACAAGGAGAAAATAGCAACAAGCAGGGAAACGGGGAGAGTGTTGAGATGCATCTTGCTTGGATGGCTTTAAAGTTATGAAGTGGCTTGGTCCACTGGCGCGAAAGAGTTCAAATTGGGTGAGACAGAAACTTGCAGCTACAGAAAATATCTCGAGGGCGATGAAGAAAAGAGGAAATTTAAAACATACCATTGCGTTTTATTGAGAGACACACGGCAACCCGAATAATGAGAAGGTTGGATATTCTATTCTGGGTGACATGAATAGAGAGCTCTACCTGGGCAGGTACCTGGCCACTGGTATTCATCCATTGGATGAGGGAGGGATTGAATGCTGTGACGGGTGGCTGGAGAGGGGGTTCCTGGATATTTGCTGCTAGGGTCTTGACTCTGATTGGTTCTATTAAGCTACCAGCCACCTACATAGTAATATAGTGTATCCTTACAGTACTATAAGCATGTGCGTACCTGCATTAGCGGTAACCTTACTTTCCTATTTAGGTTAGCTTTTATTTCTCTCCCGTGCCTAGGTATTGCTAGGCACACACGAAAAAGAAAGACAAAATAAGGATGTATTAGTACTATCTGTACGGTACAGACTGTACGTAAGCTATAATGTGAGAAGATGAAAACTTGAAAAGAGGGAAATACACGAGGCGGTCCGGCATATCGGAGCGTTTCGAAAGCCAACATTAAGTAGACTTGGAGTCTAACCAATATAGTGTAAGAGCCTGTAATAGGTAACTCGATCAATCAAGTGAGGCTCTGTTGATTATCCTTGGTCCCTGGTTCTAGATCTACTAGAAAGGCTGCGGGGAGTCATTACAGCTCACTAGCGGAGACGACGGTTGGCAAATATCTCCTCAATATTCTTTTCGGGGTAGACATTTACAATCGAGGTCTCCATAGCAAATATAGTCCTGACCCCTTAGCAATGGTGATAACATTATTATCATCGGTTCTCTCCGATCTGGCATCTACCGACTCAAGCATTAGTATTAGTATTTCACCATCACCATGTTCTTATGGAAATTAAGCTGGTAATGGGGAGCATTGGAGGTCTACCTATTTCTCTTACGAATCATAGCAAGTACACTACTCTAAGTAGTAGCTGGCAGCCTAGCGGGGTAACCTGTCACATGTGTGCAAAGCAAGAAAATAATGATGTCTTGATCTCGCATTCTTGAGTTATGCTTCAGTGTTTAGTTAGGCGATAAAAGAGCATTGGTCTATTGTAACACTGTCGAACTAATGCATACACAATTCTTCGTTATCATGTTCTTGCGTTCTCAGTTGCAATGGTCATTTGGCAAGAAAGTTGCCCCGCGATCCTACAGGCAGTACACTACTTATACTAGGTAACCTAGCTACACTAGGGAATGGCGATGCACTTTAGTACGCGTAAGGCGCCTCTAGCCCTCCAATAATGTGGGGCCGCCTCGCTGTGCTACGAATTCCAAAGGTTCTTTGAGAGTCCATCATGACGCAACCAGTACATCCGATTATGTGGCGCCACAATGATCCCCAGCTGACAGCGTGAGGCGAAGTAAGCTCTAAGCCCTCAATCATTCCATATACATACTTCTAAAGTATCTATCAAGGCATCACCTCTCTCTTTCTCATGCTTTCGCAATTCCTAGACGTCTCGCTTCTTTCTCTTGATCCCATCTTCACTGTCGCCGTATAGATTTTACCCCTCCTGTCATTTCAGCCCCAGATTCATCTAGTTACAAAGCAGCCAGAAGCACCCAAGCTATTTCGTCTACCAAGTAATAATTAGTACTTGAATAACTTGATAAGAAAGTTCTAGATGTATAACCAGCAATATCCTCCCCCGGGTCAATACCCAGGACAATACGGAGGTCAATATCCGGGCCAATACCCGCCTGCCCAAGGCCAGTATCCTCCCCTTCAAGGTCAATATCCTCCTCCTTCCCAAGGTCAATATCCTCCTCCTCCCCAAGGGTATCACCCTCAAAACAGCAGCCCTTATCCCCCTCAGGGCGGACAATACCCACCACCTCAGGGCGGCTACGGCGGCTATGGCGGTGGTGGTCCAGTGGAACTCCCAGGCAGTGGTTCACATAGTTTCCCGCAAACACATCCTCCTCAAGGCGGCCATCAATCCTATGGCGCACCGCCGCCGCATTCCGGTTACGGCGCTCCTCCACCTCAGCAGTACGGCGCACCACAAGGGAACCCCCAATTCGCTCCTCTTCCAGGAGGTGGTCCTCCGACTCAGCCCAGTCTTGGCTACGGACCCCCGCAAATCATACAGTGGGACGCGAATCCTGACGCTCAAGCGTTAAGAACAGCGATGAAGGGGTTTGGCACAGACGAAAAAGCTCTTATCCGAGTTCTAGCAAATAAAGATCCTCTTCAAATCGAAGCAATTAAAGCAGCTTATTCCCGTCAATTTAGTCGAAGCCTTGAAAAAGACATCAAATCAGAAACGAGCGGATATTTTGAACTAGGACTGGTTGCGATTGTCTCGGGCCCACTACTTCACGATGTGCATCTTCTACAGTCGGCAATGGATGGCCCTGGTACAAAGGAGAAGGTCCTCAACGACGTTCTGCTTGGACGAAGTAACGCGGATATAAAAGCCATCAAGGGCATGTACCAACACACCTTCAATCGCCCACTTGAACGTGATGTTAAGGGTGATTTGAGTATGAAAACAGAGAGGCATTTTATGATTGTTCTAGGCGCTTGCCGAGCCGAAGAAAGTGCGCCTGTCATACCACAAGCTATTGATCAGGATGTTATGGAACTTTACCGAGCGACTGAAGGTAAAATGGGGACAGATGAGATGCTTGTCTGTTCGATCCTGTCGACCCGGAACGACAACCAGATCCGTGCTATAAACAGAGCATACGAGGAAAAGTTCAGGCGCCCGCTTGAGGATGTTATCAAGGGAGTAAGTCATATTTTCGAACATGATACTCGGAGATTATCTTATGTGCTGACACAATGACCCTTTAGGAGTTCAGCGGACATATGAAGGACGCGCTTTTGTTCCAATTACGGAATGCAGTTGATAAATTCATGCACGTAGCAACGTTAATTGAAGATGCGATGGCAGGAATGGGGACAAAAGATCAACTCCTTGTCTCCAGAGTCGTTCGCTACCACTGGGACCGCCACGCGCTAGAGAATATCAAGGGCGCCTACAGACAGAGGTATAGGAAGAGTATCGCTAGCCGCATCAGGGGAGAAACCAGCGGAGATTATGAAAGACTCATGGTTGCCTGCGTCGGGGAATGAATGCAGCAAAGATAATTCTACTGTTACTCGAGTGTTTTGTATTTACGTTCAGCCTTTCTGTATTGAGGGTTTCAGAAGTGGTTATTCACCATTGTTATACGATGGTAACAACGATAGCAATGAGCGGATGCAACGATAGAATGATACCAATTTTATTTCCATGCATACAGTACTGCCGGAATTGAGAATTAATATTGTGTGATTCTGGTGCAGTTGTAGGTGATAAACAATTATATTGTGCTAGGTAATTCTGTCACGCACCGATCTGTCAACCACACCTCAACGGGTATCGGATATGGGTGTACATTGCTCATCAATGTCGTACGCACATATCTAGATAAGATCAAGGATACTTACCCAGGTAGGTACTACGACTACCGCGTTCTCCGAGTGCAACTTGCATAATGCCTGGGGTATCTCGTCGTGCAAATCTATATTTCTGCCAGATCACAAGCTATCGGAGCACATAACTATCGGAGCACATAACTATATACTGTAGGTAGGTGAGGTAGTCTGTTATACCGTACCGTCCCCCGCCCAGTTTACCAAACTATTGTTTGCGTATTGAAGATTGCCAGAACGTCAAACTTAGAAACAATGATTAATGATCTATCAATCAGTAATTAACCAACGTTTTATTGAGCATATCAATTGTTTATCGACCGTTGGGAAGAAAACCACCAAAAAGCTTTTGTTTACATATTTACTGAACATAGCAAGTTTGAGTACGGTATGTGTAGCACTGTATCTAGTTATTGCATCATTATAGGTACCTAGTACATACCTAGGTATGAGATACTCCAGAATGACAAGCTAGAAGAGATAGATACCTAGGTCTTAGCAACACAGGGAGAGAGAGAGAGAGAAACGGATATCCTGATTGGATTAGTATCACACTTGACTGGACCAAGGCGGTTGCGATAGCAGTGGCCACCAGCAGGACAAGGTATAGTAGCTTAGGTAGTATTTCTCTCCTTCCTGCACAATAGAAGTTAGGCGTCTCTTTCTCTTTTTCTCTCCACTATTCTTATCCTCCTCTCACACTACCCCGATCATCATTATATTTACCTGGGTATATATCAGATCGAGTCGGCAATTCAAATGAAGGCTCTTTCTGAAGCGACTCACGATATAATTTGGATACTTTAGCATATATATATACATTTAACTATCTCTTTCTCCTGAACATGCTCTTTTCCAAGTCTTCCCTGTTACTGCATTTCTCTTCCGCTGTCCATCATCCTCTTGCTCGACTTCTTAAGCGTTGCTCACCATGAATATCGCACTCCGCTGCTCAATTACCCAAGCCGCTGTAGCCTCTACTTGTATTTTGCTCTATATTATCCGTATCTTATTACCCAGAGGACCTCAATGGGCTCGTCCATTTGCTAAGGAAGAGCTACCACGCGATGGCTTTTCTAACAAGCGGTGGACATGGTGGACGCGTCTGTTACTAGCCTTGTCTATACTAGGCCTGGCATCGTCTTGCCTAACCGCCCTTTCACCTTCGCTCAATTACTTAAGGTTGTTCGATATCGTGCCATGGCTTGCTGGCTTTTTTATTACAGTGGTAGACCTCCCCAAGAAGACACCAAAAATCTTATTAGTCCTCTACTTTACCTCTTTTGTGTGTGGCCTTGCCGCACTCATCACGAATTTTGACGAAACTCACAAGATACATATACTCCGGTTTGCGGCTCTCGTGATAGAGCTGGCAGCTTTACTAGCTATATTGGCGATGCCTATGCGCGACCCGGCTCTCGATACTACTGGTATTGCGAGCAATAAAGACCTGCCTACGTCAGAACTGAGAAGCCCTGAAGATAACCTAAGTCTAATACAGTTCATGTCCGTATCTTGGTTATCGCCACTTATATCTCGCGGATATAGGAATCAGCTCAACGACGAGGACGTGTGGTTTCTTCCTTATGAATTTCAACACAAGCATCTGCATATTTTGTTCCGCGAACTTCAAGGCCCCGTCTGGGTCCGACTTATACTTGCAAACGGCCTCGACCTTTTTATTATTTCGACTCTGGGAGTCTTAGAGGCTGCGGCGAACTTGTCTGCACCACTCCTTCTACAAAGCTTACTAATTTCCATCGAGAGAGGCCCTGATCACCGGACAGAATCTATCCTTTGGGCTCTAGCGATGCTAGTGCTCCGACTTCTCAGTACGCAGTCGGGTGTTTTTTCCCTCTGGTTCGGTCGCCGAGCATATGAGAGATCTCGCGGAGAGATGATTACTATGGTCTATGCCAAGACACTGTCGCGCAAGTCTTACGGCCAACCAATTGAAGATGGAGAACACGCTCAAGAGAATGGGCTCGTGAATGGCCACGATGGCGATGATACTGGCGCTGGTGCTGGTGTTGATGCTGATGAAGAAACCCCTTTATTAGGCCGCCAACCTAAGCCAAGTCGCCTCGGACGAATATTTGGGTTCTTCAAGTCACAAAAGACCATCCCACCCAAGAAGACCAAGAGCCCCTCTAACCAGCCAGCGACAATGGGCAAGATTCTCAATTTGATGAAGTCGGATGTTTACGACGTAGCGCAGCGCTTCTGGGACTTTGCTGGGCTCGTCACCACTCCTCTCCAACTAGTCCTCTCGTTTGTTTTCCTTTGGCGATTACTTGGATGGCCCTGTCTTCTCGGTTTGACATGGTTCATTCTCCTCCAACTCCTGAACACGCGCTGGATTCAACGGCTATACCTTAACGAGAAGCTTCGTCGTGCTGCATCTGATGTGAGAATCAATGCTACATCCCAATTTATCGAAGCCATACGACCCCTACGATGGTACGATTGGCAATCTAAGTGGCTCGATACTATTATGAAATCCCGCGCGGCTGAGTTACATCTAAGAATTATTACGGGAATATGGAGTATAGCAATCAGTGGGACTAATCTGTCTGGGAGCACGCTCTTCCCCGTCTTTACTTTCTTTGCTTACACATATGTTGTCAAACTGCCCCTGACAGTTGATATCGCCTTTCCCGCTCTCCAATTATTCACGATGCTGGAAAGTAGCTTAAAAGAGATCCCAAATCTAGTCACAGTGCTCCTCAATTCATATATTTCGTTAAGCCGTATTGAGGCATTTATGGCGGAGCCAGACAAGCAAGAGGGCGATTCCGATAACTCTACGTCCGACGTTGAGTTCCAAGATGCAACCTTCGCGTGGCCTACTAATCACAAAACGGTCCTAAAGGATCTAAATCTCCGTTTTACCACCGGAATTTCTATTGTATGTGGGAAGGTGGGTGCAGGGAAGACCGCCCTTCTCCAAGCTAGTAAGTGATGTCTATAGTTCTTTCTCCGCTCTTGCTATTATTTGAGTAATACTTCATCCTGTGAGCTTTTTTTACACAATCGCTATACTCGCTCTTTGAATCTCGAAGGGCTCTATCACTAGGATCTATGGCTAACTATAGATTATATAGTTCTTGGGGAATTAGACATGATTAAGGGTGGCTGTATCCTACCGAACCAGATGGTGGGTTATTGTGCACAGTCCCCGTGGCTTCAGAATATGAGCATTCGGGATAACATTTTATTCAACTTCCCATATGATCACACTAGATATAAGAAAGTAGTAAACGCGTGCGCCCTTACGTCTGATCTTGCGGGCTTCTTACACGGAGACTTATCAAATATTGGGGAGAATGGTATTGGTCTCTCTGGTGGCCAGAAGGCACGAGTAGCCTTAGCCAGAGCTGTTTATAGTAATTCCCGCATTCTACTACTCGACGATCCTCTAGCTGCACTCGACCATGGCACAGCTGAGTCTATTGTACACAAGCTGTTTCAAGGACCTCTCATGGAGGGTCGCACTATAATCCTCGTCACACATCGAGTGGACCTCTGTGCTCACCTCGCTGAGCAATTTATCGAGATCGACAAAGGATGCGCGCGCGTCCTTGGCCCAGACGAGATGTCCCAAGAAATTACCATACTAGCTAAGGAACAAGACTCGCCTAGTCACCCTCACGAGGAGGAGTCCCATCCGATGGTTGAGGGAGAAGGCAGTGCTGCAATACCAGACAAATTCATCACGGATGAACACCGGGAATCTGGCGGTGTTGTGGCTAGAATGTACTGGGTCTACATAAAGGCCGGGAAACTCAGGTGGTGGTTAATGGTGATCGCTCTATTTTCAGCTTTCCGTTTTGCTCGTATATTCAATGCATGGTTCCTGAAAGCTTGGGGTGAAGGATATTCGTCTGTGGCGGAATTAACCCTAATTACGTGGGGCCTTGGTGATGGAATATTTGACAATCTTCCAAGTCCAGCTGATAACGTTACGCCATGGCTTGTATGGTACGCGGTCATGGGCCTCACCATGACCGTCCTCTATACACTTACACAATGTGGTCTACTTCTGATTCTGTATTTGGCGGCTAAAAACTTGTTCGGGAGGGTTCTATATCGAGTCAGTAATGCCTCGTTCCGATTCTACGACACCACACCTGTTGGGCGCTTAATGAACCGTTTGACGACCGATATAGGGATGCTGGATGGCGGGATGATCGCGCCGCTACAAGATGTCACATTCTGGACCATTAATTGGGTAACTAGCATGGTTGTCATTGCATCCATAACGCCCACATTCTTCGTCTTCGCGCTCGCTATGACGCTATGGTTCACGTACATCTTCAACCTTTTCATTCCCACCTCTCAAAGCCTCAGGCGACTCGAAATGGTGTCACTATCCCCTTTAATGTCTAACTTCGGAATTTTATTGGAGGGTCTAGCAACAATTCGGGCCTTCAAGGCACAGCCACATTTCCAAAATAAAAACATTGTCATCACAGATGCTTTCCAGAAGATGGATCACTTCTATTGGAGCTTGCAAGCATGGTTACAGTACCGATTCGATGCTATTTCGGCGATATCAACATTTAGCCTCGTTTTGCTGTCACTGTACCAAGGTCTATCACCCGGTTTGACGGCCTTCGTCCTCGCCACAGCATCGCAGTTCGTCGATGCTACACATGGGATTTGCAGGGCATACGGGAAACTGCAGATGGACTTTGTGTCGGTGGAACGTGTCGTAGAACTGCTCGATCTTGAGGAGGAACCGGCCGGTCATCTCAAGCCCCCAGCAAGCTGGCCTTCGTACAGCGATGATATCACCTTCGATCAAGTAACACTCAAATACGCCCCACATCTGGACCCTTCTCTACAAGATATGTCCTTCACCATACCCGGTGGAGCAACCTGCGCTGTGCTAGGTCGCACAGGCTCGGGTAAATCAACCCTCGCCCTCGCCCTCCTCGCTACGATGCACCCAGAGCACGGTAGCATTCGTGTCGGCGGCATCGATATCTCGCAAGTAGATGTGCACACCTGGCGACAGCGCATCAGCTTCGTCGCGCAAGACCCGGTTTTATTCCCAGGCACGCTGCGTGATAACCTAGACCCTCTGCAACTCCATAGCGACACCGAGTGCGAGGCGGCGCTACACCGAATCCTTGGACCCGGGTGGGCACTAGACTCGCACGTTGATGACGGCGGGAAGAACCTTAGCCAGGGCCAGCGACAGTTGGTGGGCATTGGACGCGCCGTCTTGCGGCGGAGCCCCGTCATCATACTGGACGAGGCGACGGCATCTATCGACAAGGAGACCGCTCTCGCTATCCAGGACGTTCTCCGCGATGAGCTCGCCCAGAGTACTGTTATCACTATTGCGCATCGCCTTGAGGTCGTGCGTGACGCCGATTACTTTCTTAGGCTCCATGCAGGACGCATTGTCGAGGCCGGTCCAGCTTCTCAGTCGTGATAACGCCGATAGCCGAAGATATTCTTGAAGTCTTGGTCAAGGAAGAGAGAGTTGAAAAATGATACAAACTAAGAGTAAATAAAATGTATTTGGTAATTATTGTTTATACGGAAAATACCGAAGCGAGAAGCCTTTTACTTTCATTTTGGGCTAATGATTGGCTTCGATATACATACTGGTCGTTAACATTAGGGTGGTTGATTATGGGTCGCCCTGAGATTCATTAGTTCTCTCCCTCTCATAATATATACATTAAGCAGCGTCGATAAACCCTTAGAATCTGAATGAAGGCTCGAGTTAATTTTTTTCATTGCGACCTATTGCCGTTTTGCACCCGTAAGAGGACCTTGCTAGGTAATGACTACGTGGGTATTTGTGTTCCCATTAAATTATTCGTGAACAGATTACTATAATCAAGAGAGCCTGACCTAGTTACCATGCCATATCTGTGAAGCGAGTTCTGATACCACCACTGCTGTTCTCTGTTACCGTAGCCACGACTGTGAAATAACCCAACCCCCAAGTGCTCTGACCTCGTCCTTTTCATCTGGATCTCTATGTTATGTTTTAGCCAGTCTCATATTCAGCACACGCAGGATCCCCGCCGCAACTTTGAGACAGTGATCGCGATGTTGTCTTAGCATAGAGTAAGGCAATCCTATCTTCCTTTCGTGCCAGCGTCTAGAAATAGCTAGAATATATGCACACTGCTAATATTGGGGATCGGAATATCAGTACCGGATTAAATTGTGGTAGATAACAGGCTGTCGTCTAGCCAAGGTGGAGGGAAGACATCCCAGTTAACTAAACGATAGACAGTGCTAGTTTCACACGTTTAGCCCTCATCAGCCGCCGCAACAAATGGCTTCCAACCCCCGCCCCGGAGTAGATATTTTGAAGAATCCGAATTTCAACTGTAGCCTTTCCGACCCGATCTGAGGATGTTCGCTCTGTGAGTACGATAGAACCGAACTGTTCAAGTAATCTGGCAATTGCTTCTTGGTTGATCGAATCAAACTCATTGAAATTTCAGCAGCTCCTCAAGTAAGTCATCTAGCTCACTGAGGAAATAGTTGAGATCACAAGATTAGGGAGTCCGGGGATTCTATAGCTCGCTGTAACAAGGGCTCATAAGAGGGCTTGGAATGTGTACTCGAATTACAATAATTCTACTAGGGTCCAGAGATTCCTATGACCATTCGGAATTCTTCTGGAAATGGCACTGGAATTCCTGGTCTATATATACACAAGGGAGTCGGCAGTCGGCAACGATAGTTGCCGACCTGCCATGCCTATTCCAGACACCCTTACATACACCTATCCAGCTGTGTCTCGGATCGATGCAAGGGATGTCGGATCGACGTGAGTAGCCAGGTGAGTAATTCCGGAACGAGGTGAGGCTGAATTCCAACACCGAGACATCATATGATTCCAGCGATCCTGGTGTTCATCCATGTGACACTCACTGAGATATTCTGAAGGACCGTTTCTCGATGACCAACAGCGTGTATTTGGTGGCAGTGCGATAAGGCAAATGTCTCTATACTATCTGAGATGGGCTGTACTGAATCTGATACAACTTAGTACTCTCCTGGGGCAGACAGTTAGGGGCTTTCATGAGCGGTCACTGTACCGAGGTATCAAGAAGGAGGAACATTCGTACTGTAACAGAAGTATCAACTTTTCATGATCCTAAAGTCACAGGGCCTCGAAGTTTATAACTTCTTTCCGTGGCGAATTGAGGAGTGTGAATTTACAAATACTGAATTCAGTTGGTCAGATCTCTCTGCATACCCCTTTTCACCACGAATGCAAGCTAGCTGGCAATGATAGATGTAGAGAAGCGAACCGTGAACATAAGATGCAGTAGTCAAACTCGTAAAACTCTAGAATCTCACCGAAATCGTTTTGGTCCCTAAGCCGCTCGATCTCTCTCCTGTGTTGATATTCTAAAGAGTTCTAGCCTGGTTGACACTTCGTGAAGGGCGTAAAATAACCCCCTAGGTCATGTAATCATAAGTATACTATTTATCTCTTTCGTGTTGGTTGTTCTTGATAAGGGGTATCATAAGCCGAGGGAGCTGATGATTCTAGCTAATAGATTGAATAGGCACAAGAACGGACTAAGTTACATATCTCGATGGCGAGTAGGGGCAGATTGTTAAGACACTTAGGGGGATAGCCTGAAGATTCATATAGCGATTCTTCCTATATTGGACTTTATACGTCGCCCAACGCGAATCCTCCTCGTTGGCTACAAATGAACATGTTAGCTCGAATCTTTTGAAATACGCCATATAACAGATATAGTTCATCAGTTTCAACATTGCGTTGCACCGCAGGACATGACACTTTTGTGGGTCTTATTATTTCCTTATTTGGGTGCTCTTGGCTGTGATCTTTGATCATGATAAGCGAAGGGCATTTCGTATGCTCTGAGGCCAGAGTGCATCCATCTATGGCCAAGAATTGTGTTGTTGTTACTCAAGCAGTATAGCATTTGAAACAGACGAGTCGGATCAATTCCAATGTTCCACCGACTGTCTATCTACAAGTAGGTACCTACAGGCCCTACAGGCCCTACAGGGAAAGTGTTAATTGGGTACTTATGTGCAGAGAGAGTTTACTTCATTATCCACTGTAGTAGTGTACTATGTAAGGGTATGGTCCAAAATAAGTCTGAATCCCACTGTCTTACTGTGTACGAATCGCTACATATAGTACAATTAGTGTGTGGGTCGCCACTGCTGCAAATAGAGCACTGTTATAGTATACTGTGTAGGTCTAGACTGAGTAATCAATAAAATACTAGTCCTATTATGGAAACACAACTCCCTAGGTAATGCTACGTAATTAAAAGTAGTCTTACCCCTACCTGCTTATATATATATGTATATATTTATGTACTATGTAGTACCTAGTATCAAGGTGCTTAGCTAGGGGAAAAGGTGACGATATATTGTATATAGTATACATTATGTGCCTATAACAAACACATCGAGGTATAGGTAGTGTGGCCAATGTGGTATTCACCCGGACATTAGCCCGAAAGATGCATTAAAATAGTACTACTACAACCAATCACTAGCGTTAGAGTTATAAATATGTGGAGCCAACTATATTTTAGGTTAAAAATTCATATAAAAGCCAGCTGCTCTTATTATTTTTGTATTTTTATAATTAACTAAACAATTAAACACTAATAACGGAAAGTTTAAAAACCTAAGCCTAGAAACCTACCTACCTACCTACCTATCCTACTTAAGTAGCTACAACATGTACTACTTATGGTTAGACCTGGCTGTCTGCACCTTCTGAAGCACCTTTCTGTCAAAGGCGTCTGTCTGGTCCTTCCGACTATATACATCCAGTTGATGATGCACGCCCGTCTATCCTTCCACAAGACTGCCGATATCACCTTCTAAGCAGCGTTTTGTTGAATCCGAAGTTGTTAGCGCGCCCTGCACGAATCTGCAGCCACGATCCGCAGCAAGCAGCTAAGGTTCTACTATCAAGGTTCTGCTACTTTCAGGTTATATCTGCATCTCGATTCTCTCGATTGCTCAAGGTTGAAGCGTTGCAACTCTCTACTGCCTACGCCACTACATACCTACTTAAACCTACCTGCCCAAGTAGGTTGCTTATGAACAAAAAAACTGCAACCAACTTATCTTCATAACGTCATGTGCTTCACGCACCTGTCTGCTTCCCTTCTTATTAAGCAAACCTTATAAGTGGCATCTCGGTTGCCGTTGATCCCAAACGACGATCCCATGCAGACCCGGTTCACCACTTCACCATTACGTGTGCTTTACAGAGGCGCCTGCGTCCATATCTGTTTTCACGCGTGTTTGTAGTAGAAGAGATTCAATCATGGAGGCCGCTGCGGCAACAGCAATACGGACATCTTCGAATATGTCCGGGGAATCGCCGGTAGCGACGAACCGGGATGCATCGCAAACTCCGGGACGCGATCCAATGCAGTACCAGCCCGCAGAGATTATAACCAACGGGGTCCATGTTAATGGTGCAGATAACATAGGTAGAACATCTCCTCCCACTGCAGTTCCTATGCCGCCCTTGATACAACCTCCGTCAGCGTCACCTTTATCGTCACAGCTTCCTCCATCAGGGCAAACCCCATCAGCACCAGTATCATCATCACAACCTCTGAAACACCCCCCATCAAAACAATCTCCATCAATACAACTCCCGTCAGTAGGCCCACCACCAGCTCCTCATGACCCGTCAGTATTACATTCACCAGTTGTCTCACAACCGGCTCCCCAACCGCATCAACATTACAGAGGGCCCCCATCTTCTACAGCCCCTCCTTCAAGTATACCGCCGTCATCACAGCCTGGGCATCCCCGCCAACAATCTCGTGAGATGAACGGGGTCCAGAAGAGGTTCCCATCTCCCGAGTCTGATCATAATACTCGAATCCCAAGATTTAAAAGAGATTTATCTATCCTAGCAGATGCTGTTCAGCAATCATGCCCGGAAGCCGTTAGAAGAATTGTCAGGGACAAATGGGAGAAATGCATTACGGGTAGCGAGTTTCACCATGCTTTCCTTGTGAGTACATCATCATGCCGATTCCTTTCTTCAATCGTCATGTTCACTGACTTGATCCTAGATGAATGCAATCATACACCACGCAAGTGGGATTATTATGCGTCGTGCCATACATGACTTTGGCCAAACTATGGTCTCGGAAGCTAAACAGGAGATTGCTTCTTGTCTAAGTTCACAAGATCTAGACGACATTGCTCCTACGATCTTTGAAAAATGCAGTGACAAGTTTCTTGACATGGCCTTGGAGCAACGCTTGAAGACGATCGATGCCCGATCCTTGATTAATGCTCTCGCTCGAGCAGAGCGCCTTGGGTACGAAAGCGGCGACATATTAGAAGATCGCCCGGAGAGAGTAGTCCTAGCAACTCAGAGTCCTAGAGCCACCCAAGCCAACTTAAGTATTAACACGCAATCTCGACCTCCACCCGCCGCTCCCGCAGAAGCATCGCTATTGTTTCAAACACAGCCCGCACAACATACTCCTGCTACTGGTGATCTTACCTGTAGGCTGTGTTGGCGGGGATTCCAGAATACGAAGACCTACGAATATGTAAGTTCTAATTTCAGTGGTCGGCGTTTCGGCACTCAAACTAATCAACGTTAGCATGTGCAAAAGCAGTTGTGCAAAAAGGCCGACTCGGATCAATATCATTATTGGTGCGAAGATTGCGGCTCTGGTTTTACAACTAAGTCCAGCCAACAATATGTAAGTGAATTTATCTGCTCTTGTATTAGGGATTCTAACAGGTTCTGGCAGCATAGATCAAACGCTGTCTGTGGCGCCCATACTACCGCAGCAGCAACCCCACAAAGGATACCTGGATCTGGGATGTTCCCATCTACAAAACCCTTGAAATATGCTCACTATGTTCCTCATACACCAACACTGCCTGATCCCATTCCAATTCAAACCCCAAGCCCGTCTCAAGGTGATCCCTATCGTCATCTTACTCCGCAACGGAGGGCCGAGCTAGACGACGAACTACGGCAGCTTGAATTAAGTTATGTTCCGCGTTTCAAAGAGGCAGAGGAAATGGCCGATCTTATGGCTCGCCGAGCTAAACTCGATTCCCTGCACAACACTTTCAGTACTAGGCAGAGTTCAATCAGAAAAAAGTATGGGGTTCGCCTGAGAGTCAGGCGCACTCGAGCAGAGATTAATGAAGAGAGATCGCGTATGGGTCTTAAACACAGCACTAGCGCTACAGCCGAGACGCCCTCTGCCAAACGCCAAAGAAGTGACGATGGATCTAATAATCTAGGCCAGTCTTATGTCAGCCGTAGCCCCCAGGCTCGGACTCCTAACCCCCCTACAAACCATCTGCCCGTGTCTCAGATGAACAACTCGGGGTTAGGTGGTTCGATAGCAACCGCTGCCACAACAGATCCCACCGTATCTGTAGCGCCGAACCAGCTGTCTTCTACCGACGAACAACCTCCACCGAATACTCTCTCGTCCTTGCAACGGAAGGGCTACCGAGTTTCATCACACGTTGGGCAAGCGACTCAGCCTGATTCTTGTAGTACAATCCAACGTACTGGCTCATCATCTACACCCGTGGTACTAGACGACTCTTCAGATGGCACAGATACGGACGAAGATATTCCGTCAACACTACCGCCGAAAAAGAACTTGTGAGAAGACGAGGCTTCGCCAGCGTGGCCTTATTTTTCTAGTGATCTTAAACATTGCAATCACGGAGTCACTTCTATAAGGTGTTTATACAAAAAATTGGGGCTAGTCTCTTGATACGGAATCAAGGTCTCTGACTTTACGATATTGTATGGGTTCGACGAAGGACTCGAGGGTTAACAAAATCTCGTTGGCGAAATCTCTATCTGGGTGGCACTAGGAAGCGCTCCTAAATCAATTTTCGGTTGCAAGGCAAGGCTTTCCTGCAGTCTTGGTCCTTGGGAGGTAGCCGGAAATGGGCACGTACAGGAAATGGGGGAAAAGGTGAAGGCACATATGGCTAGCAACTGAAACTGGCCTTTGCATTTTTACACACAAATGGGTGCCATTTGTGGTGTAGGGCCATGATGTATCATAAGTCCAATAATGGGTGGCCACTAGCTACATGCGCATACGTATTCTGAGCTCGTTGATTCTCGAATACTTGATGCAAGGTATATCTTGATGCAAGGTATATGGTTTGTAAACTTGTAGTGAAAAAAAACATATACAAAGCAAAATTCATGCGTGATGAGGTATCTGTTTATCATGCTTGGAAGTAAGCGAGCACGCGAACTAACATCTACAATACAAAATAGATGCTTAATGTCGCACGCACAAACTCACTCTCGAACTCTCTTTTACATGCATGTGGTTGTACAATCTTCATCATAAGAGTAACCCATCGTTCCGACCCCTTTTCTCCGCGTGCCCCGGCCGGCGAGGAATGATAGCCTGCTCAGTATTGTCGGCATTTTGGCTCAGAAACGAGGAAATGGGAACATATTTATAGATGTGAAGGAGAAACGAACTAACTGTTGGGGAAACTCGATTGCAGGCCATAGCAATGAGTTGCCCGTATTAGTAATATGTGTGGTGAAAATCCGGGTTAACTAGCTGGGATGGTTCATCCCGCCCGATGTCCTGAGCTCTTGTTAATTAAACCCGCGTCCGGTCCTCTCTACCATGGGGGACAGATACGTAGAATAAGCCATTTGACACCGATGTGTCGGTCGTCGAAACTGTATCTCTACCACAACATGGCCTACAACTGGGTCATACGCTAGCCAGTAACTCTCCTAACCCAGAGCGTCGTAGGCTCGTACTCAGCGTTACGATCCAGGCGTTTGTAGGCTCGATGAAGCTTAAGCCCCAATTCATAGGATTGGCGGTCGACATCTGCAAGCTCTGTCCGCAAGGTCTCAACCTTGCGCTTCTCTCCTTCGCGCTTACGCACGACGGCATCCGATGCCAGGATATTGTCCGTCGGCATCATCTCCGTTAGCTTCCGAATCGCCGTGTTGATGTTGATGCGCCGGTTCCCCAGGGCTTCGAGCTGCGCATTAAGCTCCGTCACCCGGTCTTTCGCTGAGGCCTCTGGAGGCGCCGGGGGGAGCGACTTCTCGAGTGTTAGGACGGACGCCACGCTGAGTGTCGAATGGTTTCCCTCGGGTATCACTCTTGTCAAGGGATGCAACACAGAAGCAAGAGATTTCGTTGTAGTTGTACTTGGCGGGTTAGTGTAAAATGGAGACTCTAGGTTAATCTTCACTGGTTCCGTGGGGGTTAAACTCGGGGAGTCTTCATAACCCGAGACAGTGGGTCGTCCGCGCTCTAGTATCGATATTTCCGGGTTTGGTTTTGGGGCAGGTGTAGGTGTACTTAGTTGAGGAGGTGTAGGTAGTGGTGGTCCGCTCTCATCGTCGCTAACTCGAGGAGTGGATGTATGATTTGATGCGGTAATACCGAAACGCGACGATGGCTGTGTCCACTCGCTCGGAGGATGTGCGGTAGAAGTTTGGAAGGAAGCAATGTCATGCTGTGAATAATTGGACGGTGTAGAAGGTTCGGGATATTGGCCCGACGACACTCTCGCCGGTTTCCTACGTATTGCCTTGTCGTTCGAGGAAATTTGCAACCTCCGTAGTTGTGAAGCGCTCGCAGTAGCCGACTCTTGCACTAACGGTCGGTTCGCTCGAATGGTTTCCTCCGAAAGGGGGGGTGTCGGATATGCTGATGATAATGGGCTTGATTGGGGATTTGAGAGGATATCGGGCGATTGTGGTTGTCGTAATGCAGTCGCCCCAACCGAAATCAAGGTGCCACCCTCGTCATGCTCTGGAGACACTTTGCTTCGTGCAGCAACTTGAAGTGGCGATGAAGCTGCTTCGGACCCAGTAGATTCAACAGGCGATAGCACCGGGGCATTTCGGCTAGTCTTCTTTTCATTCCTCGGTGGAATGTTCAACGGCGTTACATTCTTGTTGTCCCTCACGGGTGCAACGATGGCTGTTCGGCCGCTAGCTCCTCGCCATCCCGGTCGCGGTGCTGGTTCGGGCTGAGGACTAGCAGTAGTTTGTCGCGTTGGTCGTAGACGATCGCGAAGGGAAGCTGGATTCGGTGGGGAGGATCCGCTGTGAGTGGTCGATGTGGCGGAAGCTACTCGGTTCGTGAGACCATGCACGTACTCCTGCGGGTTTACTTGGGACGGACGGCCCTTTGTACTAGTTGTAGGCTCGCCCGTCCTAGGGTCCCAGAGAACATCATGGCCGTAGGGCCTTGGTGGTGTGGTTCGATCGCGTGACTTGGATTCGCGTATGGAGTTCATGGCGGCGTCTGCATTCTTCCTTCGCTCACGGCGCATCATAGGTATATTACTCCGAGGTGCGGTTTTCGCCTGATGCTCCTGGCTGGGCAGGGAAGTATCTGGGGCTTCCTCGATGGGAGAGACATCTCCAGGGTAAGGTCTGGAATAATTACACAACGTCAGCACGCCCGTGAACTATACAAGGTGGTGGCGCTTGGAGGCAATGCATGCAGGTGTCACACAAACCCGAGACAGCAGCCACAGCCTTCCTTATTTCACATTTCATTCATTCCAGGGACATTCCACGCCCACCACACTCTCTACTCCCTTATTCCATGGCATTCATCATATAGAAGTAGAATTTGGTGCTTACCCTTCCTTCGGCGAAGCGACGTCCGGCGAACTTGGCGGTGATATCTCGAGCGGGTCGGGACGGGTAATGTCATTTCGTAATTGCTGGGCGGCAAAAACGGCGGCCTCGGGCGAGGGTTGCGAATAAACAGATGACGTTGGACGGCCATGGATAGAGTCGCGCTGATAGTTTCGGCCAGTTGGGGGTGCCTGGATGGAGGGCGCCGTCAGGTAATTTGAGTTCTGTTGTTGATGTTGTTGTTGTCGTTGTTGCTGCGTACTGCGATGCTGTGGTGTCAGCATCTTGACAGGCTAGAAATGTGCGTATAAGTGAGTGCCGCTGCTTGCCTATAAGCTCTGTTCTGGCAGCGAATATGCAGAACGAGAGTTCAAAGGCCAAAAACGGAAGCATGAAAAGAAAAAGAGAGAGGCGAGTGAGTGAGTGACACGAAAGTGGCATATGTATGACAGAACGAGCCGGTGGAAATAGTCGGCAGTCAGTCCAAGTCTGTTAGCGAATGGCCACTCGTGGATAAAGGTGAGGGCATCCCAGGTTCCCGCATTCAAGATATGCCTACCTGCGTACCAGTAGACGACGGCAGCCCACCTAAGCCGCCGCCGCCGCCGCCGCCGCCGCCGCCTAGCGGGCGCACACACAGGCTACATGTCACATCGCATGTAGGTCCTGAGTTGACCCATGCAGAACTACTGCAGGTGGTCGATTTCTGGGGTCCGTCCAGAATCCATCGTCTTCTAAATTCGGGTCCTTGCTTGCCCCTGGCGCAATTTCCCCTTACCAAAGCTGCCCACCCACTAAAAGCTACCATACTACATACTACCTAGTAATATAGGTAGTGCCTAGTAGTAGGAATGGTTATGGTGGTACCTAGCCAAAACCTCTCATCTTCCCTACCTTTGGTTCACTCGCTCACCTTTTCAGCTGGATCCAGTAGATTGTATGTATCGATGATATCCCTTGTCTAGGACATCTCGACAAGCAAATTGCCTGCTGATAATACCGTGGCATCTCTACCACTTTGGGGTGGACACAGTAGATATATAAATGCACACAATGTATCAAACTACTTGTTTGCACTCACGCCGCTTCCTTCCAATGTCGTGGGGGGGCAAGACAATACGAGGAATATAGACTTACTTCGCAGGTAGATGGTCGGCATCTCTCGGTGGCCGCCGAGGTGCAGGACCTCCTCTGACCGCATATTGGTACTGACTGTTTCCGCCTATGACGCCTCGAGCCGGTGATGATGAGTGATAGTTTTGCCAGGCTTCCAACTTCTTCCTGTCCAGAGGAGAGGGGGCCGTCCCCTCTTTTTGCCGAAAACGATCCCACATAGCGACGATAACGAATAAGCCGTTCAGGGTTGTCCTTTTTAGGATGTTTCTCCCAGCCCCCAAACTGATAGTTATTGAGTTTGAGTCAAGACGGCCAGCTGAAATACCCTAAATCCCAATGAGCAAATAAAAGCAACGGGATGTGAATATATTTTGCGCCAAGTTGGTATCCCGCACCGGGGTAGTCGTGGCCGGCCTGTTGTATTGCTAGTTTCGGTCGCACGTTCTGCGTGCCTGCGTGCCTGCGTGCCTGCGTGCCTGCGTTTGTCGTGTGTATGTATAATAATAAGTAGGTAAGTAAGGGAGGTATGTGTCGTCGTAGTATAGCAATTCGGGGGGCGGAGAAATTGGTCAATTAATAGTAAAATGGAGGCCCTTGCAAGTAAGGAGGTAGGCTTGGAAGGAATGCACTAGATAAGGCGTGGTACTACAATAATAATAATAACAACAACGGTCAACACTGTTGCATTTAAAAGCGATTGCTCCGGTGGTGTTCTACGCGCGTACCGTCTTGTTTGTGTGTTGTCTTGGTGACTTGGTGACCTGGTGATTTTTTGATACCAGCATCTTGGTGAAGATACTCGATCAGAGTGAACCAACCAAGATAGCCATTTGCCCTGATGATTGGCCTGCCGCCGCGCTAACAAAAGGAGACCGACTTGTCTTTCTTCAGGTGGCCACTTGCCGCTCACTGCTGCAGATTGCCAGATTGTGTTACTATGCCTGTATCCAACGGCCGTTGTAATAATAGTCTATTAGGTAGTGGTGTACCATTTCTCTCTCCCCATGGTCTCTCCCCGTGGTCTCTCCCCGTGGTCTCTCCCCATGGTCTTGTTACAAATAAGCTCGGCGGTTTGGATAGCCCTTTGTTCTCTCGGTGGTACGGCTTGTCGTCGTCCGAAACGACAATATTCTCTCCTTTCCGACGACATCCCGCTTTGTCCTAACAGGGGATTATAGGGCTACAGTATGCGGGGTGATCTTTTGTAGATAAGTACCTCGCTACGTATGTATGTTAGGAGCTATAGAGTACCGAATAGGTACATGGTACTTATACACTATTTTCGAAGCTTGAGTGTCAAGCGTTACATATGTATGTACCTAGGTATGGCTTGAACATCCGATGTACGTGCTGTTACACTACCTGCAATTATTGATGCCCACGATCGCTCCTATGAAACATCCGTCGACAGCCGGAGTTACCAATATTTCGCAGAACCAGCACTGGGGCATATCGATATTGCAACTCATCAGCATCCTTATACAATAACCTGTCTTTGTATACACACCAAGTAGATACTGTAGGTAGGGGAAAGATGGTGGATAATCCTGCCTACCTACATCCTTAGCATCATCTGGCGTGGTAGTATAGCGTAGTGCAGTGCAGCACCTACCCACTCTAGTAAAACCCTTTAAAGCAAACTAGCGCATGCTAGGATCGATCAGACGCTTGATGCCGGGTCCACATAAACTGAAACTCGATTAACAAGTATGCAACCCCCGCTAAACTGGACATGCGGTTATCCATCAGAGCACGGCTCAATATCGGAATAAGACTTACCCACGAAAAAAAGCGGCCACTGGTTGCGAGGGGCCTCTCTAAACGATATCCGAAAATTGCCCCTCTTGGCCCGAGCGCCTATTCGCAGAGCAGCAGTCACAAAATTCGCACCTACAGGAAATTCGACATCGCCCGCTCGGCTCTACGGATTCGATCCCGACGACTGCCCTCAGCCGACCATTTTTTTGTGATACGCGCCTGCACAAGACGACGTTGCCGCTCTCCGTCCCCTCGACAACAGACGAGACGGTTTCAGTCATAAGAAGGGCGCCTGTCGAGCTTACTAGGACCAATAAAGACAAGACAATCAAAATGGCCGCCCCTCACCAACCGCAGCTCGTCTTCGTCGACGGAAGCTTTGAGGAGTTGGCGCAGGAGATGGCCGACTTCCTCAGTGTCAGCGAAGAGATCAAGGCTCTAGTCGAGAAAAAGCAGAAGGACGAGATACTCAAAAAACTCATTATCGCCTCCCCAGCCCTACACTCTATCCCCGAAAAGGAGTTCGCTGGTGCATACAATCTGCTCGTCTACCTCATCCTCCAGAGCGATAATGCCGCCATGTTCCTCCCCCGGGTCTGCGAAAACCTCACAAAACCCATCACCTCGTCGCCTATCAACGGCCCTGGTTTGGCCCTCAACACCCTCACTACCATCTTCAACATGCTGAAGCCTGATGACGAGCTTCGATTCAACGTCTTTATGGCCATTTTAAGGTTCCTCAAGATTCACGGCATGTTTGAGAACATAAAGCCGTACCTAAAGAGCCTTGACGAGTGGATGAACGAGTGGGAGACCGACTCGGAAGACCAACGCCAGGCATACGAGGCGATTGCAGAGACAGCCCGCGAGGCCGGTGATGTACAGTGAGTATTTATTATCTATCTCTCATACATTCATGTGTCTAGGCTGACCTTCTCATAGTACCTCTTACCAATACATCCTGAAGGCCCTGCGCACCTTTGAGGATGACGAAGTCAAGTCCGAGAATGCTCAGAAGATTGCTCTACGCGCCCTGAAGACTGCCCTTCTTTCACCCACGCAATACGACTTCCAGGATCTCCTCAACGTGCCCTGCGTCCAAGCTCTTTCCGAAACCCACGCTGTTTACTTCGAGCTATTAACAGTATTCGCCGAAAAGGACCTAGAGGACTACAACCAGTTCAGGGAGGAGCACGAGGGCTTTGTCGAGAAGGAGCATTTAGATCTAGAGAAGCTGCAGACGAAGATGCGGCTGCTTACATTCGCCTCTCTAGCCGCTCGGACGCAAACGCGCGAGATCCCCTACGACGAAATTGCAGAGGCGCTACAGATCTCCCCGGAAGAGGTAGAATTGTGGATAATCGACGTTATCCGTGCCCAGTTAGTCGAGGGTAGGATGTCGCAGCAAAAGAAGGTTTTCCTGGTTCACCGAACCACATACAGAGTCTTCGGCGAGAAGCAGTGGCGCCAACTAGGCGATCTCGTGGACACATGGAGAGAGACACTGAGCAAAGTTGCTACTACGCTTCGCAAGGAGCAGGCGGGACTTGAGGCTCAGAAGAAACGCGACTTGGAGGAGGTTGAGAGGAAGCTAGCAAACACCGGTGTATCGGGACCCGGAGAACGACGGCGGGGCGATAGAGGAGATCGTGGTGAGCGGAGTGAACGCGCGCCCCGTAAGGAGCGAACCGACGATGATGACTAGATGACTTACTCTTTTCTCTTCGCCTTTTTCGGTTCTCAGCTCTTAGTCGACTGCATAGGGAAGGTCATTCGGCGTATTGGCATGGCGATGCGGAAAAGGTTTTGTTGTAATGAATTATGCTGGTTTGGACTGCGGCACCTGGGGGTTATACCAAGATGTACCCCCTTCCCCCCTTTCACTTGACGAGAAGCCGGTTTTCCATGTAAAATTGGTCACATACCACCTCGTCTCGGCCGTTGTTGAACTCCAATCAATTATAGAGGCTGGGTGCAAATACTAGAATACACACCAGAACCCCTATGAGCAAAGGTAGTTTGGAGTTGTCTAGTATCTATATCGTGGGGCCGTGAAACGCTATCAGGCCGTCAACCCAATATTACAATGCTACACCTGAATGCTTCTATCTCGAATCCATAGTTGTCTATCTTTTTTTAATGTTTGGTTCTATTCCCGGCTCTATTCGCCGTGCATGTCTCAGACATCCCTGTCTTTTTTTTTTTTTTTCGTCGACCGACATGCATATTCCTTCTCGAACTCCTCCGTTTAAAAGTTGTCGCCTAGCCGCTTGGCCAGCTCGGCCTGCGTGGCGCGGTACACCTCATCAGGCGGGACGTTGGCGCGGATGCGGGCGACGCGATCCTGCTTTTCGTAGTAGTCGACAACAGGCATGCTAGTCTCGATAAAGGTGCGGAAGCGCTTGCGGATGCTCTCGGCGTTGTCGTCAGAGCGGCCGCTCGTCTTGCCGCGCTCCAGCAGACGCCGCTCCATCTCCTCCTCGGGGCAGTCGTAGAAGAGCACAAACTTGGCCGGGCAGACAGCTTCCTCGAACTTGACGGCCTGGTCGAATTTGCGTGGGAAGCCGTCGATGAGGAACTTCCCCTTCAATGCGGGCGTCGTAGAGGTAGGTGTAGATGTGCTGGTAGGCTTGGCGGCCATGGCCTCCCGCATAGCGTTCTCGAGCAAGACAATGGTTACCTCCATGGGCACGATCTGGCCGTTCTTGATGTAGTCTTTGATCAGCTCGCCGTATTGACTGCCGGGGCGGTTCTGCTCGGCGCGCAGAAGGTCGCCGGCCGATAGGTGGGTGAAGCCGTAGGCGGCAACGAGCCGTTCGCACTGCGTGCCCTTGCCCGCGCCCGGTCCGCCGAGCACGAAGAGCACCGTCACATCGTCCCCGGAGAAGACAGGCGTCTTGCGATTCTTGAGGTCGTCGACGGCGGACATATTGATTGGTATAATTTTTATTTTATTCTAAAAAAATGATTTGGATGCCGAACAGCCGTCCGGTTGGACTTTATAGGAAGCAAGGCTCACGGTATTTGGTTAGCGGTTGGAGTCTTTCCAGCCGTCTTTCTTACGCGGATTGCCGTCGCGGCACGGAGGGGTAGAAGTTGGTGGATGAATGATGCTGCTCAGGGGATAGGCGTGTGACACTGGTGTAGAGACGTTTCGATTTGATACGATGATGTCGATCAGTTGAGATGTCTAAATTAGTAAATAACAGCGTGAGGCCGTCGGTAAGGGATAGAGAGTGTAATCCTAATACGTGAAATAGCAAAAAAAAGCCTCGGACGGGATGGGCAAAAAGGCTGTCTAATAAATAAGGTAATTACCTGGCAGGGTAGGAAAATAGGAGGAGGAAGAGGAGGGATGATTGTTTAGTACCTACGTAGATACATACCTTAACCTAGGTACCTAGTAGGTTAGGTATTTGTTTGGACAATGCAGATAGCGTCGGTTACATACCTAACCTACCTAACAGGTACCCCTAGTACAGGCTGCTTAAACCGGTATATCTAGTGCAGTATGTATGTACTGCTGTACTGCAGATATGTACTCCGTACTACCTCTATTGGTACGGCAAACCGTTTTCAAAGGCGCTGCTGCAAACATATGCAAGCCCCTCCCCCCACTTATATATGTCTCCAACCCACTGACCCTACCCAGGTACATACACTACCTACAATATATGTACAATTAGGTATGCGTACTTCATTTTACTACGGCCTTAAAAAGGGATATCGTATCATAACTTCGACATCTTATTTAAGGTTAAAAAAAGGGCGAGATAGTAAACATAACAGCGGTAATGGCGGTATGTGAGAAAAAAAGAAAAAAAATCAGTTGTCTATCATATGCAAATACCCTCAAATACACTAGGTCAACCAACCCTCAACCAATACGAGTATGACTGGGGGAGGTTTCCATTCCCTATTCGCGCAGCACCACCACAATCTTTAATTAGGCGTGACTGGGCTTTTGTTTCGTTTTACCTGTTCGGGATCTCATTTCGTGCAATGGGGGCGCGACTAATACCACCCAAACATAAGCATAAAACTTCTGACAACTAAGTAGACGGGCGAGTAAAAACTTACCCTTGACCAGCCCTTGACTTGCTCACATACGCAAAAGCGCCCGTCCCTACAACGATGATTGCCAGGAACGGCCAAAATTTGACAGTGGCATTGGGTCCTCGCGGTGGCTGTGAGCTGTAGGTACGTCGTGGTATTGCTGAGTCTCTGGCACTCGCTCTTATGGCAGAAAGTTTGGCCATCGTGAAAGGAGACCTTGTTGCGGCTGCCTTGAGCGTGATCATTCCGGCGTTGGTTGTTTCTTTCCGAGGCCCGAATTGCACTCAGTATTGACAAGATTGTGATGAGAAGGACTTGCTATGATTAATATAAGGAATAATATGAGATTTCTAAGGATTACAAGTATGTATAATTGATTAGGACAGAGAGGTTCCGTCTGGACTTCTCACCGGCGTCGTGAACTGCTGAGTTCATTAGGTAGATACTGACTGAAGAGCCAAGCTTTCGGCACACAACACAAAACGATGCAGCTGTCAACAATTGCAATAGAGAACATGCCAACTGGTGGAAAAGAGTGTACCCCAAGCTTTACAGCTCACTACTCGAGATGCCATATCTACCTAGTTGTTGCTATTAACTCACATCTGAAAAAAAAAAAAAAAAAAAAAAAAAAAAAAAAAAAAAAAAAAAGGCAATACGAAAGTAGAGGAGCGGCAACAGTCCCTCCCGAGCCCCCGAGAAAGCTACATTAGTAGATGCCGAGTACATCCGGCGGCCCCTTGGATCCGAGAAAGTATGTACACAGCCTACTCGGGAGGAAACCTAGATACCCAGCCGGTTGTGACCAAACGAGAAACAAAATTCATCAGGCCACCCTCGGGTCGTCTACAACCAAGAATATGAACAGAAATAAAATAAATAATAACTACGCGCGGGAAGCCCGGGCGCACAGGATGTGCGCGCGTATCGCCTCAAGCAGATATAATACCTGGTGTAATGGTGTCACAAGCCACGCATCGGCATTCTATGCTGGCTTCATCACGTCACGCATACAATGCAAAGTGATACCGACGTGCTACGAGCTACGTCATTAGCAAGGCGGTAACGTAAGTCATGGTAAGCGAGACAAATCTAACACAGCATAAGTTGGTTTCATAGGGTGGTGAATGCGCTCCTTAGAGCCAGGTAACCAACGGTCATGAGCACAGAAAAGACGTCTTCGTTTTGGCTTGAAGACATGCAATATTTGGATTTTTTTTTTTTTTAATGTAGGGGTGAGGAGAGTATTGTTGTTGTTGTTGTTGTTGTTGTTGTTGTTGTTGGAAGATAAAGTTTGTAGTATATATATGATGTAATAATTATTCTTAAATAAGGAGAATCAGGGGCTGTGTAAGTGAGGCTAACCAACCGTATTAGTCAGGCCATAGAGGTATCTCTTTTACATCCCAATAGATGAAAATTCCAAATGACTCCGTCAAAACGCCAGGCGCAGAACTGTCCGAATCGCTCGCGCATGGGTATATCATCACAAAC
Source organism: Xylaria sp. Z50 (assembly GCA_037356035.1). Taxonomy (NCBI): domain Eukaryota; kingdom Fungi; phylum Ascomycota; class Sordariomycetes; order Xylariales; family Xylariaceae; genus Xylaria; species Xylaria sp. Z50. The sequence continues at coordinate 188,567 of JBAWJU010000015.1, read as the reverse complement.
AAAAAAGCGCGCAGCAAACCCCCAGCCGTCAACGTACAGTACATACATGAACCGTAGTCGTACCAAAGAAACCCATCTCCCTCATTCGTCTCGCTCATTTCACAACGCTCATATCGCCACACTCCCCTTTAGCTCACAACACCCATTATCGTGTCTCGTGCGTCATCATATCACCTCGATGGGTACCCAAAACTTGTTTGTGCGGCAGGTGGGCTTTTGACGGTAGCGTCTGCGTACGCGCCAGGTATTGGTACAGCGTCGTACTGCTGCTCACCAGGCGCTACTACGGTGAAGTTATTTTCAGGGGGAGAGCTAGTCGTTGGGGAGTTGAAGGCACCCTGCGCAACTTTGGGAGTGGCTGAGCGTGCCTTACTAGGTGGGGCCTGCAACTTGAAGGGCTTCTCGGCTGGCTTGGGGGCCGGAGGCTGAGCCGCGAATGTGGACGCTGGCTCAATGATCTGGGCGCCTGGGGTGAAGTTCGGCGCCTTGGACATCTCGGAGAGCGAGTTGTAAGTTGAGGGGGGGAATCGCGGTGACATTGCGTACTGCGAGAAGGTGGGTGACTTGGGGCCGAAGCCGGGTGTGTTTGGCGCCGATTGCGAGCGTAGCTGCGCCAAATACAAGTCCGAGCGGGCGCGGTCGCGCATGTCCATCGACTTGGTTAACTTGCGCTTCGTGATGTATCGGTAGAAGACGATGCTGTAGAGCGTGATCGTAAACACATCGAGGACGATTTCGATGAGAGCGCAGATTAGAGACCAGTTCTATTTTTGAAATAATTTGATAAGTAGCCGTAATCAAGACTCTTGGTTGAGTACGGAAATATGTAAACTTACCTGAAGTCGGCAGACGAGGGCATAGTCAACCTTCTCTGAGAAGACCTGAGCTCTCTTGTTATCAACACAGGACCATCCCCATAGATCCTTGTTGCCGCTGTTGTTGCGGGTGAACTGGAGGATGCCAGCAGCGGCAGCCCACAGAATTGACGAGGCAATGAACCAGCCAACTGCGAATAGTGTGTAATAAACACCGACTTTCTCAGCTCTGCGATGACCTCCTCTCAGATAACCAATGAAGATGAGAACACAGAGTAAAAGGTTGACCCCAGAGACTGCAAGGACCACAACCTGGGGCCACAACTGCGTGCCTTCTGCCCATGGCGGCAGGCCACTTTGCGCTGCAAGATGGTTTGTCGTTCGAAAGATATTGAAAGAGACCGCAACTAGGGAAACAATGATTAAGCTACAGCTGAAGCTAATTCCACGAAGGGCAAATTTAGCCATTCTGACCCTGTACTTGAGGCCCTATCGGATGGTCAGTAAAACGATGTAGCTCCGTCTTGTTTACTGAGACTCACATAATCTCTCTTTTGTGCCGCTTCAGTGTCTTTTTCTCTAGCTTCAAGGATATCCTCTTCTCTGAATGTTGGGCTTAAAGGGTTTTCTAGTGCCCTTCCGGGTGTGCCGGGCACTTTCATGGCACTCTTTAACGGTGTTTTCGGCGTCATAGGCACATTAACTGTCTGTGTGCGGGTATCATCATTGATATATCCGAAGCCTACGTCGGCTGGCTGGGCTTGTGTGATTTCTGGCGAATCATCCTGGCTAGTGAATGGGTTGCTCGTCTGTGGCTCAATAGGCGAATGTACTGTGGTGGCTTCTGCGAACCTGGGGGTCCTTGGCGGTTTTAGTGAAGATGTGGTAGTATATGATCCATCTGTTGAGGATGACCGTGACGGTGTCAATTTGAGGGCGGAAGGTCGCCTCTTCTCATCTTGTTGTGCCATTTTGATTTGTGTAGTATATTGTAGATAAAAAGAGCAATCGCTCGTCCCTGCGAGTCGGCCGCCTATATGACAAGGATTGCTTCACGAACCGAGTCTGTTAGTCTTCGGTCCGGGATAGAGATGAAGCAATTGAAAGAAAGAAAAGTGTATGGAGGCCAGCTATCGAAGAAAAGGAATCTTCGAGCTTGGGGACGGAAGGAAGGTTTAGGTTTTGAATAAGCGCCCTCGGATGTACTACGAGCTCATTCGATTCTTCTGATGGCCCTGCATGGACGGGCAGCGGGGATAGCACAACACGCAACATGCAATGGGATCGCTCACAGTGGGCCAAGTCCTCGTGGTCTGCTCGAAGGAATGCCTCTGATAGGACGACTAGAAAGAACCCCAATCTCGGGTGGGCGAGTCCAGTGTGGATAAACGCCGTAGGTAGGTGACGGGATGGTACCGCCCAACGGTGTGATTGTATCGGAATTCACAGATCAACAATCAACTCAAGTTTCACGGGCTACTGGAACAAGTTGCAGATTTCCAAGACGGGGAGGATAGATGGATGGATAATCAATAGAGGCACAACATGAATCTCGGGAAGAAGGAATGGAGAGGAGGCTCAGTAGGGTATATTTCGTGAAGGAGATGGGGGCTGATGCTACCATTAGAGAGCGGCGGAATGCTCTTAAGTCCAGCCAGCGTTCGGAGGTACACTACACTTAGCCATCGTTACCCAACAGGACAAATGTCACTATTACCCGAAGGCACAGATGCACATGGATGGGAGGACACATTGGGCTGGCGTTACCGCCCTTCCCCCTAGTCGTCGCAATCAACCACCCAGTCCAGCCAGTTGCAATTATCTTGATATGAAGTTGCGGGCAACGGCTGACAGCAAGAGGTGAATGGCTCAAAGCAGACAGGGGGGGTTGCAGGGGTCACTCTCGGCATCGAGCGGAGAGTTGGAGAAATGGCGCTGGTTGGACAAGTAGTCTACCAGAGAGGAGCCGGCGCCAGAACAGAGCGCTTCGAGGGAGACGCCAAGTGACCCTTGTTGACGATCTTCGCATCTCATAGGTAGAGACCGTCCGTGTGCTGCATGCGAGTGCTCAAGCATCCGCCAATCATAGAGCAGCAAGACGTGATGTCACTCAACCACTCGCATTCATCAACTTGAACCTGGGCGGTAAAGTGGTTGTGGCATAGGGGATGGTGTGGTGGTGCCGTATACTAGGAGCCCAGACGGCAGTACCCTACCCAGAGAAGACAAGCGAATGGCAAGTTCCAGCCTCTTTTTTGGCTTGTTTCCGTCCTTGCATTTCAAAATCCCGCAACATACTGCTCACTCAGTTCGAGCGGTTTCCAGCCTCTTTTCTCGTATGCTGTTTATAGAAAAGCTAATAACGGAGGCCTTTATTTTCATACTCTTCTATACTCCTATAATGCACACGCTGTAGAGGAGGAAGCCTTCGAGAAAATATAAAGTGTGCGCTAGGACAGGCTCGATGCGGCCATCACTTATCATCCCGTCGCCTCATCGTCGGCCGCATCCGCATGCATAAGTTGCTTGACCGGCGTTCTGGGCATGTCCCACCCACTAAGGTACTTGTAGTAGTGTAGACACTTCCGGCAATACGGCCACCATCTTCATTGTTTCATCTTGGCATGTCCTAGGTCGTACACACGCTGCCTTGGGGCCAAAATGACCATGCCGAACTCAAGTTGGCCGATGCCTACTAAGGCATATGTGTGCCTCTACACACCATGAGGTTATTTTTGGACTACGCCTAGCACAGCAACCAATAGTATGATGGACTTGTAATTGTTACGTCGTAATATTGTATTACACCACCATTCATTGAGACTATAATTCCCGGTATCGCCATCTCGATCGTCTAGTGTAGCCCTCTGTCTCTTTACTGAAAGATGACGGTGGCCCCCTTGAGCCGAGTAGCGCAAGGCTGAAAATAAATTTAACCTCTCGCGAACGCATTGCTGGGCAGGTATCCACGAACGCGGTCACCCCAGGCTCACTGGTCTCATGATGTTGATGATGGAGGGTATAGAAAATTACACATACTATCATCCGGGTTCCTGCTGACTGCGTCGAAGAGCTGGACGACTTCTTTCATTTAGACAAAACGCTCTAGAATGTTTCGAAAACCTCTGGCGTAGGGTGATGGGTGATACGGGATAACCCTTGCGACATTTCACTCCTCCTTCTCTAGGCTGGACTATGAAGAAATATGATGAAATGTGCATCGATGACATCGAGCTATGATTAGCAACCTGGGAATGGCATCTGTGATCATTCTACTCTCTTAATAGAGTGTAAGCTAACCCTAAGCCAACGAAATCGCAGCCGGCGTTACGGCAATCACCACAGCTTCTTACTTTGCTTCTATTAACGTCTGGAGCATTGCTCGTATAAGGCTTACGTAGTGGCTGGATTCGAGCACAAACTAACAAGAACACGAGATAACATTTAGCACTTAAGCGTAGAGCTCAAGTCGTGGTTAATATACTGCTTCCTATGAACTCGGCTATCTTGTGCTCTGAGTTTCGTATAGTGAACCATCATAACAAAGAAAACTAGGATGGATAATTCGAATGAAAAGATAGCACGGCTTGCGATGAATAGCCGCCCCATGCGTAATCAGTAGATTGTCCCTTAGTCATCATTCGACAGTACTTAAATAGCATTCAGATCCAATGCCGATACATCAAACTTACTGCCATCAAGACAGTGGTAACTTCTTCATTTACATAGAGAGCTGCATGATAGTCACTTCGAGTCTGTTACCGTATAGCATGACCTATGTGGATGATCACCTACTAACGGTCATTGATAAGAGGTGCTGAATAGTATCGCCAAGTCATCGCACAATGAGTGGTAGGGCATGATCTAGTGATTACATTTTTTGTATAAGCTGCTCTTGAGAAACCCTAGTATCGATCATATCGATCTGAGGTAAACGAGAAACAATAAATATTATGTGAGTTGCGGGCGAATGCTATTTTCTCATACGTGGTCGTAAAAAATTTAACTACATCACTAATTCTCTAACTATTCTATCAAGAAGAGTTAACCGCAATCTTATTCTATATTTGTGTTAAACGATGACTCTGTGCCCCGATCGGCTGAGTAAGAAGATGGTTGGTTAACTTGCTCAATTGCCGGTTTTAATGGATCTAGGGGTAATAAGCCATAATAGTGAGGCAAAATTCACACGAACAATCGGCCTCGTGGCCCAATGGCAAGGCGTCTGACTACGAAGGAGCTCGGTATAGAACTACCTATGGTAATCAGGAGATTCTGGGTTCGACCCCCAGCGAGGTCAACTTTTTAGTCCGCGTGGCCTATTCATTTATTGATTATTGTTGGAATTCATTTTTTTGTTCCTTGTCACATTTACTTGCTCGCTTCTTGTGGACTAAATAACAGATGATCGTGATGGTTTGCTAGAGAGAATGACAAAACTACAAGCATTCTAACGTCGCGAAGAATCAAATACACAGAATATTTGTATACAAGTATTAAGTTATTATTAGAATTAAATTCATTTTCGGGTATCCTTCGTTATTTTCTTGTCTTTCGCGCATGCTTCACCAGATTTTCTATGACACCTTCGAACGCCTCCCTGTCGCCAATTCTCTCGTCTGTGCGCCTCTTCCAGTATTCGTGCACCTCGTTAGCCATGATCTCCATTTCCTCTAGTTTCCTCACATGCTGTTGAAGTTCAACGTCGGTCATTCCTCTCAGCGCCTCTTCTGTCGTGGCACATAATTGCTTTGCCGTAACCAAATCAAACTCCGGGATTTGATGAGGAGCTTTCCGCTTTTTCGAGCTAGATCTGGGTTTCTCTGTACCCTGGGAGTCGACCGAGATAGATGATCCATTGGCATCCGATTTCCGTAGTCGAGACACAGAGCGAGAGTCTGTGGATGTCCGAAACGAACCATTTGACGTAATCCGGTGAAGAGATGGGAGAACTAGTTTTTTCTGTTTAGATGCAGGTAGAATCTCGTCTAAGTCTACGGGTACCCCTAGAGATACCAGGAAAAGTCTTCTGATGCGAGAACGAATCCAATCGGGGGGTTGAAGAGGTGGTGGTGCAGCCAACTGTGACCATAATGATGCGCTCCTCGGGTTAAAGAATATGGGGTTGTCATTCGGAGGTAAGGGTAAAGGGGGGATCTCGAGTACATCAGGTGGGTATAATGCATCTAAGTAAGGGTTGGAGGCGACCAAGATGTCTTGAGAATCTAGGCCGTCAAGGTCTAATATTGGCTTTGAGCACATAAAAGTCAGCATAGTTGTGGTAAGGCTACCTAAGGGGGATACTAGACACACAAAAGAAGGCATAGCGACTTGTGGCTGACTTATCAGCGACTGGGTGGTTGCAGGCGCACCGGCCTGTTGAAAGCCATCATCAAAATCGCCGAAATCCGCATCTTCACCGCCCTCTTCGAATTCGTCAAAGTCGTCACCAAAGTCGTCATCATCATCGTCATTCGTCTCCTCGTCGCGAAGACTCATGATTGACCTGGCCGCTGAAGATTTCCTCCGTCCATGTGTTGGAGGGAACTTCAATGCTTGGTTCATGGCCGTATCATCTACGAAGGCACGGTCAATCGCAGTGTGGATTTTAAGAGGATACGGTTGCCGTACCGGTGTCTTGTGAGTTGATGTTTACTGAAGCAGGAACAGGAATGGCCTCGCCTGTGGCATCAGGCTTCCGAATAACGTCTGGCGTGGCATCTGCTTGATGTGAGTGGTCATGGTAGCTGTGAGTGGTGGATCCAGGGACGTCGTCTGTTTCGTCAACTACGGTTTTGGGAATGACGGCGCCTCCAGGTGCGACAGTCTGGCTGGATTGTGTAGGCGGAGATGTTTTGCCGTCTTGTACAATGGCTATTTCGTCTGGTGAGGCATCCTCTGTCCTCAGGTCATAGGCCGCAGTACCAGGGACTTCCCCGTAGGAGGGCTCGTCATCTACTTTCTCGACTCGGGTTCTAGGTATAGGAGAAACGGCCCGAGCACTACTCTTAGGGGACGACTGAGCATCGGAATAGTGCTCATCTGAATCAGAGGCTTCTATATCAATGTGAGTTGGGCCGTGAGAAGAGATGTCAGACGAGGGAAATGGGCTTACCCAATTCGTGCGCACCCGGGTCTTCAGTACCTGTCCTCTCAGGCGCTTCGAGACTGGAGGAAGACCTGCGCTCTCCGGACATGTCGGGAGATGGGGCGACCAACTTTCAAGCTCAATATTGCAAACCCGCGATGAGGAATCAATGAGGAATCAATGAGTGCCCGGGACATAGAACAGCGTGGGGTTCGAATGCTCAATAATGGTACCACAAGATGGTTGAGGGGTAGAGTACCGGAGCGGGTTGGTTGACCACAGAGAGAGGCGGATAATGCAGTGTTGAGGTAACGGAATAAATTTAGATATAGAGCACTTTTGAAGGAGAGGGGACAATGTCAAGGGTTGGTTTGGGGTTAATTAAGGCTTCCAGATAGTCTATATAGACGCCTAATTGAATAGGAATCTAATTACTCTGGCGCCTTGAGGCTAATAGGTAGTCACTCAAGGCGGTTCAGGATGTTTAGGATGTTCAGGATGTTCAGGATGTTCAGGATCGGGATTGTGGTGACAGGATCGGAGACATTTCAACGTCGTTGGATGATTGAAGCTGGAGCCCTTTTAGTTGGCACAGCGGATGGGAGAAGCATGGTTTGGTTAACGTTACAGGTAGAGGTAATAGAGTGGGAGGGTGGACTAAGGACTACATAGTAAGGGTAGGTGCGCAATCTAGACCGCCTGGGTCAATCAGTTGGACCTATAATGGAAAAGCTTAGGTCGATATCAAGCCAGACCTACATGTACAAGTAGGTAGATGTACCTTGTTGTGTACTTAGAAGATTCAGATGTATAGTAGACTCAGATGTTGGATTCTACACGCCTCAGGTACCCTTATGTACCTAAGGTAACTGCGCGTTTGCGGACGACCTATGTACCTCAGTCTATAGAGTACATAAGATAAACCCCTAGTGTACGGAGTAGATGTACTACAAATGCTCCCCATTGGATACATATGCATGTGGCCCAAGCTCCAGATATCGATTCAGTTGTCAGCCACCTGTTACCTTGGACCCAGCCGCCTGTCACAACCTGGAGATGCGCGCGGCCTGCCTAGGTATCTATCTATCTGCTGATGAGCTCGTCGCGCAAAAAGTTGGTCGACCGTGAATAGATATTTTCTAGATCGCCAAGGTGACGGCGGTGTTGGGTCAACAGAGAGTACCTATCTTGTTCCATTTCGGCCAACCTACACACCTCATGTTTCACGACTGTGGACAATACGAGTTTATGTGTTTGCCTCCCTCCATTGACGAAGAGTCCATCTATCCATCCCCGATAACCCAATTCAAATCTGTTGATTCGATTCTCTCCTACTCTCGTATCGACTCAGGGATGAGTACGTCTTCCCAACGGGGCCGCTGATTAAAATTTAACATTCTACCTCGACACCCGACATAATCGCCTCTGCGCCCTAGACAACGGTGTTCCAGGATCTCATCATGGCGTCGCCCTTCAGTTTTGGTGCCGCTAGCTCTTCGGGACAACCAAACAACAACGCAACTACCTCGAGTGCACCCAGTGGTGGTGGACTGTTCGGGTCGTCGACAACACCCACAACTTCGTCAGGTAGTCTTTTCGGTGGCCAAACGAAACCTACTCCTACTTTTTCCTTCGGAAACGCAGCTAGTGGAGGCAATGGTGGCACCACTGCTTCCTCGGGCACTCCAAGTGGTAGTTTGTTTGCAAACGTGGGTTCAAAACCGGGCGAACAGAAGTCACTCTTCGGAGCAACTAGCAGTGCTACCCCCACCTCATCTACACCATCTATGACTGGAGGTGCTGGTGGCAGTCTTTTCGGAGCCTCATCACAGACACCTCCAAGCAACAGCTTGTTTGGAAGCACACCGGCAGCAACGTCAACGGGAACGGGGGCGGGTACCGGTCTGTTTGGCAACTCATCTTCGACCCCGCATATCGCCGCTACAAGCACGACACCGACTACGACGGCCCCTGCTGGCGGACTCTTTACGTCAGTGAATACTGCGGCCAATCCAGGATCTTCTGCCGCTAAACCGGGTGCACTATTCGGGGCAGGCGGCGCGACTACCGGGACCTCTCTCTTTGGTAGTACAACCCCTAACACCACGTCAGCGAATCAGGTAACACCGGCAAAGCCCATGTTTACTCTCAATTCGACAACCCCGGCCGGCGCGCCTCCATCAAACACCTCTAAGCCATCTGGCGGGCCAAGCCTTTTTGGTAACACTGGCACTCAGGGCGGTTCATCCCTGTTCCCGCCTACGCAGCAAGGTGAAAAAGGGGAGAGCAAACCGACCAGCTTGTTTACTAGTCAGCCTAGCTCACAGCCAAAACCTGCGACAACCCAACCAGCTGCTACGCTATTTCCTAGTACTAACCAACCTACGAAAGCAGGCACATCTTTGTTTGGTGCTACAAAGCCTGCTGAGCCTTCACCTACGCTCGGTGCAAATCCAGGAGCCGTGGGAAACACGGGTACTATGAGTGGTACAGGTGGCCCTTCGCTTTTTGGGACGCAGGCGCCGTCCAAGCCTGCGGAGACTGCACCTTCAACCAAACCGGCTTCTCTGTTTGGAAATGCCACCACCTCGACTGCTGCGGGAAGCTCCCCATTCCTCAACTCTGCTAGTGCAGCTGCAACCCCCAGTACTTCAGCGCCAGCCCCCTCGGCGACGCCAACTAATTCGCTTTTTGGAAATGTAAACAAAGCCACAACTAGCGCAACTGAGCCTCCAAAGGCCTCATTATTTGGCAAGCCCGCCGGTAGTGCCACATCCGAAGCTGCGAAACCCTCAAACTTGCTGAGCACAACACCACTATCGACTGCGGCGCCGTCCACCACCACAACTACGGCCCCTAGCACTAGCACTTTTGCTGCTTCTGGTGTCTCGGTCCCTAACGTCACTACGGCTTCAGCTCCTGCTGCGGCGCCCGCAACAGGTTCACTCTTGGGTAATGTCGCCAAGGCCACGTCGTCTACCGAACCGATCGCTTCAAAACCTGCGACATCTCAGACTACTGGCTTGGGCGCATCGACAAGTGGCCCGACTTCGGCTATGGCGCGCCTGAAGAATAGGACTATGGATGAGATTCTCAACCGCTGGGCCACAGATTTGTCCAAATACCAGAAAGAGTACAAAGAGCAAGCCTCTCAAGTAGCAGCATGGGATCGTCTACTGGTTGAGAACGGCGATAAGATCCAAAAACTGTATCTTAATACATTCGAGGCAGAGAAGGCTAGCCGTGAAGTTGAGCGGCATCTTGTGGCCGTGGAAAGTCAGCAAGAAGAGCTAGAGGCCTGGCTTGATAAGTACGAGCTTGATGTTGATGCTTTGTTCACCAAGCAAATTGGAACCGGCGACCAGCTTGTTGGCCCTGATCAGGAACGCGAGCGAACTTACAAACTAGCCGAAAAGATTACAGAGCGTCTGGATGAGATGGGCCGAGATTTGACTAAGATGATCAAAGAGATCAATGACATCTCGGGGACTGTTAGTAAGGGTAGCAAGCCTGACGACCCGGTATGTTCCCCACGGCTATCTTGTCCTTTTGAGACGTATACTAACAAATCTTTCAGTTGAGTCAGATTGTGCGTGTCCTTAACGGACACCTCACACAGCTTCAATGGATTGATACAAATTCGGCGGCGCTACAAGCCAAGGTCATAGCTGCGCAAAAGACGAGCAGTCAGATCGGCAACCAGTACGGAGGCCCTGAACAGGACAATGTAGATAGTTTCTATCGATCCTACATGGGACGTAGATGACCTGTTAGTAGAGAGGCTTAGTAACATACACTGCCGTCGTCGGGAAGCGACAGTCTAGGCAGATTCAGGGCACTCATGGAATGGCCTAGGCCAAGTAATATCATTGAAAAGAAAGGGTGGTATGTCATTAGAGGCAAGAGGCGAGAGGCGCTTTACGATTGAAGAAACTGCAGGGAAATCCACAGGACGTGCCAAAAATTTTATGTACACTATGCGTAATACCATGAAATGAGTGGCTTGATAGATATTTTCCCTTTTCCTCACCATATCTGATAACCTACAGCCTAGTTCCATGCCAGAGAGTTTGTCTGGGTAATGCACGCCAAGTCAACAGGACATTAGTTTTTCTCACCACCTTGCTCCCTGGTCAATTCGTCGCTACGACGCCGGGTATATTAGCATAGGTTCTTGATTATTAGAAAATAAGGTCTGAAGATGGAAGAAGAAAAAGGAAGGCAACTCACATATGATCAGAGAGCTTCTGAAGGTGGTCCTTTTGCTCGTGGATCTTCTTGCGGAGCTCTATAAGCTTCTCCTTCTCACGCTGGCGGATGGCGTAGTCTTCGCTGGCCTTCTCTCGGCGCTGGAAGGCGTCTCTGTCACGCAATATTTGAGTTAACAAACCACTCGCTCTCTGATTCTTACGATTGCGGCGATGCATAGGGAGGTAAATAGGTAGGTAGGCTACAAGCTATTCGTGACCTGATCGTTGCGGTAATTGATTGTTCACCTTGCCGAGATCTGGTCACCACTAACGTCTACCTATTGCCTCTGGGGACTCACTGTCCGTGTGATGACGTAGTGGGTAAAGAAGGCGTGGTATTGAGGTATTTGATGCGGGTTCGTGGAGATGGTAACGTACCCCTGGCCGCCCGTCTTGGGGGGTGCGCCGGTATCACCTTCGGACATGGCTCGTAAGGTGGCTGAGAAGGCTCGGGAAGAGGCGGGAAGCCTAAGGCCGCGAGAGGGGATCTTGGTGAGGGTTTGGCGGATCATTGTAATCTGAGACGGAGGGAAAAGATGGTTATTAGCTGTGTGTTTCCTAGGGAATTGTGTTGGTTCCGGAAGGAAATTGTCGAGCTGTATTGACAATTGATTGGCCCAAGTACAGGAAGTCGGAGTTAATAGAAATCACCACAAATGCTGTGACCATGTATTTATAACTGTGTTATATATTGACGATGAAGAGGCATGACGTACCGTTGGAATCCGTTGTCGAAGTCAGAGCAGTGTAGTTTAGACCGTGTGATGTGCTTGTTGAGAGGAAGCAGTTGATTGACAGCTGATTGGAATTGGAGCTTTGTAGCTCCATCGCCTGAGGTCGGGTTAAGGCGGAGCGGAGCACGAAAGCTCAGGCCATTTCTTGGTTCTGGGCGGAATCATGTGGCCGTCCCTAGCACCGCCTAGCAGCATCATCTATCCCACCTACAATGTATTTCCGGTATCTCCCATAGTGGGGGTTGCTTGGCCTCAACAATGATTCATCGAGAAGCCTAGGTAGTACCTAACCATGCCCGGAATGTGTGCTCAGCCATAAAGGTATTATTCTACCTAGGCTAGATCCCTGACTCACGTCTTTCAGGTCATTCTTTACATTACCTGCTAATTTTCGCCAATATAACCAGCCCCCTACTGGTTTGGTCACATGGATTTATTAGGCAAGTACTACGTTTTTGGGGGGGACATAGAAGAACTAAGGTTGATCCTCGCGATTGAGAAAAGAAGCGTAAATATTCATTGTCCTATCGACTGGCCATGTGTGCTGGCGCCGGTGGATGAAACTGTGGTGGAATCCATCCTGAAGAAAGATTATTGAGTATGAGATAATGAGGAAGCTCATGAAGCTTGCCCGGGTAGATACACTAGACTTGTATGATGGGCCTAGAGGTGTATTGAATCTGTAACATAATTACTATAAGCCATAATAACTCTCCTCAAAGTAGAAAGTAGCGTGTAAGGCCAGCCCTGGTACTTTTTATTCTGTAGCTATCTTTCTCTACAACAAAGTATGCGGTAGGTTATCCAACGTTGGGGTTTATAGTAGAGTATGCCTCAAACTACCAAATGGTCAGTGCGGCTTGTGACACAGTTGAGGGGTGGTGGCTAGGTTTGAGATGGGTATTCCCTTGTCTTGGCCCTAGTTCAAAGACGGATCGCCCGCCATTAGCTGTTACGGGTGTATGCTGACGTAGGGTCAGATATCGATGTCATTCATGCATTAGAGAGATACCTACTAGTAGTAACGTTGTGGCGTGCTTCGGAGGTCGCCTCAAATGGTTATCTCATGCTCCCTGTGTTGGCTCCAACTTTGCTTCAATGTATTGGGACACGGCACCGAACTATTTCAAAAGAAGGGACTTATTGAAAATCCTCAGGGTGACGATAAGTTGGATATAGATATGTGTGCGACCGGCCGGAATCCCCTGCGCCGCAAACATGTAACTAGGTACATTCCGTCTATCTTAATATCGGGCAGGAAGGCATGTTTATCATGCTCTGAACGCAACATGTGTAGAACCCGACTGAAAGAACAAGCGTGATCATATGTAGCAAGCCATGTAGACAATCCCAAAAAGGTATACTAGGTAGGTAGACATGACTAAAGCCAGAAAGTTGTAAGTAGTATATAAACCTGTTAGTGAGGGAGGATGATATCAAGGGATAGGGTTGAAACCACTATTGGGCACAATGGGATGGGATACAATAGACCTAGAATTAAAACAGAACCAGAAACATGGTATATTTGAAGAAAAGATATTTGAAGAAAAGAAACAGAAATTGATGGTGTGTGAATACACAGATACAAGTAATCAAGGCTGAACATTACCCATGATTGCCTGTCATCACAGGGACAGCACGTGGAAACTTTGTAGCACTTGCAAATAAGGCAGGGAGGATTTATTTGGTGATGCAAGGTACTATCCCCCTCCTAGCAGGTACCTCGGGTATCTCTTAGCCTTAAACAGTACTTCTATTTTCTGTTTGAGATTCCGCTGTAGACGGGTACCTGGGCGGCGATTCTTATACACCAATATGGCCATAAGTACCTGGAAGCCTGGGGTGGGTACCTAAGGTATACAAGGTACCCAGGGGGGAGGGGAAGGGAGAAGAGGAGAGGAGAGGAGACCCCATAGACTGAATACAATACCTTAGGTACCTAAGTAGGTAACTGACTTGCTTGCTGTTTTGTTTCCCCAGTTGCAGGAGCACTACAGACGGCATTACACCATTGCACACCACTGCATCACTGCACCACGCACAGCTGCACTGCACCGCCCCTCCACCCACCAGACCAAGACCACTCAGTCAGTCAGTCAGTCAGTCAGTCAGTCAGTCAGTCAGTCAGTCAGTCAGTCAGTCAGTCAGTCAGTCACTGGAACAGGTACACCGGAGTAGACACGCTGGAGTAGGCACGCTAGAAATATGTAGGTACCTCACTCCTCACCACACTGCTACCCAGAGGTACAGTACTTGTGCAGCGTGCACCACAACAACCCAAGTCCTCATTCACCTTCCAGGGCTCTTGTCCAATTCCCTCTCTCCCTTTCCCTTCTCTATTTTTTTGCGCTTCCTTGTTTCTTTCTTGTGCATCACATCACATCTCACATCTGCGCAAGGCAATCCTCTTGTCTACTTCAAATTTCAGAATTCTTTACCTACCCACCACCAAAACCTTGCGTCCATCTATCCTCACTCCGGTACGTACTGCCTCCTATTCTCCGACTACGTAACTCGCCCGTCTTCTCCTACTACTGTCCCTCCTGTGCCTTATCTCGCCGTTGCTGTTGTTGCTGTTGCTGCTGCTGTTGCTGCTGCTGTAACCTCGCCCTTCCCTGCTCTGCTGCCCGGGCCTACAACTCAGAATTTCCAATTTCCCCATCTCTTCCTCTCCCGCCCTCTCTCTCCTTCACTCTCCCGCCTGGCTGCACCTGTCGTCATCGCCCACACCCACACCCACATTTGCATCCGCATCTCGACCGCCTTGTCTGTCTGTCTGCCTGCCTTCGTCACCACCATCGCAACCGACACGCTCTTGTCCCCTATCTTACACTTCAACTACTATCTATTGACCATCACCACTCCCAATTACTCTACGCGACAGCCATTGTACCGGCCCATCACGTCTTACCCACGCGTTATTCGCCCTCTAGTGGTAGGCGCAAACCCCACTCATTGCGGGGGGCTTCATCTCGTCTCCGTTGTTCACCTGAGTTTCTCGATTTCTAGATCCCCTAATCTCCTTTTCCTTTCGACACCATCGGGGGGCGCCTTCTGGCTATCATTGCATTCCGAAACATTGCTTGGCCCCCGCATTGTGTCTGAACCTAATTACATAACCTTTCCATTTATCTAGGCCCTTCTGCGCCCTCTTATTCTGATCTTCCTTTGATCCTTCTCCTGCATCTTTGTTCCTCGACTCCGTTGCGAGGCTTCCTCTTGCTAACAACACTTTGATGACCTACAGTCTCGATTCCACCGAAAACCACGTTGTCAATATGGGTCACGAGGATGCTGTGTATCTGGCCAAGCTGGCCGAGCAGGCTGAGCGTTACGAGGGTATGTTAATCTCAAGATGGTAGACTGCTTGAATCAAGAGATAGGACGTTGACCCTTTGTCGCCAGAAATGGTCGAGAATATGAAGATCATCGCCTCCGAAGACCGTGACCTTACCGTCGAGGAGCGCAACCTCCTTTCTGTCGCCTACAAGAACGTTATTGGTGCCCGCCGTGCTTCTTGGAGAATTGTCACCTCCATCGAGCAGAAGGAAGAGTCTAAGGGCAACTCGTCCCAAGTTGGCTTGATCAAAGAATACCGCCAGAAGATTGAGGCGGAGCTTGCAAAGATCTGCGACGATATCCTCGATGTCCTCGACAAGCACCTTATTCCCTCTGCCAAATCCGGCGAGTCCAAGGTCTTCTATCACAAGATGTGCGTCTATACCCTCTTGGGACCCAAAACCTCTATTTGAGTTTATCTATGGATTCAAACAGGATATTGACCTTTGGTGTAGGAAGGGTGACTACCACCGCTACTTAGCCGAGTTTGCCATTGGTGACCGACGCAAGGAGTCTGCGGACAAGTCCCTCGAGGCATACAAGGCTGCCACAGAGGTTGCTCAGACCGAGCTGCCTCCTACGCACCCCATCCGTCTGGGTCTCGCCCTCAACTTCTCCGTCTTTTACTATGAGATCTTGAATGCTCCAGACCAAGCCTGCCATCTTGCTAAACAGGCGTTCGATGACGCTATCGCTGGTATGTGATGATTCTAATCTCGCAATCAACATTTATAAATATTAACTCTGGTTTATAGAGCTTGACACCTTGAGCGAGGAAAGCTACAAGGACTCAACCCTCATCATGCAACTTCTGCGTGATAACTTGGTATGCCTCGAAGTAATTAATTTGTGTGGTTTGGTTACTAACTATTACGCCCAGACTCTCTGGACATCGTCTGAGGCTGAGCAGCCACCGGCGGAAACCGCAGCGGCTCCTACCCAGGAGGCCGAGAAGCCAGCCGAGCCCGCTGCTGAGGAGCCCAAGGCTGCCGAGTAAACTTTTCACCTACAGTACAACTCTAGCGATATCTAAAGGGGCTGGTTGTGGACTTGGGTGGATTATGGTGTCTCGGAGTGTTTGCTTGTGAACTCCCAATCAGTTTCGGCATGTTTTTCGTGTGTGGAAGTACAGAAACAAAGACTTTGGAGGGATCTCCTTTGCGGGCAGGGCTTGAAGAGCTTTGGAAGCTTCCTTGCCGTGAGCTTGCCTTTTAGACTCTAATACAAACTCATCTGGACAATAAATCGTATTCTGTGCCAGGTTTTTATTGGCGCCAAAGATAGGCAACCGCGCGTGTGCAATGACTATTATTTTATACATTAACCCTTACTGTTGTAACATCAGCCATATTTATTATACATTATATATTGTAAACGTGAATCAACGAGCGCTACTTTGTATTTGGTGTACGATTTACATATTTGTAATCGTCTTGGGGAGCTCATTGCACACAACTGTCTGCACCCTATCCAATCAAATAGTACCTCATTAATAATCTATTTGCTTAATGTTGGCATTAACTATACTGCACTATACCATACTTACTATACATGGTATAGTTAGTAGGCGTGATTACTAGCCACACAATGCGATCTGGTATTGTATGGGTCAAGTCATGAATCAACATCACAGGAAGAGTCAAATCCAATAGATAAGGTAGTACCTAGTCCTACAGATGATGCTGCCTGGGGGTTTTTTTTAATAACCTAAACGAATGCGTAAGAAATGCACTATGTCCGGGCCTGAGGATTGTTGCCCGTAGTCGCCGAACCCGACCCTGACAACGACATACCCCAGTTGAAGCTCAGATTGAAATTCCAGCCCTTGCCGCTTCCGCTGACACTGTGGCTCCCTCGGCGCTCTGTTACGTCTTGGCTTGGGTTTACTACTATTGTCTGGCCAGTTTCTGAATTGTTGTGATGCCGATGATTTGGTGAGTGGTGTTGCTGTTGCTGCTGTTCGTCCTCGGGCTCTTCGGCTGCGTCAAATAAGACTCGCATCCAGAGGCTGCAGTCCATGCACTGCACCATTAACACGAGGTCCTCTTCGTATTCCTCTAACTGCTCGTCGGTGAACTGGAAGCCTCGCTCGTTGCCACAGCGGCATGACGCGAAATACACGCCGCTCCGCTCATCAAAGTCCAGGTCGTCGAGATCTACGGTCTCGACACCGGTGTGGAAACGGGTCGACACAGAGTGTTTCTGCTCCGTGGAGAAGGGTGTGGAATAATGGGAGGATGAAGATGAGGTGAGCAGCAACTGACGGTCGTACTCCCGGCGCTGCTGCGCGTCGGAGAGAACGCTATAGGCATGCTGGATTTGGTCGATTGTGTAAATGAGTTGAGACTTGGGCACGGGTGAGGATTTGTTACTGCCAGATTTAGACTGCGTCTTGGGCGATCTGTGGGTTTGGGGTGGAGAGGAAGGGATGGGGAAGTCCTGAGGGTTCTTGTCCGGGTGGTGCTTGAGAAGCGCCTTATGATACGCCTGCTTGACGACCTTCCGCTGCTCTGCGGATTCTTGGCCCTCGAGGCGTTTTGGCTTTAGTGAGAGGATCTCATAGAGCGTTGGCTCCGCCGAGGTCCGTGATATTGTGGGCGGCATTTGCTGTTTGTCTATAGAGATAGTTCGTCAAGACCTATGGAATGTACTGTTCCAGGTATGAAAAGTGGGAAACAATTAGTCAATATAAAAGAAGACTAAGAAGTACGCCGGGAAATCCTAAGAGCTGGAGATGCGTATAAGTTGAGATCATCTTCCCAGGGTCTAGTGAAAACCGGTTTTTTGGGTCCAAGAGTCAATTGGCTGAGCGGTCACGTGAGCACCTGTTCCATCTGAGAATATTGAAGGGGCCTACCAGACGGGGATAAAAATATGTTGCAAACTGAAAAATGCAGCATCATACAGTTGTGCAAGCCGTAGGATTATTCAAATTGACAACTTGCGGTATCCATGACATTGTTTTCAGTCAATTGACTTTCAATTAATCCACACGAAGACAGTGAGAAAGGTATTTTGGCGACGCAACTGAACAGCTTTGGTACACATTGATACATAAATTTGTACACGCGACTACGCAGTCGATAAGCAGCGAAGAATTCGAGATTTGGTCGTCTATCGTGGAAATTTTGTCCACCTGCTTCTTCCCGTCTAGATTCAAACGTCAGCAAGACAGATATAAGTACCTAAGCATTGCTCCAGGAAACGTACCTTTCTCCATTCCCGTACAAGCCTGGGCATACCCAGCATAGCTTCTCTCCTCTTCTCCATTCTGTTGGGCATGTTAGTGTGCGCCCATACCTCAAAATCCATAGTTCCAATGGAGGCTCTAGAACGCTGGGGACAATAACGTACTTTGAGGCCAACATCCTCTCGTGTAGATGACCCTTGACTTTCTGCCCAACACCTGTACCACGCACACGCAAACCATGCTCGACTCTGTGCCGTATGCGCTCTTCGGTGCCCTTGGATGTGAAAGGTAGTAGTTCCTCAACACCCTCCTCGCGAGCTAGCTTGACAAGCTCCGCCTGGCGTCTTAACGAAAACTCGGGGTCGTGCCACTTGCCCGTGACGGGGTGTTTGTGCGGGAGAAAAGGGTTCGGGGTCGCGCCGTCCTTCATGGTGTTGGTGCGTGTTGAGGTTGGCAGGATCTGGTCTGGAGGGTACTTGGCGAAGAAGCGCTGCAAACGCGGGTGCAGCTGCTTCGCGAGTTCGACGTAGCGCATATTCAACGCCATCTTGGCTGCAGGAAGCCCTTTCAATATCCAAGACGAGGCGGCCGTTCGGGGAATTAAAGAAGGAAAGAGAGAGAGGGAGGGAGGGAGAGTAACTAAGGACAACGGTAGAGAGTGAGTTGACAAGCTTCGAAGTGTCCTACCCGAAAATGTGGTAAGAGGTTAGCGCTGGGATCTTAATGACCTGTGTAGGCAGGTTAGTACCTTACCTAAGTAGGTATCTTACTAGGTACCTGGGCATTGGAAAGTGGATTGTCAGCTGCGGGCGGCTCGCCGGATAGCTGCCAACAGAGTGAATGATTCGCCGATATCATGCTAGCATTGGTTCTATTATAGCGGTTTTATCCTAATACATTCGGATTTGGGACTTTTTATGGAAGAGATGTTATACCCGGGGTCAGTCGTCGCTTTGATGACCTGTATAGTAATAGACGGGGTTATTGCACCACTGCTTTTACGGAGGATGCTGGAAAAGACCATGATCCAGGTTTCAGAATTCATTATGATGGTATCTCAGTTACAATTACAAAACATTCGTTTTGTGCAGTCTAAAGTCCTCCCGCTCTACTCGATCTTTTTGAACCCTCCCTTGTTAGGTTTCTGTTGGGCGGCCTCGTGTCTTCGTAAGTCCTCGGGCACCTTTGATATAGAGCTCTTCGAGAGCATCTGTCTCAAATCGTACAAAACATCTCCATCCTCGTTGCCAAGGAAGGTGATAGCCACGCCACTCTTACCTGCTCGACCAGTACGACCAATACGATGTGTATAGCTTTCGATGCTTGTAGCCATGTTGAAGTTCACAACGAGGGAAACATCGGGGACGTCGATACCACGGCCAGCCAGATCCGTAGCCACAAGGACCTCGGTAGCGCCGCTGCGCACTGATGCCAAGGCCTGTTCTCTCTGCTCTTGAGTCTTGCTACCATGCATCGTAACTGTTGAAAGGCCCATATGTTTGATTTCGCGTGCAATAGCATCGCAGTTGCGTTTGATGTTGACAAATACAATGATCGGCGCTGCAAATTCGCCAGACGTTAGAATCTCTTGCAAGCGCTTCTTACGACGGTCTTCTCCCGCAACGAATTCGACCCGTTGTTCAACCGTATCGACGGCTTCGCCAGCATTACCAATCGTGACAGTAGCTGGTCTGCGCAAGTATTTTTTGGCAATCTTCTCAACTGCTGTGGGCATAGTAGCGGTGTACATCATTGTTTGCCGATAACGATCCTTGCCTCCGAGGGGCCGGCTCATGAGTTGTGCGTTTTCGGCAGCATCAGTATCCGGCTTCTCGTTGGTCACGGGGAGCGCATCTAGAATCTTATTGACGGGTTCTTCGAATCCCATGTCGATCATTCGATCGGCTTCGTCCATGATGATATAGCAGCATTGCGATAGCACGAGTAGTCGTCGCTCAATGCAGTCGACTAGACGTCCGGGGGTGGCAACAATTATCTCGGCACCGTTTCGAAGCGCGAATGCCTGTTCCTCTAACGAGTGGCCACCCACAAGGCTGACGACGGTAAACCCCAATGGCCCTGCAAACTTTTTGGCTTCCGTTTCGATCTGTTGGACCAGTTCTCGAGTCGGCGCAATGATGAGGGAGTATGGCCCATCGTTTTTCGTAATCTCATCCAGTGGTGGTAAGTCCGATATGTAAACCAACAAGGGCAAGAGAAAAGCAGCTGTCTTTCCTGAACCGGTGACAGCCACACCGATAAGATCCCGGGCTTGTAGAGCTATAGGAATTGCGGCACGCTGGACGGGAGTCGGTTCATCATAACCGACTTTGGCGACAATATCAAGCAGCCTTCGGGGCAACCCGGATTCTTTCCAGTTGCGCATTGGGTTTGGGAGCAGACCACCTTTCGTAGAAATGCCGAAGTCCTCTTTAAATATTCGCCAGTCTCTCTCGCGCATGTCCTCTAGCCGCTTCTCTGACCAATGCTTTCCAAAGGTATTGCGATTCGCTCTTTCTTTTGCCCGCAGTGACATTTCGAGTAACTGTTCAGCTCGTTCCCTCCCGGTTTCTGAATCGCCAGCCATGATAAATCTAGCACGTTTTATGTCCTCTGGCTCCACCAAGCCGTGGTACTTGGAGAGAAGACCACCGTCCTGGACCGATAGTGTCACCTGTTCGGAATGTATGAGCGCGTCACCTTGACTTGTGTCATCATGCGGATCCCAGTCAAAGTTGAACTTGTCCCTGTGTCTTCTGGATTTTTTCTTGGCGGAGAAGGTCGACTGATTTAATTCAGGACCCATGTATCTAGCTCTAATCTGGGCGGACTCATCCTCTTCCATCGCTTTTCTCTTCTGCCCAGTCGTTTTGGCATCGTACGGTGCCTTATATTTCTCTAGTTTCTCGTTTTCGTTACCATGTTTGTTGGATCGCATGGCCCTCGGCCCTGTAGGCACGGTGGACACGGTGGGTTGGCTGTCGCGAGGTGTCGCATTGTGCTGGTTGGTAGACCATGTGTTTCGCTTCCCGGCATCTTGTCGTGCGCGTCGCTCTTGCTCCTCCTTCTGTTTTTGCTCCTGGATGCGACGTTCTCTCTCGGCCTTTGGGATGAATCGAGGTTTCGACGCAGCCGCATCGGCAGCTTTCTTCGCCCGCAGAATCTCCTCGATGTCTAAGGGTTGTTTCTTTTTTTGCCCGTTGGCACCGTTAGGTATGGCTACGCCACTGTTGACGGTAGCCCCAGACCGAGGTTGAATCCCCATTGTGTAGGCCTAGTCTTAGCTATAATTGATAGGAAAGCTTTCCTTAATTGAGGTATGGACGGAGGATAGCAAAAGGCAACTTGCTGTGGCAATTGGCGTAGCATTCCACAAGTGGGTACAGTTGCAAGTCTCAAGTATCAGCCAACCAGAAATCACATCTTCAGCCAAGGGACCCACCAAGGAACCCACCAAGGAACCCACCATATACCTTAACTTTTACTACTATGTATGTACATAGTACAACCCCGGATTTTTCAGTAAAAACTGCAAGTATTTATCATTTCATGGTCATGGCCAAGATATCAATCGTCTATCCCAACATCTATGTCGTAGGCGAATAGTATACACGTCAGCTCTTGAGAGGTTTGATATTTAACTCCACAATGCCATAGGTGGTCTAGATTCCGTGAACAATCACACGACAACGTCATATTACCATGGCGATGATGGCTAATAAGAGCCTGGAATCTAGACCGGACTACAAGCACGTACATGCTATACTATCTAGTATACAGGTATCTAGTAGTAGGTATCAACTGATAGCAAAAACAAGGATCTCTTGAGTGGTCAGTGTAGAATAAGTATGTAGGAGGGTAAGTTCTGGGGGTCAGACCAGGGGTCTGACCCTCCTTCCTAATGTACAATCCCCCCCCGCCACCTGCCACCACCAGCCACTTCCCACCGCCACACAACCAAGGCACTGCTAACGGTACCTACATATATGTAGATATATATATATATATATATATCTATCTATATACATATATATATGCTGCTACAAGTAAGTATAGAGTTGATGCAGGTGTGTATTGTCAGGGAATAGGTACTACATACCTCCTCATGCAGCACACTAGATACACCATGTGTCTCGTTACCTCTCATGCAGCGCTAGACCCCATCGGTGATGTGTATATATGCAGGCCTAACCTGGACAGAACCTAGGCAGAACCTGGGTAACCGCACGGCGACTGACACTTAGATCAAGCTTGGAAGACAACCTAGACTCCCGGCCCTGGACTCCAGACCGCTGGTGATGACCGAGAACCGAGAATCAAAACCCACAATACACGATTCCGCATGCACCTTTCTTGCTCCTAAGCTGCCACTACCGCTACCGACGCCACATGACCCGACCACAGGGACCTCAGGGCTGTTACCCCTCTATTTATGTAAACCACTAGCCCTCTGATTGCCCTATCAGACCTATCAGACACTGTGCTATGCCTGCGGAGCTGGAGTCCCTTCTTGTGTGCCGCTGTACCTGCTTGTATTATAGTAGACTGTCCTTTTCCAGTGCATCTAATGTCTCTTCGTTCTCTCACTCGTATCGAGTTTCTCTCTCGAGCCTCCCCCCTCACTAATAGAGTCCGCTTACGACACTACCCACCATCCTATACTCGCCAGCCGGCGCGGCATCATCACCCAGCCCAAGTTCGTCTTAAGTAAGTCCTGGCCTCAGCTCTCCCAGCCGAGAGGAAGCGTGTCCCAACCCCAGATCACGATTAGCTAACGCGCCACTTTATATAGTTCGCTCACTCGAGCAACGCCAAGCATATCTTCTCTCACACCGTCTTCCACCCCTCCACGAACATCTTCCCTGAGACACTTCCGGTTACCTCTTTCCCCGTCAGCATCTTTCGTCCGGTATTGCTCCTACAGAAGACACAATATGTGCAGATTGGCTAGTGACACCGAGCACTTTGGCGGTGCCAACCCCGATCCCAATTCGGGTCGAGAGCTGTTGCCCACCAACGTGATCCCTAGACACTACGACGTCACTCTCGAGCCCGACTTTAAGAAATTCACCTTTGAGGGCAAGGTTGTCATCGACTTTGACGTACAAGAAGAGACACGGTCCATCTCCCTCCATACTATCGAAATCGATATCCACCATGCCCATATCAAATCGGGAGACACTATCGTGACATCTTCTTCAGCTATCACTTACGATGAGTCAACCCAGGTTTCCAAGATCGACCTGAAGGATGCCGTCTCTAAGGGCAAAACCCAGCTTGAGATCAAATTCACCGGTCAGCTTAACGACTCGATGGCCGGTTTCTACCGCTCTACATATAAATTGCCCGATGGGTCCGAGGGTATTCTCGCTACTACGCAGATGGAGGCCAATGACTGCCGAAGGGCCTTCCCATGTTTCGACGAGCCCCTTCACAAAGCCAATTTCACTGTAACTCTCATTGCAGACAAGCACTTGACCTGTTTGAGTAACATGGATGTAGCCTCCGAAACTGAGGTGCTCTCTGAGATGAGTGGGACATCGAAGAAAGCCGTGAGATTTAACCCAACCCCACTTATGTCCACATATCTGGTTGCCTTTATCATCGGCGAGCTCAACTATATCGAGACTAAGAAGTTCCGGGTGCCTATCCGCGTGTATGCGCCTGCGAGCTCGAACATTGAGCATGGACGCTTTTCTCTAGACTTAGCCGCACGGACATTAGAGTATTACGAGAAGATCTTTGGCGCCGATTTCCCTCTCCCCAAAATGGATATGGTTGCTATTCCAGACTTCGCTGCTGGCGCTATGGAAAACTGGGGTTTGATTACGTATAGAGTCGTGGATCTCATGCTAGACGAGCAAGCCAGTGGTGCCGCCATGAAAGAGCGAGTAGCCGAAGTTGTTCAGCACGAATTAGCCCATCAGTGGTTTGGTAATCTAGTGACTATGGACTGGTGGGAAGGTCTGTGGTTGAATGAAGGCTTCGCGACGCTTATGAGTTGGCTAAGTAGGTCCATCACTCCAAGCGCCGCGCACTTTAAATAGTGGCGCATGACTAACATTACGTATAGGCTGCAACCACTTCTACCCAGAATGGAAGGTTTGGGAGAACTACGTTGCGGATAACCTGCAGAGCGCCCTGGGCCTTGACTCCTTGAGAAGCAGCCATCCTATCGAAGTGCCAGTCAAGCGTGCCAGCGAGGTTGACCAGATTTTTGACGCCATATCCTACTCCAAAGGTTCATGTGTTTTGCGTATGATATCGACGTATCTAGGCGAGGATGTTTTCCTAGAAGGTGTTCGACGATATATCAAAAAGCACGCGTATGGTAACACGCAGACCGACGATCTCTGGGCAGCTCTCGAAGACGCTAGTGGTAAACCGGTTCGAGAAATTATGTCCATTTGGACCAAAAATGTCGGTTTCCCAGTAGTCCAAGTCACCGAGAACAAGGCAGATAACTCTATTCATGTAAAACAAAACCGATTCTTGAGGACTGGCGACACAAAACCTGAGGAAGACACGGTTTTATATCCAGTCTTCCTCGGACTTCGAACCAAAACAGGTGTTGACGAGTCGCTAACCTTAACGGAAAGAGAAAGTGTCTATAAACTGCCAGATCTGGACTTCTTTAAACTAAACGCAAATCACACTAGTATCTATCGAACTTCGTACAGCCCAGAACGGCTTGCACAGCTAGGCCAGGCTGCCAAGGAAGGAAAATTGACGGTTGAGGACCGTGCCGGTATGATCGCTGATGCCGGTGCTCTTGCTGTTTCGGGTTATCAAACGACGTCCGGAGTACTGGATCTTTTGAAGGGATTCGATACAGAAGATTCATTCGTAGTGTGGAGTGAGATTATTGCCCGAGTGGCGACCGTCCAATCAGCTTGGATTTTCGAGGATCAAGCCGTCAAAGACGGCCTCGAAGTCTTCGTCAAGGGGCTGATCAGCGAACGAGCTCATAAGCTAGGCTGGTCATTTTCAGACAATGATGGGCATGTTGAGCAGCAATTTAAAGCCATGCTTTTCGGAGCCGCCGGCATGGCAGGTGATGCGGAGATTATCGCAGCGGCTAAAGACATGTTCACCAAATACAAGGCTGGTGATAAGTCAGCCATCCACCCCAATATTAGGGGTAGCGTCTTTGGTATGGCCCTCAAATATGGTGGAAAGGAGGAGGTAAGTTCACTCGCGTTTGATGATATGATGGGAAGCTAAATTTGAAATAGTACGATGCTATTCTTAGCATTTTCCGTGCGTCCACTAACACTGATGAACGCAACACGGTTCTACGTTGCCTTGGTCGCGCTAAAGATCCTGAGTTCATTCAACGAACCCTCGATTTTGCTTTGAGCGACGAGGTCAAGAGCCAGGACATATATCTTCCAATCAGTGGTCTTCGTAGTCACGCCGAAGGTGTAGAGGCTCTATTCAGCTGGCTGGCCGAAAAATGGCCAGAGATCTACAAACGCCTTAGTGGTAACCCTCCTATCCTTGGTTCGATGGTCACAATCTGCATCTCGAGCTTCGCAAAGCCTGAGCAGCTCGAGAAAGTTGAGCAATTCTTCAAAAATATCGATACGAAATCCTTTGCCCAGCCACTGGCGCAAAGCAAGGACGCTATTCGCAGCAAAATCTCGTGGCTACAGAGAGATCGCGATAATGTAGCAACTTGGGTCAAAGAAAATGGTTACAAGAAAGCTAACTTATAATTCCACCTCCAGTAGATCAGGCAAGCTAGATGGGGAAATTCATCGTCAATGTTAATACTGGGCCCTCTGGGATACACATAGACTCCTAGAATCTCGTCCCTACAAAGTGCAGCCTATGAATTGGCAAAGAGAAATACGCATTATAGATATTCTTCTCAGTTGAGAAGCGCCATATATCAACATAGTGAAAAAAGACCCCCCACGCTAATAGCGATGGCGATCGAACATCCTTGCCGGAATGCTCATAGTGACGACTTACAGGTCATTGGGAATGTGCTTGATATTAATAGTGTATAGCTATAGCTTGCTCCCCATAAGCCGGTTGGTTCGAAATAATTCATCGGTGATCTATCGTCCCTGTATTTAATATCCCTCGTAAATCACATTTTACTAACTAATCCAGGAACGTGATAGTAGGTGAGGGAAAGTCAAACGTCTAATCCCACAATAGAGTTTATTCTAAAATTGATCTCTTCCGTATTATCGGCAACTTACTATTTTCATATTTATATGTTATCTAGTCACACTTAGACATTAGGTAGACCAATGCTTGGTTGATTCGAATGAATATGCGTCTTCGCATAGGAATTTTATTCCCTTGATGATATTCCCATTCATTCAAGAGAGGCTTTCGCTGGATATCAACTAGATCCCGGGATGCTAGCAACGATACCGCTGAGTCTATCGGATTATGAGTGTGAGTGGTACAGCGTCCTTCCTATTAGGGAACGTTAACATGACGGGATCGGCTTGACCTGTTTCTCGCTCAAATAATTCATAAAATTTGAATAGAATAGTCGGTTAAGGCAACTGGTAGAAGCCAACCGAGCCGTAAGGGTCTGCTGTCAACAATTCTCCGTTGTAATGTCCATCCTGAAGCAGGCCGACATAACACGTTTCGACACACTTAAAATGACATCAGGGGCCATTCGATTCTCCGTATAAGAGTAAGTTAATGTTATGAAATTCAAATAATCATGATCCATATAAGCACAGGCCTATCCAGTGCTCTATTACTATCTAAAGTGGAGTGAGTCATTGAACATGACGAGGCAGTATTTGTTGTTACCAAGATCGATCTTGCCGAAGTCGAGCATGTGTTTCCCAACGAGACATTTCTCTAACATGATAACGAAAGAGGATATCATTCCTCCCACTTACGAGATACGACTCGATCCCGCTATACCGAGTATCAAGGATCAATAGGCACGCGTGCTAGATGTTCTAGTATAGGCAGGTAAGCAAGCCGTACGTATTTCCATACGTATTCTAATTCTACAATTGGTGATGGTTGTCAACACAGGGGAACCGCCAGGCAGACGGGCTAGATGGAAGTTATCGGCGCTGCCCGTGAAATAAGAGATACGGACGGATGATATACGAAGTACGATACGCGCGCGATATATTTGTTGGCGAAGTCCGCTTTCGGCATGTTAGATACAAAATGTCTCAAATGTAACGGGCCGACGGTGGTGTCATCGTCTAAGAGGCCGGGACCCCATGGCATAACTTCTAAGTCACACAGCACATAGCACATCTTGGAGGAGGCGAATCGATAAAGGCATTAATAGGTGCATTGGTAGTGTTTCCATCAAGTCCAGCTCGATATGATAGGTACACTAGGTATTAGCTAATCATAATCGTTTAGTCTCGCGACCTTACGTAGGTAGCTCGGGCAGAAGCTGGGAAGGGAGGTTAGCAGATAATAGTGGCTGGCTGCTAACGCGCTTGAAGCGAGCGTCAAGCAAGCTCGTCGAGCAGGACTTCTTGATGTAGGTACCTTGCGGACATATAGCATGTACAGGAGGTACCCGAGTACATGGGTTTCTGGCCTATTCGGAGAGTTTCTTATAAGTCTAGCGTAATTGGCTCAACAATTTTCTGCTCTCTCTTATCGATTGGGCCTCCTCTCTCTCGGTACATCTTGCTGTACCCAAACCGGCTGGTAACTCATGTAACTCTGCCCCTCATCCTGTTCACAGTATAATGAACTGTATATACACTGTATGAAACCAGGTTGGACCGGACCCCGCCAACGCAAACACTACATGCCTAGTACCTCTTGTACCTCTTGTACCTACCTACCTATGTAGGAGCTTAGAGGTAAGGTGCTTAGTACTACCTAGGGTACTGACTACCTAAGGTACTGACCGGCAGGTATTATTATTATTCTTGTTATTCCACTGGGTGAACCTCTCACCCCGCCAGGCTAAGGTTACTACCTACAGCCTCCCCTCTGACTATCATCCGATTTTCTTTTCTTCTCCTTTACATCGCTCGTATCTTCTCTTCCTCCTCATCAACTTATAGTAGAGCCACCTTCAACCTGTGAGTATACCTGCTGCCTGCTATTCTCTCCTGCTCTTCCCATTGTCTCATGCTTCAAGCAAGCAAAAGCTTCGAGCTTATCAGTCAAGCGACCAGCTATTGCACACCACTACCCCGCCAATCTCACCCCCCATTTACACCAAATACTTCCCAACTAGACTTTTTGCCTTGAGGTATATTTTGTTCGACTAGGTTAGCAAGTCGCCCTGGCCAAACTGACAGAACCTATTATCTATCTCGGCTTTATTTCCACCCTTCTTCTCCTTCATCAGCCTCATCGACTCCCGTCTTGAAGTTCCCCTCGTCTCACCCCTATCGACTTACCGTCCTTCTCGTAAAAACTAACAGGCCTCTGGAAAGTAGTATTAATAACATATCTCCTCGACCCTATAAGAGCTCAAGATGGCGATCAAGAAGATCCACGCCCGCTCCGTTTACGACTCTCGTGGTAACCCCACTGTAGAGGTTGACGTTGTCACTGAGACTGGTCTTCACCGCGCAATTGTCCCCTCCGGTGCCTCTACTGGTGCGTAATCTCCGCTCTAGATGACTAGACGAACTCGACTAATTCGCTCTACATAGGTCAGCATGAAGCCTGCGAGCTTCGTGACGGAGACAAGACTAAGTGGGGTGGCAAGGGTGTAACCAAGGCTGTTGACAATGTCAATACCATTATTGGCCCCGCACTTATCAAGGAGAACCTTGATGTCAAGGACCAGAGCGCTGTTGACAAGTTCCTCAACGAACTCGATGGCACTCCCAACAAGACCAAGCTTGGTGCCAACTCCATCTTGGGTGTCAGTCTTGCTATCGCCAAGGCTGGTGCTGCTGAGAAGGGTGTTCCTCTGTATGCCCACGTTTCCGACCTGGCTGGTACTAAGAAGCCTTACGTCCTCCCTGTCCCCTTCCAGAACGTCCTGAACGGTGGTTCCCACGCAGGTGGCCGCCTAGCCTTCCAGGAGTTCATGATTGTCCCCTCTAGCGCCCCTTCTTTCTCTGAGGCTATGCGTCAGGGTGCTGAGGTCTACCAAAAGCTAAAGGCTCTTGCCAAGAAGAAGTACGGCCAGTCGGCCGGCAACGTTGGAGATGAGGGTGGTGTTGCCCCCGATATCCAGACTGCAGAGGAAGCTCTTGACCTCATCACCGAGGCTATTGAGCAAGCAGGATACACCGGCCAGGTGAACATCGCCATGGACGTCGCCTCGAGCGAGTTCTACAAGGCGGATGTAAAGAAATACGATCTCGACTTCAAGAACCCCGACAGCGACCCTACCAAGTGGATCACCTACGAGGAGCTCGCTGCTCTCTACAGCGAGCTGGCTAAGAAATACCCCATTGTCAGCATTGAGGATCCCTTCGCTGAGGATGACTGGGAGGCCTGGAGCTACTTCTACAAGACTCAGAACATCCAGATTGTGGGTGATGACCTAACGGTTACCAACCCCATCCGCATCAAGAAGGCCATTGAGCTCAAGGCAGCCAACGCTTTGCTCCTAAAGGTCAACCAGATCGGAACCTTGACTGAATCCATTCAGGCGGCCAAGGACTCGTACGCTGACGGTTGGGGTGTCATGGTTTCTCACCGCTCTGGTGAGACTGAGGATGTTACCATTGCCGATATCGTTGTTGGTATCCGATCTGGTCAGATCAAGACTGGTGCTCCTGCCCGGTCCGAACGTCTTGCCAAGCTCAACCAAATCCTCCGTATCGAGGAGGAGCTTGGAAGCAACGCCATCTATGCTGGTGCCAACTTCCGTACAGCTGTTAACTTGTAATTAGCTTAAACCCCTGGTTATTCACTTACCACGCATATGAATTATTGACGATTGGGACGATTCGGGGAAATGGCCTGGGTAAAAACGGTGAAGATAGATTTAAAGGTTGCTACTGAGAAATTTAAGCCATAATGACTGAGGACTGTAATGATGTCATATTGTGTGGACTCATGGTGATAGTTCGATATTGTGTTGGCGAAACCCGTAATGTGCTTGTTGTTCTAGACCTGCAGTAAATGAGCATTACTATATAATAGTAGCACATTAATACGGAATCTCCTGTGATCGCGTTCCGATCGATCATAGAGCAATAACCACCCACAATCTATTCCGGCTAGGTTTGCTATACCGACTAAGAACCTCGGTGATCCACCAATACTCTACTGAGCCACTTAGTACGGGTGGTCAGTCTACTCTCAGGCTGCTCTTTTTTATTTATCTGGTGTGAATAGGGACGCCTTGTGGATTTTCTGCCGCCTAGTTAGATCGAATGCACCGTCCGTCAGTCAAGACTCTGCAGTTTCTTAGCCCAGACGAAGACGCCACCATCCTCAATCGTTTCGCTGTTATCCCCGGCGTGAATCCGACACCAGTGTCCACGATATGCTGACGTCTCGTATTGCTGCAGTGCTCAGAAGTGGTGGTAGGCTTCAACTTTCCAATACATGCCATGGATTTTGGTGCTCGACTCATTTTCCTGCAATCGTGCATCGCCCCAGTGGTACACTCCTCTATCTTGGTCATGCTTAGCTTCTTCTGTAACCGAAACTGCGGATAAAGAGAGCTCCTCTAGTGGGATCAGGGTTGGAAACGAAACCCACATCTTCGGCTTGAGGCCTGTGATCCATCCCGGGTCGCATCACCGGCTTGGTAGGACACCGTGTGATATGTTGCAGGACATCTGGGTCCATCAAAGTACCGTAGAAGAACATATGGCACGGTTTAAACGTCGCTGGTGTAAAGAGCGGGCGGGTGCGGCTGTCGAAGGCTATCAGCGAGACCGTATTGGGCTGCCATTTTTTGCGCGTTTCTGTGCTAGTATGGATATGGCCGACGGCGTACGCGGCCCGATGAGAATAGGTTGTCTTAGGAGGAGATTTGGTAGTTGTGGACATGGAGGTGGTGGCCAAGATTAGTTGATCTCCTCGGGGATATTGGTGGTGTCTGCCATGATGCACCATGGGTAAGTGATGATGACCCAAGATGGTTTTTTTTCTTCCCTTGGACGTGTCTAGCAATAGTCCCTCGCACATAGATTATCACGGTATTGTTGTAAATGTCATGGAACTTGCAGGATGCAGCTCCTAGGGATAGTCTGATAACTTGACAGAATTATAAGTAGCTTGTATTCTTCATTCGTTATTTTCATTTGTCCAGTGCCATTACTCAAAACTGATTGCTGTAGCTAACGGCACAGTTGTCACAGGTTGCATATTTTTAAAAGGCTAAAGTTCTTTTAACTGCGTTTACTCGTCTACTTTGAACGTTCCCGATTCTAGAGTAGACACTAAAGCAAGACCTCGTTGCTAGCCGTGTTTCGACGTTCTCGGGACCTAGAGGGATCGAGTTAAGGCACGTGGCTGACCCGAAAGCTCAACGGCAGCATCTATACTATATCATACTCTTGATATGGTTAGCAAGATTCATAGAGAGCCAAGAGTTTCGTTAGAAAGAAGAGAGGACGATTCCGAATCAGAAGTCCGTTTAATACATTTCAGGCCGAAAGGCCCGATGATATAAGAGGTACCAGAAATAAAGTAAAAGTGGTTATCATCATAGGAAACAGGGAATAGATGACGTTGGGGCAGATGAAGGCCGGGTCAACATACCTTTGATGTGGTTTCATACGCGTGTAAATGGGGTTTGAACACGTCTAGCCATCTATCCGTGGACGTGAATGCTAAAACTTATGCATCAAATGAGCTCATATTCTCTTTTTTCTCTGTCTTTCTCTCTTCTCTTTAGAAATTGAAGGTGAAGAAACAAAGTCAGAAAAACCCTTTGCCCCGGGCTTAAATAGAATTAGCTTATTATCAAAAAGCGGTAGATTCTCGGCCTTGATGAAGCTGATAAGGTAGTACTACTGGTGGGGACGCGAACGCTTTGACCACTCTTGTAATCTTCTTATCGGCACCCACAGACCTCATCCACCCACCTCAAAATTTCCAACACCTACATTGCTAGTCGCGATCCAACTTCCTACGACCGTTCAACCTCCTTCGACCGAGACAAATCGACAACCACTCTTTCGCCCAACTCCGTGTTCGCCGTCAAACAACACCGCAAAAATGGGTCGTCTTCACAGTATGTTGCTCTCGCATGCCGCCGCATACTGCCAAAATACCTACCAAGGAGACTGGCTTTCCGAGACAATCACTGACTTTTGATTTCTGAATAGGCAAGGGAAAGGGTATCTCCGCCTCTGCCCTCCCGTACTCGCGCGCTCCTCCTAGCTGGTCCAAGGCCACGTCAGTCTACTAGCAGACAATCCTCTCGATTCAACATGCACTGATACGATGCGCAGTCCCGCCTCGGTTGAGGAGAACATCATCAAGCTTGCTCGCAAGGGCGCTTCCCCCAGTAAGCGCCAAGAAATTCAATGCTCATTGTGGGGGGAATGAGCGAGGAGCTGATCTCGGGATAGGTCAAATCGGTGTTGTCCTCCGTGACTCGCACGGAATTGCCCAGGTTAAGGCTGTTACTGGAAACAAGATTCTCAGAATCCTCAAGTTCGTTCTTCTCCTGTCATGATACGATGAGAAAATCGGTGAGGGTAACAAGCTAATCGATCTTTAGGTCCAATGGTATGACCTGAAAATCCCCCAGAGGCGAGATGAGCAGAAACCTACTTCCGAGGTCGACTCGGATCATCCACCATCGGCTACATTATAGCCACTCGTTGGTTCAGGCTGACAGTGTGACCGGTTAAACAGGCCTTGCTCCTGAGCTTCCTGAGTAAGTTGCCTATTTAGACTGCTTAATATTCAACAAAGCTGACAATATTTTCAGGGACCTCTACAGTAAGTGGATATTTCGATAGATTTCTGCATTCCTAAACACATACATGCCTGTGATGGGCCGTTGGAACGTATTCCGTCCTGGCGCGGCTTGTGGAGTTAGAGACTGCACGCGCCAGTTATTATTCCCCCAACGTTCCATCGCTCCCGAACTCGGTCAATTTCTATGGAATCATGATTGCTGACTTGAGCCGTTTTAGTGTTGATCAAGAAGGTGAGCTGAGCTTTTTGTGAGCCAGAAATCGAGGGCGGCTACTAATACAACACTAGGCTGTGTCCGTCCGAAAGCACCTTGAGCGCAACCGCGGTGACAAGGACGCCAAGTTCCGCCTGATTCTTATTGAGTCCCGTATTCACCGTCTCGCTCGGTATGTATTTTCCTCAGCATGTGTTGATCCTAACTCAAAGACCCTGCCAAGATATTACCTTCTGTGATAGATAACTGACTTCTTGAGTAGTTACTACAAGGCAAGCCTTTTATACAAGTCCCGTCCGTCGAATTAACAGCACTAACCCTTAGTAACAGACCGTCGGTGTCCTTCCTCCTACCTGGAAGTACGCCAGCGCTACTGCTAGCACTATCGTCGGTTAGATGTAAAAGGATACTCTGACATTGAATGGCCTGGGCATGGAGTTCGTGGACCTGGAAGGGTGTTGCTTTTAGGGCACCTAAAAATTACTTGACCCTAGTCAATTGAGATACATGAATAGGGTCATTTATCATAGAAGCAAGAAAGAATCTCGCAACCAAACGAAATTGTAAAATTCCTTTAAAAAGCAATGGTATCACTCGTGAAGGCCCGTAGTCTATGAACGTTGCAATGCCGTCTAATCCACCTTTTCCTGACCCGAAACGCCATGATTACACAAATCGTGCTGCCATCACCTCCGTTCTATGTTTCGAACTCCTTGGAGCGTTCGATGAGGAATTCGCCCAAGACTCGTAATGGATCCTTGGGCCTAGTTCAAAGAATTTAGTAGCCTATTCCGTGACTGAGAGAGCAGCGCACTCACTGATCCTTGGCAAGCTGCTTCATACCCTCAAGCAGGTGAGCAGTGACTTTACTGTTTAGATACTGTCGAACAGGGGCACCATGTGCGGGGGCAGCGTCGGGCATGGTGAAAGCGGGATCAGGGTGCTGGGAGGCTGCGCGTGAGGTGTTCTCTTGGCCATTGGTGCGCAGCGGTGTGCCGGTCCTCGCTGGGATAGGGCTCGGCGCATTGGTTGAAGGCGCGGCGGGCGCTGGAGACTACAAACGGAGAAAGCATCCTGTTAGTCACCTATTTTCGTGTCCGCGGCAATTGATGGCTCAGATTTTAGATAGACGACTTACGGGAGCCTGATCAGCGCTAGAGACATCCGCCATGGCAACATCCTTATTGCCAGCCTCGGTCGTAGGCGCGATAGTCTGTGATTCTGGAATCGCTGGGGTCTCTCTTGGCTGGTTCTGCACAACTGCAGGCGCGGTAGGTTGAGGCTGGCCATATGTGGGCACAGGAACCGGGGTTCGGGGAATATCGTCGGCCATGATGAAGGGAGGCAACGCGCAAGGTTGGAGGTGGAGGTGGAGGCAGAGGTTAAGAGGGGGGTTGTTACGACAAGAGGGAGCGACTGTACTATGTTGGAAGTAGACAGTTGATTAAGACCGTGGGGGAAAGCCGAATTCGGGTACGGGCGGGATAGAGGTCGATTAGGTGCTTAACCTACTAAGGTAGAAGCTAGACACGCGCTATCCCGTGACTACGCGCATCATATCAGTCAACCCCCACCCCTCCTATCTGACATCTGTCTGGAGCGACCGCGTCCCCCCTCGCGTCTTTTCTCTTTCTCACCTCTTCTCCCCGCTCTTCTTTCTACTATCTATATCCAATCCCTACAAGTATCAATTGTCACAAAGTGTAGCCCATATAGCACTATACCCCCGATGGATGCTTTTCTCAAGAAGGCAAATTCAAGCAATTGTTCTGCCCCTCAGAGGATACCATCTTTGAAACAAAAGCCTAACCGGCTAGTGGACGAGCATCCTAAGAAGAAGGCAAAACGGGGAAAATTGCATAGGAGCGATACAGATTCAGATGAATATCAGATCGATACTCCACCCTTACAGTCGTGGCCTGATTTACACAGGGATGTCGATGCTTCTAATAATCCCGCGGATGATGACGTAACAGAGAGGTCTGAAGCCGAGGATGCTCGCACAGCCGGACCAACCGCTATTGAAAGCTCCCTACCTGATATAACACTTGACGAGAAGACAATTGAGGAGTATCAGAATTTCAGAGCTTCTCAGGGCGATGATGCTGGGAGCGCTTCATCTAGGCTTGACTCCCAAGCATGGGTAAGGGGCAAAAGCTCACTCTACGTCGATGCCTTTAACCTTGCTCTAGACACTGTTCTAGACGAAGAGACACATCTCTTTGACGAAAAAGAGAGACGGATTTTTCAAGAGTGGAACTCTCTTAACTATGAGGCTCAGTTCTTGTATGCATATGAACGCCCGCTTTTTTGCTCTCTGCGTTCTGACTTCTTATTAGATATGTGCGCTTGTTCCTTAGAAAAACATCATCCTGGCATCGCATCGCTCGTTTGAACTACTATAATGACATTACTGATACCGAAGCGGCTGTAAAAGAGTTGCAGGAGAATCGGGAGCTTCCGAGAGAGACCTCACCTGAACAAACATTCCCAATATCAGCGCAGTCCGAACCAAGCGTCTTCATTCAAGAACAGTGTGTTTTCGACGGTACGTTCTCTTTCGCAGATAGCTCTGAGGATTTCGTTGATAGTATAGAGGAGGCTATTTCACTTTTAAGTTTAAACGAGGTGAAGAAGTTAGCCAAAGAAGCCAAAGTGCAAGGGAAAAACAAATCTGATCTAGCCAGGGCCATCTGCAGAATGAGCAACCAGCAGGTGGGCCTACTGTCGATGGGCCTTCGGAGGGCCGACACTGCTGAATCCGTTGAATCACCTGAACAGAAAACACCTGTTGAACAATCACCCGATCCCGTCCCTAGAGACGCCGGAAATAGGCGAAAGCATTTTCTCGATAAAATTCTGGCCATTACAGGCCCCTGCGTAAGACTATCTTTATCCATCTTCAAACTATTTGAGCGAGTTCATCTTGTCTTTTATAGGTCCACAGAGTGGACAGAGAAGTCTTTGACGACGATTATCCTAGCCAAGGCTTCGAAGCGCAATTTTCCGTCTTACATTGTGAGCAGGTCCTCTAGTATCTTTGCATCCAGATCACAGCTTTTAGAATTCGAAACTGCTATGAGATCTGAATATGCGGTAGATAATATCCTAGAGTTTAACGGCTCTGTCACAGAGGCAGGCTTTCAAAAAGTGGTAGACGCCTTTGAGATGATTCATCCTAGATGGAAAGCCATTCTACGAGAAGAAATGGAGAAAGAGCAGGTCTATGAGTCAGGTGAAGGCGCCTATCTGCGACGACTTAGTCCCGGCCACACATATACACGCATTGTTCATAAAGCCGCTTATGTCCTTGGGCGACTGAAACAACATCGACGGGAGCATACAATACTCACTGAACTACTTAGCCAGCGTCTTTTTCATTTAGCACGTCGAGGATCTTGGTACCAACGGAAAGCTCTTCTAGAGGAGCACTATATGCATGCCCTACTACCAAATCCGGCCTACACTGATCCAGAAAGGCAAAAGAGCCACTGGAAAGCCGTAGCCGTAGCCACCTGCGAGAGAGCTCTTGAGGATCCTGACTGTCATCTTAAATATCATTACGATCTGCAAAACCGGTTAGTTAAGCTCGAGAAGCAGCTTAAAATACCCGTAAGGTTACAGCATGACTTCGGTCATGTTAAGTTGAAAAAGCCGGAAGAGCATTACGTTGAAGGCATTCAGTTGAAAAAGATGGATACTGTGGGAAGAAACGGCCGCGAGCCAAGTACTAAAACAATATGGGTTGACGAAGCAGAAGTCGGAGGCGAGTGTAGTGTGGAATCAATGTGTCTAAACTGGTATAGGTGTCAAGGTTGGAAAGGATACCATGCTGAGGGAGGAATCATACGAACTCTATTCGCCTATTTATTCTTCGATATCCTTTTCCTTTACATTCCGAACGTCTTCCAAACAGCTTATCAGACATGCCCACTAGATCTACACACCGATGCCTTCTACCCAACCCGTGCTTCAGAGATTAATCATCGATTAGTTGAGATCGCGAATGGAGAGGCACCGAGACTGATCAATGAGGTCGATAAACGAGAGCGAGAAAAGCGCACATGTGTCATTGGTCTCAATTGGGATTACGAGCGAGACGATCTACTTGAGCTAGCCGACTGCTTCGATGGTACTTCACTTGCTACGGTTTGCAAAATTATAGCCCAGGAGTATAGTCAAAGGGGAGGTGGAATCCCTGATCTGATCCTTTGGCGGGCTGAGCCACAGAAGGAATGCATGTTCGCGGAGGTCAAGAGTGCAAACGACCGCTTGAGTGACACCCAGAGGCTTTGGATTCATGTTCTTACCGGGGCCGGCTTGAGGGTGGCATTATGCAATGCAGTCGCGAAGGAGGTCAAGGAGACATAGCAAGAACCGGTTGATAGCACGTTGTCTAGAGCCTGGTATACCTATCCTATCCACTACTCGCACAAATCCGACTTCTGGTTCTAGAACTAGGAGGATAGGCATACCATTCACGGCGACTCAACCCCTTTTGGCAAGAAACCACCACCCCAATCACCAATATTTATCCGTCGGCTCGAAGAACTCGCCTTGTAGCAAAGTCTTACCATGGGCCGATAAGCTTGATGCATGTGCCCTGCTTGCGTCACAGAGACGTCGACACATTAGTGTTCAGTATTGCGGGTCTACAAAAGAATGAATCTCGAGAACTACTATGGTAGAATCTTATCACGATTGGGGACATCCAGGGGGGATTTCCATATCCCACAGTTCCTAACCGGAACGTAGACTCCAGCAGTGAAAGCACAAAAGAGCCCCGGCACGACCTTGAACTAGGAAATCTCACCTCTTCGACTTTGTGAACTCGTTTGCGCATGTGACGAGATTGTTTCAAAATAGGTCAATTTGCGAGATGTGATGTTGTGTGATGGGCTGATGGGCTGATGGTCGTGTTACGGATAGATGGGTATCTCCCATTTCATATGTCCCACAATCACAATATCCCAATTCGAAGCTTTCAGCAGGCACCCCTTGACATGATACAAAGTCATCGCATTCTTGCCTATCTGGAAAGGGTACTCTCAGAAATAACGATGTTATGCGGAGGAACATGCTTAATTGAGAACTGGCCTCGAAAGTCTCTCGGCTAAGACCGGTATTGAATCTCCACACAAAGCTATACTCTCGTCTCTCTGCGAAATGGCCTAGATACGCTACCTGGACAGTGACGTGCTTAAGCCTTCGACATGTCATTAATACTGCGCTGCATAAAGGTGCACATCCCGGCCTAGCGATGGTCGGACAAGCTACTGCGGCTCTGTCACATCCACCATCCCGTTAACAAGTCCTAGTTCTTCGCCCGAGCAATGTGTGCGCGGAGTTCGGCAGACATTCTGTTTGCCTCGTAGGCAACCTGATGACTAAAATGTCGCCCGCGTGCCATTTCTTGGGACTGCGCGCAGCTTACTCTGGTGTGTCAGAGAGGACGAGTGCGAGATTTACGTAGTTGAAATTTTGGAGACTATTGTGTTCCCAGGCTGGATAGGCAAGCAGAACACACAAGCAAAACACTCATTCAAGCTAGCCATCTCGTCCAATAGATTTAGCTGTGTCACGGAGTGTTTCTCCCTGGATAGCACCAATTTCCTCATGTATACGGTTGTTTCTGCGATTGATGGCCGCTTCAACGGCAACCATCCGCATGGCAAGACGGGCAATTGACAGGGCAACCAACCACACAGGTGACGCTCACCGCCGGCAGATGACCCATTTCCGTCCCAACAACGGAACCTACCGCGATCAACATGGGGAAGCCATCATCAGTATTGTTCGTGAATAGCGAGCTAGCATGTTGGTCGTGTCGTTCTTGTCACCTCGTGAGTTTCTTGACCTCACTGCCTCATCGAACAGGGAGTTTCTACACATAGAGGCGCAGAGACCTATGGTAACTATAACTGCCTGGGGGGCAGCCGAGCAGACACACACACACACACACACACATTATCTACATAGTACTTTGAAAATACCCATGCCGTGGGCGCTTAAGTGCTTATGACAGCACCCAATAGGCGCTCGCGATGCTAAGGTATTGGGAGGAGTGGGGTTGGGACCTTGGTCGCCGCCGCGCATGCACGTCACAAAGAAAAGTGCCTATTAATTTACCCCTCTAACAGGCTCCTCCCTCTGCCTCTACCCCTCCTTCCAGCCACTTTCTTCTCCTACAGTACACTATGGTACACTACAGCACACTACAGCACACTACTAAGCGTGGTAACTTAGGCAGGCTAAGTACCTACCTAGGTACTTCCACGCTATTCCAGAGAAATTAGCACAATACTCTGATTGGCCAGGTCGATCAGCAAGCCAGGCGCTTAAAAACCGGGGTCTCAATGTCACTACTGCTACCACTAACGATGCAATTCCCAGGATTCCGGGACAGGGGATCGTTGGCCAATCATGTGTTGTAGGGGTTTGAGTCTGATGCCATTCTTGGTGCAACACTTGGTGTAATGCTTTTTTCTCTTTGGCTTTTCCTTCTATTCTCTCACGTATTCACTTGATCTCTTGAGAGGCCTCTTCTTAGCAAGTCGCTTTCGCCTACTCTAGCTAGCCCACGGTGCCTTAGGAGGTACTATTAAGGCGTCGAGGTGATATGACACGTTAAGACAAGGGTGAGGGGGGTTAGTCTGGGCTAATCCTCATGTATCTCACCGCGGGTTACAATGCCAGTCCTTGCCTTATCTAGTGTGCCTTTTCTGTTTGTGAGGGATTTGGTTCCAGTGGATAAGACTTGAGAGGGAAGGGCAGGGAAGGGTAGGGAAAAGAGAGCAAACTCGACGAGGGACTTGTAGATGTGGGTTTGGGGGCCAAAAGGGTCTGTTCAATTCCACCTTTATCGGGAGCCACCCTGATATTGAACAGGATCACACCTACATATCGGGCAAAAATCCAAATGCAAAATAAGTACGTATGGTATTCTGTCAGGTAGAACAGGCATCCCAGCAACACCTGCGGCAAATGAGAGCGAGTGGTGGTGGACCGTGAGCAATGACGCACATTCGCTTCTCATCACCGCCATCATCAATCATCAATCATTATCACCATGACCGGTGTGCTCTACAGAGAATCTTATTATAGGGCACTAAGGTGGACTTTCTCAGATCTGGGCTGGCTGATCGGGTCTTGTCCGTCATCATTCTGTCTCGCGTGGTCACAAAAATAAACACGGAGCGAATCGAGAACGGGAAGAAGAAAGGGGGGTGGGATTAGGGTGTCGGGAAGGGAAATCATCGAGCTAACCTATCTACATCAAGTACACTACCTATGCTACCTACATACATACCTACATACATACCTACACTACTCGGCAAACCAGACTGCGTGAGAGCCCAACGTAAGTGAAGGCTTCCTTGGTTTCCAGCCAGCCAGCCAGCCAGTCAGCCAGTCAGCCAGTCAGCCAGTCAGACTCGAATATTGCCCCTCATCGAAAACCAACAATAACGAATTCGGACCAATCATGACAATGCATCGGTCACTTTGAGTTTTTTTATAAAAAAAATAAAAAATAAAAAAAAAATAAAAAAAAAAAAAGGTTCTTGGTTTTTCTTCTCGCTCTCCTTGTTGTCT
The DNA here is from genome assembly GCA_037356035.1 of Xylaria sp. Z50. Taxonomy (NCBI): domain Eukaryota; kingdom Fungi; phylum Ascomycota; class Sordariomycetes; order Xylariales; family Xylariaceae; genus Xylaria; species Xylaria sp. Z50. Next base: position 147,524 of record JBAWJU010000015.1, on the reverse strand, counting down.
AGACATTACTAGCCCGTTATTTTTTTTACGTACGTTATAAGCAGGTAGGTACACTAGAGTGCGTAAAAGGCAGGCAAGCCCCATCAAACAGCCACGGGAAGGAGCCAAACAGAAGCCAGATATTGACCGAAAAAACAAATGTGCATGAAGGTGGTTGGTGTTCTTTGGTTGATGTTGTTGTTGTTATTATTGTTATTGTTGGTACTAGTGGCGGCATACAGGGTTGTGCGTGGAGGAAAGACGTTGGAGGGAAAAGTAAACAATAGAACCCGTCCTAACCAACCACTCGGCCGCATTTGAGGTCGCGTTTCGCCTCCTCCTCGCTGCAGTAGGCTTCGGGAGCCTACAGACCAAGGTGTGTGTCACTTGATTTGATGGCTCTACCAGTAAACCTTTTCTCACTAGTCTATCGGTGTAAGCAAGCACATATCGTAGAGCAAGTGAGTCACGAATCGTAAGAGCCAACAGGCAGGAGGATAGCGGCGAACAACATCTGCATAATGGGTGGATATATAGCGTCTTATTGGAGTTTCTCTCCCTTGCTCTATTCCCGCCACGCACAAACACTACCTATCCTCTCCAAGCAGGCTGAGTATCCATATCAGCCAACAATCATGCTTTTTATCGCCGCAACTCAGTGGTGCGCCATTCCAATAAGCCCCCTCCTTGGCGTCTATTCCCTTCCCGCCTGGCTTCCAATCCTCGCACTCGTCCCATTGCCAAGGATATACCAGAAAACCCTTTAAAAAAATATTCAAGGGGCGAGAATGATATTACATTCTGCCCTGGTATCGTGAGAGCTGGGGAATTGTTTTGCGAGACGCCGCCCAGCAACGCCGTGTGAACTCCTCCAACACCAAAACGCTATTGGTGACGTTAAAAATAACATGATAAAAACCCGAGACGTGAAATTCGTATCTGGCCAGTGCCAAGCCCCCAGCTCTATTATTTCGTGGGGTGTGGGTGGGCTGTTCCTAAGATTCAAGTCGTAATCGTACGAGTAGGTAAATAGTATGAACAAATGGAAAAAGAATCTCGGCGGTGAGTTGACATCAAAACGAGTGATGTCGTGGGAACCCGATTTGATGATTTTGATTCCTTCGCTGAAGTCGGTGAGCCCGATATGGCTCAGATAATATCGATTGTGCTCTTCGTAGGCGCGCCTCTTTAGTCTAAGTTGAAGTAGATGGAGGGGTTATCTCAGCTGTAGCTGCTGCCACTAACTTTTGGCAGGTTGCGTGCGTTTTCCTCCGCTTGCCCTTGGGCGCTGGGCTCATTCGTGGTGTATAAGTGACTGTCCGCGTCACAACTTCCCGGATATGTCGCACACTTTTATTCGTTGCCTTATGTGCCCTGCAATCTTGAGAATAACGAGCCTTCAGTGCGGCTTCCCAGTCAAACGGTGATCGTACTGATCGCGCACTAAAGGGAGATCGTATTGTGGCGCTCAACGGTGAGTCCACCGTAGACACTGCCGGGGATGGCGGTACCTTCAAGCCGGGGAATGAGGTTACGCTCATAGGTGGCGCAGACATGGGCTGGTTTGAATACGGACTCGTTGGGATAGCCGCGGGCGACTTGTGACCACCACACTTACATGAGCAGTCTGTTTGCTCACTGCTGGCTGTAGATGGTGCTGATTCATGTGCCGAGTCTTCCTCTGGTGTAGAACTGCCGGATGCCGATCTCTTCGCTGGAATAACGGGGGACTGGACTGACATGGCCTTGAGGAAATCCATATAGGCCGTAGGTGGACTAATGGGCGTCTTGGCACTCCCAGGGAATTCCTCCTTGATAAAAGTTGGTATTGCTGAGAGAGGCGTTTTAGCCGACGCCGAGAGAGCGGAAAGCTCAGAAGGAAAAGTCGCAGTGACGGGCGTCGTCAACTGCGCGAGCTTTGGCTTAGTTGTAGGTGCCATGGTGACGTTATTAGTCCTACGTGGGCTGGTGGTGAGTAGACGACGGAGTTGTTGGGAGTTATGTTCTATCAGGTATTCCTCCTCGAGTCAAGTGAATGACTCCCAAGGGTTGACAAGACACACAGAAGCCGCCGTAGTAATGCGAAAAACCGGTACTTGACAGAGAAGACGTAGGCGGGTGAGAGGGAGACCAGAGATTATAACAATAATATGTGGGTTGATGGTAGACCGGGGGAGTCCAATACGATCAGGGGGGGCCGGGGTCTGTTGTAAAACAGCGTGGGGAGTGGGCGCAAAGGCAAGCCGAAACGAAACGAGGGCGCCAAACGAACAGGGAAGGCCAAAACGCGCCCGCTAGAAACACTAGAAACAATGTGACGAAATCCAGAGGGATGGATGGATGGGTGTGGCCTCAAGACCAACCAGGGGGGGGCCAGTCACGAATTAGATGCCCGCGCTGGGGGAGGGAGCTGTGGTGTATGTATTGGGGGTGTTGATAAAATAGAACAAAAAAAATAGCACACGCTATGCTGTACAGCTGTACACGCTCTACTCGGTAGGTATATACTACACTGACCTAGAGATGCAGGCGTACCTAGTCGGTAATACCAACGCGCGCGTGTGCGCGCGAGAGAGGGAGAAGGGGGAGAGGGTAAATGTGTACTGTCAAGGTACTCTTGGCGATGAGAACGGGGCAGACAGGGCAGGACAGGGCAGGACAGGGATGGGCGACGTATTCTATCCTTTGGCAGTGGAGCGTCTCGAGAACCAGTCGGTGCGAGCGAAGACGGCAATCCACTCGACGATGGCGGCAAGTAGTGGACCAGTATACCGCGCCGTCACGCACTCTCACGCGGAATGTATTGGTGGGTGTATTGGGTGGTAACGCACGGGATTGGCTGTTAGGGCGGCAGCGTAGAATATGCTTAATCGAGACTGGGCCGGTTGGAACTTGGACTCGAATTCCGTCCTTGCTTCAGCTTGCTATCTCAGACAGTGGCTTACACGAAACGAGGGAGGATTCCTCCGTTGAAGAATATGCAGCCAGATTTGGTGATACGATAGATGCTGCACTCAGTATGTACAGTAATTTATAGACCCAAGACTGGGAGAAACACGGTCAGCAAGAACGAGAACAGATAAAATGAGAGGCGTTGAGATTAAGCCGGCCATACATTTTGCGAAGTATCCAAGTATACAATATCGACTGTCGAGGGCTACTTGACAAGCTAAGTACTTGACAAGCTACTTGGAGGTACCGGAGGTAGCGTAGATGCAAGTACTTAGGGTTGGTGTCGGGATATGATTCGTCAGAGGCGCCCTTCGTCACAGAGCGTTCATGCAGTTGCACCGAGTAGCCACTGAGGCAGAGCACTGAAGCAGCGCTGGGGATCCAGCGATCTAGTACGACTAGTGTGGTTGGTGCAGGGGATTAAGCGCCGGCACTATTCCCAATCTATTATTAGCAGCCGCTCTCATTCCCATCATGTTTTTGACCTCCTCGTTTGTGACCAGCAGCATCAGCAACAACAACCACCACCACCACCACCATACGTCGTCATCGTCATTCAACCAACGACTCACACAACAACCGTAACAACAACAATAACGACTACCGAAACCTGTTTACTGACCTGTGTGTGTCTCTGATTTAGGAGGTATGGATGGTGTAGGCTGACGACAACACCCTCTAATCGGATGCAATGCGATCTGGTGACAAACGATGATATGTGTGCGTATGTATGTAGGTGTTCAAGAGTAGAAGGTGGTTAGTGTTACCAGCGAAAAAGGTGCTCATGTGTGCCTAGATGTGTGTGGGGATGGCAATAAAGACGGAAAAAACGAGGAGAGAAATAGAGAGAGGGAAGAAGAAGTAGTGTGGTAGCAGATAGGGTTGCAATGCGTCAAGATTTACTGAGGGCCGTTCCGCTCTGTGTGTCTTACTCGAATTGCGACGACTCTTGTGATGCCAACCAACTATTTGATAATCCGAGCTAACTGGTTCAACAATCACGGCATCACACAAGTCATGGGATACATATATCATTTATGTTCTCTCGTTCCCTGTCAATACCCCGAACCAAAGCGATCAAAACCTGGCAACAATATCAAGTCCGCCACCATTATCGCTCTCTGCCTCTTTTTTTACTATTATTACCAGTCTTGCTTCATTCAGCGCGCGGCTCGCCAAACTGGCCTCACTTGTTTTCTCTCACTTTGCGCAATCAGAGCCTATCTTTCTTTGTCCTTACCAAGTCCCATCCTCAGGCCTACGGTGGATAGCCTCCTGGATTAGAGCGCGCGCCACACAATACGTGCAACCTTGAATACGCCTAATTCCAACTCGCAGTTGGCCAAGGGCAGGTTTGCTTTCTACCGAAGAATACTAGCTCTCCTAGGTCCGAGACTTCAGCGCGCGCGTGCATATTCCACCCGGGTTTTCTAGACCGCTGGCAAATGTGTGGCATACCGTGCCGCCGGGTAACAAGTTAAAGTGAGCATTTCCCTGGTTTCTCTGTTTCCCTACTTCGTATTAAGCGCTTCGAGGCCATAGGCAAGTCAATATTCCTCTATCGAGATTTCTACCAATGGTCCAGGGTTCCAGAGCCGCCAGGCTAGCTAAGCGCCCCCAAGCTTTCCACTGGCTTGTATCAGTTCAATCCTGCTAACTTCAACTATGTAATCGCGCCCGCGCTTAGAAAATAGAACAGAGCGTTTGATTGCAGGTAAAGAGCCCTCCTCCCCTTATGGTTTGCCGGGTCGTGATGCTAGCCGCCAATTGGACAGTACCCCAGATTCCATAATCTGGCTCGTGGCATAGCTGCCGCCGATCAGCTGACATCTCACCCCTCATTGGTAGCTGCTTCATGCCCTCATGTCGAGCATACTGCCAGGCTTGATATATGCAGATATGCGTGCAGTTTAGTGTTCATAACCAACGTCTGTGAGAAGGCTACGAGGCTAAGACACACAAAACCCCTGTTACTATTCTTAGATCTGTAACGGCATCCCCCCGGAGCTACTAGATTTACACCTAGCATATCAATATCGAGTTGACCAATGCTCAGCTGGTCCTTCTATGGGCCAGCGACCCCCAATTACTAATAAAGGCATCTAAAGCAAGGCGCCACGCTGAAAACGCTTAGCTGCTAGACCGTAGTTGCTTCCCATAACCATGGATAAGACGTTTGCCCTGTACCGAATCATCAGCTTCGCTATTTCTGGGAAATTTATAAATCCCCTTGTCTAGCCGACGATTATAGCGCGATGAGAGGTTGACGCAAGCACTGTGGCCAATTGGGAGCCCAACCACTTCGACCATAGCTGTCCTGTTCGTTTTAGGACAAGCTCTTCCTCTTCACCGTCATCATCAAAATTAGCCACACTGACATCCATGATCAGGAAGTAATATAGCTATATCGTAGCTGAACTTGGGAAAGAAAATCTGCCTTGTTGTTATCCTCAAGAGTGTTAAGTACTTTCAGTCTAAACCACTCGCAATACCTAGTATCAGTCAAATATGTCCACATGTCCAGATTCGATAAGAAAAGACACGGAGATTGTCTATTTAAGACTTTATATAATGGCTTCTTTCACAACATCAGTTCTTAGGCCAGCAGTGATCACGTTCTATTGCTGATTTATTTCATCAACAAGGAATAGAAACGACTCTACAGCTAATTAAATAGCATATTCTAATGCTGCTTTATCAGTGGTGTTGGCTCCTTCTTCGATTAATACTCGCGCCAGGTCGTGATGTTTTCGGGAAAGCATCATGGGGAGAGCACAAGTACTTCTCTATTATCATGGCCTATGTTGATGGCAATCCGGAGTGCTCCTGCTATGATTATGAGTCTACACTGAGACAAGAATATAATACCCGGACCACGAGTCCATAATCCCCAACCTCAACCGCCCCGTCGATAGCGATTTCGAAATGCCCCTCCCTGTATAAAGAATCGAAAATACCCGCAAGTGCGCAGATATTTATGAATTTTGTATTTTAGCCTTTATCTATGCTGCTAGGTGACTTGTTCTCTTTCTATTTCATTCGCTGTCCGAATCAGGTCGGTGGCATGTCGGTAGGCAGAGTTTGCGGGAACGAGAATTAGTATTATGTCTCCTCGACATCATGAGGTCAATGAAGGTGTTTTGCCTATAATAGAAGCACTTAAGGACTGCTCGCTGACAGCATTGAATAGAAAACCGAAGCGATAAAACATAGCCAGCAAGGTCCCTACACTACCATTTAAAGCCACTAGCATTACGCCCCATCAAATCTTGTCCCGAAAACGCGACACATATTGGCGGCCGTGGCGCCCTACACAGCCATAGAGATACTTCTTAACTAGTGCAGCTCCTATCTTACGTCCGCACATTGGTAGGGACTCGGTCAGAAACCCCCTAGGGAAAGATTCAGCATGCTAAGGCGATAGGATACGAAAGGTAACGAAAGAGCTTCATCAAATATTAACATATCAGGGACCTATGTCGTACTATTAAGGGGCACTATAGCTCCGGCCGCGAACAATTTACCGAATATGCCAAGTCTGGGTTTATAGTCTCCCAAGTTCTACCAAACTACCAAAACTGTAGCGCCCCGTAGACAGTAGATTTCACGAAGGTAATTTTCATTGGTGTCGACTTTATGGAAGAGTATATTAGTACTGGTATTTAAAGATTACCGTATACCATCACTTGCATGGTCAGGGCTTTTCTTGAGGAACTGAGCAACAACGGCCTACCTGCCGTTACATATTAAAGCCTACAAGGAACATGAGACTAGTTTCGTAGCTATATATTCCCCTTATCTCGGAAACAATGTAGGAGTAATGAGCTCAAAGTGCCATCGAGCCCGAGGTAACCGCCTAATGCTTCCCTTATGGTATCATTTAAATCTGATGCGCCATTCATGACGGCTACAAGCAGGTATCGGCTGGACTTGTGTCTATAGGAATTGTCTTTTGCTACGATATTTTGGTTCCCCCCATTGCGAGGTTAATAATCTCGACTAGTACCCAAGACTAGTAACATGGAGATAGAATATGATACTTGTTCATGCACGAGGCTTCTAGAGCACCCTCGTAGCTATGCTACTACTATATACAAGTTTTGTCTTCGTCTCTAAAGAGTGTGGTAGCTGGGCCGTGGCACTAGCGAATCTAATATCTAAGTTTCCCAGCTCGGAATGTAACGTCGGTTCATCCAGTCCAGTGCCTCCGCTTTCAAAACTGCCTTGAATCTGCGATGAGATTTGGTTGTACCTAAGACTGACCGGCATTCCCACAGACGTTCATTCCCACGGGGTGCTAGGGCACCTATATATACACAGAATCCCTACTACACCTACTTCCTAGGTAGGTGTCACATTAGTCCCTGATATTATCCTAACCAGGCTGAAGGGTAGCCTATAAATATCGATAACGGTAGCCGGTTATCTGGAGTAATCCCAGGTAAAAAATGTCAAGGCCCAGGAAAAGATCATTCCGCTGCCATGCTTATTTAATCTGGTGCCGTGAGATCGGGATTAGAAGTATACAATCGAGTGTTAGTATGTTTTAAACATTCCTTCGTTTGAAAGAATAGAACTCCCTGTCTGCCATCCGGTCCTAAACCTCCAATTCAGACCTAGCTCAGGTAAGAAGGAGAAAAATATTATAAGTGATCAAGAGCAAATTTGCCAACGTGCTTGATTTTTTGAGACCTATACTTTAAAATATCTCTTAGCCCGATAAAGCTGAGTTCTGGGAGCAACGCAGCTGTATATAGTGACTCAATCCTCTGTCGCTTAGGGAAATATGTCGATTCTTTCAGGAATTAACTCCCACTATTCATGCTGATGCTCTTGTAAGTTTCACATATTTTCAATCTGACCATAAGGTACGATACTCTGTAGAGGAGCGAACTGGCCATCATGATCCTGATATGTAGGTCCTGGTCTTAAGTGACAGTAAATCCATGTACCTCTCCATTGAATGGGTGGGTTCATTAAGGATTATGACATTGGTCTGAACAGCGCTCTCTTAAACGAATTGATCTTTTTAAAGGCATCCTCAAATACAAGAAAAGAATAGTGCCCTTTGTAGCATTCCAATTCGAACTCTATAATCTTTAGTGGCTATGACAATATTGTCACTGGGACACGTGAAATAATTATATAGCAGATGGTGACTTAAATATTATTTTCATTGTTGCACAGGGTGTTCTAGAACATCTTCGTTGGATGAGACCATCTATCTTTACATATACACACTAGTTCCTTTATGTTTATATTGCAAATTGTTGGGTGGCCAGGGGGTACGATATCGTACGTAAACAAAAGGGGTGAGATAAATAGCTGTATATCGATCTACTTTTTATCTGAGTACGAAGGTGAAACCTTCGTACGGAGAATTCTCCTCTAGTATGAGAATTCTGCATGCGTATACTGCCTTCCCAGTTAGGCTGGGAAACTGGCGTACGAAGCTATCTGAATAGCCTCGTACGCAGGTAGCTTTATACGCATGTAGCCTCGTACGCAGTCAATGCCACTATTACAACACAAATACCTTATTATACAAGCACAAGCGCTCATGATTTGGCATGATGATATTGCACTAGGCTCCTAGATTAGGCTAGGGGAAAAAAAAAGAATCCAGAACACACTCCCCACTTGAATATACTTTACTAAACAGCACAAGTCATTTCGATATGAGCCAGTGGTCCCGCCATACCAGGAATATCTGGGGATGCGAAGAGTCTTTTTTACTAGAGCTAAAGAGAGGAGTGGGAACCACAAATAGTGACGGCCAAGTTCAAAAAGAAAAAGAAATATAGCGTTAATTCATGCCTCAAAATTTAATCTACCGATTTGTAGGTACCCTGTAGAATGCAGGCATGATTCTTCTGTCTTTTGAAGTTGCGAAATATTTATTATATTATATTATTACCCATATATAGCAGCAATCCTTTATATAGAAAGAATAAAGCGTAATATGTATACTTCTAGCAATCTGTCGTAAGCGGACCCTGGGGATATTGTGAAAGAAAACATATTCAAAACGCCACCATATCTCGAGTTACGTAAAAAGCTCTAGAGAGATATAGCACTAAATTTACCACCCTGAAGGGATTTATATTATAATTTAATTCATTAGGGTACTATGAGGACCAAGACAGAAGCGCTAATGTCGCGGTTGCGTAACGATATATTAATTATAGATAGTAGGGTGCCGGATGTCATTGAGCACCAATCTTTGGTTATATTATATTATATAGCCGCAGTTAGATGCCGTGGTGGCCGTGATAGTGGGATTAAGGAGTCGATCTGATTCGCAAGGACGTGTTAAACCACTTCGTAGGATGTATTTTCTTGAGCATTTATCTCGTTCTGAACAAGGCTTATGTAGCCCGATCGTGTTTTCTTTCGCCTACGACTCTTCCAGCGAACATATTGGTTGGCATTGTATTATATGCTTACAAAATGGTTCTTTGCCACTCTGCTTGGGAACCTAGTGATATGTCGGGATGAACATTGTATTCCTTGTGGTTTCCCGAGCCTTCACATTTGATGTCAAGATGATCCTTAGGTAGCTCAGAATAAACGTCCACCTACGACCGTCCTGAGGCGATATGTTAGGTTTATTGTTATCAAAGCTCTACCGGTCGCTCGGGATAAAAGTGACATTTACTTTATCAAGCCCGTCTATACGGAACTTATGGCGAAACAAGTAAATCTACTATGCATTTGAAAAGAATCTCAACTGATGTGTGATAATCTAATAAGATGGCGAATTATAGAATGGTTCAATACCTTCACAAAATATCAACCGTATCTGTACCACTACATAATTTCTATGTCTACTGGTCTGAATATCCCAAATCCCCAAACGTCATAATTGTTCTACGAACTAAGCGGTCGCGCATCGGCAACATCTTAGCGCATTGCCCAACTACCTCGACCACTGTTCCTACACCGACTTGCCACAAACGTAGGCGCACCCAGTGACAACGTCTAGCCCTGCAAAAAGACGAGTGATACGTACGACACACGTAGACAGTCCACTCCGGTAATATTTAAGATGCTATGTTTATTAAATGCTGGTTAGTTCGTACGCTGCTTTAATTCTGCACGCTTAGCTCTAGGTACTAGCATTTGTTATTACTATTGCTACCTTGGCCCTCGATGACATCTAGGCCACGAGTGCTAGGACTTTGACGAAGCGAGATTAAGAGGCGACGATCTCATCAGCCTCAGCGGTAACTAGGGCATAAATCACACGACGTCACGCGGGGCAGAGCAGGGGCTTCTTCGAATAAGGGTGAGGAGTAAGCATGAGGCTCTTCGGCAGGGAGGGCTTTCTAGGGTTCATATCGTCATGAGGTGCTCTATTATGGGTTAGAGTCGGCCGCGGCGCGCCGTGGTAGCAATTGCTGCGTAACGGGTCATCATCTCCGGAATGGGGCCGACCGGCCTGCTGGCCCGCACTACCAAGTCGTACTGAGAGAGGGATACTTGACGAGGGTAATAACAAATACTATATATTTATAAGATAGTGTTTTTTCTCTCCCCCTCTTCTCCCTGGTTAGAGCTGCGCTGATAAGAATATTGGATGAAAGCCTATCGGTATCTTGCTAGGGTTGTGGTGAGCAAGTGACATTTGAAGAAAAGATGAAAGAGATAGAATTATCAAATAAAAACGCCTAGTCTCGATCGTCATGCAATAGCCATATGCTGTTCCCACATACAGTAGTGAGTGCTACACTATCGGGCTATTTTGGTAGGCATATGTCATCGTCGCAACTGTTTGTATCGAAGCGCATCGATCCAGTCGGGACCTTATCTCGCCCTCCAAGACATGGCGGGAGAAGGTCAGGGACGAGAGACAAGCGTGGTATTAAGCGCGGATGGTGTGGACGTCTTCTTTATGAGATCTGGGGCGACAACGTCGAATCAGATGACAGCGACGCATCTGTCAATTCTCATTCGCCAGATTCGCCAGGAGCTCTCTCGTGGCCTACTAGGATAAGCTTGGAACGGGTTTTGGGAAAGTGAGCAAAGGTCATGGGGGAATCATTAGCCCTTGAAGATAGAAAGTCTGAAATGAAATCACGCCAATATCATGTTTCCTTCGGGGGGCTGAAGACTACTAATATTGTCTTTTTGAGGTGAATAGTTTGTCGGGTCCGAATCTGTGTTCGGACGTTTGCCCACATTGAAGAAAAGCCAACGCCATCGGTAGAACTGTCAGCTCAGGATGGCATTAGCTGAGCGTTAATTCCTCGGTTGGCGTTTGATTCTGCGGGGGCATGATCAATCTATAATCGCGCTGTTTTTATTTATTTATTTATATATATATATATTTTAAATTTTTTTTTTAAAACAAATAAGAGATAAACAAGAGATGAATGTTGATCACGGCTCTAGGACGGAAGAGGTGTGACGCTTCGGAAATTTACAATCACCATAGACGTAAATCTCACTCCCCAACAGGTAGGCCTTGATGGCATCGTTCTGGACCATTTACTAAACCTAACGCGTTTTGTCGAGTCTCTAACGCATTGGAGTGTATTTCATTTCAAACGGAAATGATGGATATATTAAAGTGTCGGAGACGGCTTTCACTAGGTCATCGGGCTTCATTCATTTCAGGCGCCGCTGCGGCTCCCTAAATGCTGATTCGTTGCCCGGATTGATGACAAGAGCGGTGCATCGTGGATCGCTGGCGGTCCCGGCCACTGGTCGAGACTAGAGACCCCTCATCCCGCCTCTCCACCATCTCATGCAACGTCGAGGTCATCCATCCACTCTGCATCAGAAACGGGGAAACGATGGGAGTGCGACGTCCGTGATAGGACTATAGCGGTTCTCGATGTGGGAAAGGCCGTCGACGGGGGCCATCATCATGGTCCACTTACAGAATGCGGCGACGCTGAAGAGTGGACTATTGCACCGTTCCGACGACGCCTTGGGATTGAAGCCAGTATCACGCGATTATCATTATTGAGGCTCATTTCATCTTGAATGAAAAAATGGCGAAGCAGGACAAGGAAAACCGGGTATCGTAGTACGTGTAGTGTAGTCAGACCGTCGTATCTACTACCTTGTCTAGTCGCCTTATGCTTGCTGCCTTCTCTCTGACACTGCGTCCAGACGACACAAAAAAAACGCCACCCTATCCCGGGAGTGGATGGCAGTATAGCCATGCGGACGGATGCAGCAGGTCTACACTACCTCTCACCACTTTACCCTTGACCATCCGCCATGGAAAGCGAAAGGAAGAAAGGAAAGGGGACTAAGGGGACTAAGGGGAACGTCACCGAGAGTTCTACCGATCCTACAGATGACAGTAGCGTGTAGACATCCGTCAGCTACAAGACGTGGTTACACCGACTTTTTTCTTCTTCTTTCGTTGCGTTGCGACCATGTAGAGATACCACCTCGAACCCCGTCTAACTTACTAGTCCGCTACCTACCTGATGAGTTAGTTTGAGAGGGCGGAAGTCCTCGGTCCTTGGCCCTGACTGATAAAATTGGCTCACCGCTGTTATGAAGACGACGACGAACCCCTCCTCGCATGCTGTGCCTAGGTTACTGTGTCTACTAGGTTAGTAGATAGCTGTGCCTGTGCCTATACCCTACACTATACCGCAACGGTTATTGCCGGTGCTGACATGGAGAATGGGCAACAAAACCTGTCTCGGATTAAGTCCCTCTTTTATCATGTCGTAGTCAGAATGTGCGCCCCCTCCCCTGGGATGGAGAGGTATTGACCTTTTGTTCCCTGTGCTCTGTCACAGTAACATGTGTGTACAACTGCGCACAGTAGATAGGGTACGGTCGTACATAGTAAGAGCATGACTATCCTCGGGCTGATATGCGATATGCAACAACACCGCCCACGAACCAACATTTGCTAGAAGCGCCCTAGGGTACTCGCTCGCTGGGCCTCGGAGCTGCTGGGAGCTGCTGGGTACTTCTTGGCGGCTGGATCGGACCCAGCCTCTTCTATTCCATTTCTGATTACCTACGTTGCGTTGTTTCGAACATGATGGGGAACTTGATTAGTATATAAGCAGATGAGACCGTGATACTGTGAGTACCGTAGTGCATAATTGTGACTTTACTGCATTGTAGTATTGTTTTGTAGACGAATGGCACGCCAAGTCTGTCTGACCTTGGAAGCGAAATGGCCTAATTTTAGGCCCGATCTACCATAGTATATGAATCGGCACTCGCAGAGTTCAGTCCATTAAGGTGGGCGGGGAATACGTCTTATAGTAGGTCTATAGTAGGTCTATAGTAGGTCCATAGTAGGCCTATACGTCTATACCAGGTCTATAGCATTGATTGACTGGGAATTGCTGCTATTTAGTATGTTTGATAGACATATACAAGTACCAGGCGTTTGTGCCTCCCGGACCAATCCAACGTTAGGTACCGCTACAGCACACGCTAGTGTACAGCACACCAGCTGAGTGTGTATCTTGCCTAATGGTCGATCTGCTCATCTTTTACGTCATCTAATCGGTTGGCCCGCGAAGAGGCAATACACTCGGACGGCAGTCCAACTCGCATAGCTTGGGTTCACGCGCGGAGAAATCTCATAATGTGCTATTTCGGATTGTCATTTGTTTGTTCCTTCATCCGGTGACGGATTGCTAGTGAAATGTCTATTTCCATCCTGACGTGGGCACATGAACGGCTTTGATGTGCCGTTCCCTTTTCCAATGCGAACGGGTCTGTTGTTGTTATTTTGGTTGATTCGAGATATGTTCCTTGACCTGGCAAATTTTGCAGCTCAACGCCCCGCATGTCCGCCCAGGCACACCTTGAAAAACGATATTGGTACCTAGTCGGACCTCTGTTCGAACATCCGACAAAGAAAAATAGACATACTCCCCATCCATTTCAACATAGTAGACATGAATCGAAGAAGTTTTAAGACTAAGTACTTCAACACTGGCAAGTGTAGTGGGGTATCCTTCCATTCGTCGCGTTTCATCCATGCAGTCTTTGCTCCTGACCAACCCACCCACAGAGCTTCCACACTATGCAACAAAGATTAAAGAGTATCGAGTAGAGAGGCGAAACATATCGCGTGGGCGATGGGGAAAACGTTTAGGAAAAGATCGAGAGCGAATGTCCCGGCGCCTGCCGACATGCCGTTGAAACACCACGGGGAAAAACCCGGACCCTTATACGAGAGAAAAGACCAACTCGCGTCGGCTGATTCCTTTCAAAAGCAGTATAAAAACAACGCTCCGTCGTTTCCGAGTGACTCCCTCCCATGATTCCCATCTCCCCGATAAGAGCCAGATACGAAATGGTATAGGCGGCAAGAATCAAATATGTCGTAACATCGTGATAGCTGACAAAGCAAAATTGGTACGGCCCGAGGCCTGGTGTATTAGCTGTCATCCTCGGCGTCTTCTTCCTCCTCGTCCTCAGGGCTTTCCGTAGCAGTCTTGACCTTCTTATTAGGCGCTGTTGAATTTGCCTCTGACTTTCTTTTTGAGCCTGCTTTGGCTCCGGTGGGTTCTCCAATATTGCCATCTTTGTCCTCGCCCGAAGCCTTATTACGTTCAATCTCGGCTACTTCCTCGGCAGTAAGAAAACGCCCGCCAGGACCTCTGGGCCGCCGCATAGCATGATTATGCCTAGACTCGTGTAAATAAGGTTTGCGACCTTTGCTTGTTAAGCGTAGGGCCTCCTCTAAGCGCTGGCGTGCAACCCGTCTCTTTAGAATGCGGTGAAATTGTTTTGCATTAACATAAAGTGGTGACTCCTCAACGCCGGCTGCCATCTCTGGAGATTGCGGCTGTTGCATCGTCTGACCGGGTGGCATAGGAGGCGCAACAGTGGAACGAGGACCTGTGTGATTCATCATCGGCGCACTGGGAACCCCTGGACTCGTCACTTGGCTCATCCGCCGTTGATTTAGTTGGTTGACACTATTCATTTGCTGCGGCGAGCGGGGGTCTCGGTTTTCTTTCTTTGCGCCTGGGGCCATTCTCGGTGAGCTTTGCGTGAGGCTAGGGTCCGATGGGATGTAACTCGAGTATCCTCCCGAATTACCGGCCGCAGCAGCGGTTGCGGCCATTGCTGCGGCCTGAATACCGTAGTGCATACTCTGTTGAGGTACGCCATACTGTGTTTGGTACATGTTGTGTCCTTGTCCAGCTGCCGAGGTCTGGTGTTGCGAGGGTAGGATAGGTGAAGTCTGGACGCCGTGCTGGTGTAAGCTATGACTTGTGGGAGAGGTGATGTTATTCCCGGCACCTGAGCTCGTGTAACCAGAATGCGCCGTCTGTGGTGGTTGCTGGTATTGCGCGTAGTCCATCATTATTGGTGATGGATGGCGCGCGAACTGGCGGCGAGGAACTTATAATATCCGGAATTCGATATCCCTGTTTTCGGTCCTGATAGACGGCCCTCTGAGTCTAATTTTCCAATTCGGTTGGCGCCGATAAGTTTGTGTCGTAAGTTCTGTGTATAATTAGGGCCTTGCAGCAACCGTCGTTAGATAGTTCTGTGCTTGGAGATAAAGGATGGGATAGTTGGCTAGTATAGGGCACACGCGTTGGGAGGGTCTTTCGTCACTTGGGTAGCCGCGACGAGGTAGGCTTGGATGCGACCCAATCTATTGGATATGCGTGGATGCGCTGGCACTGGGTGATGTGGTAGGTGCACGCAGGTGGCCGGCCTCTACGGCATATGCAAGTTGAATGGCTTTGCGGGGCGGGCCTCCTTGTAACTTAGATCCTTAGGCTTAAAAAGAAGCAGGATGACCACGTGAGTGCTCGGCGATGTGCAAGGCTACTCGAATAATTCAGTGCCAATGGTGAATAGGTCTGGACTGGCGAAACAGCTCTCGAGGTCTTGATTTCCAGAGCTTCTCTCAACGGCTATTTGATTGTGGGGATCTGTCCAACCAGAGGCATTAGACACAGTGTATTAAGTATATGAAAGAAGCTCGGATGATGCGAGGAGGGCGGGGGGAGGGGTGAGCAACAGTGCTGGTTCTTTCGCGCTAGACTACTACTTGATGCGCTGGCATGCATGACGGAATATGCACGAGCCAGGCCCACCCTGTCGACCAGCTCAGCGCGACTGAAGGACCAACATCTGGACCGGCCGTCGCGCAAGGCGAAGCAGACCCTGCCCGACAAATGGGGCCTGACGGGCCAGGGCAAGAGTCGGGCTGCAAAGATATAGAGAAGATGGATGCTTTTGAACATTTCGAGGCTTTGACGCGGGTGATTGGCTAGAGGGTATGGCATACATTTCTCCCACAGGTTGGACAACACATGGATGGTCTCATTTTGGGAGATGATGGAGCATTTGGCCACACCAGAAGAAAGAGGGTGTGGGTGAGAAAAAGGGACAAGGAAAGAAAAGGGAAAGGCCCGATGCGAGTTACGCAAGAACGGATGGATGGTGCCCTAGGTGGAGGAGTTTGCGACTTGAAAGAGGGTATACCCAATCGTCACATTGCCTTAGTGAGCGAAAAGACAAGTTGGCATGGCCCTTGGTGGTGTGCGCATGTATCGTTGCAGACGAGCAGATGGGGAAATGGAAGTGGTGGTAGGTGGATTGATGTGGATTGGTGTGGAAGAAAGTAGGGGAAAAGTGCATACCTTTTTCAAACGAGTTCCCGAGTGCTTGGATTCACCCTGTGGGTTGCCAGACTGGTGGATGTCTAGGCCGCCTTTAAAGATAACGACGTTAGCTGGGCCACTGAGAAGTAGAGCATAAGCAGGTAAGGTATAGACAAGCATGACGGCAACGGCAGAAGAAATAGGGACAGGGAAGAGATCAGATCAGCACCAGATGGCACCCGTCCCTGTCCTGCTCTGTCCCTGTTTAAGCTAGGCATGGCGCAGAGCACTGGGTACATTTTGCAGTCGCATTTGAGCAGAGCAGCAGTACACAGTCACGCATGTCTAGGCAGCACAGCACAGCACAGCACAGCACTTGCGAGCAGGCCGTGACGGCACGTGTAAGACATGTAGACAGAACTCCCAGAGACAGTGACAAGGTACTTAGGTAGACGGGAAGAGCAGTCGGTACCAATGAGCCGGGGTTAAGGTGACTCGGAGGGTTGCGTAGGGCGGGCGGAATGCATTCACCCACTTACTACTGTTTAACTGTAGGTTGCGGCTGGGGGGGTTCTAAAATGAGAGACGATCACTAAGACAGAGACGAGGCTCCGATTGATCAAGCACTAGCAAGATGAACGAACTGAACGCAATCCGCAGATAGTCTTCATCACCTGATGGGCAATACCTAGATAGTAGCCAATGGCGATGATGAAAGAGGCTCTGCTGGTAATGATAGGTCTCCTAGACCGCGTCGCAAAGAGGGTCAAACAGTAACTGACAAGTGCAGAAGAGCTTGTTGATTTGTTGAGTGGGAGGTGTGGGTGTCGGGTCTCTCTAGGACCCTGGTGTTTTCGACTTTGCGCTGAGGAGCTGACTGGCTAGAGCTGATCAAGAAGAACCCCAGGTCTGGCGTCGCTTTGTGATTGAAAGAGATAGTATGGGGTATCGTATAACGGCCCCTCCCTCTAAAAAAAAAATACAAAATACCAAAAGAAAGCAAAGACTGCGAGTATAATTTGATAAGAAATAAAGAGGAGTGAACATAGACGGGGGTAGCAGAAATACAACACTGAGATGCTAGATGCATTGTAACTTACCTGTGTACTTAATGGGAGGAGTGCCTATTAGATAGGTATTCACTATAGGTATTGGTATAATTCTGAAGGGGGAGGTAGATAGGTAGGTATGTAGGTAGGAGGTTGGTAGAGAGTTGTAGTTGTAATTGTATGCGCGACAAAGATGCCTAGGTTATAGGGCTGTAAATTGTCGCAGGCCCGCGTCGCAGTAACGTTGTGGTACCTTGGTTTTTTTTTTTTTTTTTTTCTTAACCAAGGCTTTGCGCGTGGTTGACAGACAGATGCTTATGTAGCTCTAAAACCTTGTGCAACCTCTGCGTTACAGGTTGTCTCTGCAAGTAGACTAAGAAAGAAAGAATGAAACAGATAGATAGAAAGATGGATAGAACAACGAGTACTGCTCTATTCCTCTCCTCTTGGGACTAACAAGCAAGTTAGTTGTCTCCCTCTCTTGTCTCTCCCTCTATCATGTGGGTTTAGATAGACTGATACGCGTGCGCGACGGTGAGGCAGCGATTGGCGTAATGGCGCTTGCCCACAAAACTGCGATAGTACCTATCTACCGTATCTGTGCTGCTGTGGTGCCTCCTGCGGTGGCAATCGGTAGCACGGTAGCAGGGCAGCAGGGCAGTAGAGCAGTGAGCTGTCTGATAGTGAGTGTAGTGTCGAGTTCCGACCAGAGACGCAATGCAATTGATGGATAAGAATGAGCCACGGTGAATGGCTGGATCTGATTTGGCGAGGGGAGGGTTAAGTTTCAGGAATGCCTAGACAAATAGATGTATCGCTGGGTTCTGCGCGCGCTCGCTGGGGTGGGAGGCTCGTCTTGTGTTGGATGAAGAAGAGAAACTCGCAACTGATTCGATGGAATTTCGCAACTGGTGGACCGAGGCGAGCGAGGGCAGATTGATTGGTGAAAAATTGGCAGAAGCGAGTGAAATTTCAGAGAAAAGGCAAAGAGGGGCTCGGTGCTTTAATGGGGCGCCTTTTGGACTAATCAGCTGTTTTGTTGAAATCTTGCGTGTGGGTCCTTGAAAATGGATCTGCATCAAAGTACTGCCGGTATGTGCCTCGAGTACTGTCACACGCCACTCTTAGTAGAACAGTTACCCAATTCATCCTTCCGACCCGGGCCATTGTACTTGCACATTTTCATGTACATGTAGTACTTGAGTACATGGGCATCGCCAGTACATTACATACATCACATACATCACATATGCTTCTAGCCTGCCCGAGATACATGATCAATGCCGTCTACCTTGTACCTGCCCTACCTGATTCATCATTACCTCGTAGGTACCATACCTACCCAGGTACCTTCACTACTCTTAGTACAGGGGATACTCTCCAGGGCTTGCCGAGGGGGCGGGTTCTGGGGAGGCTAGGTAGAGGTAGCGGGTAGTGGTAGCAGCCAACCTAGGCAAGTTTTTGGCCACCGACACCCCCAAGCGCCGCCAACGCATCGCTTCTGAATTCGTCACATCACCGCCTGTCCGATTGCGACGCACATCATCATCATCATCATCATCCTCCTCCCCCTCCACTTACTTAGTACTCACTCACTATTATTATAGTATGCTCACAAAATAGAGAGTCTCGATATAATGGCGGTGCTGTTCTGCATTGCCTACTAAGGAATCAAAATTCCCCACTTCGCCGCTTTCACTCACTAGTCTAGAGCCGATACTATAATAATTATTACACTTGTTATTATTACACTATTATTACTATGTACTATTTTATTGCTCGCCTACTAAGGCTATATAGTATATCCCTATCTAATCCGTATAATAGCTAGGTAGGTGGTAGTAGTAGGGAAGTCTAGGCCATACTACTAGTACTACTAGTACTACCATATGATATTTGTTTATTTATGTACACCGTATTGATACCGGTACCATACTTAGGCTGGGTAGCTGATATCGGCGATGCTTGAGCGACGTACTACCGGCTTCTTTTCGGGCATCAATTCTGTTCGTGTCCATGACATACCTGCCGTCCCACGACCGTAGTCACGGAACATACCTCATCTGTGCCCCATGCCTGCGTCTTCTCTCCGGTCCAAGAAGATCTTACTTGGTGTTGGGACCGAAGGACGGTAGTGTCGTATGACTTGGTCTATTCTCTTGTGCTAATATCGATGTCAATGCTTGTTGCTCTTAGTCGTGCGTTGGTCAGCATAATTGTTAGAACATGCTTCCCCGCCAACTTTGCTGGTGGCTGGGAAATCTCATCAGCCACCTCGTTAGTCTTCAGCCGTGTTGCGAGTCATGCATTAGTGAGATAGTGCATATTGTTGCCTAAGAAGCCTCACATCACAGTCTGTCCATTCTTGGGTAATTTGAGCGAGGGGCATAGGTTCATGTTAGTGTCGCGATAGTCTTTTCCCGAATTGTTTACGGAAATACTACACCTCAAACCCCACTAATCATCGCGACCCTAACAGCTATTCTTACTCGTAAGCCTTGCCGTTTACGGCGTATACAAGGCACGGTGGTATAGCTCCGAAGTGCCACTCTTGTAGGGAGACTTTAGACAAGGCAGTGGCTATGTTTTTCATTAGAAGTTCACATGCCCAAGCATTCTCAATCAATGAACCATGCCATCGGGTACATGATCTGTTACTATGTGGAGTACCTCGTGCGACTTCACTTTAGGAAGTTATGTATTACATTTCAATACATAAGTCAACGTGTGAGCCCTGGATATAGTAGGGGGGTACTTGATCATTCAGACTTCGTTCGCCTTGTGAGGCATTTGTAGAGTTCGTCTGCGAGTATGTAGCAACTTATCTCCCATCAATTCAATCGAGATATAGGAGAACATGGTCATTACGCCAATATAGATTTGTGAACAGGACGCCCGGCGAGCACAGCATTTCCAAGAATTTTTGTGTACCCTCAAGTCTCCATCAGTGCAAGCCTATGACTTCAATTTGGTTTAGCCTGAGGTTAGGCTGAGAAATATTCAAACTTCACTATAAAGGGATATCGACAAGCCGTATTACATAAAAAAAAAAGATTTATGAGTATGGGTGGTAGAGGCAGAAGTTTGCCTGTTTTTTTGTCCCTTACACAGGTTAATACTATGTATGTAGGCATTAGAATTCTCCCTTGAAACGGCTTGAATGAGGGGCAGCTTGCGTGCGTTAGCATCAGTATCCCTTGGTGTAAGGATCTCTATCACATCGGAGATCCGAGAAACTTGGCGACCTAATATTATATTTAGATGACCCCGACTTTCCGAGCACAAGGAGACTAAGTACATAGTAAAACCAACTATAACACGGAGATAGCAAGGGGCCGAAGTGGGTGAATGTTCCACTGTTTTTCTAAAAGCTGTTGGTCCCTTGCATAGTTAAGCAAGGGAGATAAGTTGAGCTGATGAGTGTGACACGGCTTTGGGCAATCATAGCAAACCTCGGGTTAGAGTTAAGAGCATAATTCATAATTAATAGGCTATTAGTTATTATTACTATGAGATATTTCATACAAAAACACATGTACAACTAGAAACAAGCATAGCAAAAGTTATCCCAAGATATGCGTGCGACAACTCTACGAGGTATATTCGGTCTTAAGGGTACTAATCAGCACTAGCAAGACCGAACTTATACTGGTATATGTGCATGCATAAGTCATTAAGCTATGAGCTTCGGCGAGGTCCCTTAGTAGACAGGGTACCAACATAGGACGCGTTGAAGTAATAAAGAGTCCTTAAGATATGCTAAGGCACATGAATATGCTATATCATTGACCTCATAGTTCTTGGGCAAGGCGATAAGATAAGCTAAGAGACTCTCCAATGCTCTAGTATCACGTGACCATGGCCAACATTGGGCCCCGCTCTGCTCTGGATACCTGACGAGCTGCCTGCACAATGACAATGCTCGGTGCCATCTGAGAGTAAACTGCATAAGTTCTGATACCAACTCCAAACCTCTCAACTAGCTGTTTACTCATCCGACTCCCGATATCTATGACAATATGTTATTTTTCAGGTGAGTATTTTCTCGCTTTTATTTTATTTTATTCCCGCCGCCTCGGAGTTTCTGCCAGACACCAAGTTTCATCACCTCCACGTTGGTTCTATGGATTGAACCAACATAATCAGGGATATAACTGTGGCCTTTTAACCTAGCCCATCGAATTCGCAACGACATTTTCCTGGCCAACGCATCGTGGGTGGCTTGGCGTAGTCTCTGAGTGGTCGGATCTATCTTGTCCGTAAACATAACGGCCTGGTGGGAGAATGGCGGTTCTGCTCCAATATCACGTACCGCTCTCTATACTTTGAATATGGCTAGATTCTGGACGCCGCCTTCCGCCTGTGGCCAGGATGGTGCTCGCCTTCCATAGTTAGAAAGCTGTGTAGGCTATGAAACCTATTGACCTCTCTAGTAGGAGATGTTCGCGGACACAGTACCTATAGACTCAATATAGCTGGCACTCCCCTATTTGTCTTTTCATGATAAAATCCCACGCAATGCGCCAAACCAACAAGAACTAACCAACGAACCAAACTCGCAGTTTCTTCAAAACGCTCATCGACCATGAAGTGACAGTCGAGCTTAAGAATGACATACAGATTCGAGGCACGCTGAAGAGCGTTGATCAATACCTCAATATCAAGCTGGATGATATCCAAGTCGTCGAGGAGCTCAAGTATCCGCATCTGGTATGTTCTTGGGGTTTATATCCGAGTTATTCAATACCATACTGTGCCCTTTCTCTCTCTCTCACCTTGTCTTTCTTTCCTCTTTTCCTTCATCGAAACTCTCTGAGCGCAACCCTACCACTATATCTGCTTGATTCTAATAGGCTTTCACGCTCTTCTATCGATCATTACATATGGAGTCATTCCAATAGATCGCAAGCTAACTCGATTCTAGAGTTCTGTCAAGAACGTCTTCATCCGTGGCTCTGTCGTGCGATACGTACACCTGCCAGCTGCCGCCGTGGACGTCCCACTCCTCGAGGACGCTACGAGAAGAGGTCAGTGATTACATCGTTTTCATATCTCCTAACCAATTAAATCAAGTTTTTCGCTGACACTAGCACAGAAGCTGCAAACCAGGCTGGAAAGGGGAAGTGAAGCATCATCACATAGTCTGAAGTCATACCGCGAGCGCAAGTAAAGCAAAAACAGAGATTAGGACCGGAAAGCTACAATTAATGGGCGAAACAAACCGAAGACGTCAACGCCAGTATTACTAGTTGATGGAATTTCCATGATAGAATAATGAAGACGACGGGTATAGAGCGTTGCGTCGGACATATTCCCAATGAATTCGGTGGTAACGACAGCTTCGAGCAGTCGGATATAGCCTCACAATAGTTAATTTACATCCCACGGTACACTAGGCACCAATTATTTCCGCTTCTACTTTAATGATCCAATAGACGCCATGCGATATAAACCCAATCCGTCTAAATATTGTTGCTCTCTCTTCATATAATTGTCATGATGCAAGTTTACCAATGAGCTTACCAGTATACACCACCCCCACCCCTTTTCCCATCTTTACCATCCCAGAGTGTAGGCTTCTCAGTACCCTCGCGATCCCTGCCGTCCTTAATCCCTTTTACCTCTTTGTCGGTATCCTTCTCCACACTCCCCTCGAGCACTCTCACAACCCCCCCTTTCCTCCTCTCGCTCAGCCAGCGATCAGTCCACGCTTTCATGCGCTTCCGACTAACCTCACTTCCTACATTGACGGTCGGGACGACCTTCTCGATACGTAGTGTCATGAGGAAGAGGGCAAGCTCGCGAAAACTTGAATGCTCCGAGTATGGAACCCCAAAGCACATGGCTTCTCGCGTGCTGCCGCGCTGAGCGACGAAGTCGCGGGTTCCAAAGCGCGTTCTCCACAATTCGCTATGCAAGATAGATGTCGTGGGCACAGAGCCCGGAGACGCATTGGCAGGTAAATTCTTGGCGGTAGTGGAAGGGGAGCGGAAGTTCCACCCTGAGGGTCGGAATCCAACGATGCGCGTGAAGTGCGGCTTGTAGGAGTCTAGGTAATCCTGGAGCGTCTCGGCACGGATCTCCATGAGCATTTGCATGTGGACTTGCGCCTCATACGGATTCGACGTCATCAATGCCGTCAGCTCTGGGTCGCCCAGCTGGGAGCAGATCTTAATCTTCGACGCGGAGGCAAATATCTTAGTGTTGAGCGCCTGGGCAATTACTTTGCAAATGCGCTCTTTGCCTATCGAGTATGTGCCGCAAATCACAAGAAGCCTATTCTTCGGATTGGATTCAGCTTTGGTATCGTAACCCTTGCTCTTGGTTGTGATTGTTGTTGTGTCGCCATCTTTAGGGAAGAATGAGCTGACCGTCGTACTGCCCTTCTCATTCTTTAGCCTGTTAAACGCCTCATCTGCTGTACGCGGATCTCCTGATAACGACTTGCAAAAGTCCGCACAAGCTCTAACAACATCATCTTGTGGAGGGAATGAGTACCGAGGATTGAGGTACGTTGTGTCTAAATAGCAGATATCAATTTTTTGTTGCTTAGTTCTCCCTGATATTGTGTCCATGGTGTCCGGCTTGAGTAAAGGATGGGCCACATGTGCCGGACAAGCACGGAAGTCGCCACAATGTAGTATTCGTTGGGTTCTTGGATTTGGCCCTTTCCCTATCTTCTTCTCAAATAGAAAGAGAGAGCTTCCGGGGCAATGGTTTGCTGGTAACATGGTGACGGCAACACCCTCTGTACCTGGCACTTCCAATGTCTCCTCGAATTCAAGCTCCTTTACGTACTTGGAAGCTGTTCGTAACTGGGTTTTGATCAAACTGCCGGTCACTTTGCTACAATATATAGGGCCGTGAGACCAATTTGCCGTCAAGCCTATATAGTGATCGCTATGAAAGTGACTGAGGAAGTACGCGTTGCACCCTTTAACAGCACCATATCTGAAGGCGTCAACGCATATAAAAAACCCAGGCATAATCTTGTAAAATGGACAAGTTCTCTGATACGCAGGCTTGCCCCTAGAGGCGTTCTCTGCCGCCGCCGCGGAAGCCCAGGCAGAATCTTCAGCATGGCTAGACATTAATTTGCTGAACGCGGAAGTTGTCCTGTTTGTATTGCTCCCGAGGCTTATGGGGTTAGTTTGACCCGGCCGGGGAACGGCAGCTTTAGCAAAACGTTTACTCATTTGGGGGACGTCCACTGTATCTCCCAGGGGCGCTGTAGTTCTCGCCAATGTAGAAAAGGGGGTCCCGTCGTCAAGACAGGCATTGACGTGAATGGTTGCTTGCTCTGGCGTAATACCGTCTAAACTAGTGTTGCAAACAGGGCAAGCTTGTGCTGTATGATCCCCCGACTCCTGAGCCTCAAGTCTCGCCTGCTCCTCCATAAATAGTCGTTCGCGGAATTCCTCCCCTTCCTCGCAGAATTCGTCGTCGTCGTTACCCAAGAGACCATCTATATCTTCGAGATCATCGAGTTGGCCATCGTTAGGCCAAACCCCACCGATATCAATCCCGTCAAGATGATCAGGGCAACTCCCATCGAGTGGTAGATTCGGCGCTAACGGCATGGGCACACCGGGCTTCTCTGTGCATGTTGAGGGTTCTGGTATCGCAATGGCGCTCGCGTGGTTCGGCAGGGCTCGGTCTGCGGTGTCATCCTCACTATCCGAGTCAGCCAGAAATGGGCCTCTCCCTCGTATCACCTTTTTCGGTTTTCGCTGCACAGGCTCCGATGGTACCTTTTCCGTATATGTCGCCTCCCGCGTCACTTCGTCGTACTCAGCCACCTCGGTAGCTCGTAGCGTCTCACCAACACCATGACTCAATTTGCGTCGTTTCGAAGGGTTTTGGTCATCTTGATACGATATTTCTGGGATGCAGTCCTTGGCTCCGACAGTGTCCTCTTCTTTTGGAACCGTGGGTGACTCGAGCTCTGCTGGAACCAGAGTAGAAGACCCAGGTAAGAAAAGCTGTTCTTCGACTTCAACCTTCTTGAAGAAGTTCAGTATATTCCCATTCGAATTTATCGAGGCCTTCTTTCCGTTAGGTGTCGTGGCGCTGCTACCTTGTGCAACAGGCTTGAAGCTAAGTTTAGATTGCTTTGGTTGTTGTCTTCGAGGGGTCACCGATTTAGTAGGCATTGCGCTGCGACGCCTAGACGTATCGTGATTGAGCGAGCGGTAAATTTAGCAATTCATAGCATGGCTTGTACATTTGCTTAATAGCTGGCTTTCTTTTTCTTTCTTTCTTTTTTTCTTTACTCTCTTCGAGAAAGGAACAGGAAATAAAAAATGGTGAGGCAGTACGTATTCTAGAGAGAACAGAAGGCTAAGGGAATCTGCCCCTCGACCTGCTTAGTGACGTCCACTACCAGATGCTTAATTTTAGGGGACGCGATGGGGCCTGTTGCGCGCACTCACGCGCTATCACCTGACCTTAGGTAGTATGACCCGGCATGCCAAGATCCCTCTCTATAATGAGATCTCCAAGCAAAAACGTTGCTGGACTAATTCATTTTATTTAGCTCCTCTCCCACTGTTTTTTTTTTCTACAGGCGATAATTGTTTCCGATGCTGCTGCTTCTAAATAGTAAGAAACATGACGAGATGGCCTGCAGCTGTGTGGCATGTGACAATATCGACAGCCACTTTCACAAGTCTGCTATCATGTGATCGCAACCCTCTAATGCCGCTGGTAGATATGTTAAAAGCGGCCATACCACGCTCGCCGCGAGGACATTTTGTTTCACTGAAAACCAACGAGAATATCTTCCGAATGGTATTCGTCACAGCTCTATGGAATGCCCTCTAGACTAATTATGCAAAACGCTAAATGCTTCAGTTGACCGTTTTCTCATTATCAACGCCAATCTCCGTGCCAGCACTTTCCCGGTCCGGTGATGCAGAGCCTGAGCTCTTCCCTTTCAACTTCTCATTTTTCAAAGGGTTAGAAATGTTTGGGGCATTCCCGATAAAGTAATTATGGATATCCTGTGTTATCTCCTCGTCATCATCTTGCCGCTCGAAATCTGCCGACTCAGCATCGCTACCTGCCCTCCTTTCTTCCCACTCAGCACGGAGATCGCGAATCTTGGCCTTCATGTCTAGATCGGGGTGGTAGCTCTTACCATCACCCATCCACCGCTCCCATAGGGAAAGGTGCTGAGGATGAATAGCGATTCCGTGGTATTCTTCCGGGCGGCCCTCTAGGATATACTGCCACCGCCGTTCTTGTTCCTTTAAGTCAAGACCGGTGGTGTCGGGAAGCCAGATGAGCGTCACAAGCATGCCAGCAAGTCCGAACCAAGGTACAACAAGAAATTTTGTCGGATTATCAATGTAATTGTAAAGCACCGATGCTAGAAGAGCGCCGGATTTGCCGATCATTGCTGAGAATCCGTGTGCACTAGCGCGTACTTGGGTCGGGTACACTTCGCCAGCGACGAGGAAAGTGACCGAGTTTGGTCCGAATTGGTTGAAGAACGACGATAGGAAGTAAAGGGCCTGGAAGCCGTGGATTCCAGCTGGGCTTGTGAAGTAATCGTATTTGAAGGCGGGGATGACGAATGCAAGGAAGCAGACCAGGAACCCGATCTGCTGCATGTTCTTCCTTCCATACATCTTATTGTCGATAAATAATGCCGCTGCATAGTAGCCCGCCAAGGAAACGACTACGTTGACCAAGTTCCAGTTCCAGGTCGTCAGAAGGGAGTCGGGATTATCGGATATGACACTGATGAATTGACCTGAGTGTGAAGTTAGCACCGATGTTTGTTAGATATTTTGGACGACTGCCAACTTACTCTGGAATAGCTTGTTTCCATAGAAAAAGACGTCATTGAAAAACCAGCCAGCGGAAGTAGCAAAGAGTCGACCACCGAAGTTACTGAATGTGATCTTGAGTGACTTGACATCGTATCCCGTAACATTGGCCTTTTTCTTGGCCTTTTCTAAATGCTTGGAGGCGGACTTCATCTTGAAGGTACGGTAGTAGACAAGCCATAAGGTGCCAATCGCGGGAAGTGCGAATGAGATCCGGAACGTGTATTGAGCCGCGAACTCGCTATATGGTGGCTCACCGCCAGTGCCTCGGTTGAAAATCACCAGGAGGACAGTCAAGGCAATCTGGTTGAAGAATTGACCCCAACCCTGCATCAAGAAAGCTAATGTGACTTTTCGGCCTCGGTGAAGTCGGTCTTCCCGAGTTGACAGCCTCCCAGCTGACACAGCATTTTCCATAGATGACGTTGCTGTGATAGGATATTCGCCACCAACACCAATGCCTAGATACTGTTAGTTAATAGCCCTGTATAAAGAGGGTGGTCCAGCCATACCATAGAAGAATAAAGAGAAGGCGTATAGAATCACCCAGCCTTGTAGAGTAACACCCCAAGAACCAGTGAGTAATAACAAGCCAATAAACATAATCAGGGCATCCTGGATAAGACCAAATCTCCGTCCAATCCAATCACCAATGATCTAGAGATGAAGAAGTCAGTTGAGCCCGAATAATAATGAAAGATATGGAAGACATACACCAACGCCGGTCTGACCAAACATGATACCAATAATCTCAAGATAAGTCACCGATGCGACCCAGTTCTTATCGCACACCTCGTGTGTGCCCCAGCAATTTTTCCATACTTTAGCGAATAATGGTTGTAGGTTTCCTATTGAGAACAAGACATAGCCTTCCAAGAGCAATCCGGCTCCAGGGAGGACAGAATTCCGAAAATACCAAGACAACGGGCTGAGGGGATCTTCTTTTATCATGGCCCATATTGACTTAAGCTCTGTCTTGCTCTCCTGTGAGCTGACCTTATTGACGAAAGCGAAGCGTTGGGTCCAGGGTAGATCGGCCCAGTAAACGCCTTCGGGAGTGTACGAGTCGTCGGGTTGGAGCAAGTGGGAGAAGATCTGCCTCTCGTAGTCGGTGGCATAATTTGTGGAATGTCGACGGGGGTAGTGTTCATGTTCACGGCCAGTCTCTGGTCCATGGGGGACAGGAAGTTCCCCAATTGGGGGATCATGTTCATTATGGCGACGAAGAAACTTAGCCATGATAGAAGGAACCTACGTGAGGTAGCCTTCTAACAGGAGTCAAGTTGAATCGTGTTCGCCTGCGTGGATGGCGGCGTATAGACACCTATTATCTTAACAGAAGAGCAGCGTAAGACGTGTGTGTGAGTGTGTATGGGTTGAAAGGGGGTTTCTACAGGAGAATAGATGATGGTGTATATGGGGGAATGACGGGGAAGAGGAATCTGCTTTGGAGAAGGGACTTTCTGGGAAATAGGGTTCGAGGGCAGAGAAGGTTTACATATTAAAAGATACCTAAGCTTCCACTAGATACTTCAATACGTACTTATTTGCCTACCTAGGAAGGTGACCAGAGGTAGTACGAGGAAGAACAATGTTGTAAGTGGTATTATGTAGCGAAGCGACTTTGTGCCTTGTACCGCGATCACTGCCGCGATACCTATACCCCCCGTACATCTCATCAAGCTCCATCGGAGTATTTTTTCACGACCCTAGTCCATGTGTAGTGCAACCCCGTCCAACTGCCCACCGGTCACTACTGAGTACTAGTACAGCATGCAAACTACCTCGTTCGAGATAGCGGCATATAGTACATGCTAGATAGTGATTTGGCCGGGCGGAAGCCGGGATTTCCACGGACTAACGACATGTTGTCGCGTGATGTGGATGGAAGGTCGATGGAGAGAGTGGATGGATTGGTGGGGGCTTAGTTTCTCAACTCCGCAAGAACCATGATACAGGAACCACACTCGACGGATCTAGACTAGATGCTAACGACTCGCCGAGTCTCGATAAAACAATAAATTAGGGACAACATCACGTTGGAGTAGCATTCGACGCATAAATTGATCAGATACGATATGAGCTTGACTGTTGTGATGGCAACGACCGAATCGCTCGTTACCTACTTCTACTCTTTGGTCTCTCATCTCTGACCTCTGGCTCCCGATTGTGGTAGGAATGATGCAATCTGTGACCACTGCGAATCGGGGTGATATAGAATGACGGCATACATCGGCTACAGCGTCTTCAGATCGGATGGATATTTTTTTTTCTCCTCAAAGCACGGATTCTGAACGGACGAAGACTGCAGATGCTGTGCAGGGTGGAAGTTCGTGCTGGAGAGTAGGCAACCAATCATATGCCAAGTTGCGAGCACGTTGTGGTTTTGGCTCTGTTGATTTGCCGGGAACTAAAGAGTTGCTGCAAGATCATCTTTACTAGTTTACTAGGAACAGGGATAACGACGATCAGAGAAATTCTCAAAGTGGCAATAATCTGGGATGAAACGGAGGCTCTTATGGATCCCGCCACCTAATTGGCTGGACAGTGTAGTATTCGCGGTGTTCGAGGTACCCTGACCACCTCGGTACTCCCGGGTACTCCTGGGTGGTATCTAATACTATCTGTACACTACAACTACACTACAACTACATTGTTGGGTAGGCTGGGTGGTGTAGGAGGTCGGTTAGTGCTGGGGAGACGAGGGGCAGTGGAGGGGTTCTAGAGGGGCACCTGCAAGCCTCATTCCTTTTACTGGGTCCTTGTAGACGCTAAGCCGCCAAGCACAGCCCTCCCGATACCAAGAGCAGCCTGTGATGCAGTAAAGTATGAGCCGAGAGGACGCCAAGCCTGTCCAGAGCATGGCGAAAGCTTCGATCAATTGAAATTTGTCCGGATTCTGCAAGTGGTCGCGTGAGCACATTCAACCTCGATGCCGCCAGTTCAGTCTATTCTATTCACTTCATGTGCCTCGGCTCCCCCCCTTTCTTGTTATCCTTCCCCTTTCAGGACTCTCTGTTGCCTTTTCTGGTTGTAGACGAATACTATCTCTTCTGTGTAAGATTCCTCCTGGGCCCAAGATATTACCCAAGCCGAGTGACTGGCTAGCAATGTAGGTAGTAATTGCATTGATTGTCGTGGGTCTTTATTCATCTGCACACCTAGACATAACCATCTAGTCACTACGGGAGACTAGGGCCTGGAGACGGCGGTCAGATACTCCCGCTCCTTTTCAAAATACTTACCTGCCGCATTCTGAACAGTTACATCTTCATGCCGTGGGACAATAACTCTGCATGATATTATGAGTAATACCCACATACAGTGTACTATATCAAACACATACGGCAACGTTGGTCTAGCGTAACAGTCGCTCGAGTATTACGACTATTCCCCATAGATAGCCCACAAGGCCGAGCTTATGGGGGAAGATTACACATTTTACTGCGGGAATAATACCGGCTTTTGCGGCTGTGATTGCCTATTACGGGTGTCTTTGGAGCGAGCAAGATGCCAGAGCTGTTTATTCCGAACGGCCTCGCGCAATTTTGAGCCCCCCCGACGCCGACGCCGTTGAATAAATCATTAGTTAGAGGTAATGCTAGTAGGTACCAATAGCCATACTATTCAACAAGCTATCGCAGTACGAAATATATGATCAAGACTGCTCGAGCTAATGCCTTAGTTACCCACGTGCCTGTTTAGGGTATATTTAGCCAGGGGGTATCCGACTCATAAGTACAATGTAAGAGAAAACGGTTGACCCGGTGCACATACGGATCTTTACGGGGTACTACATACTAGAGTAACTGAGACTCGGACAAAAGCACGGAAATAGGTATGTAACTAGACTTGAGTAGTGTGTAACCTAAGTTTAATATTTGCTTCCTGGTCCTCTTTTTATGCGGTTAACATACAAACACAAGCATAAGATAGATATAAGAACGCTGCCAAAATTCCTTATCTGACGAACAAGAGTAATATACAATGAAGAAACGTAACATAATTAGTGAGTTGGTACGTAGGTAATGCTGCCCAAAACGCAGTACCGCAAACGTGGAAGATAACTACGGGTGTAGATGCAGAGCAGAGCTTAGGCCAGTTGAATTTACGTAGTAATTAAAATGGGTCATGTGACTTCCCGTCTGTATGACCGCGTTAAAGAACGCGCCGACCCACTTCTAGAGACGGACGGACTGATGACACCAGGTTTCCATCATCTTCAATTCGCCTTGCATACAACAGTCTCAGTCTCTAGGTCCAGTCCCACCCAGGTATCGTAATGCCTCCTCGTCAGCCACCTCGAAAAACTAAGGGGGCCGCTGCAGAAACTAGCACGCTCAAACCCGATGCTTCCAGGGTTAGTGGGACATCAAAAGCCGAGTCCAAGACTCGAGTCGCCAAACGCAAAGTTATCGAAACCGGCTTTGAACCCGAGGTCACCTCGGAAGGAGAAGACGTAGAACTAAACACCGCGAAGAAACGCAAGGCCGTAGCCAAAACAAGACGAGAAGAGGAGGACTCGACTGCCGAAGAGCCTAAAGCCGCTGCGCCGAAGAAGCAGAGGGCAACCAAGGCCAAGGCTAAGGCTAAGACAGAAGACCCCATGCCCCTCGCCGAGCGTACCGCCATCACGGCACTAAAGAAGGCCATGTACATCGGCGCTCATGTTAGCAGCGCAGGCGGTAAGCAGGTCCCAACACATCCCTAGTTATGTCCCCACGATCCCGATCCTTGCCTAACTTGTTATGATAGGCGTACATAACTCAGTCACCAACACCGTACACATCGGCGCGAACGCATTTGCGCTTTTCCTCAAATCACAACGCAAATGGGCGAACCCACCTATCACCCCCGAAGCCCGGGATGGGTTCCAGAACCTCTCTAAGATTCACAAATTTGAGGTTCACAAACACTGCCTACCTCATGGCTCCTATCTTGTGAACCTGGCACAAGCAGAGAAGGAAAAGGCGGGCCAGGCGTACGCCGCATTTCTAGATGATTTGCAGCGGTGCGAGTCGTTGGGAATCAAGTTGTATAATTTTCATCCGGGTAACACCCAGGGGGATACCCGTGAGGCCGCTATTGGGCGCATCGCAGCGCAGTTGAATAAGGCACACAAGGCTACAAAGACGGTAATAACAGTCCTAGAGAACATGGCTGGTCAAGGCAACGTCATTGGCTCGACATTCGAGGATCTGCGTGACATCATCGACCGTATTGACGATAAGACCCGGGTCGGCGTATGCATTGATACGTGCCACGCCTTTGCCTCAGGGTACGACTTGCGCTCGCCCAAGGCATTTGCGGCCACCATGTCAAAATTCAACGAAGTAGTCGGCGCATCCTACCTGCGCGCACTACATATCAACGATAGCAAAGCACCCTTATCCTCACATCGCGACTTGCACGCAAACATCGGGACCGGGTTCCTCGGGCTCCGCGCCTTCCATAACGTCGTGAATTATGACTCCTTTGCCGGTTTGCCCATGGTCCTCGAGACGCCTATCGACCGGCCCGGGCCCGATGGCAAGAGCATTGAGGACAAGCAGATCTGGGCAGATGAGATCAAGCTGCTCGAACGCCTTATCGGCATGGACGCCATGTCGGCCGAGTTCACCGCCCTCGAGGAAAAATTGCAGGCACAGGGCGCGAGCGAACGTGCTAAAATCCAGGGTCAGGTAGATCGCAAAAGTGCCACGGATGCGAAAAGGAAGAGTGCCAAGCCACGAGGGAGGAAGAAGAAGGTCGAGGAAGATTCTGATGATAATTCTGAATAATCGTCAATCCAACGCCGTAGTTGGATATTTTTGACCTACGGAAGTAATAGGGACAGTGTATAAAGGTACTTCTTGTGCTGTACTGTATATGTATTGTCTAAGCGATCAATCTTTAAGTTGATGGTTAGCATGGCGTCTGGAATAGGTAAATAAAGACGAAAGGTTCGCATGTAGTATTAACAATATCGGCATGCTATGTCTCTAGCTACATTGCTCGCAGGGTAATGAATGTTGTTTCTTGCAGTGCTGAAGAAGAAGAAGAAGAATAATAATATACTTGAAATTAGGTTAAATCATGATGGATATCTTGGTGGAAAGAATTCTAGTCATGCATCCCCATCGCCCAACGCCTGCCCCATTGCCCGTCGTCTTCGTCATGGTGAACGACCAACCAAAGTTGTAGCTTGTGCCCAATGTGATCATTGTCAACCCTCATGTTTAATCGTCTCTCATCCAAATTCTCGGATCATGTACGCGCGATAGAGCTAGAGAACTAAGCCAGAATCTAGGAGTCTAGCTAGTAGACTAATAAGACATTAATCACCCTCAATGTCTCTTGCTCCTCGCCCAGCTCTCAACCCGATTCATAATACCACGAAGACCAATGCCCTTCTCGCAATTGGCCTCAAGCCAATCCTCCATGCGCTCACGGATTTGTTTTAAACTTCGATTGACGGGCATGCGCATCTCGATCTCGCCTTCGACGTGCGCGCCCGGGTTAAGCAGAATGTCAAAGCAGTCAGCCCAAATATCTGTTTGCCAGTACCGCTTGAGTGATTCGCGGAGCTTGTACTTTCTACCAGCTGCCGTGCCGAGCCCGCCCTGGTCCGCGCGGACCGTCTCGATGTATTTGCCGAACAGTAGACAGTGCACAATGCCCGCGAGCCCATGGTAGTCGATCTGCCAGGTCCAGGGGCGACCTTCGCGCACCTCGGCGCAGTCTTCTTTGGTCGTTTTCCAGTCTGCGATGAACTGCACATCTTTCTCGAAGGCACGCATATCGATGCCTCGGCCGAAGTCGATGAGGACTATGCCACGGGTCGACCAGTTGCCCGAGCCGTCCGCGAGCCACTGGTTTGAGAGCGCTTGTGGTTGCGGTTGGGACTGAGAGGGGGAGAAAGGGGGCTCGTCGAGTCGCAGCAGACAATTATCAACCTTCAAGTCGCCGTGCAAGATCTGCTTTGAGTGCAATGCCTCAATGGTGCGAAGCAGCTCGATTGTGAAGAACATAGCAAGCGTCTCGTCCATGATACCGGATGGCTGCTCGCGGAAGAAATTGACAATGGATAGCAACGTAGGATAAGGGTGGAAGGGCAGGAGTAGAAAACACTCATCTTGGTAAAGATGCAATTCATGAGCTGCTGAAATTGAGGCCGTGGCACGGTGTTGCGAACCTAGACGATCGGCGGCTAGACGCATGATGAAGAATTCCCAAGCTGTAGGCGGTTGCTCCATCTTGAGGGCTTCAAGGGTGGCCCGCTGTCGGGTTGCAAAGATACCCTTGCCCATCTCAACGATGCCATCCTCCTCACTATTCTCGGGCGACGAATTCTCAACTAGATATACCGGTGCGAACGCTCCGGAACCAAGTTCACGCTTCAAAGTGTATTCGCCGAGGAGCTCCGGAAACTCGAGAACTACAGGACTGTGAATAGGGCCAGTCTTATCATTGCTGGGCTTGCCATTCTTGCCCACAATCTTGGCAAATTTACGGATTTCAGTACCGCGATCGCTCCTCTCATTGCGATGATCGTAGAAACCAGAATACGAGTTAAGAGGTGGGTGCATCTTAGCTAGGATCTCATCCCTGATAATGCTGTCAACAGGGTTGCATTGGGTTTCTTGAATAATAGGCCCCTTTGGTATCGTAGATACGACAGAGCCTTTGGGTTTAGGCACAGACTTAGAGAGACAGGGTTGGGCAAGCTTCACTGGCGAGCGAGCATCACTCAGAATCTCTCTCAGTGGGCTACTCAGTGGCTCGAAATCTTCATCATCTTCCTCCTCGTCTATCTTGCACGGAGTCTTCAAATAGTAGTTTGACTTAGCTTCCGTGTACATGCCGACTGAGGTTTCCGTTCGCTCCGTAATAGGTGTCATAAATGGTAGGCGGTTATTAGCCACCTCAGCCGGGTCCCTATACGGCCGTGTTGGTGGCTCGTAATCCTCAGGCGGAATCGGAATAAACATAGTACGAGTCTTTGGGGGAGAGTCTTCGGGCGTAGGTAGAAAATCGGAATCCTCTTTGTGGCTGGGCCGTTGCACATCATTAGAATCGATGAGGTCTGACATTTGGCTATCATCATCCGCCATTTCATCTTCATCCGGTCCGGATTCATTCTGGTCCTCAACGTTTGGTATGTGCTTCCGAGCGGTAAAATCAGACCACTCGCTCACACTCCTGTCATCTGCGGTCTCATCGCCAACAGCATCGTCGCCAGCCTCACTTGTGCCGATTTGCCTTGTAGTGCCTGTGCTCTCTGCGCCACTAGTGTAGTCACCATCCGTCATATACTCATCTTCATCGCTTTGAATATCTTCATCGGCTACCTTGAGGGGAGCATTAAAAAGTTCGTATATCTCATCCGTTGCAGCCTTTGTGTGCATTGTCATAGTCGGCTCTGACGATGCGGCTCTTTTCTTCTTGATTTTTGGCCTAGACGGGGAGTCTAGATTTGCTTTGACTGTAAAGAAGGAGAAATTAGTAATTGAAGTAAGAGGAGGGATTCCAACCAAGTGTGAGCGCATGAAAGGTCAAGCTATGCGGATACCATAGTAGCAAACAAACATGAAAAGAATGTATACATACTGATTTGAGTCTCGTTAACCTCCACTATCTTCTTCTTTCTCCCCTTAGGCGGTTTAGAGCGATAATCTTTGAGTGCTCCATTCTCGTCGAGCGGTACAATGTCTCTGTGAATTACTAACTTTTGCTCGACTATTCTGCTAAGAACCTCTGTTGAGGGGCTGTTCTCGTCTGCTACTTCATGCCGACAATCGACTAAACTTTCGTCACCCCAGCAGACGTCGAGCCAGCCTCGACTGGCTGCCCACAGCTCCTCGAAGCTCAACTCGGTGCCTGGCTCATCGGGTGTGGGGTACACGGCCTCAAGGTTAACGTATATGCGCTCTCTTTTACCATTCTGAGGGTTAACAATCACTTGGTGTTTTGAGGGAGCAATGACAATGTGAGACTCTGCTATTCTGGCCAATGACTGAAATACACGATTGCGCAACCGGCAACAATTAGTCCTATGATCATCAACAATCGGCCGTCGCCGGAATGGGGTAAGGATCTATTAGCTTACCGGATCCCTGAACACGGCCATCTTCGGCGCGCTACTTTTCTTCACACTCGTTTGCAACGTTTCTCCCACCCACGGTTTGGCTTCCATCACGTTCTCCTTCTTGCGACTAGCAAGAGACTCAATAGTGTCCCATCCCCTAGCCTCTTCCCCTGTAGACGGCATCGCTGGCTGCGACGAGCTTGCATCAGAGAAGATGGCGAGCTTCGACTTGCCGGACTTACTAGACTTAGAAGACTGCCCGCCGACACCCATGTTTGGCCTAGGCGCCTGGGGATCTACTGGCTGAGCCGCCACTGAAAATGGATCGACCTTGGCGGCCAATGCCGGCCTCACACTAGGTAGGGCGGGAGAGGATGGCTCGTCCGTTGCGTCCGGCTGCTGGACACGTCGCTTCTCAAACTCGCCAAATCTGCGAATGAGACGTTGCACGGGACGCGCTTCTCGCTCGATGCCGAGTTTATAGACCTCCTCTGACTGATTCCAGCGGCCAGCAGCTTCGAGCCAATCGGCGTATTCCTCGTAGAATAAGGCTAAACTCTCACCAATGCTGTGACGAGAAAGAAAGACGAAGGTCTCTCGAGGAGAGTCGGAAAAAAGGCGGATATAATGCAGCCACAGCTTTAGATATCTAGGGTCATTTTTATACTGTGCCGACCCTATGAAAGCCTTGGTGGCGCGCTCTAAAAGTGTGTGAAGTTGAGATTGCGGTGTTCCCTGAGAGGATGGGTACGCGTCAAAAGTCCACCTGACATATCTATCGAAGATGTCGAGAGGATCGTCGGATTCTGATAGAGCGGCGACCTCCGCCTCGTACTCGGCCCTGATGCAGTCGTTAACGGTTTTAGTGTCGGTCGGTGTCGGTGTTGACAGCTTATGTAGGGGCGAAGGCGAGAAGGCTTCAGCAAGTCGTTTTGCCGATCGTCCCCCTGGTAAAGACTGTATGTTTTCTTTCTGACCTTCGATAATATCGAAGTCAATTAGATCGCCAGCAGCCATGATGCATACGAATGTTGAGCAGCCTGTGCTGGAAAGATATGAAGCATGGGGTGTTGGTTGGGGGTGAAGGAAGAAGCAATGCAATATCAGCAGGCGTAGAGTGATGTGGAGTAGTGTAAGTCACATTAATCAAGGTAATCAATCAACGGGGGTACCTAAGTAGCATCTTTTTGATTGTTGACTGTTTTGGTTGCATCCCACCATTTGTTGCCTTGACAACTCCTTTTTGTTTTAAGTGGGGGTAAATCTTGTGGCTTAAGGTTTGCACCGCCACACCAAGTAATCATCTGTGAGGTTACCTTGCAAAACTGATGCCACAGAGTGCAGACCGCGCAACATCGTGTAGTACCTAGCAAGCTATTTCGACCTCGGGCTACGTTATGTCTTACGGTCTACGCAATAACCTTTCACGCAAATGATATAGTGATGTAGAGCCCTTGCAAATCCCAATTAGAATATCAACCAAGGTGAGCGAGTCCATGGCTTGAACGTCAGTAAGCCGCAATCGCAGGATCCGGACCGCAAATTTCTCGGAACATTCTAGGATCGGAAAATTGCCTTCAAATCCCTTTGCAACACCACCGCAGAATGACTCCGTCGATCCATAAACCTGGCCCTGGCGCTAAGTTATAGTAGAATACACGCATTTTCACGCAAATGTCGAGCAAGGCTCGTTTCTGTTTCCCTACAACCATTGCCGCTTGGGTCAAATTGTATAACCAACTTGACCAAAGTTCGGAATGGGCAAACGTCTGCTTACCATGCTCCAACCTCGAAATTTTCCTAAGGATACATTAGAGTGCGCCATCATTGTTGTGTATAAGGAAGACCTACCTCTGGGAAATATGTTGTAACGACGGTCCTGTCGGCAAACTTTCTTCCTGCCAATGCCTCGAGTGCCTTTTTGGCTGATTCCGTGGTATCGAATTTGACATAAATTTTACCAACGCCCGCTGATTGCCGACTCCCTCCAATTGGCCTGGGCACTTTCATTGCCACAATCTGACCAAATTTGGCACATTCTCCTTCCACATCCTCACAGATTTCTATCTTGTCAGCTATACAGTTCTGGCGGGGAACTTTGAGAACTCACCTTCGTAGTCGTCATTGTCTAGGAGCTCTTCCGGTGTTACCATATTCAGTAGCTGTACTACCCGGCTCATCTCCGAGTCGTTAGATGCAGTAGTGCCGGCAAGCATCGACATAGCATTAACACCCATCTCTACACCAGATACTTGGGTGATACCAATGCTAGCTTTTTGGACTTTGAGGTTCTTTTCGCCGATAACCATGCCGTTGAGACCCTGTACCGCAATGTCTGTAATAGCAGGGTCAACAAATTCACAAAATGCGATTCCCTAGCAGCCGTTAGATCAAATCATTAATTCGACGGCGGACGAGTTTGACTTACACGAGATTCTTCGGTACCGCTGTCTTTCACGAGGACAAACGCCTTGAGCTCTCCAAATGCTACCAGAAGCTCAACGACCTGCTCATCCGCAAGATACGGGGGAATATTTGAAATGCTAAGCTTGTTGGGAGTATCAACCACTACCTTTGATACCACTCCTGGTTCATAAGGTGTGTCTTCGGGTACGGCTGGGACGATGTAATCCTTCGGCCGCTTGATATGGAGCCCGGCAGAAGCTGCTCCGTTTATCGCATCATCTGCTTCCATCGATATGCCATCTAAGGCTAGAGCAACTGTAGCTTCGGAGGCATGCCTAAACTCGAGTAAGGCAAAGGAGTAGTCTTTCGAGATCTGACATAGGATACAGGGATCAGTGCTCTCGACTACGTTGAGACCATTCAGTTGAATATTGAAGAAGCCGATGACACTGTCTTCGGTGGAGCCCGGCGGGAGATTGGAAACCAACAGTCTCTTGCTTTGTCGCGAGTTACCCGGTTTCAGTGCTGCACTATTAACCGCACCACCTGGGTGGTTCATGAAAGCCTGAAGTCTTGTGGGATCCATGGGCTGTTGTCGTGGTGCACCTGGTAGTGGGAACATGCCTGATAGCTTTGCTTGTTCAGCCGTGACATTATCATAGCCAGGTGGTTTGATATCCCACTGGGTCATACGACGCTTCCGCTCGAGTACAGGGACGACATCGGTAAGATCTGGGGTAGGCTCGCGTTTCTTTGGAGGGGAGGCACTACGGCCACGGCGGTTTTGCGCAAAAAGGTCCTCGTCGCGATCTCTGCCGCCGCGGTCGCCGCGGTCACCACGGTCTCGCCGGTCACCACCAGCACGGCGGTCGTCCCCGTATCCCTCACGCTCCCGACGGGGTGGGCGGGCGCCCTCATCACGGGGGCGGTGTTCCCTTCGAGCACCCCGATCGGCCCGGTCGCGGTCCCATTCACGCTCCCTACGATCACGGCCAGCGCCTCCATATCGATCTTCGCGCTCGCGGTCTCGGTGGCTTCGACTAGAAGCATAGGCATCCTCGTCGCGGTGGGAGCGGCGCGGTGACCTGCTACGCCTTCGGTCACGTCGATCGCCACGGTCGCCTCGATCCCGTCTATCATCACGAGAAGAGTAGTCGCGAGATGCGCCGAGGCGCCCGTCTGCAATTGGCCAGTCAGCCAACAGGTCTAATACTGTGACAAAAAGATTGGATGGACGTGATTGGGGGACTAGATGGACACATGCACTTACCTCGCGCAGAGTAGCTGTCCGCGTTCATGGCAACACGGATTCTGATTGAACTAGAAAAGAACAGCACAATATTAATAAAAAAACGGCAGCTAGATGGTGAATTCGGATGTAATGGTGATGCAAGAACTGTCGATTAGATCCTTGAATGCAGGTAGCATGTAGAGCTCCTGGTAGAGCCGCGTACAAGATCAACCGCGAGGCTGGAGAATTTAGAAATTTTGGTTGGACGGAGAACTCCAACTCAAACCACTACGCTAAAAACAAGCCCAAGCTTGCTTCTACCCGGTGAGCCATTGTGGTGTACCTACTATGTACCTAAAATGTGCCTGCGTAGCCATGTTCCCATGTACATATTACAGAGATAGGTACCCGCACAGTACTGATTCGTGCCGGTGGATACATGACCAATCAAGGCGTTAGCGTCACTTGCCCCTTGCCCCTTTAGGACTTGTCTAGATTCAGCCCCTTGCGCCTTGGTACCAGCAATAATCACGATATGATCCCTTCTCAGCCTGTATTATTATAATCCCCTTCTCTTTTGCACGACAACTTGTTACCGATTTCTACTCGACCCTGCTCATATCCTCTACTATGGCCCCCATCCGTGCGTCCGAGTGGCGCCAGCTACCTCTCGGTCTGACTGAGCTCTGCATCGATACAACGCTTCGCTGTGGCCAATCTTTTCGGTGGCAGAAGATAAATGACGAGTGGTAAGCAATAGATTCCTATTGTCCGTGACTACTGTTCTAAGTCCTCCCTTGTAGGAATTGTGTGCTGCACGGCCGCTTGCTGTCCTTGAAACAAGACGAGTCATTTTTACATTACAAGGTAACCTGGCCAAAGAGCAGCTCGACTCCACGCAAGCCTACCATTTTGCCCAAGGAGGTAGGCGATATAGATATCCAGCAGGGAGATGATACGGAGGGTCTTATTAGGCATTATTTCAGCTTGAAATACAACTTAGCTGCTTTGTATGACCAGTGGTCTGAGTCGGATCCCAACTTCAGAAAGAAAGCCCCGAAATTCACCGGAATCCGCATCCTGAATCAAGATGCTTGGGAGACTCTCGTGTCTTTCATTTGTAGTAGCAACAATAATATCTCGCGCATTTCGCAGATGGTATGGGCCTTTACGCCTTCGCTACGCATGCAGATACTGATGCCTTGAACAGGTTCATAAGCTTTGTACACATTACGGCCCTTTAATTGGACATATAGGAGATGAAGCCTTCCACGACTTCCCATCTCCTCAAGCTTTGACTGGTAAGAAGGTCGAGGCTCACCTAAGGGAGCTTGGTTTCGGGTATCGCGCCAAGTATATTGCCCAAACAGCCCTAATAGTTTCCACGACTAAACCAACAGGGTGGCTGGGAAGCTTAACGAACCCAGAAAATCCCGGATGGGTACCAGGTTCCATTCCTATTCGAGATGAGCCCATCACATACAAGCAAGCCCACGAAGAACTCCTTCTGCTCGCCGGCGTCGGACCCAAAGTAGCGGATTGTGTATGCTTAATGGGGCTAGGTTGGAGTGAGGCTGTACCCGTCGACACACACGTCTGGCAGATCGCTCAGCGTGATTACCGGTTTGCGAAAGCCAAGACGTTTTCAAAGGCTATGTACGTCTCTATTGGCGATTATTTTCGCCAAATATGGGGTTCGCAAGCCGGATGGGCTCAGTCGGTTTTATTCACGGCGAATCTGAAGTCGTTTTCTGAGCAAGCAGCCGCGATTCCCAAAATAGTCAAGACCAAGGTTGAGATCAAACAAGAAACAGAGAGTGAGCCATCTCTCAATCCCGGCTCCAGAAAACGCCGGGCCACAGTTATCGTCGAGCAAGTCAAGGTTGAGGATAGTGAGCCCTCGGATCTCGAAGCAATCGGCAGGAAGAGGAGGAAAACCTCGAGAATGAGATGATCGAACTAGTTCATTGTATAAACACACTATAGTATAATGCCTCTTATTCGCAAAATAGAGGCATTTCCATCACTCCTGATCCGTGTGCTCCCCTGTCCATACTATCCAAGTTCATTCTTCTTCGAGCCCGACCAGCTTCATGGATACATCGTATAACTTCTTCGCGTCTTCCCCATCGTAAGCCCAAGGAGCATGGCCAGGGCCTATTACGTCTGACCCTTGTGTGATACCCTCGCTCACTTGGCACTGTTCCAGATACTTACCACCTCTGCCCTCGAGGCCCCGGCTCACTGCAGCCCACACCGACGTGGCCGCGCCTTGTTCAGTATTCTGCATATACCTTCACACGTGTCAGCAATCTTCTCCCCATGTCAATATAAGGGGCTCAGAGAATATGTAAAGATCCAAGACTCGAGGGACCGGGATGTGATGTTCTATCCCGTTTCTTACTCCCAGCACCAGCCAACTAGGGCGAAAATAAGCTTCCATATTTACTCACATCAAGGTGTGTATAGGGCCATTCTTGAGAACAATGAACAAGTCATGCAGATTCGGCCTTTGTAACCCTGTGCGGATACCCCCTGGATGCGCGCTCCAGCCGTGCAAACCCTGCGATCCGTATCGTCTCTCGATTTCGTTAGCCATGTACCTAGATATCCCCCGCAGATCAGCAATCGGGG
Organism: Xylaria sp. Z50; assembly: GCA_037356035.1. NCBI lineage: Eukaryota > Fungi > Ascomycota > Sordariomycetes > Xylariales > Xylariaceae > Xylaria > Xylaria sp. Z50. Next base: position 104,805 of record JBAWJU010000015.1, on the reverse strand, counting down.
CAAATCAGGATAACCCATCTCCCTGCCCCAACAATAGGAGCGGCCACTCACACATTCGCTAGTTTGCTTTGTCCATAAGCTGCGACTCCGTCGTACTTCCGCTTCTCGAAATTCAAGTCCTTGAAGTTGAGCGGAGCTGTGCGATGCGCTGTCGACGAGACGGCAACAACGCGCGACTGGAACCCGGGCGTTGAGGAACGCAGGAGTGTTGGCTTGAGGAGCTCGAACAAGAGGAAGTGCGAGAGGTGATTTGTGCCGAAGTGTACCTCGAATTCGTCCCGCGTACGACCTTCGGGCACGAGCCGTACGCCAGCATTCGTGATCAAAATGTTTAGGGTCTGGCTTTTCGCAAGAAATTCCCCGACGCAGGCGCGCACGCTAGCTAGGGACTCGAGGTCGAGTTTCAGGAGATGGACTTTGGCGCCGCCGTCCAGTGTGCCTCCGAGTGCTGTTCTGGCCTTGTCCAGGTTGCGTGCTGTGAGGAATAATGTCGCCCCCGTGGCCTTGAGTGCCCGTGCCGTCTCGACTCCGAGGCCCGATGAACACCCTGTTATGAGAATCACTTTGTTGCTTAGGGACCCGTCCTCGCGCTGCTCATCCTTGATGATCTGCAACGCTGTCGGCCTCGCGTCACCTGGTCCTTTGGGGTTCTGGCGAGCTTCTTGGTAGCGACCTTCCATCCGTAGTGACTTGGGAGAGAATTACTAGGGGGTTGATTTTTAGACGATATATAATAGTACTCTTAATTTAGCTTGTTCAAAAGCGCAAGTCTTCAGTATACATTGAAAGTTGGTTGCCTCCAGTTCCAATCTTTCTCGCAGGCTTACCATATTTATACATTACCGGTAGTCACCAGCCGGTCCAGACTAATAATACTGTGATCAAATATAACTACTTTGATACACTCCCGTATGATGCCATTTCGACCTGCGCCTTTCAGGCTCCAGCTTAATTCCGCGATGTCGTCCGGATTTTGGGTACAATGCTGACGTCATCTTGTAACATAGCAACTGGAAGCCGGATATAAGACCACGAAATGGCAAGACCTGGTCAGCAATAGACGGGGTTATTAAAAGGCGCGCCCGCTCTACGGGATCATCAACTACCCGCATAGTTACATTTAAGTATCGTAATTATCACGAATTGCAATCAACCATAAAAGCGACAGATATGGCAAGCGACTACATATTACTAGGTGTAGATATCTTGCGAGATCTGTTTTCTTCTACATTGCCTCTACCCCAAGGTATGAGATGGTAATTATTTTCCGTGCCTGGACCCTATGCACCTTGTAACCATGAACGTAACTCGTCACCGAGCTTGTCCCTCCATATATCATTTGTTGATTAAGAGATGTAGGGAACCCGTGGTCTAGTTACAAATGACCAAGTAGTCGCCTCACTCGACATCGTGATTGCATATAGCGTGGGAGTCGGTGTCGGCGGAAATCACCTTAAAGCGTAAATAGGGGCCTACTATTATACGTACAAAGATGTGTTGTGTCAATAAGGCGTATAGGTATTCGCGCTATACATCGGAGTATTCCAGATAATCCACTGATGATGTAAAAAGTGTAATGACTACTTACGCTATTTTTGTATTTATCTACACAAGCTTTTGTAATATACACGGTAAGTTGAAAGGCTTCAGATTTCGCTGGGTGACGACCGTGATCACTTCGGTATGGAAAAGAGGCGATTTCCGAAAATAACCGTCTCCAATTTCTTGTTCTTTAGAGCCATCCTGTTATATAGACCAAGCAGCGATTTGACAGATATCTGACTACAATATATTTGACTTTATTTATCATCGAATGAGGAGTAAGTTATTACTGCCGTACAGATTCAATGGTGGTTATTACCAATATGGGCTTGGCTTGTGGCTTTGAAATTTGGCAGAGAGATTCGTAGGCATGGCCACGAAGCTATGATCAACAGCAGTTTCTCCTTATTGGATCTATCGGGTTGTAGGCTTAGATGACGACGAGTCGAATGTCCATAAGCTATAGCCTCAAGCTCTGACGGGTTTCGAATAAATTGAATACTAATCATGAACTATAGACTAGACCCGGAGCCATCCTTGACCTCATGCGATTATTCCAGATCCCACGAGGTCAGTCCGATTGTTGGCGTTTTTTTGGTTCCATTCCCAAACACTCAGGTTTGCTGGTTCTGGATCGACACACGTTTCCCTCCTCGAAGGGGCTCTTGTCTGTTAATTTACCAACTTGGCGGGAACAATCAATGGTATCTTGTGCTTGATCTCGAAGATACGTTGACCACTAATCCCTTCGGACGTGATTTACTAAGCACGCGAGCAGAAGCTTGGATTCCATTTTCCCCCCTGTAATTAGTCTGTTTGATTATGGTTATTCTTTGGGGGTTTTTTTATCTCCAAGATACAGTACTTATGGTACAGTGTTAATGAATTAGGCTGAACAGAAGGGGTTCCTATCTGGTCTTCGATTTCGAAGATGTCCCGTTAGTCTAGTTAGGAAATGGGGATCTCGGCATATGTTCATGCATGCAGCAGATTATTTTACTCACTAGTCACCTTGGCCCGCAATATGTGCTAGGGAAAAGGATCTTGCATGCATTTGCCCTTCCCACTCGTATCAGATACACTACTCTGCACAACAGTCAATATTTGCCGGGGCTAATTTCAACGAGTTCTTTTGATAGGGTTAGTCATCTATCGTAGTGAGTCCTGTAGCCCAAGAGCTGCCATGTGGACAACGTAAGGTCCCATGTGGTATACCAATAGGGATAGTGTGTGTAATTACCATAAGTTTATGTAGTGTTAGTAAGGTCTATCCGATGCCCTGTTGAGCCATAATGTAGACTTTTCAACTAGTACACTTCTTCCGGCAACCGGTAATGACACAAGAAGCCATTTCTTGGGGAAGAAGCCCACTTCTTGGCTAGTTGGAAAGCATCACGCCGACTAGCTAAGTCACGATATCGACACTTGTCACGGGATTAATGAAACACAGCCTCAAAACTTGTTCTCGTCAAGGTAAAGGCTACCTATTAACAACATCTTACACCAAAGGAGTGTAGTGTACACTCTAATAGTAGTCTGGATAATTACATGCTAGTAGTACCTAAGCGCGTGATTCTTAACTACCTAGTATAGAGCGTGTATTAAACTAATAGGAAGTGAGATTGTTGGTGGAGAAGATCCTTCGAAAGTTAGTAGCAAGGTAGGACTCGAGGTTTGAGTTTCTCATTCAGCCAACGTGGGTGGAATCCACTTTCTCACCTCCGGTTCGCGGTCTCGCGACAAATACCTGCAGCTCGCAAGCCTACACTACTGTAGTCGACGTGGCCCGGACTAGGGCTAAGTAGAACGAAATGGGGTAACTGGTTGGGGAGGGGGGTAGGGAGGGGGGAGGCCAGTTTCCGTCCTCATACATGGATGGGTGGAAGGAAGGAAGAAAGGAGGGATGGATGCAAGAGTTGAGTGATTGATAGATTATACGAGATGTTTGTGAACTACTGAGTGGAAGGATTAACAACCCACCCAACCTGCGTATCGTATTCGTGATGAAGCACACACACATACATACGTAGAAGTGGTTGCTGGAATGATGCATCCACACGGCATACCGTCGAGGATCATGCGTAGGCCGAGCATGTAGGTCGGAGATTTCCATCACCTCGTTCTCAAGGGTAGTTGACGACAGGAGGATTAACAACGAAAGAGTCGATGCTTCATTCGTAGTCATCATAGTAATCTAATCCTCGCCGCTTGATAAGTTCGTGGTGTGAGCAGTAAAGAGTATAGTGTGAATATCTGGTGAGGCTGCAATCAAACCCTGCAGCTTATCCTTGCGTGTGTGATTTATGGCCGTCGAACCACGAAGAAGATATGGTCGCCGACCACTTTAGGCCCCGTACTTTTATGGTTTCCTTTTTTTTTGGACTATTTGGGTTAAGGCTATGATAGTAAGAATATGGAAACTAGTGTAGTGCTTTTTCCCTTTTTCTTTTCTTTTTCAATTTTTTTTCTTTTCCGTTTATGTCGTGGTCGTGAATCTGCTTCTCTGTTATCGTTCTCCCGGGTTATTGTTTATCCCGAGAAGGTATTGAGATACCTAGCGCCTCTGTTAATCCACACGCTGGATACTGTAGTGTATAGTCTATAAGGTGGATGGCAGAGGAAATAGTGTGGTGGTATAGTCAGTCGAATGGGAGGCAAGCTGGTGGCCAGGCCCTCGATATAGTCAACTGACTGACTGCACATACAGATACTGGTAGGGTTTTGCCAAGAATTGATATAAGCACAATGTAGAACAACATTGTTACGCTATACTCGATGCAGAATTGTGCCAAGACAAGGCGAGTCCCGGTCTGCCGTGCGTGATTTGGGAGGTTGACGGTGCCATTGCGTGCGTGCCTCGCGGCTCTTCTTCGCTTTAATAAGAGAAGCCACGGCGAGGCTATCGACTCTTATCTATCCGTCTGCAACGGTGACGTGCCGGTCGGTGCAGCATCGTGGCGTTCCCGCCGCTGCCGCTGCCACTGCCGTCGGCTTCGTACGATGTGGGAGTGTAGCGTGCTGTACAGTACTATTTGTATGAGCACTACACTACTTGCGTGTAGGGCAGGCAATCTGAAATATTGGTGTGTGCCCGGGTCGGATTTGGAGATATCGAAATAGTCTACAGCTAACTTGCACACTACTACTAGCACTTGTAGATGGCTAGCATTTTGCTTAAACGGGGTGGGGTCTGTGTCTGTTCTGGACGATGGTGATGGAGGGTGGACAGAAGAGGATAGAAGTGGACGGCTGGAAAGGAACAAGTGCAGCATTAGTAGCATTAGTGGACACGACAGCCATCCAAAAGGGTCATGATCAGCAGCCGCCCACAACGACCTATAGTTTGGTTCTGCACTTGGGATTACACACTTACGTGTAGTAGTAGTGTACACTACACCACTATGTACGTTGCATCATACAGTAGGAAGGATAGGGACTGGATAGGAGACCTGGATGGGGGATGGGAGGAGAGAATGGAGGGGACTTTGTGGGGCAGTAGGCTACTATAGTGTAGGTAGTGTACTAGTAGCGAACAGACAATGGGGTACCAATGGGGTACCGGTACACTAGTGTACGTCGATAAAAGGTGGACTGGAATCTGAGACATACCCTTGCGCCTTGGCAGAGATGGTCTTTTTTTACTGGTGCTCATACATCTTGGCATTTTCCAAAGTGGGGGATCGAAGCCCCTGAGTAATTTAGACCACCCACCCGCGGCGCAGAGCCGATGTCATCAATGGTGGCGGTCCGCTTCAAGACGAGGGACAGGCGGAAAGAGGCTGCGGATGTGACATCTCGGCACTTGAGGAGTTTAAGGCTTTGGAACCCGGGTTAACCGTCCACTGATCGTCACCATTATACCGCAGGGCTGGTTATACTTCAGGAACTTAAAACACTACACTAAACTGCACATAGATGGTCGAATGAGAAATGGGGATGGGAATGTGAATGTGAGTGTGCGATGACTGATTACACGAATCGGCTTTTTTTTTTTTTTTTTTGGGTTCTTTCAATTTTGCACATACACACCCTACTACTAAATACACTAGGTACCTAACCTAAGTAAAGTAATTAGAGAAGCGAGCAAATCAAAGAATTCAAACTCGACAGCTTTAGTGTAGTGTGCACACTACCTCGCTGCACTCCGCTATACTATAGTATCAGGGCTTTCTCAACAACAACACAAAACACAGTCGGAGATGAGATGATGGGTTGCCACTACGGAGACATATCAAATTACCGTATAGTGTACAAATTACAGTATACGAATTGTTGAAATGCCTTCATCCACCAACACTAGTACATAGTAGTATACACTACTATAATGCAAATACCACACACACCAGTGCAGGTGAATGAAAAAAATAATATTATACACTACACTACACTACACTACACTACACTACACCACCTTTGCACACTACCTACAGCAGTGATTAGTCTAGGTAAGCCTAATTAAGTTTTGATGAAGTCTTTTTACCCCTGCACCAAAGTCCTCGTCGGTGACAAAAGCGGAATGGTTACAGCGACGGAAGCTAGAAGTGGTTACCACCATCTCCACCAGCTCGAGATTTGCTAGCTGCACGCAATAAATTGAATAATCTCAATTTGATGAATGAATTTATCTGTTTTGTTTTTGTTTTTGTTTTTTCCCACTCTTCCTTCCCTGTTCCCAATAACTTTGCACGTGCAGTTTCTTCCCGCCTCTTCGGAACAGGTACCCTATGGCATTACGCACAGGCATCAAGTTGTGTGGAGAAAGCGAACTACTGTGCATCGGTAGTAGTGTGGCGTAGCTAGATACTCACACATACACACAGACTCACGCACACTAACCTAGTGTGCTGCATTGTAGTGTAGAAGCTAGGCAGGTCGACTTAAATCCGATCCCCCCAGGCCATACCATCACAGTGCATGGCCACGATAACGAGGCCCATAAGCCCTCGTGCACGATGAGGTCATCGTCTGAAACCCCAAGACGTGTTGGCTGTCCTGTCTCTGCGTCGCCGACCCAATACATAATAAACGTCGTATTCAACAGGCGTGTGTGGGAAAGGCCTTATCTCGGGGTTCTGCGGTGTTATTCGGACCAAGGACCGAATCGCCAAATAACCAAGTAGCATCACTCTTTATTTATTGATACTGCGATCGAAAGCCATGTATTGTCTTTGGATATGGCCAAGTGAGACAAGGTGTGCACTTTCTGTGAGGGTGGCTTGACCACCTGCGTCAACTGTTCCAAAGATTCTATATTCGACCGAGGGTTTGCCCGCGTCCAAGTCGTGGCTGTTGCTACACAAGTAGGAGGAACCAGGCTCATTGACAGACATTGACACGCCGTTGATGCTGGCACAGTATAGTCATCCACTGCCTAGTTAAATATCGGGATCACATGCCGGTCTTTTTAAGACTATAGCGCCTTTTCGATGCTTATTTGGAGGGCATATAGCTGTACCTTGGTCAATCCACTACTACTACTAGTGAACATTACCAACCCGGCTACCCAAGTAAAAGTTAAATTGACGAGGCTACTAATTGAGTATTTGGGTGGGCGAATTTCAAATCTGCAAAGTATTGGTGGTCTCGAAATGCTAGGAGGCAGGTACCATGTAATATTTCCATCCTCCTATTACTCCGATGTTTCTCGGCCCGTTCCAAACACAGGAACGAAGAGAAGGGCTAAGGTAAGTCAAAAGATAGACACGAGTAATCTGTTCAGCTGCGATATTAGCAATATCATAGTATAGCCATAGAGGATGGTAATGCCATGAAGACAACCAAAAGAAGATGAAGACAAGAGGATTCAGTAGGAACCTTATGCGACAGGCACTGATGTTTTCCGAAGAATATGATCTGACTTAGTCAACGCTGAGGTGTCGTGTATGTAAGAAAAGTACTCGGATTACATGCGTTGCGATACTGAGTTTCTATATGACCATTCCCAAGGCCAAGGGAAGGGGAGGGGAGCTGACAACCGTCGTCATTCATGTAACCCATACATAGTAGTATTTCATCACAGCGACCGCGCGACCTTGACCTGGCATTGTTTTGAAGCACTCGGGTGGCTATTTCAATTTCTTGGCATTCCTATGACGAATGCTGCCGTTTTATACGCGGCCGGTGTCGAAAGCCGACACCCACAGCAGGCATAGCCACCTACCAAAAATATACTCGGCCATGTCTCAAAGTACCTAGCATCATGCGTTGCACGTCGTGTTATTCGCTCAACAGAATTTTAAATGTTGCAAGAAAAATTCAAATGGTTTTGCGCGTTTCTCTCCAGAAAGATCGAAGACTATATAACTGATAATATAAGGTGCCAATTCAATGCCTGCTCTTATAGTGCACCTAGGGAATGGTGTCCTGGCAATTTCATATTAGAGATCCTTTTCAAATTGACGGCGGGTAGGTTAAAATGAATAATTCTTGCTAACCTCCCCCCACCCCCTCTTTTCTCTTCTTGGCCTGGCATACCCAAATGAGGCATAGTATTCCAATTTAGTTGAGGGCATAGTGTATACACTATAACATACCTGCCGTCGATGTTCAGTGTGGCTTGCAAAGTACCGGTACTTGAGGTCATCAGGGTAGGATTTAGACAGGGATAATGCTTAGCCCTGTGCTCGCTAATGTACTGGGTACTGCGCCAATGACGTAGGTACAGTCCAACCTTGCAAACCCCTCCCCAGGTTGGGCTCACTCTTTTAGCCTCTCCATCATCTTACACTGTAGCATGCACGCGTAATTATCACGACAGAATAAAATAAATTGAGTAGTGGGCTGCTCTCATGTACCGTCATAGAATTAATTCATGGTTTGGGGGGAAAGGAGAAGAGGAGAAGGTGGTGGTGGGAAGCGAATTCCATTTGATCTTACACTACACCACTTATCTACACACACTAGAGTATACCTACTTACACTACGCACTCACTAACAAGCTAAGCTCAAGGGGTCCCCGAATTGCATGTGTACAGTACGGAGTACTACATATGTAGTAGGCGTACAAGGAATCAAGAGAGCGAGAGGAGACCCTGCATGATGGTATGATGCCCCATCCTCCGCATCAGTGGCGTCAGCTAAGACGACCAGAGACGACCAGCCTTATCCAGAGACCCAAGAGAACTTCTTGCCAAATCAATTTTTATTTTTTTGGTTGGGTTTCCTCACTCTACACCACACCACACTACTCCGTACACCATGAAGTGCTTGTCTACACTAGACACACCCCCGTCTTATCCGTCGTCTAAGTCACCGATCGTGCTTGGTAATGCCGTAGACGGTGGATTTGGGGTTGGTGAGCCCGGGGATGAGGAGTGAGAGGAGGAACATGTAGTGTACACTATGTATATGTAATCGTGTACACTATAGACATGGTAGACAAAGTAGACATCGGGATGTTGTTATCTCTTGAGTGTACACTACAATATCTTAGGTAGTGTAGTGTAGGAGTGTATACTAAGACAGAGATGTTGTGTAGGTGTAGGGTAGGCACTGTGCACCAACAGGTACACATTACTCTGGTACCCTGCACCACAGCGCACAACAGGCATCAACAATGCTTGAACCCACCACTTTATTTACCTAGTACTCCGTAGTGCCCACCTCCATAATATGCGCCTTCACTGGAGTTGCCCAGCAGCAGAACCAGCAGGCCAAGTATAACTCAGGTACCTAGGTAGGTTAGCACTTATACGACAGATAGAGGTGCGGGTTAGGTAGGTTATGTAAGTAAGGGTTTGGTGTAGGCGTGGGATACAGCTGTACACGTGGGGACACACACACATACACTACACCCACACTTTATCAAGGCATAACGTAGTGTACACAACGTACATAATACCTTGGGTAGGAGTGTACACTACTCGACACTACCTACATGTAGGTACCTACTTATAGCGTGTACGCTACCTCCCGCTTAGGTATCATACGCTATTATTTTATTTATTTATTTATTTATTTCATCATGGCGCGTTACGTTTCTTTTTTGCTCACCATCTGCGCCCTGGTGGTCCCTACACTAGTACCGTAGTATAGATGTATCGGTACACTGTCCTGACGAAATGGGTTTTATTTATTCGCCTCCATGCTAGTGTAGCTAGCTAATTCACACTCGGCATTTTAGCTTGAACAATTCCCATCTACATGGTAGGTTACCAGAGGACCCTTGGCCTGCTAATCCTCCCGGTCCTATTAGCGTGAGTAGTAGACGTAGTGTGTCAGTAGTGTGCAGAAACGACGACGCTTTTCCTAACCTTGCAACGTTGCCCACTTTGGGAGTCTTGGACTTAGAGTCTTGGGGACATCAAATGGGGACATCAGACGGGGACAAGTCGTGACAAAATTAATAAATCTGTCAGTTGACGTATCGACAGTTCATTCCATCATAGGATACGTAGTACCTGCGCAGGCCTACCTGTCGTTGTCTTGCATTTTATCTAAAGCCTGCTTCCCCCTGGACTCTCCGGGGTTTTCGGTTTTTTTTTTCGTTTGTTTCCCAATTTTCAATTGTCATTGCTTCAAACTATTCTCAGCCTCAATCGGCGACAGGTCAACAACACCAAGGACTACATGTTAACGTCGGCATTGATAGAGGAGAAGCATCAATACCCACCCCGGCTTCGTCTTCCCTCTACTCAGCATATACTACATGGTACACTACAAAACAACCACCAACAACTACCGTGTCTTACACTACATAGTATCTTCTGCAAGTCTTAGTTCACTCCCTGTACAGTGTCCGTTCTATACTAGATACACGGACGCCCTCCGACCTCCCAGATATCTGGCAGGGCTCGCTGATCTTTAACTCTTCGGTCTTGAAACGAGCCACTCCACTCCACATTCTCATGATCAGTCGTCACCTAGTCTAAAACGGCTGCCGTCAAATTGGGCACCACCATTTCCTACTTTTGTCTCCCTCCGCCCAAGAGCGAGTCTAAACTATAGTCCACTACGTCCACTACACTACACAATATCATTCGGCCTCCAACTCTGCTACTGTTGAACCCTGCTGTCCCAGGACCGTCTCTCCCTCTCAGTCTTTCACACAGGGTATTAGGACTGTCGATCCATCTCTGACCGTCGTCACTGGTTTCTCTTACGGCTTTGAAAACTGCCTAAGCAGGCCAAGCTCATACATAGCTCCACTCGTTCCCAATCACTGGAGTCGGTCTATTAAGCTTCGACGGTTTGGCCTTGCTACTAAGTACCCAGTTGTACCTGGTATAGGCATTCAACCGTCCGGGGTTTCCTGGCTGTGTCCCTTGTGAGCTTCCTACGGCCACACACATACACACCGCAACACAAACACACTTAAGGCCCGCTGATCCCCCCCTCGACACCTCGGGACGACCTGCTCTCACTGGACCTTAGAAAAGAAAGGTCACCGTCTCGGCTGGGTGACACGAAATCTGTCTCCTACGGGATCTTGCATCTGATCAGCGCGAACTACTTGGGGCTTAATATCTTGGAATTGACGAGCGCATTATTGTGCTGCCGTTGCTCTTACTCTTTGTTTTTTTGATAGTCTCGCTGAGAGCGTGACATCCCAAGAACCAATATCTGTCCCCTATTCTCGTCGACGATGACTATGACCCTTGACAATCAGTCACGACTCGGAGCTCTTCACTTCGGCCAAATGTCTTCCTATTCGAATTCACCCCATTTCACCAACCCGTGGGGTCCAGGCCCAACCAGCCAACATAGTCATCATGGCATGTATTCGCAGGGCGGTATAGCTCCCAACCTCGGCGCTCTCGATTCTATGGCGAAGCATCATCCCGCCAACAGGCCAAGCACTAATACTAGTGCGTCAATGGCGTCGTACGGAAGCATTCCCGTCACGTCTTCAGCAGCAGGTAGCACTCACATGACGGACGTGTATGAACAACCAGACTTACTCAATATGCCCCAAGATCTATTGAACCTCAATCGAATGCAGACGAGCTCTGCTGCCTATGGAGAGGCGTCATATGCAACCGCGACGCCCTCTCCCGTCCATGCGACATACTCGGCATCACCTAGCTCCTACGAAAGCATGTCCGGTTATGCACCAGCTCCAGTGCGCACAACGTTCGCTCTAGCGCCTGAACCTGACAACCGAAGGTATTCCCAATCGTCAGTTTCTTCTGTACCGTCGATAAGTTCTAGCTCAGGCGGTTTTATTGGGTCCCAGAACTCAGCAGTTGACATAGCTCACAGAGGCATGCCGCCTACCGAAGACCGAAGAGCCTTTGCGGATGCTCTTGACGCAGGCCATGGGATGCTAGCAATGAGCCAGGAAACTCCGCGGGCCATCTACCCACCCCGTACTAGGGGATCGACCGATTCGTATGGTTTCCCCTCAACGCATTCTACAAACTCGTCTATCTCCTCGGCAAGCAATTATAGTGGCGGCTACTATGCCGCATCGGTCGATTCATCGGTTAGTGACTACTCGACTGCAGGATCTGATATAGAGTCTGTTACTTCGCGGACGTTACCGCGGCCCAACCTCATGACTCAACCGCCTCCCGCCCCACAGTCGATGATGGGACAGTTCAGTTCGAAAGTTTCGTCAAGTACACAAAAGAAACATAAGTGTAAAGTATGTGATAAGCGGTTTACAAGGCCAAGCTCTTTGCAAACACACATGTATAGTCATACAGGCGAGAAACGTAAGTTAAATACACTACCGGAGATTGTATCCGTGACGCCGCTAATTTACGCATAGCATTTTGTTGTGAAGTCGAAGGATGTGGGCGACACTTCTCCGTCGTGTCAAATCTACGACGACATCGAAAAGTCCATAAAAATGACGCCAAGTCGGAGGCCGGATCCGAGGATCATCAAGACGATCACTCCGATTGAAAACGATAACTAATTTTTATTTTATTTTCTTTTGCGCATTGGATTACGATTCAAATGTTCCCTATAGTAACTTGTTTGACGGGTGGATGGATACCTTGCTCAGCACTTGAACTTCTCGGGGACTTTTAGAGATACAAGCCATCACTTTTCGGCCTAACCCATATACCTACAATGATTGGGATGAAGAGACACGGCATTGTCAATACGACGGATTCGGTGTCCGCAGCGTTTGGAAGGAAACTTGCGACGTTCTTGGTAGTGTCTTGGGGGCATTGACGACCTTTAGAATCTGGGTGCAAAGACTCGTTTTATGGCATTTACGCTTTTTCGTTCATCGCTCATGATTGTCTCACAACACGGCGGCGACTTTTTGGGTTCGGACTTCTGCGAGGATACCCGCACTATCTTTGGCGTTTAGGAGTTCCATACAACGAGGATACATTGCACGATTTACATACACGCGGGGGGGGGGTTTGACGAGCTCACTGCCACCTGCAAGTTTTGGCAGAATCGGATACCGATGACATTACATTAGGGGAAAACAGGAAACAGAACAGGACGAGACGGCGAATGAGACAGACAACTTTGTATCGATAAGTCAGACGAAACGTATACCCAGTGGGAGAGAGGACGGGTAGCATGTAAATTTGTACCGGTGGACACCGGTGTATAGTGCCATCGGATGAGATAAACCACGCTCGCTATGCCCATGTAATATAATAACAACGACAAACTCGAAGGGAGTGGGAAGACCGACTTAGCTGAAGATTATCTGCTTTCCCTTGTTACTACTACGCGTGAGATTATAATACCCATTACATTGTTCCGCCAGTCAGACACCTAGACAACCACTTTAGGAATTAATTAGGGAACTACTTGGGATCACGGACAAAGCTTGAGAATCTCAAATTTCCCCTAAAAGATTCTGTGATCAATTCTATCACATGCCATCTCTAATCAAGGGCAAGTTTCTATCCACTCTTCTTCCCCTCTTTGCCCCTTTTCTTGTCCCTTTCTCATACTTGTTATGGAAGTTCATGTGGAAGATTTTTGATATCTCGAAGATCTCAATGGCTGTCAAGAATCCTGGTTGGATCGTCGCCGTACAACGCCCCATCCGGAAGGCGTCGCTTCGAACCGAGCTCTTTTATGCCTGACATCGCCAATCGCAAAAAAAGGCGAGAACGTGACACAAGCTGCCGTGTCCGTTGGATATGCAGTGTTGATCTGGGGTACTATACAATTTTGATTAGGCGACCCATATTCGTTTGTATCTACACTAGCGTTTTACTACTATTTCCTATTCTGTCAAGCCGGAAGTAGCGAGTAAACAAGCTGCTTTAAGGTCCTAAGCAGTAGGTATCATCTTATTACGTTTTATCGGCCGCTTACGTGTTATTGGGGTGACATATATTGTTTGCAAGGCACGTGTCTATAGTGTAGTCAAGATACTACGCCAGTTTGCCCTATAGGTTAGTGAACCTAACGTTACCCCTATAATGCATTATGGAGAAGAGAAGCGCGCCGTCACGAGGTGCGGGAGATTCGCGCATTCGGGCAAGGCAAAAAAGGCTTTTAATAACATGAGAAAATAAGACACCGTGGCCCGCGCGTACACTATACTGTAGGGGTAGTTAGGCTATAGAAGCAATCAAAGAACACACGATGGAAAACCTTCCCACTCGCAATTTCTCACCTGACTCGCGGGTTAGATACCACTTGCATCCTGGATCCTGGACGCGAAAGGGGAATCGATGAATGAATGGACATAGAGAAGGATGGAAAAAAAAAAGTATGCAACGGCATTGGATGGTAAACCCAAAACGCTGGCGACAAGATGCCTGTTCGGGATGCGGGATCGACACTCGCTAAGCCCCGAATCGACAACGGCTTCAAATATGAAACACGCTCTGCGCCGCACTGCTACCCTAGCGTGTAGGCGCTAGGGTAGCGTAGACTTACATAGTAGTATGGTGTGTGGTTCTCGATTTGTTGGTCGGTGATCGTCACACGCTATTCATTGCCTCTCTATTTCTGGACCGTGGCTCTGATAGTGTAGGTTGGATTTGTCGTCTGGTGCTTACGTGCTATAGGTATCGCCGTAGGATGTAATACGGTACACTACCGTTCGTATACACTGGAGAAAATTGATCTTTTTCACGTCCATTCGGTGGCCTCGTTTGCGGTACAATGACAGTAAACAACATCAAAGGAATAGCGCCCCCAAGCACGATGACACCACTGAATTAAAGTAGATATCCATCTAGTCAGGTGCCGGAGTCAGCCGGAGACGTATGACCTACATAGTAGCCTCGTTAAGAGCCCCCCTTGCCGTTTTCAGAGTCCAGCATCATGCACCTTGGCATAGGCTCGACTGTTTGCCACCACCATCTACAGTAGTGTACATTAACGAGGCTAAAGCGCAAGAACGGCTGGAGTGTGCGCTGGGTGCATTGATGATAGAGAATTTGATATTGACCATACTGTTATTGAAATACCGACATATAATAGAATGTACCAAGTAATATCTCGTCAAATCTACCTCCTACAATACTTATAATTTCCGAATGCACCTACACTACACTAATGGTATGTATCATAGAGCAATATGAAATAGACGTCACTACTACGCGTCGGGCACATTTCCACAAACGTATCTTTGAGCCGCCTTTTGTTTTTGGTGTGTGTGTGTGTCAAGTTCTCGCATGAATCTACTCCATCAAATAATGGCCCACCACCAAGTCTTGTCCACGATGCCCCATTTCGAGTTGACGTAGGTAATAGCCACGGGACTAATAAAACTTGACAGCGGTCCTCTTTGATGACAACTCCGCCCGAGGAATGAAAGACAGGGGGTCGGAGACGGACCCTATTTGATATGTTAAAAACATGGGGAGACATGGGGAATCCTGAGAGGCCAATTCCATCAACGAATCTCATGGCAGAAGAGCCCGAATCCAGCAAGGTCAGTTTTGGTGTATCCGTCTCAATTCCGCACCAAAGGACCAATGGAGGTTCGTATATGAGGGAACTGTTGGTTGCCCACCCTCTCCACTACCTACCGCCTTGACTATCATCGTTTTCGTGGATGAATGACGGCCGGGGCGGGGAGGGGAGGAGATTAGGGGTGTGGCACGGTGGGACGAACAACAATGTTAATCGGTAATGTACAAAACACTCTTGTTTACTAGCATTCGCCTAGTGCTTGGCACAACTCGGGTAGATGCCCGGGCTTGTTACAATAGCGATGGGGGGTTTTTTTTTGTTTTGTTTTTTTTCTTCGGTGGTGATCGTGGTTGGTCCTTAAAGGACCACGACCCATCCTGATGACGACACGGCTTCATCTCTTTGACGGGCCGATGACGTCGAGTTGCCGCGGCTCGGCTGGTTTGGCTAATAAAGCCAACCGGGGAAGTGGACAACTGGCGTCGAGTTTACAATGGCTTGATTGGCCAAGACAATTTCAAGCCCTAGATCTCTCACATCGTACAGACATCTTCGCAAGATCTTCAGGGTCCTCGATACGGGCACCGAAGCGGCGGACCTTGCTTCCTTGCTTCCTTGCTTCCTTGCTTCCCGGCGAGGTTACCTGAATTACCGGTGGTCCTCTTTTGCACATCGGACCATGTTGCTGTCACACACTCGTGCTCTAGCGGCCCAGATTAGTGTTAAGGCTCCATGCAGTCAGATAGAAACAACGCGCCAATTTTGCCACCGCAGTCCGAATTATGTTGTCTCTTGTAGTATCTACGTATCTACAGTATAGTACTAGTAGTAAACGCGTACTACGTTTCGGCTTAGTCATGTATGTATCTGCGACAAGTCAGGCACGGCAAGTTCACGAGCCGATTTGTGATTTATGCCGGCTCTCGTCAGCGAGGAGGTGGCAGTGGTGCAAGTTTATGCAAAACTAGAAGTGTATCTCGCTGGAAGCTGTTTTACCGTCGCTCTCTCCAGATGTATTAATAGGCGCTTCGTAACACAATACCGCTTGTAGCAGAACTGAACCTGTTGTCAGGACTGTTGCCAGAACTTATTGCACAGCCGATCTCACACTCACATTATAGTGCTGAGGTACGCTTAGGAGGTACGCTATAATAACTCTGAAGCGGCGTTTTTTTTTTTTTTTTTTATCTACCCGAATCGCTTGGCGTTTAAGTACACGTTGTACACAGCAGCAGTAGTAATACCTACAGTAGTAGAGACGATGAATAGTGTAGTGTACTAGTGTAGTGTAGGGTGAATTGACGACCTACCCAAATTGGAATTTCCCTCAACATGAAATCGTGCGTGCTTATGTACGCAATTGCGACTGCAGTGAATGCGGGCGTCGCACACTACCGTATACTGATGACATGTATACGGCATGCAGCCATACCTACATAGATCCAAGGTGTTCTCCAGCCGTACTGCCCAGTAGTGTTGCTCAGTAGTGCTGCCTAGTAGTGCTGTCCACCACATCGTCAGTGATGGGAGGCGGTGACAAAGCAGGCGGTCGAGGAAGAAACCGAAGTGGAACCCGGTCGACATTTGAAAGAATATGATGTCATTGAGCTGAGAAGTGTTGTTTAATTTGTTATCTGATTCGCCGCGGTAACCTTATCCCCATCATCCCCATCCAGAACCCATCGTCCCCAGCATCTCTCATCATCCCAATCATACCCATCATCCTAATCATCCCGGCATGTTTGAGGGTTGCAGGTGGATCCATCACCCAGGTTCCGCCCCAAGTCAGCGCCCCAAGTCAGCGCCCCAAGTCGGACCAAGAAGAAAGTAACTGTACCTCATACATATACACGCACTCCACTGACTACATAGTATGAGGGAGTCAAAATCATTACTTTTAGGAGGGGGGACGACTACATTACATAGTAAGTAACCTAGTAAGTAACCTACCTACCTAATCAAGCCTAAACCTGCATATCTATTTTATTTGGTACCTGGGTGTTATATTATGTACTCGAGTAAACAACACGATGCTTCAAATTCCCTGACATTCCACACTACTAGGTAATAAACAGGTAATAAGCAGGTAATAAGCAGGTAAACTAGAGTAGGTAGCCTCAGCTACGTCTTACGGTATTCAGGGTCTTTCTGCGGCAGTAGACACACCGAATGAAACTTGAACAAAAAAGGTGGCTGCTGGGACAGGAGACGGCGTCCATCGCGATGGGTTTTCGTGTAAATGCCATTTGAGCCTATGATGGGAAAGTCATCTTTCCGTTTTAGCACCCTTATTTTCTGTCGTACACCCCCCTTTCTCCCTTTCTTCCTTTCTCCCTTTCTCTCCCTCCTCCTCTCCCTCCTTTTCTTGGCCCCTGCACGCGCCCTACCACTATTTTCACCAGAGCACCGTGAGATCAAGAAAGCCAGCTATGGTACCACATGCAGCTGTAGTGTGTACAGAGCCCAGCACTTCTACAGTACGGTGCAGGTAATACAGACAGTTACAGGGAATTCGTTCTGCACCTCTTCATGTGATACCGAAACTACTAACCTTACCTACCATTACCGCGACTCGGACCCGTCGAATAAAGCCCGATGAATCGTCCTGTGATTCCAAGCTCACACTAAATATTGCATGGTATGTGCAGCATACCACTGCTTGCGCCGACTGGTAAATATCAACTTGAACTCCGACGAAGAGGTCATAGACTAAGCTGTGCGTTGTGATCACATCACAGATAGGCCGACTAGAGCGGCCTACATTAGTCTCTTCTGCCTTGAGGCTGCGCTATGAGTATACACAATATCCAAGTAACAGAGTGGCCTATCTCACCGCTACTTGATCACTGTTACTGTTGCAGTTAAGGGCATCCCACGCATACATGCAGCTCTGGTCTAGTGTCGAGAAATAACTACCTCGGGCTAATCCGACCCTACAATGTATCTTGAGTGGGCGGGGAGGTTTGCTGATAGATACCCGGCTTCTCGTTAGGAGTCCGTCCCTGTCTATCCCGACCTCCTCTAGTGTAAAACACTAGGTACACTGTGAGGTGTCATCGACCATTCCGCACAACTTTTGATCCCCCCTCCCCCGTCGGCAAGCGCTACATATCCTCGCTGAAGCTAGCCTTCATCTAGTATCAATACGGCACGTGGAGGTGTGGACCCTAGTGCTGCATACGTACTGCTACAGAGAGGTAGGCATATCATCGTTGATGGTTGATTGTATGATCTAGCTAATTAGTTTGAACTCGCCGCCTCATGTGCTCCCGCTGTTAAGTGAATGCAGTGCATCTCATACAGTATTCTAGAGCTAAAATAATAATGCAGAATTTTCGACCTTCTTGATACGGTTATTCATCTCTTTACTAACTAACGCCTGCAGCAGTGTGCCTTCATTCGATGTCTATTCTTCTCACTCCATGTATTTCATCTACTAGCAGAGTGAATCGGGATATCTCTCTGTCTCCGAAATCAAAAAGAGGAATGAATGAAGCTGATCGACTAATGCGTATAGATCACATAAGGTCACATCATTCCTCTAAGAATATACAATCATCAATACAGAGTGATTAGCTTTGGAGCTAGGCTAGGTGCTGGTGCTCATAGGTACTTGCGCACTGGTATATCACTCGGAAGCACTCGTAGGAAGGGCTTGTAATATTTTCCCGTCAAATCCCCGAGATCTAGAACCCTACCCGGCAAGTGAGGGGCGTAATCAGCGGTTATATGTAGCGATCGAGGCGGGTGATCGCCAGGACTCGTCGCATGGTTTCCGTGAATGACTGACTAGTTAGGGGAAAGATGAGAGAGAGATAGGCACTCCTGAGACCTCCGAGGTAGATCCAGCACCGCTTTTAGGGCCGGCTAACCGCCGACGAAATTCAAATTTCACTTGTGGTGTAGAGTATCTAATAGAAAATACAGGGGCTTCGGACTACCCAACGGACCAGCATTCGGGGAGAATAGCATGTGGATATTGCCATTTCCGTGCGGTTTACATATTAGGGACAAATAGGTGCAAACTAAATACTTATCTATACACTGATATATACAGTCGGGATCGTCTGCGTGGCTATATCATGTGTTCTATTAATCTTCTCCCGGACAGCCGCGGAACTGTATATTTTGAGCTTGGATAGAACCTCGATACAATTCACCCGGTTGTACGTACACGCACATGTCTGTGATTCCGTCGTTCGCCAGGCTGCGAAGTGGCTCGATCATCTTGATTTCGTAAGTATATATTTATCTACCAGCGGTATTCCTATGACATAGAACGAAAAGGTTCACCTGTCATTAAAATCCGGATTCTGGCAACCAAACAACGTGCAGGTGCGCGTGTGACTATTCAACATGACCATTGATTGCCCCTGAGTAAATGTAGACCAATGATTAATAGCCTGACTGATCGAATAGGGGAAAGCCCTGAGGAATCCGGCTCCATGGTGAAATTAATCGCATTCCCAAGGCAAACCATGATAAGAATCTCCCCAAACCAAACGCCACCCGGGATTCAAATTCTTGATTAAAGACGACTAGGTAGGTATATGGATGCCACGGTGTATACCATTGCTGGTTCGTTGGAATGGGGCATCTCTATCATCAGTCTCGAGATCTGGCAAAGTGTATATTGACGGTACATTCGTACTCTGACTTACCGGGAATATTGGTATATGGAGTTTTACAAGACGGTATGTTTACGATGGGTAACTAGTAACCCAATGGCTTAGATAAGTAATCGGTAGAAAGCCATATAGAATGAAGTTACGAGCTCTAGGAGGCTTTAGTGTAGATATAACCATAGATCGACGTGTATACACGGAAAGGAGGAAGGGAAGACTAGTGGATTAACTATAGGTCCCTTATATAATGTAACTTGCTTTACGCCCAAGGAGTAGACAGCAGCGTTGGGAACAACCTGAACCTGCAATATTATAATTATGAGTTTGAATTGCACAGAAGAAGAAAACCATCTATTATCTATCACGGAATATAAAATGTGCAAATTAGAACTGGGGAGAATGTAACTAAGTAGGTACGTGTGTTACAATACTATGGCTAGAAAATAGGAGTAGACTGACTGTATATATAGCATAGGGCTGGCTACCAAGAGAGTTCAGAGCCACTTACGCAACAACATGTATTGGCCCGGTCCTAGAAAATATTGGACTGAACTTCGTCTCTGCGCTTCCATTCTAGGCCCAATAGGTAAAACGTAACGTGGGTATAACTAGTTTGGCATCAGAATTCGGTCGCTCGAAATGAAGCAATGGGAAATGCATATGCAACATCTTAATAGTCACGGTAGTAGCAATGACAGCGACCGCGGACCCCATGGTGTGAGGGAACTTAATACCCAAGTTACACCTCAAGGCATCGACAATTCTATAGCATGGTACGCCAGCAATACGTCAGAGGGGTCTAGCAGCACAATAACGAGAATCTCTGTTCCTAAATACTCAAAGTGAACAAGGCGAGGAGACAGTCGCTATAAATTTCATCGTTTTATTAACTAGGACAAATAGACCTAATACTGTACAGAATGAACCACTTCACTCCATGACGCCGTGTTCCATATTGACGAGGCCAAATAATGAGAAGCCGGTAATAATTAATTTATCCTACAACACGATCGCTAATTCTGACCTATCAATGCCTTCCTCGTTAAGGTTTGGGTAGTAGGGGACTAAGGCGTCGGCCTGGTATACATAGGCATCGTTGTACAGCCGCCAGTATGGCTGTCTAACTTTGCGAGCTGGATGGAAAAGGCCAGCCCAAACATAGTTCATGACGAGGCCGGGGCCAACTGCCACGCGAATGGCCTCGATTGCTTCCACAATGCGGTCAATGACGTGTGGGCTCGTCTCAAAGATATTAGGGAAGATCACGTTCAGAAGATGGACCATGGCGTCTTCACATCCCAAGCCGACAACACCTAGCGCAATATGCTTAACGACGGATGCGGCTGTTTGTCGGTGTACCTGATCCCGGTCGATCAACGCATCTTCGAGCAAAGGTGTGACGGCGTATACGTAGTCCTTGGCCATCTCCCCAATATACTCAAAAAGGAAAGACAGAGACTTGAGCACGCCGTTTTGCACATTGAGTTCGGGCACCCTATATTCGTTCATAAGGGCTGGGAGGACGGTGAAAGGGGCACAAGTCTCGGCAACGATCCCAATGGCGACGGCTGTGCATACACGGGACTGGCGCTCCTGTACGCGAAGGTTGTTGAGTAGGGTTGCCAACACATCTTGAGGTCCAATTGCTTTGGCGATAAAGCCGAATGTGTTGTTGGCAGCTCGTCGGATACCCTTCTTGTGGGCCTTGAGCATGTCTAGAAGTTCGAAGCAGATTCGCATCCACTCCCTAGCGTTAACACTTTCGGGTCCTCGATCGGCGATACGGCCTACCAGATCAATGGTGTTTTCTTGCACTTTTTCGTGGCGATTACGGAGAATCGGGGTAAGGCGAGGGAGTAGGTCTTTGATAGGGGGCTGCATTTGACTGATGCCGACAACCGTAACTATCGCACGAAGTGCCGAGAGAATGGAACCAAGAACTTCTGGGTATTCTTCACCCAGATATTCGTATAACACGACACCTAATTTTCCCATCAAGGCGTCCTCGCCGCATTGTTTCATGACCATGGCGATGCGACTGATGAGGTCGGCAGCTTGTTGGCGGATAGTTGCTGATTTGTTATTCAAGCGCCACAGAATAGTAGACACTATCTGTGGTATGTAAGGCTTGCACCGTGTACCTAATGCGTTCACGACAGTTCCAAACCCGTTCAACATGACAACGTCTTCAACACTTTGTTCTTGAAAGGAGTGTAGAATGCCATCAATCAGTCGTTCTTCGAGCCGTTCACCAATGTCGGCGGCCCCAAGACTTGCGACAACCTTTTCGACGGTTTCAACCGTCATCTTACGATAGGCTTCACTTTCGTCTTTCAGATTTCCCACGATACGTTCTAGAATCTCGCTAACACCAACTTTCTGACCAATATCAACAGTTGTTTCAACGACTTGCCGATAGTTCCTCTTGTCGAGAGCCATCCTTCGAACCCAGAAACTCTTGAAGAATTCGTCGAGAACATGCTCCTTAAGATAGCCGGCTGTCACACCTTCGGTCCCCGCACACTGAGAGACCACTTTTAAGACGACCTTCTTCATTTCCTCGTCAGGCGATGAGAATTCTCGAAGTAAAATATCCATGACTTGAGAAGTGTAATAGTTGGCGTATTCTTCGTCCATGAGAGGGATGATGTAACCAACGGCTTTGAGGAATCCCGCGAGACCCTTACCACGTTGCTTTCGGGCACCCGTCCAAAGAGGATTGAGGATATCATCGAAACTTTCAATACCATATGGATTAGAAGCCTCGGCCAGGGCGGCTATGGCTAAACTGGTGACTGTTCGTACTTTTGTTTGTTCATCATTTAGGTTGGGTCCTATACAATCCACGAGCCCTTTGAGGTGAGGTAGAACGGCACAACCCATCAGGATTGGGATTTGTTGGACAATCTTGACGCCAGTATGCCGGGCTTGCCAGGATTTCTTGCTGCGACACACGGCACGTAGGAAGGGAAGAAGAGCTGGAATACCGAGGGCGGAAGCAACAACGGCAAATGCTCTCGCTGTCGTATTTCTCACATACTCGTCAACATGATCGATATCTGGCCTCATCACACTAATCATGGTAGCTAGACCAGCAGCTTTACTGAGGTTAGATATAATCTCACGACCTTCGACTCGGGCGTAATAATCTTGGTCAATAAGCAAGGGCTCGATGACAACCAAGATTTTATGGACATAGGGACGGACTAGATCATCTAGCTTCCAAAGAATTCGATCGATGACCTTGACTAGTAGATGGCGCTCTTGATCCTCTAAAGTCTTTTCCATGAGAAGGGGTAGTATTTGATTGAAGAGAGGGCCAGCACCAAATTGTCTTGCGTTGTCTGTAAGTTGTCTGAGTGCCGTCTTTCGCATTGGCGGCGTCCCGTTCTTGATCTTGAGGAGAAGTCTCATGATTTTACGTTCCTTCAACTCATCCACGCTGAGACTGTTCTCATCCGAACCATCTGCAAGCTTGCCAAAGTACGCCATATCTTCCTGCTTGAAGAACTGCAGCTCTCCGACTCCAGGAATTTCTTTGGGCATCTGGCTTCCACTCAATCTATTGCTTTCAGGGTCTTGCATCATGAAGCCACCATAATTCGCAGGCAGGGGGGTTGCGGAGACCCTGTGTAATGGTGCGTGGCCTGTTGGATAATTGGGCGGGGGCTGGACAACCGCGAAGCCCTGAGCTTCACCGGGGAGCAGCGTATTGAGTTCATCATCGCTGAGAACGCCGCTTGGGCCTGATATGTCTGTCCCAAATGACGGCACAGCACCAGCACTAATCTGAGATGTATGCATTGGGGTAACAAGGCCACTATTCCCGAGGGGTGTCGCAGACGGCGCTTGATCCCAACGCGAGCGCTTCTTAGGAGCCTCGGCTCCACCAGGGGGTTGCAAGGCTGGCGCCTGATCCCACCGCGAACGTTTACCCTTGACTTCGGCTTCCGCGGCGGCAGGAGAGGGCTCATCGGCGGCTGTTGAAGATACATCCCATCTCTTCTTTCGTTTCCGGCCGGCCGCTACAGCTTCGGTCGATCCAGCGTCAGTGTTCTCTTTATCGCCATCATGCAGGGTTGCCTGGTGCTCTCCATCGGCCCCTTGGGTTTCTTTGTGTTTGGCTTGGATGGCCCGTTTTACTCGTTCCTCTTCCCGTTCGAGTTCTCGAAGCTCCATGACATCGCGGTAAGTGCGACCTTCCTCGGCGGCGCTGGCCTGACGATTCGCGGCAAAGGCATCAGCGCGGGTTGGAGTGAGGACACGGTCAAAGCGGCGCTTTTGGTAGTCGGTTTCACGATCAACGATTCTTGTACTATGCTCGCCGCGTCCGGCAAAAGGGTCGTCTTCCTCTACTCCATTCCCACGGGCAAACTCATCGATTTGGGCACGGGTAGCCGTGTACTGACCAATTAAGCGGCGGGAGCTATCGGCATCTTCCATCTCCTCGTCTTCTCCATTAGCCGTGGGGATAGAAGTGAGATACCCGGCATATTTGTCGCCCCCATTTCGATCATACAGGTCGGTATCGAAAGACTCAGTCAACTTCGCCTGGGTTGGGTTTTCGGTCTGCTGGCTGGAGGATCGCGCTCCCTTTTTCGCGGCAGTAACAGCGTTGCGCTCAGCCTGGAGCTTTCGAACAGTCTCGAAGTCAGCGTCCGACATGACGGGCTACTGGTATGGTCCCAGAGGTGACCATGTCTCGAGGGCGGGAGTTATGGAATGGGCGTTGGTTGATCAAGTGGTGATTTGATTATGCGACAAAGATTGAGGGTGAGTAGAATCGACGAGATAGATTGGTCGCGTGAAGTGGATGAAGTGACTGACTAGGATAAGTTTGAAAGTGAGATGTTGAGGAACCAATCAGAGCACATGTTTCTGCTGTGGCGAGTATGTAGTGCATGTGGCTGGGACTATACCTGACTAAGAACCCAGGGAGATACCTAAGTTAGGTACCCACCGGGCAGCTAGCTACATAAGGTATGTATGCTGCTTACATGTGCCTACACTAGCTGAGCTACATAGCCCAGGATACCTGTGGGGCATTGCTTTTGTAAGGGTAAAAAGTCATTTTATTCAATACCTTTTTTTTTTTTTTTTTTTTTTTTTTTTAATTTTTTTTTTTTTTTTATTTTTTTTTGGCTAGGTAAGCTCTGGCTGGTCGGGGCCAATACCACTTAGGTACGTAGCTTATGTAGGCTCCCTTATCATAGTACCTTGCCCCCCGAATGGCAGGGCAAGATGGCGGTGGGATTAAGATATACCTCTCACCATCTACCAATGTACATCTCATAGCATTTACATGTAGCTGGGTATTGCAAACATTAGAAGGAATATGAGGAAGAATAGGAAAATAGAAATCGGACATGAGAAGAATGATTTCAGCTTCCTTCGGCCATCAAATGCACGAATACTTACAAAGTTCTCATCGTAGCCCTCGGAAGTCCGATACCTAAGTAGACGGATCTACCAACAGCAGAGCAATATTACTATTATCGTCAGCACATTGGAACTCGACCCATTTACCAATCTATGGTTGTGACACATCATTAGTACAAGTGTAGTTTGAGCAACTAAATACTTAACTTAATACATGATACCATCACAAAAAGAATAGCTGAGCCCCAGCCGGGCAAGTGGTGCATTTGTAGTTCAACTACCTTTATTCTGACAAAAGCCCGCACACAGCCGTGCAAGTCAGGTCAACTGAAGAGAAAATCACATTCCCTCAGAACCACCTCATTATCTAGGCCTTCAAATCAAAAATAATCCTGGAGCTACTGATCCAGTCGTGTGTATCGCGGATTATCACCTCCTCAGATGCTCATCGTCGAGATCGAGTCCTGTCGCGCCGGGGGCGGGACGCGCGAGTCTAGTAAAATGTACAGATAACGGCAGGAGGCGGTTTTGATACAGTGTAAAGTCGAAAATAAACATGTAAACATTAAGGAAGCTGATTGCTGTCGTAATCCATCGTCAAGTGTTCGGTTGTTGTTGTCTTCTTCAACCTAGGCATATTAACAGCTGCTGTAAACCGAAAAAAGTCGGTGGGTATCTTTTGGTTGTCTAACATCCCCTTTCTCTTCGGAATTCTGTTTTGAAGGTATAATCTGGCATTTACTGGGGATAGCATTTGCAAATCGGCAAGCCGTCATATCCAAACGGATACCGTTGAACCGTCATTTGGTGTATTCAAGCATGAGATAAGATTTTCTCACACCTGCGGTACTCCGGGCCTTCCACGACCTAGAGAATCCAGAAGCTCATGCGGCGGTACGCGTTGCATGCCACTACCACGATCAATCATTGACGTAGGGGCTGGTATGTAGCCGTCGCGCTTCTTGCGATATCTATCCAGGGCAAGACCAGCAGCTACAATGAGCAGCATTAAGCCGAGGGAAATGGCCAGGCCTATAAGCACTATAAAACCAAGAGCCAAACCGCGACCTAAGATTATCATTAGCCAAAAGAATTTAATGCATGGGTATAGCTGCTTACTGGATGAACTCTTGAAAAAGTTCTCCTTCTCAACAAAGATCTTAGAGAGGGAGCCAGAGCCTGCCGTCGTATTCGTGCTCGAAGTTAGGATATAGGGTTGAAGAGTTGTACCGTTGTAGATTGCTCCTGACGCCGTACCAAAACCAGGGATAGCAATTGACCCAGCCAGTAGTAGTGCCTGGTTTTGGTCAACCAAGTCTGATTTATCGTGATCCTTGGTTAAGGAGAACATCTGGAGGCTTGTGATGACGGTTTCTGGTTCTAGTGCAATACTAGCAGGTGCCCAACCGTTGCCATCATACTTCATTAGGTAGACTGTCCCATTAGATCGAGTTCCAGCTGCCCAAAATTTGTCTTGCTTCTCATCTGCTGCAGTTAAAGCATCTACTGGACCAGGAAGATTTGATGCACCATCAAATGAAGACCAGCGGTTGTGAGAGACATCGTAATATGCTAAAAAGACATCGGTGTCATTCATCCTCAATTGTCCGCCTACTAAGAGCGTAGAGCTGCCTGACCAAAGTAGGGTATTGGCAGTTCCGGAGAGCTCAAAGCCTGGGCGAGACCACTGGTTCTTGCTGGTATCAAGCATACAAACTCCGGGGCAAGGAAGCGAGCCAGCTGAATCGAAAGAGCCGCCTACGTAAAGGTCGGACGAGCCCTGTCGGGCCGCAATGGACGTTACGACAACGTTACTTCCAGCTAAAATAGGAGGTTGGGCATTTAGAGAACCGCTCGTAATATCATAGGAAATAAGTCCGTTTACAGAAGAACCTCGAACGGTTCCGTTAACACGACCTCCTGCGAATGCCGTGTCGCCCTGAACTGCCAAAGCTAAGAAAACAGATTCCGGGGGTAACTCTGTCCCAAGACCAGTAACAGAATCGGAATTTTTCCTATCAATGAGTGCAAGGTTGTAAATCGTCGACCCATTGGTTGCTTCGCTAACAAAATGACCGGCGAGCACCGTGACGTTCCTTCCATTGCTTGTATCGAACACACCTGTTACCACACCGGAAACAGTGTCTGTATTGTTGACAGGTGACTCACGTTTGGACAGTCTGGTTGTTGAGTTGCTAGATAAACTAGACGCTTCAATCTTAATAGGGAAGTTTCCCAACACACCGTCAGTCGACGCCACACCATAGGCTCTAAGGGATTGTGAAGAGATGGAGCCGGCGTAAAGTTCAGTGTTATTAGGTGCATTGAGCAGTGAGGATGCTAGCTGCCCGTCTAAGAGCGGAACTGGCGTATCCAGATTCTGTAGCCAGTTGCTCCGAGATAGCACCCATACTGCGAAACCAGTAGCGTTAACGGCGTCATTGGCTCCAAAAGAGGGTATTCGCAAGAAATCGCCCGTCAGTGCAATAGCTTCCTCTGTAGCGTTACCTGTCAGGTTCAACGTTATGGGGACAATGTTCATGACAGGGCCGTCAACACCGGCACCGAGAGCTTCCCATTTGTTCTGTTCCTCATTATACACAGCCACGTACGACAGTCCGGTAGTCCCTCCTTTCTCAGTGCCGTCGAAGGAGCCACCAACAAATATTTGTCCATCGCTGTTATACATGGTCAGAATTTCGCCATTAAGACCCCCATCGAGTGACCTAGTTTCGCCGTCACTTCCAAGAGCAGCGATGTTATTGATAGTTGACGACGTAAAATTGCCGGCAATATAAGTACGGCTGCTAGTAGCCACTAGAGACCGAACCACGGATTGAGAATTAAATGTCGAGCCAAGCTTGTTGAACGCAGAGCTGTCAAAATCGGATGTGTCCACTGTAGCCTTGGTCGGATCATATTCAAACAGACCGTTTAGACCACCTGTGCTGTTCATCCGTTCGACACCAATGCGCTGGGCCACCATGACCATATCATCTGAAGATAGTGATTGTCCTGCCACAGGAGATAGCGTAATGCTCGGGCGAAAAGAATCAGAAGCAACATCCACGTGGCCAAAATAGATTTGGTCATACTTGTCGAACTCATTTGATTGGTAAATAGACCGGCCGTCATTTAATTGTTGATTTCCGCTTGTAGTATTCAAAGTACCGAACACATTGACTTGCCCGCGTCTTTCACAAGTCTCATCTTGAGAACATCCTGGCGTGTAAATCTTGATGATATATTCACCAGATTCTCTAATATCAGGGTAAAAGACGACAGAGGCAGCATCGGAAGTAATTGGTTTTGATAGTACTGCTGATAAGTACTGAGAAGCGCTTGTGCCCGAAGGGGTAACGGACCAAGGCCCAGTTTGTGTTGATTCGGAAGGCGTGCTAGAATTAGAACAGGACGGCTCATTAAAGTCGTTGATGGCAAATGTATATATATCGTCCTGATATAATTCGATACTGTTAAGACCGCCACCCTCTCCATACCATTCTGAGATATCAATTCTGAAGGCATTCATGCCGATACGATTGACAAAATGAAAGTCCTGGAATTCGACACTCGTATTGCCGCTGAGAGGGCACTCGTTAGTACAACTCATATTCTTTCCGGTGCCGGGATCGATGTAAGTAAAGTTCATGATTCCGTTGTTTGGCTGCGCGGTGAACATCCAGGTACGAGTTCCTCGACCGTCTTGGTGTGTATTCCTGAGCCGAAGTTTGGTGGGTTTGAACCCGAAGCCAAATGAAGCTGCCCAATTACCCGGAACGTTATCTTCTAGAAGCCAGGTTGTGCCTTGACCACTAGTCCCTTCGGTATTGCAGATAACATTCTTGGGGTCACTGAAACCAGTCGTTGAAGTACCTTGGTACGTAGTGAGATTTGCAGAGTTGAGATTGACAGTCTGTGCATCCGGTACATTTGGTGTGCTGGTATTTCCCAGACCGGTAAAGCTACCACCAAAAATAATGTGTCCGTCGGGGGCTTTTGCAATAGATGTGACAGGGCCATTAAAGCCGGCAAATGGTAAGCTTTCCCAGCGAGACGAGGCGAGCCACGTTATCGCATTGAGTGAATCATCTGCTCGAAAACTACCCCCCACATAGACCACGCCGGCATCATCGTCACAGAGTAGGGTGCTGACCTGGCCCTCAAGACCAGACAGCGCTGTGATCTCAGAAGTGACGGGGTCAAATACAGCTACACCGATGGATTCCTTGCCGCCAATGCTGGTGAAATTGCCTCCTAGAACAACATTCCCCTGGAATACGCACATATCCTTAATTGATGCATCGGCATTAAGAAGGTCGATAAATACGCCATTAGGCAGACGAGTCATAAGCCGTTCCGATCCATTAGAACTAAACGGCCGCTCAGTCTGGCCCTCGAACTCGTAGAATGAGATGCCGGTAAAGTCGCCTGCAATTCCCACTTGACCAAGGTCGCTGATGTCGAAATTCGGACTCGGAATGGGGACGAACGTGAGAGCTTGAGACAATATCACAAACGAGGACATCGCGAGGAGCCATGGCGGGCTGAACCGGGTATGGCTGCGCGCGGCAAGCCGGCGCGGCGAGTATGTTTTCATGACTTACTATGGTGACCAGCGACCGAGGCACCTACAATCGCGACAGAGATGTTGGCCCCGGTCTAGAAAACGTCGGCTGTGACACCCAATATCACACCTAGTCCATAACCTCGGACGGCTCGGAGCGCGCGTTCGATATACGAATGATACAAATACGTTATCCGACGTTGAGCGTGGGTAGTTGATTTTCGCGGCCTGTGGAAATGAATCGTGTTTTGAATCACCGGAGATCGTAATTTGCGGTCGTTCCAATTAAAGAGAAATCGAGTTCGATCGGAGACAGTCTATGCGTAGGAAAAAGGACATTAGGATGGAAGATAATACAATCAACGGGGTCAATGGTGGTAGTAAATATTATGAAATGTACAACATGATTGATTGAATGAACGAATGAATGAATTGCCATTCAATCAATCAAGTTTCGCAGGAAGAGGTGAGAGAAATAAGAGAGGATACAGGGAGATATCGGAAAGGGTGGCCTGTGTGTAGGTACAGAGGCAGAGAATTACAGCGGTAGAGAAACACGAGAGAAATGCCCCGGGGCTCTGCTGGCTGTGGGGAACTGGCGATGGTGGTTGGCAGCTTAAGTGCATTGAGCGCCTTTCCATTCATCTTCTCCCCTGGATTAGCGCCTAGGCAGCCCGTTGCCACATGCAGCCAGGCCAGTGTAGTCACACGCAACCCGCTTTGACCCTCTCCCTGCTCCCTGGACATGTACATGTAAGAAAGCCTGGGTCATGCTTGTTCAACCGAGACTGCTATCACCCTCAACACCACACAAGGTGTCTTCTGTCTTCTCTGTGATAGCCGCCCTTGGATCGATAGAGACAAGACAAAACACAGTCGGAGACATATTGCTAGGATGCAACCGTGTCTGACAACACCGTCCACATCAAGGATATCATGGGAATGGGAGTTGAATTAGAATAGGAGATTGCACTTTGATTACTCACCAGGCTACTGGTCGAGGTCTCGTATAGCGTTGTGGTCAGGTTTTCACCCGAGCTGATGGTGAGCAGTATATCCTGATACTGAATTAAACGAGTGAAGTGTCAAGCGATACAGTAAAATAGTGCTAGCGCTATGCTGCCGTGTCTGCAAGACAAAGGTTTTGGGGGCGAGGCGGGAAACGAGCGACAAGGGGCTGTCAATTATTGCTGTCAATAATAATTGACAGCCTTCAGGTAAAGAGCTGTGTGTCTAGTATTGGCTACAACGGATGGCTGTTGTAAATTGCAAACGATATGAATAATCAATACCGGCTTGGTCTTCTGACTGCTGTTTGTACGAGATCTCGTCGGAGATGTCGCCTTTGCCGGGTTCCGTTCCCCTGATCTGAGGGGACGGAAAGGGGTCGAATGATTGGGCTGTCCTTCACAGAAACAGAGAAACGAACGACTGAAGGCAGCGCAGAACAGACTCTATGTGCTCGATGCGAGGAGGGGAGAGAGAGGCTGAGGCTTGGTGTAGGTAGATGATATCAAAAGAGCGATAATATCAAATTGACCTTGTCCCCTCAGTCTAGCAATAAAAAAAGGATGAATGGGAGAAAGAGCCGACACTCTCAATGTCACAAGAATCTAGCGTCAGGTGTTGAAGGAATCAAAATAATTAACGGGGCTATTTTGGCGTGTCTCCTAATACGAGCTAGGATTGGTGTATTTTCTAAATGGGGACGAGAGAAACCAGGGCAGTACAGGGGTAATGGTTTGACGGTTTGACTGGGGGGGAAAGGGGGAGGCCTGAAGCTACCTACACTATACTATGTACCTACCAGTCCAGTGCACAGATAGATGGTGATCAATTTACAATACGGAAGATGGTGCGATGTTATGTTCTAATTTGGTTATTAGGCTGCTGGTTTTTTCTTCTTTTTCTTCCCTTAGACTGTATACGGAGTACTATCACAGAAAGAAAAGATGGTATCTTTTGTAACAGGGAAGATGAAGGAGGGAGGAAACGTCATCAGAGCTTCAATTTGTTTACTACTATGTATATGTTTCCTTCGCCGCGTAAGATTATACGGGAATGAAACAGTAGCGCTTTACAAGTGTGTTAGTCCCCAACCTCACGAACTATTACGGCGTACACAGGCTCCCATTTACCAAATACGCGGTATGTTAGAGACACGTAATAACCTCGGACGTTTTCTTGTGATGCAAACAAAGGAAAAGTTTGATTGGCAACATTATGTAGACTGGATCACCCAACATCTTTTGGCGATCAATTTGTGGAACTGCGATCTTGTGTGCTTCGCGGTGTGCTTCGCGACACCCTGGGGCAAGCACAAGTACAAGCACAGCATATATTCATATACCCAAAACATTTGCCCCTGCGCCTAGGTATTAGGAGTTCATCGTTTGGTGTCGATTTGGGTTACTTATTCTCGAAGACGAGTAGCTCCGAGAACCCCTCTAACGTCACGTGGAACCTTCATAACGCATGTTTAACATCCAAAGCATGTCACTCTTAGAGGCAGGTTCAATATCAAGAGCTAGAATAGAATCAATACCCACACTATAGGATTAGACTTGATACCGATACTATTACTATCATCGAATCTCACCAAGCGAGCTTCATACCTCTACTATTAGGCCGTTGTATCCTATCGCCGCCCTCATTGTAATTGACATTGTAGAACTACGACTGAGACGGTCAACAATGAAGCCTAATTGGTGCGTAGGGTGGATACTAGCAAGATTATGGTAACCAATTATTATTATTTAATCCTATGGTTTTTAGGTCTCTTGTTTGAGTATCTCACATTATGTAATACTCTGAAGATGGACGACAGATTGAGACTTTCGTCCACCTATCGACAAAGGGCGGCCAATCACACCACAAGAGATTACAGCACCATTTCCGAGACAAGTGTACTATACGAGCAACCGCAATGCACGCACAGCTTTTGCCGACGGTTTTCAATCATTGCGTTCTTTTTCTGATATTATTTAGGAGTCCTAATAATATCACGATTGGCCGGTGCTGTATACATGCAACGCATTGCCCAACCAGCCAGGCAAATTTTGACACTGATATGGCTACCTTGGCTACCTTGGCTACCTTGGCTACTTTCACCATAGCCGTATCCTGCTGTAGTATAGCGCCATGAGTTGACCGCAATTTGTATTGCCTCATTTCGCTCAGTTGTTTGTGTTGTCGTTCCTTGTCAGTAAAGCTCAGTAAACATAGCCATGATGACAAGCCCCCTACAGCACCCCGGACGCAGAAATTTAGAGTTCCTATACAAACAGCCATGATTTGGCCTTATTTTATAGGTCCTGTGCGCTATTCATCCTAGTCTTGTAGTCGCGGGGGCTCTCAAAATGCTCTGGCTTCCCACTCCATATTCCAATTTTTTGTGCCTTAGCCCTAGCTTCAGCAGCTTTGTATTCTTCTTCCAAGCCGCCAAATTCGGCACCTGTTTTCGCCTCATACGTTGTGGCCAAGCCTTTTTTGAGCATCTCCAGGCCAACGTCTCGACGGAATAAAAATCGTCTTACATACACAGTAGCCACAATGCGGTCGTATTGATCTCGCCTATAGACCTTAGCACGTACTCTTTTACCAAGGATATACTCGGTCAGCCAGGCTAGGGCATCGGTCGAGAAAGGCTGTGCGGGTCGGCCGAAATGGGCGCCTTCTGGGGCGTCGATGCCAGCTAGACGTATGGGTATCTTGAGAAATTGATGTTAGCCATAGCTCTAAAGGACAAGTAGAAAAGTAGAGCTTCTGCTGAATGCGTCTGCGGAGAAAGTTGGCGCATACAGTCCTGTTCTTCAGCTCGGATCTCTTATGAGGGATTCTTCGTAACCACCCCCAACCGGCTACTCGGCCGCCCGGAGTATGAAAAAGATGAAAGTTGTCTCCATCTCCAACGCTGGTGACCTGGCCAAACAAGCTCCTCCTCCGGAAGAAATTCGGCTGGATGTGGACAGCTCCCGGTATACGGCGCAAGTATGAACGGTATAGTTGCAACGACAGCAGAACAGTTGTTGTTACCAATACAGTTGGGACCCAGTTTCTAGGGTCTTTGTAGTGTTCCCAATCTGTACCGTTGAGGCTGTCTGTCCACGAGATAGACCGTCTCGAAGATGTATCGCTCTTGCTTGAACCGGACCCTGCGTTCGAGCTAGAAGGCCATGGCATCGTGATGAGTCGCTGGACCTAGTCCTGCCGCACGATGTGGTCGAGGGGAGAGCAAGACTAAACCGAATGAGAGCGCAGAAGATGTGGGTAGCAAAGTACATAATCCATCCGCCTCCTAGAGTATGTACATGTACCCACACATGTACTAGGATGTATGTAGGTTACCTAGGTTATCAGATAAGAAAAGAAGATACTACACTACCTACATAAGGTATGTACACTACCTAAGGTACCTGTACTGCATCAACCTTATCTGGGCCCACCTAATAAATCCACAGATTCCGGGGCCAAATCATGCAGTTTCAACGTCATAGTTAGTGCAGTGCCTACCTCCTGGCACCTGCCTAAGTCTTCGATGTGCCACCATGCTATTGGTGCAGTTAGTTGGTTTTCTTGGCGGTGTTCATGATCCCAAAGAAATCCGAAATCCTCAGTTAGGTATACTCCGTTTTATTTATTATTCTAGTGTACCTTTATGTAGCGCGGAGGTTGTTCCAGGGATCCGTACTGTTATTGGCTTACTGACACTCGCATTGTTCATCTTTCGAGATTAGTACATTACAATAACCGACCCTGAACCACCTGCCTAGAGGTCGTCTAGCGATCATCATTCTAGATTGCTTCTTCTCGAAAAAGAACAAGCTCAAATTAAGACCCCTGTGCACTATCCGTTTATAGAGGCATATAAATCATCTCTGCCTACCTATTCTTTTATATTTTTATACTGCCTGCCAGCCGAGTTCGGGTAGCCCGAAAAACCGCCACCAACACCTACGAGAGACCCTATCAAGCGATCGTATGTGAAATGACAGACAGGGCGAGTAGAGTCGTCAGGGTCCAAGACGATGAGCAGCGGCCACTCCTCAACCGCAACATCTACAGCCATACCATGGAGGATGGCCCCTTCTTCAGCTACACGCCCAATCCCCATAGCCATTTACCCGTGTACACTACCATTCACCGGATACGAAGAGATGTTGTCAGTATAGTGGAAGACTACCTAACCTTTGAGCAATTGGGGGACCTTCGGCTTAATGTATCCGTCGTGCGGCCGTTAGTTGACAAGCTTTATGAGCTGGATGATATATCCATCGGTATTTGATTTCTGTCTCTAGCCGGTAGCTTTTCCTTCGGATGCTGATGCTGTATTAGTGTATTGCTTGCTTGTAAACCGCTCACAGTTCCTACACGAACAGGAGCACATGAGCAATCGGCAGAATGTCCATTACACACGAGCGATGCTTTGTGAAGTTGTCGCAACTCGTATTTTGAGGCGCTTTGGTGATGATAACCCAGGCTCAGAAGGACTGCTACTCTTGGCCAATTTGCTTGTCGCTGGTTTCGAACCTTTCCAGAATGCTCCCGAAGAGGTTCGTCGCGAAGCTTCGTTAGACTCCACGATTAGCTATAACAGGACTTTGCCTGCCCTTGAAATAGCTATCCTTACCGGAAGTAGGTACTTCCTCAGCTCTACGTACTGTAAAACGGTGTAAGTTCTCTCGCCCTTACCACTACATATGAACGCCCGACTGAAAGTGAAAAGAGTCGACGCTATCTATATTGGTCAGATTGTCTATACACCATCAACGTTCCTAGATCTAATCCCAGACCGATATAAGCGGAAGCCCATCTCACTCTACCAGCCGCATAAGGAACCATTACTAAACCAATACCGCTTAATTGTGCCACGAACCAGAAATGCCCTCGAGATCGTCCAGTTTATTACTTTGTTAGTTTTATACCTCTTATTTATGCTCGAACGAAACCCATCCTATCTGAGTATTTTCGAATTGGCGTTTGCAGTATATGCTTTCGGTTGGGCTCTAGACCAGTTTGCTACAATCCTAGAGCATGGGTGGTGAGTCCTTCACAACAAAAGTCTCTAGTTAGATACTAACATAGCCTCAAGGTCGGTCTATGCCCAGAACCTTTGGTCATTCCTAGATGTTATGTTTATCATAGTCTATTGGATGTATCTCATCTTGCGTATCCACGGGTGGAGGACAGGTTCACCGGACCCAGCGCAGCAGGCTCTTGATGTTCTCGCCATGGGAGCACCAGTTCTGATCCCACGTCTGGCTTTTAACCTTCTCTCTGGGAACGTCGTGTTTCTCTCCCTGCGAGCGATGATGGCGGACTTTGCTGTACTAACCTTTTTAGCTGCTTGGTGAGTTGGCTTGCTCCTATGGAATCTTCTCTTCTGTGTATCTTCATCCCTAGAATATGATGTATTAACCTGAGTCATAATCTAGGTGTTTCTTTGGGTTTTTATTGTCAATGGTATGGCTTGCTGAAGGCCGACACGATCCCATGTAAGTAATTCGGTTGCTCCGACTAATTAATAACTAATATTTGATAGTACCATTGGCAAATGGATGTTATGGATCTGGTTCGGCTTAGATGGCAGCGGAGTATCTGAGTCGGTAGGTTCACATACCAATACCACCGTGAACTATGCTAATGAGAACTTACTAATAATCAACGCCTCTTAGGTGGATTTCCACTGGCTACTTGGCCCCATATTGATGATAACATTCGCATTCCTCGGCAATACACTCTTTCTAACGATTCTCGTATCGATGCTTACCAACACCTTTGCCAACGTTGTCGCAAATGCAACGGCCGAAGTTCATTTTCGCAAAGCCGTGTTGACGCTTGAAGGTGTTAAAAGCGACGCCATTTTTGCGTATCAGCCACCGTTCAATATACTAGCTCTATTTATTCTAGTGCCGATGAAGTTTCTAGTTAGCCCACGGTGGTTTCACAAGATTCATGTGGCAACTGTTCGGACTATCAATCTGCCAGTGCTACTCTTAATCGCTATCTTGGAGCGGCGCCTGCTCTGGTCCGAATATGCTGGAGAAGCAAAACAACAACAAAAAAGGAGACACCGAGGAAAGGGGAGGTTTTGGGAAAAGTGGCGGATCACGAGCCACAGCGACATTCAGACAGTATTCGATATTCCACCGCCTGATTCAGTAGAAGAAGATATTGCAGTAGACGACGAGCTAACACATCACATGATCCGACGGCAATTCATGCGCCATCAGAGTTCAACACAACATCAAAGGTCACAAGACAGTGGCGATATGAATAAAGAGCCGCCTACTAAGACACCTAGCCGACGAGACTCGTTAGCTCCTTAGTAAGTAATGTTCCGGTCATTTTTGTAGTTGCTTTGACTATCCCGGGCGTGCAGAGGTACCTTCTGAGGCTAGAGCTATGTTTTATAATTGTCGACGCATGATGTATACTCCCATATTATGCTCGGCATGACAACGACTGACTTTAAGTGTTACAGTGGCGTACCACCTGAGCAAGTCCGCAATATGCTGAACGAGCCGAGCCAGTTCGAGGACTTGACTACAAGGTTAGATAAGCTTGAGCACATCTCGTCCCTAATTAAAGAGATGGTAGAGAGTATGTGCGACAAAACAGTGGATGGTGATGACTTATTGCGTAAAAACGAGCAAAAGGCTATCGAGGTGGGTAGAATATAACCAGTAGGTATGCCTATGAGAGATACGCATTGTGTAGATCCGTGGTAATATGTATTGCATGATTACATGACCGCATCAATAGATCAATAGCAATTTAAGCATCTATCAATATAAAAACATTTTCGAATGACGCAAAAGGCGTGTTAACATCGATAGCTATGCTAAATACAGAATCCGGCATATATGCCTCGATAGGATATTCAACAGCCCACAACAGTAAACCAGTGCGTATTGAATCATATTGAATTTGCTGGACGAGCGCGGTTTGCTCTTGCAAATTAGTCCCAAAGGTACCTCCTTCGCTTTGACCAACCACTTGACCACCTACCTCTAAACGCATTTGCTGGATGTGTAAGTATTGCTTGCTGATGGGCTCTTCTCCCATCGGTACTAACCTACTAGGTAATACCCTTTCTAGATTTCAAGATCACACGGCGCCACACAACCATATCTACAGTCACCAGATACCTACCTCCCCTCTACCAGTTTCAATGCCAGTAGCCGTGGTAAGGAAACCAGCGGAGACCAAATCCTTCTTAATCAACACTAACAACATTATCAAACAAAGAGAGTAGCCAACCAAACACAATAATCAGTAACGAGCCATCCCGGCGGCACCACACGAAACTCGTCGAATCTGTGAAACCAGCGACCCAAACATACGCCCTACCCTCTATCCTCTGTTCTGTCTCCACGACCATCATTGAGTCCGTGTATAGTCATCGGGACTATATACCCTTTACTTGGATTATCGGGACGAAGGGAAGACGTAAAAGAGAGAAAAATGTGCCTCACGACTCACTATATCAGCCGCAACTGTGGACATCATTGGCTCGCCATCCGACAGCCGTGCTGGCCGGGATACGGGTTCGCCTATTGCAGCACGTTCGGGGATGGCGTGGCCCGGGAACCGTCGCCTGAATTGGAGGTCGTGGGCTGGTGCCCCGCGTGCGCGACACCTGGATGCTATGATCCTAATCTCGTGCGCATGGTCCTGAATATTCGCGAGCGCTGCCGCTGGGGGGTCGGGCCATCAAGGAGTGACCTGGGGCTTGAATGCGTGATCATGTGAGGAGATCCGCGGAACCCCAGAGAGAGTACGAGGAATCTGCACTGATACCCTACACTCGATATATGAAGGCATTTTTGTACTTATGTGGTCGCGTCACTTTGGGACGGTGTGCATGATGCGATGGGAGGGTTGTACGAGGGCCGATGACGAGAACGCGGGAACCACCGAGAGATCGCCTTAGACACCCAGTGGAAAGATCACGAAACGGAGGTGATGTGTTTTTAGATTGCAATGACCGAGAAGAGAGAAGACCCTTGGGCTCGTATGAAAATCTAGCGAAGGTCTAAGAAATGCCTAGAAATTGACAGCCAACCAGTGTTTCCGATAGCGCAAATTCCTAAACGCTTCCCTGGCCACTCCCCTACCTCCAAACTCTCACAAACATCCTAAATTTCCTAGTTTGGTATCGAAGATAACATCATCCATAGCATTGTATCAATATTTGTCTCCTATATCCGGAGCATGAGGTACCCACTTTTATTAAAAAAAACCTATTCTACGAAGTTCACAACTATCACGTTAAACACACTTCACATACTTCTTGTCTTGTCTTGATTCATCACATAATTGTTAGCCGGAGATGTTGCCGACGCCAGATACATCGCACGTAGCGTATGAGCGAGTCTACGAACCAGCCGAGGATTCCTTCCTGTTGCTAGACACGCTTTCATCACCATCCGAGACGTCATTTCTACAAACTCGTTTCTACGTGTCTCCAGCCAGCGGCACACCAACACCGCCAGAGCCGCTAGTGGTAGAAATAGGGCCGGGCTCGGGCGTCGTGATCGCCTTCGTGACGGCACACGCGTCGACGCTCCTCGGGACCCGCAACATACTGACGGGGGCCGTGGACATGAATGCGTACGCCTGCGCCGCGACGACAGAAACGGTCCGCAGGGCCGTCACCTCAAATCCCGCCACGGCGAGCATGGCGTTCCTGGGTGCCGTGCAGGGGGACCTCGTGTCGCCGTTGCGGGACCACAGCGTCGACGTGCTCATCTTCAACCCGCCCTATGTGCCCACGGCTCAACTGCCTTCTCGGGAGGAGCTCCCTGACGGAGGAAGAATAGATACAGAGAACGCATTCGACGAAGACTCGTATCTGTTGTCGCTCTCGTACGCGGGCGGGCAAGATGGGATGGAGACTACGGATCGGCTTCTTGAC
Organism: Xylaria sp. Z50; assembly: GCA_037356035.1. NCBI lineage: Eukaryota > Fungi > Ascomycota > Sordariomycetes > Xylariales > Xylariaceae > Xylaria > Xylaria sp. Z50. The sequence goes on along the minus strand of JBAWJU010000015.1, from coordinate 64,979 downwards.
AGCCTGCCGCGTGTGCTTTCCGATAGAGGGTGTGCGTACGTGTTGTTATGTGCACAGAATAAGCCCGAAGAAGTTAAGGAGCGTGCCCGTTGTCTTGGGGGCGGTACATGGAAGGTCGAGACTGTGGGATTGAGCGGGAATCAGGCCGGTTGGGAGAAATTACAAATCATCAGGATATGTAGAGAGATGTAGAGGGGAAAAAGATGCAAAAAAAAAAAAAAAAAAAAAAAAAATTGATAGGACGGAGATCGTTGGTACGCTCTTGAGTCTGATACTTCCTACATCGACGTGATCGTACCTAGGGGATGTATTTTTTGCTTCACACATAACACACATCATCAGAGGCGAGTCTAGAGAAGCTCTGCTGGCCTCATGATTTCAAAACCTCATTTATTCTAGTGCTGCTGTAGTTTTCTAGCCTCCAAGGCACCGCCGTAATATTGGTTTGGTCCTTTCCATTTCCGCTCCCACACATCGCAATACTACGGCGGCTTTAAGCAAACACCAGTGGCTGCTATCCCGAGGTAGATTCGTGCAAGTCGGTCCCGTATTACCTAGCTAGATGTGACGAGGCGATTGGTCAGTGGCCGTTGCCCCTAAATAATCTTTTTTGTTTGTTTGTTCATTGGCCTCGTGTCTGCAGTGCCTCTCTTCACAGCCAACGGAATGATGATGAAAAAATAACAACGCGTCTCTGCTTTAACGTCCCCGCCCACGGCCTCTGCCACGGCCTCTGCCACGCCCCCGCCCAGGGCCGCCCCGGCCACCACGGTCAGCAGCCTCCTTGCGTGCCTTGTTCTTGGGCTTGACGGAATCATCGATGAGGAGGGTGTCGAGGGGCAGAGAGTCGGGCAGGATGATGTAGCGGATGGTCGAGCCGCGGATGTTCATCGTGTCGAGGGAGATGGGGTCCTGGCCGCGCGGCGTCATCTTTACCGTGCGCAAAGCCGTATTCATCTGCGGCGAGACTGATGTGATGGTGCCATGTATGATTGTGCCTGGCATGTGTTAATGGGATAAACTGCTGGGCGTGCATACAATTGTGACGAAGACGAGGGGTTTCTACCATTCTTCAATTCAATCGTCACCGTCTCATTGGCGCATTTCATCAAGAATCTGGAGAGGCATCAGCATCGGCGCGTTGGGCGGGAGAACTTGGCAGCATTGGTTTCAGCACTTGGGTGCGTAGAGAGGGTCGGGATAGAGCTTACCTGACGAGCTTCATGTTGACCAAGGTGAACAGTACCACTGCCGGGGAGAGTGTCAGTGTGGGCTCAGTCGTTGGCTGCTTGTTTTTCTGGAGATTGATATCGGGATCGCTCTGGGTGTTGGTTTTAGGTCAGGGTATATATGGGATGTATATATGGCGAGGCTCGGAGCTCTATGTCACTTTTCGAGAAAATTGGAGTGTCCTAGTGCCCCATTATAGACCATACTATGTAGGTACTATGTAGATAAGTATACCTCTCGCTATGTACCTAGGTAGACACACCTGTAGACCGCCTAACAGCTACCTAACCACGTGACCGATTAACTAAGCCGACTAGGTATGTACAATGGGTACATATACATATTAGTAGTAGGTACCTAACCTGCCTAAGGTACAACAAGGTATAATAACTATTACCATTTCGACCAACTAATCAAGAAGAAGCAGTTGCCTTTGTAACCAAATCAAAACTCCCTACTCTGCGCGGGAACATTAAGATCCGTCCCATGATGCCTTACACGCGACAACCGTAGGTCGGTCATATACAGATAGTCGAACTGCCAATCATGTACATCATGTAGCCTATGTGCCCCTCTTTCTTCCCTGCATATGCTTATTTATCCTTCTCATTCTCTGATACTTTCTCCCATTCGTCCTCAGTACTGGCAGCAGACTTCGACTCGGACAATGGTTCCTTAACGCGGAGCTTCAGGTCTCCCGTCTGTGCCACCGGCTCGACCTCGTTGCTTCCTGTGTTTGGGTTGCTTTTGGAGACGACCGCCTCGACCTCTGTCTCGCTATCATCGGTTCCTTGTCGAGTAGGTCCTTGTTCGGTGCGTGTCTTGTCGGCTTCCTCTCTTGCCTTGGCCGCATTTAGTTCAGTCGCAAACCAGTTGATAGCCCACCACAAACCCCCCGATAAGAGAGACAAGGCGACGAAGTGCACGCTATAGGTGGCGATGAGAAGTGCGAATAGGACGAGCTGTAGAGAAGCAAAGGTCACATTTGTTGCTATCAAAAGGCTCGGGGTGGGGCCAGGGGTGAAGATCGATTCCCAGAGCTGCTCAACAAAGCCCGCCATGTTGTCTTTAAGAGCTAGAATGATTCGTGAACGCAGAGCGACAAGAGGTAGGCCTTGGATGATGGTGCGCGACAATTTGCGATGATGTGATTTTGAGTCGAGTCAATCGCGATGAAGGTAGAGAGGTACGTCTGTTCGATATGCGCGGCTTGGGACTCGGCGAGTTTAGGGGAATCGAGAGCAAAATCGTGGTTGATGGTTCAGAGTTTCTAGGCGGCCGACTTTCTGGAGTAGAGTGCTTTTTAGGCAGGCAGGAAAGATTAGTTGTGCGTTAGACGCGAAAGGACAGACAGCAGCGGCAACAGCAGCAGCCACAACGATGTCGGCAGTGAAGAAGAAGAGGTGGACGGTTCTAGCGTGGATCGTGACCTTGTCAAGGGAGCGGGGCAAGTTGACTGTACCTACTGGGTATGCGTACAACAAAGGAAGTGCTCAATAACCCCGGGCCCAAGGAAGTACTCGGAGGATCTCGACGTCTGTGGCGATTAGTGAGATAAAAATTGTTGCGAAAATAGAGTGCGGCCAGAAGAGGAGCCTGAATAAATTCGGAATAAGTACAAATATAATTTACAAGTCGGCTCCAAATCTAATAAGGAAAAAAACCATGCCTTTCTGTTGTCTCTCATCTTGCCCGATTACCCCTCTATTTTCCATGATTACCATGTACCTAGCTACATGTAGGCAGCACCTTTAGGCACAGATGTACCTACCCACCTGGCAATGTTAGGGGTAAAGGGGACCTAGTGTAGACCTGGGAGTGGAACAAGGTGGGGACATCTGCAGACGGAAGTCGGGTCTGTCAGGAACAGATCCAGTTGGCTTGGCTGTTTAGTCACGGACCCCTCGTCTCTACGCTAGGTACTTGCAGACGAATTAATTCATGCTGCTAAACCATACCGATCTGCTTGAGGTATTGGCTCTGTAGATACTCTGCAGATTCAATCTGAGTGAGAGGCTCTTGCACAGATCCTTGAATAGCCTGTTATATCCCACCACCTTTGTAGATACCGGCGTATTGTTGTGGATAGTGACGTATAGCCCCTAGCTATGACTGGCCACGGTAATATGTTCAAGTTGTACGCACCTTTCTGCATGGGGAAAGGGACATGTGAGTATATACTGTTGAGTACTAGGAATCATAAGCCTTTGACGGGATTATCTAGGCCAAGGCTCGAGTAGCAACATGCATACCCGTGAACTAGAGCCCTCTGCGAAGATGGACCCTACTCTTTGGATTGCTTGAAGCAGGTATCTTGTTTATTTATCTGGTGCCTACAGACCTTTCAATGGTATATACGTAATATAATATATGGAGGTGTAGGTTAGGTACCTTACAAAATACGTGACGTATGTACCTATGATCTTACCACATAAATAGAATACCTACATGCTTACGTGTATGTATAACGCATGTATAATAAGGTATAACGACATGAAAACCAAAAGGAAAGAAAGTAAAGTAAAATAAAATAAAAGATAAAAGATAAAAGAAACACTACTTACCTAAAAGTAGGACTGTTAAACGCAAGTGTCAAACCTCCAAGGTTGACTAACCCCGCCAATCCAACTAACGCTAGATACCTACCTTAGGTAAGTATTTGGTTAGGTGCATGTAGTATGTATTGACTCCTCCCCCACTACTAGTTTAATCCTAATGGGTACCCTAGGTACCTCCCTGTACCCGCTCTACCTATAATTATGTATGTGTGGATACCTGGGGGTACACGGGGGGTAGTGTACCCCGTGACGGAAGACCAAAACAACAATTACTCACAGGTCTTTACTTGTCTTGACTTTTCAATCTGCCTCCTTTCTGATACACATTTCTAGCTACCTAGATACGTGGTATGACAACTACCTAGTAGCTAAAGGGTGGTTATCGGCCCTATTCTCGCTTCTTGTATCGTATCGGTTGTGAGTAACTGCTACTGCGCTTTATCTACAGGAGTGCTTTGTCCAGTCTCTTCAAGGAAACCCCTGTTAAATACCCGGTACATCGTCCGAGTGTCTCTACGACACGCTGAACGCGAGGCGACTTGTGCGGCTCCGTGCGACAACCTGACCTACCGAGGTGGTTTTTTACGCCAGGCTTTTCTACCGAGGATACTGGGGCGTGGAAGAACCTCTGGAGGGGGGAAATAAAGAAAAGAAAAGAAAAGAAAAGCGAAAACGTACTTAAAAACCTTGAGGATTTAAAAAGGGAGAGAACGCATTCTCTAAGTGCCTGCTTACAAGTCACTCGGGTGCCTTCCAACACAGCACTTTGACCTCAAAACGACAATCCCAAGAGTTCCTCGCCCTCGGAGCGCCGTCACCTCTTCGGTCGCCGCTTACGGCATGCTCGCCCGAACTTTGTACCACATCTGTATTAAATAATATACGCCGAGTCCGATTGACGCAGTCTCAGCATGGCTATCAACACCGATACCGATATCGATGTCGATACCGGTTCCTTACATACAAAGCATGACAATGACCATTTGTCTCCGGAGTTTGTTGTTGGTGGGGTCGATGTTTCGGATGGTATATCGCCGACCAAGATACAGCTGATGAAGGACAAGGATCGTGAAGGCGAGTGTACCAAGGGTAAAGGAGCGCCATTGGCGCTTTTGGATCTTCCTATCGATGTGCTAAGATTGATTGTGAATGAGGCAAGCGCCAACTCTGGACTCTCGTATATGCAACTAAGCAACGTACTAACCGTGATCTGTATAGGTTACCTACACCAACGATTTGATAGCATTGGCCGTGACACACTCTGCGCTCTATGAACTAGCTGTGCCCAACATATATTCTCGGTTCGATATTGTCTGGCCCGATAACACTGCTACGCCGCAGAGCTCTAAGAGTGTTGACGCGCTCTCTTACGGTTTGGCGACATTATGTCTTCCAAGCAGGTTCGCTGAGGCAGCAAAGCGTTCACGTGGAGCTAGTGTAGGGCAGTCCAAGGTTTCGCATCGACTAGCGAACAACAAATATGCAAAATACATACGAAAGTTTTCAATTGGCGACGGCCCCTCGGAATGGACCTCAGAATATCTCATTACCAAAGAGAGTGGCAAGATGCTGGGCACACTGGTTGCTATTGCTGTTGCTAAGATGATTAACCTTGAAAGCTTTGTGTGGGACATGCCTACTGGCGTTCTCTCTGACGTTTTCATGGCACTCTCATCTCTCGAGGATGAACGAGGTCAGTCTAAGCTTGAGAGGGTGTGGGTGCGCTGGCATGATAGTTCGTCAACGACTCCTAGCTCTTCATCTGCGTCGAGCCCTACGACGACATTACCACCTCCCCCTCCCCCGCCGCCCATATTTCCCGCTCTCCCCCCAGGTGGCGCCATGTCCAACTCTACCGGCAACTATATACCGGCCAATGTCGATGATGCGACACCACAGCCTAAGAGCTACGCCCAAAGCTGTGTTGAATACCCGACCTTCAGTATCCTGCCTCCACTAAAAAGCTTAACAGTTTTGGACATAGACGATCTTTCTTACTTGGATGAAATGTCCGTTCTAATCGAGCAGTCTGCTTCTCACCTCCAGGAACTTCAAGTTGGGATTTCTAAGAGAGCATCTAATCTCCATGACTTCACGCAGCCTTGGGATGGCTCTAATCTACAACAGGTTGATCACGAAGCAAAATGGCCAGGTGAGAGCCGAATTCCCACGACTCGACTAGGGGGTGTATTAGGGGTGCTTGTGGGCCGGGTATATGACAGTAAGCATGACTTGAAGGCATCTCATATCTCATCTTTAGAGACAAAAGTTCTTTAAACAAGCTCGATGTCTTCATTATTTCCACGCCACCGATTCATCTTAGGATAATTAGGCTGAAACTTGCTAACACGAAAATTGCAGTTCGTAGAAACCTTAGCTCAAAAAGCCACGAGAAGCCAGTGTCCGGAGGGAATGTCGACCTTTTTGTCGATACGAAAGCTCCAGGGCTAATAGAAAAAACGGACGAAGCTTCTCAACTACATAGCACGATCGGTGATGACTCTCCTTGCCTGGGTCTAGGTAGGAAACGGTTGGATGGAAAGCTCAAGCTGAAAAAGCTAGCACTTGAGAGAGTAACCCTATCGATTGTGGTCTGCTCACGAGCTATTGATTGGAGTAATATGACCAGCCTAACAATTTTTGGTTGCCGACATCACGAATCTCTCTGGAAGGCACTAAAGCGGCAATTTCAGCCTACTCCCCCAGCACACGGCTCTCCCCAAGGCACTCCCGTGCGGTACCATTTATGCTTAAAACACATTTCCACGGATCTAGTATCACCAGAATTCCTCAGCTTTATGAAGGAGACTATCGCGCCGAACACAATGGAAACAATCTTTTTACAAGACCGACAGCGTACGCCTAAGCCGGCCGTTACTTTGGAGCAGGTTTTTAAGTGCACGGTAAAACGGCACCGGAGCAGTCTTAAAAAGCTACTTATCGACAGTTCAGAGAAGAAAACTTCGAATACTGTGATAGCAAGAGCGCCTGGGCGCTGGAAGCATTGGGCTATAAAGGATGAATTTTTATCATATATCGCTAGCGGTAGGATGGCAAGTCTGAGAGAATTGGGTATGGTGATTGACTACAAAGACTGGGTGAGTATAAGTCTTTATCAGTGGTTACGTTACCACTTCGTAGTAGTGCAACTTGCTAATGCAATGAAATACAGCATATATTTCTACAACAATTGCCTCAACTAGCTAATCTGCGCTCTCTCTATATTCCGCACATGATTGATCGCCGCTCTGTGTCTCCGCTGCCAGTGGCAAAAGAGCTTGCGCTTCAGATCGTGGATATCATTAGCCTGAGAAAAGAGATATGCCTCGCCTACGTGGGACTCTGGGATAAGTGCTTCGAAATCACAGAGGTAGAACATGGCGACAATGCCAACAGTCGCTTTCAAGAAGACGACGACCACACCGTATCTATGGACGATGCAGATCACGACTACGTTAATAGTGAGGGCGATGATGACACCGAGGACGATGAGAATGACGACGGTGACGATTCCTTCATGGATGCGGATGAAGATTTTGCAGAGACGTCAGACAACGAATCAGAGGCAGATTCTTTCGTAGGAGCAGCGGCGAATAAACCGCCACCACGGCTGCGTCTACGTGAAATTCTTTACTACGACGACAAGGTAGAACTTTTTCGGGCACGGCATGGGAAGTTATAAGCAATGAGAATCTTGCGGTCTACAAGGTCATCTCACGCAAGACCACTGACGTGTTGAGAGGGATCCTCTCAGCGGCGTGGCCTCAACCTATTCGGGCCATTCTTTCTAGCCGGTGGTTTGGATTGGACCTACCTCGTTTGTAGTGGATAATGCGTATATCCCGAGGGGCATTTGGCGAATGGTGAGAAGTATGCCAAATCATGGATATTCTTCGATGTGATGAATCGGGTGCGTAGTTGGATGGATAGGCGGCGGCGGCACCGATGGACAATCGTTATGGGCAGTTGTTCTTCATATATGCTGATGCCTAGCTCTCACGTCTGTTACACACACAAATAGGACATATGACTAAGTAAATGGCTACTGATGTCTCAAATTGTCAGCTGTCTCACCTTGCCCTGCTCGTGCTCATTACCAAAACCTTCCCGTTGGGTAGCGATTCGGGGGCCACCCGAGTTAGCTAGCTAGCGAGCTGGCGCACGACTAGGCACCCTTGGCGACCCAGCATGACGCAGGCGAATCACAGTGATCTACTCGCAGGACGGTCGCATCTCGTCCCAGTTCTGCCCAGTTCAGAACCCAGTTCACCGAGAAACCACAGTGTCAAGCCGCCTCGTGGAATCTAATGCAGGTACTAATAATGTCAGGCCACAGTAGGAGACCCTATCAGATGAACTGTGCAGCGTTTCCCTCACCGTAACGTCTTCTTTGGGTCTAGGCATGGGCTTTCTGCAGGTGTGACACCACGCGCGCTCCCGCCTTACCGCTGCTATACCGCTACTTTGGCGATTTCGTTTCGATTTCCATTTTGTGGTCGTCTGTTGTCAGGCTCAGACTGGGTAGGTAGTCAGATCCATCCGACACCCAGTCAGGCCAGTCATTCCACGAGAAAACTTCTTTTCTGTCGTTGCCCGTAAGATACCAGTCCGTGCCTACGTGTGTCTCACTCTCACCGATATTTCTAGTGGTCTTTACTCTTTGTCCTAAATCGGAGAGGCTCGCTGCAGATTCATACAAATGAGCCTCTCTCCGCCTCTTCGTTAAGAACGCTGCACAACCCCTTCTTCCTTTTCCTCGGGTCCTAGTACATATTTCTTAGTTTCACATCATTCTGTTGGCCCAGAAAAACAATCTGAAGCTCTCTCCTGTTCTGTATGTGGCTGTCCCGATTTTCTCATCGGCGTTGCTTGTTTATCGAACCCCGGTTCTTCATCATCTGGCGGAGTTTGGCGGTTTTCTACTTAGTAGTTACCTATAATATATTTTTTTTTCTCCATTCCGCCGTTCACCTCCATCCCCAGTCAGCAAAAACCTTCACACCATCGCTTCCCCATGGACGCTCTACCCGTTGAGCTCCTCCGGCTCATCTACTCATACTGTGACCCCGAATCAGTCCCCAATTTGCGCGCCGTGAGTCCAACCCTAGCTGAGGTTGGCTATGATTATCTATTATCGCCGCACTTCAACTCCCTCAATTGGCGTGATGATATTGAGCGGCTCCACCAAATCGCACTCCACGATCGCCTAAGAGGAAGTATCACATCGATCAACATTTTCCTTGGAGAGCTGTCTTACGGGGATGCATGGACTACTTCATGGTAGGTAGACCCTCAACTTTCTCTTGTCTTGCAACTATCGTCACAGTATTTCCCCGGACCGGTCTTGGAGATGAGGATTCTCAATCCTTTAAACCATTTCTTTTCACCCCATTGATCAAGGCCTAGCTAATATGAACTTAAATAGGGCTCAGCACTTCGTGGCCCCTCCCGTGGAACGCGCGGAGCTGATGGCACACGCTCGAGTGGAATTCGAAAAGATTGCATCAGGGCGTAAGCAGGTCGGACCCCTCCATCTCAGGGCTGACGATCTTCGTGAGGCCTGCTCAGCTTTACCCAACCTTCGCCATCTTGAAGTTTCCTTTGCACAAACCCCATCCACACTTAAAGATAAGTTTGTCCAAGAGGCTTTCTTTTACCCCAACTGCAGGAAGATGGACCGACAGGAAACGTACCAGAACCTCGACGCAATCATGTTCGCTCTACACGGGATCCAACTCTTTTCGTTCAAAGTGGACCGAATTCCGCTCGAGATTTTTCGAATGGCGAACCATCGCTCGCATTGGTTCACACACGCCCAATCTTTCCATACTCTGTCTAGCCTCAATTTGACGCTAGATCCATCTGGTCTCCAAGGTCCAACGTCAGCATTCAGGGCTGTAAATGGGCTGGGCCGCATACTTCATCTCGCCACCAATCTAACACATTTGAAGCTTGCATTCCACCCGTATTCGAGCGAACGATCGAAATTCGCACTCTCTTTTAGGGAACTACTTTTTGGTTTTACATACTCGCAGCTCCAAGACCTGACACTGGAAGGTGTGTCGTGTGACGAGGAGGACCTAAAAGAGTTCTTGGGTCGACATGGTGCTACCTTGGTTCGGCTACGACTGGGAGGCCGCGGGCTAGCTAAACCGGTTGAGGCGTCGCATGGGGGTATCCATCTCTATGAAGGAACATTCCGATCACTGTTTACCGGTCTCCGTACGAGATTGCCGAAGCTAGAGCGTATGCACCTCGAGGGCATATTCGAGTGCGAGCACCAGGACCTACCCACGCACGAGACCTACAACTTCTATCCCCTCACCGATGAGAATTGGGAAGACGTCCCGAAGCCCGGGTGGGTTCGATCATCACGCAAGACTATCAGCTGCCTACCCTTCGAACAATATGTCCTCCACGGCGGCGTCTACCCGGGCCCGGCCCTGATGGCCCAGAGAAACGATTGATCAATAGATCGTGTTTCGATGACTACGACCGTCGCTTGGCTCCACACGGACGCTTCGGGTTTGGATTAAAATGAAATTGGATTATATGCATATTCGACTATTCACGCAACTTTCCACACCTTCTCGGCTTTTCTATGTCACGAGAATCACTTGCATCACTAGGTCACATAGTGACCAAGCGACCGGCGTTTGACAGTGCCTTTCCTGTTCTTTGGCCTTTTTTTGGTGTTTTTTTTTCTTCAAAGGGAAAACGTAATGTTAGCAATTTGACCACGACACGGCCTTGTCTCTACGCGGGACGTAACGGAGGCGAATGTTTTCAATGATTTACGACCACCCAACTCCATGTTATAGACAATTTTGCACAGACTTCCTCAGGGATTCATAGGTATGGGTAATACGGCGTTCTTTGGGGGGATTCAAGTTCTGCCAGGATGTCCATTCGGCTCTTCTCCTGAAAGAGTCAGAAGGTTGTCTATCCTTTTTAGCACATTTCTCGAGGATCATATGACACATTTCGCGAGCATGGTTGACGAATGATATGGAGGAGCCACAGACAAAAGATACACAGATTGACCAGATTATACTTTTTTTTCTTGACTAGGGGACGAGGGAAGGAGGAAGCTTGTGACACTAGCATCTTGAGCTTCCAGGTCATCATATTAGGTATCTAGCATAAATTCGAACAATACAGTTGTCGACAGACAGCTGCCCTATGCTTCTCACTTTCAGTTCTTCATTCATATTTTACTTTGGCAATATATCCTCTACAATGACATATCCAGGTCTGGGTGTGCCCAGATCCATCATTGACAGAGGGCGAGATAAGCTGAGAGAGTAGCGGCGAGGCTCCGCGGAGGTTGCCGGCGACATTCTACTCGTAGAATAATAATACGGTGAGACTTGCAGTCACCTGGTTCGCTTTCTAACCCGCTAGTAGTTTTCCAAGTTTTCAGACACATAAGGACACAATAGGATCGGTCACGAGACGGAAAAAATCCTCAATTCTATAACTATGCCATTACGTCCACCCCTCTCTAGAACATAGCATCACCATTGTTCGATGGCATGATGGGCTCAACAACCCTAATGGACGTCAATTTCACCGCTTGTGAGTCCAAATTCTATCACAGTTAGGTATTATGCTCTCACTCTCGGGCCTTAGTGCGACTACCGAGACCTGTTAACACAGCCTAGGTAGGGCTAAGCACAGTATCGGTGGGTTCACGACGCCTTTGATCCTTCTAGCTCAACGTTACAATAATCTACTGGTAACAAGCCATGCGGCACAACGACGCGCCCGAGTATAGTACGATCTTCACCACGAGGAGAGAAAGAAATTAAAAAAAGAAAAAAGAAATCTCACCCGCTCAAACGAAAGGATGCAAAATGATACGAAGAATCGCTCTCGACCAGGGCCTGATTCGAACAGACGCTCCCGAAGGAAGTAGATGACCTAGTAATTCTAGTCTACCGCGTTAACCACTCCGCCACCTGGCCAAAGACAATGAATTGTCTGATGGTGCATGAAGGAAGTCTACCTAGAATTCCTCTATACCGCTGGGTTTAAAGTGTATGACTGGGAATCAGCTCCTTTGGGATTGTAGGTCAAATCTTGCCGTTGTAACCTATCACAATTGACATGGAAATCGAAGTCATCCAATTGGGTTGAAATAGTGTACATTTTCGTGGTCTCAACTTTCATTTTTGTCCTAACCATCCGCTATATAAGAGCGGGTCTTACGTACCGACTAGTCAGTAGGCAGAAGATTACTCTAGATAAAAGCAAGACCATGCTATGTGTAACAACAAGACTGCATGGAATGAAATGTAAATAAACAATGCATCAAGTGGTTCAACTCCAAAACGGTGCTGGTACAGTGCAGCAGATCCATACCCAATACTATGGTAGCAGTGGAATGTACCGTTTAAAGTGCGACCCACCATGTATGCGGTAGGTGCACTGTCCTGGCACTGTATGTAGTGTACTTGTGTTGGTTGTCAGATATGTGCGTCAACAATGAGGCTGAGACGGCAAAAATGGTACGTCTACTCCGTACACATACGATTCAATCATCAAGTTTAACAGATTACCTACGCCAACATGTCCAAATCTGCTGACAAGGAGCAGATAAGAGATAGGCATGTAAATAGAATCTGTCAAGAAATACATACATAGTAGCAGTGTTCCAATACTGCTACCTACTGTAGTATATGATATGACCTACCCACACCAACTGTAACCGCACACACATTGCATGCATGCACGCATTGCCTCTCTATAGTGCACACTATAGTATACTGTACCTTTGGTGAATGTGCCGACGTGAATATATACCTATACCATTTTATGTATCGGAATCAAACCGGGTGTCCGGTTGCCCGAAATGGGCGGTATGTCATGTAAATGGGCTAGTTCGTAGTGGTGTAGCTGAGTGGGACAAGGGTAACACTGCAGAAATCATCTATGATGGTAGACAGATATGGATTTGTTTTACCTACGGTGTCATCCGTGGACACACGGTGTCCAGTAAAGAACCTGACCTGCCTATTGACATCATCTACATAACAAGAAAAACCAAAAAAAAAAACGAATATGATAATAAAGTCGGTGAGGCTATAGTACTCCAACGATGACCCATCTTCCGCATGATCATTGCCAACAATCGGACATGACGGCGGTCAGGAAAATACACACATAGATTTATAATTGTTTATTGAAACATCATAGTGCTAGCCTGCTCAGGTAGGAATGTCTCTTCCTACTTAGGTATTGCGTGCCTAACCTATCATGACTTGTCGTGCAATCGCCCGCCAAGGATTGCCAGTCCAGATGGGAAGAAGTTTGTAACGTGTTAAGCACCGCAGGGGAAAAAAACCAAGGAAAAAAAAAAGAAATTAGCAGCGTCCCAAGAAACTGTTTATCGATTCCCAACAGCTCGGAATGACTGAATCAGACAGGGCGGGTCCTCATTATTTTGGTGGACCTTGCTTGGACTTTTGTCTGGGCTGTCGATTTGGGCGTGCATCATGTAATTCCTGTTTTTTTTTTTGTTTTTTTTTACTACAGAGTACACTACAGTACAGTGCAGACCCATTTGCCTGCTCGCCGTGCCAGGAATAGAATCGTGGCGCGTCAATGCGACAGGTAGTGTAGCGTAGGCGACAATTGCGAGGATCGCATCCACCTGCATACGAGTAATCAGCCTGTATGTTCGTGTGGATGTGATAGATAAAAGAATCCAATCGCCGCGGCAAGTCAAGTCAAGGAATCTGGATTGTATGATGTGTACCGGCACTAGAATCAATCCAAAGACGACATCTCTCAAAATGAAATTATCTATAGTATAGACTGCCTTGGCACTTGTATTCTTTCACATTTTGAGATGCACTACCTGTAAAATGGACACCTAGGGACCATCTACTGCCAAGGTAGGCTACCAATCGGATTTGGGAGGAAACGCCAGTAGAAGGGCAGAATTTTGACTAGAATACACTACCCAAGCATCCACGCAGTCGACTACGGCATATGTATATTATGTATGTCGCGTAAATAGACGATAGCAATGTGACGATGCTACACTATCAACTTGCAGAGAGATCCGTTTTGCTCAATAGACCCCAAGATATCTGTCTACACCATTACAGAGGAATATATACACTAGCTGTAGGCTAGGCCACCCGAGCCTTGTGGTCTCTATTCTTTTTTTTCTCTTCTTCTCTCTGTCTCTTTTTCTCATTTGACTACTTGAGTTTCCTGCAAATAGTGTAGTGTGCACTACCACTAGTATAAAGTACTACTACTATTAATGATGGATTCTGTATACTATGTAAGCGTACACTAGTAGTGTAATGTGTCGATCCGGTCGTTTCGGCTGTAGATGGCAGGGATAGTGGAACCGGGATTCTACTACTATGTATGTGCTTCTTTCAAGCATCAGTCATGGTAATGAGATGAATGGAGGGATAGATAGACGGAGGGATAGATAGACAGACAGACAGACAGGAAGACAGACGGAGCCATCATGAAACCGTGACGAGATCTGACCAGCATTCTCTATTATGTTGATTGAGAATGAACAGGTTAATATGTCATGCGTTTGGCCAGCCGGCTTGGCAGGGGAAACCCCATCATTATAATGGATGTGTTATAGGGTTAAGCTGTAGCGTACTACTTGTATCAAGTGTGATTGTCAACTCTGACGGCGTGTTGGAGAACAGATTGACCAAGGCTATAAGTCAAAGCAGTGGCTCTAGTAGGGAGGAGAATAGCAATTGTTCCTGCTTTTGTCTCCTGTGGGCAAGGTCGTTTTCGAGAGTCATCTTTCGAGAGTCGTCTTTCGAGGGTCATCTTTCGAGGGTCACTGTTCGAGGGTTACATACATGTACGTGCATACTTACTTAGCCGGGTGACAGGTACCTACCACACTGCTAGGTACCTAGAGGACTGTAAGTGTCTACATCACTAGAGGTCTGTAAGTGCCCCGGGTTCAGTACATATAGTGTCATATAGTGTGTAGAGTAAGTGCCAGTGTACTTCCTCCTCAACAACAACCCCCAATAGCACCCCAAGAAAATCCACAGGGGTGCCTGAGCCTGAGCCTGAGCCTGAGCCTGAGCCTGAGCCTGAGCCTGGGCCTGGGCCGGTCAGTACACTACTGTAGTGGACCTACTATGTACATAGTACTACCTTGTAGTGTACTACGGCACAAAGACCTTCACCAATCTCGCTCTCCAGCTCCTTGCGCCTCCCTAGCGTACTTGGCCTGCATTCTGGCTGCCCCCGTCGGCCTAACGAGGCCCCAAAAACGTCACTTTTGACCTGCAGCCACCAGCACCCACCAGCACCCACGATCTGCAGTCCATCCTTACGTATCCGCCTTTCCACTCTGATCAAGGCCCGTGTACTGCCCGGGTCAATGGTCCGTCTCATGATCTCGAGGTCGCAAGGTCCTAAGCGAAACCTTGTTATAGGTTATAGTGATTTCCTCCCTAGGCCACCTGGACTACTTACCTACTGTTATACATCGACCGTGCCTACACGTAATTCCACTCACCCCTCTCATTCCAGTCAGTCCGGCCCAAAGTAACTTTGTGTGGATGGGATTCCCTAATCCCGGGTCCAACCAGCGACTCTCCGACAACGCCAACCACCAACGAGCAAGAGAATTGTCCGCCGACTCCTCTTCCGTCGCTGAGAAAGTGAGCGACCGACCGCCGCTCGTCTTGCCTGCACCGGCGAACCAGCTCGATCGCAATGCAACGTGTTTCCTCCTTACTCCCCAGTTGGGATCGTAACAGGTCGAGCGCCAGTAGTCTCACCAACAGCCATACCCGCAAGCATAGCGTCGAAAAGGTCCGTGGCTGGGCGGATAAGATCCCTTCGTCCCGTTCTTCCCGACTGGCCAAGGAAGCCTTCTGGCCCGCGACCCTCGATAAAGAATGCGAAAAGGCTGCTCGCATATTGAAGTCATTTTGCAGTATGTTCGGCACCCGGCCCTGCCGAGAAGGACGGGACTCTGTAGAGGCAGCTTCAGCTGATACTGTGCTGACACTAATCGACAGGTGATGGTTTCTCTACACCCGACGAGCGGCCTGGAAGCCCCTTAACATCCTCGAGTACGCAGTCGGCGATCAGAATATTAAAAAAGATACCCCCGAGATTAATACAAAACGCCGTCGGGTTGGCTGTTTTCACTTCTATGCGATCGGGACTATGGACCTCAGGCTCGGGAGGTAGCGGCATCTTGGTTGCGCGGAGAACTGATGGTTCCTGGTCTCCGCCGTCCGGCCTGGTGCTGCAAACACCGAGCTTAGGTTTTGTCATTGGGGTAGATATCTATGATTGCGTCTTGATTATCAACAACTTCACAGTTCTTGAAGCGTTCGCACGGCCCAAGTTTACACTTGGCACGGATGTCATCTTGTCCACCGGCCCATTGGTGTCACTAGGCTTACTTGAGAACGATGTTACGTGGACTGACTTGAGCGACGCGGCTATTACGTACGTCAAGGCAAGAGGGCAATTTTCTGACGTCAAATTGGAAGGCACAGTCATCCAGGAACGAAAGGAGGAGAACGAGAGATTCTACGGCATGACAGTGGGCGTGGCAAAAATATTATCGGGGGATATCAATCAAAGCTTACCGCAGTTAAGGCCTTTGACAGAGGTGCTGAAAGCTGCTGAGGGGCGGGTAGACTACGACATGGCTCTCGTCGAATCCCTTTCTTCTCAGCCTACTCCGAGCGATGCCACAATTGAGCCCCCTGTTACACCAGCCACGTCTAGTTTCGGAGTCCCTACTTCCAGTGACCCGGACCCTTTTGGAGTTTTAGCTCTCGAGATGGCTGGGGTTGGCATTCGTGAAGCTGGGACACATCTTCGACCTGAAAGTAGTCAATTTGACTACCATCCGAGTCCAACTAGCCCAGTGTTTTCTAAGGTGAAGCGAGGGAGCGTCGATACAGCTATGTCGCGTAGCAATCGGGGTAGCTACATGTCTAATAGAACCGTGGGCACCGAGAAGAGCCAAACCACAGATGCCTGTACCCAAACATCCCCGGCAACACCAGAAACAACCCCAACTCATAGCCAAAGCCAGAGTGAGGACGGCCATCACCAGCACTCATCTGATGAAGTCCAGGAAACCAAGGCATCAATAGAGATTGACTATACCAAGATCGATATCAGCTCCCTGCGTATGCTCTCCAATTTTCCGGACCTAGAGGAGACACTGCCCGAGGTGTCGCCAGACAATACTAGCACGCTAATGAGCCGTAATACTGAGGAGAAAGGCAGTAAGATTGGGAATAATGAAACCGAACTTGAGAAGGTGGGGCCTCATAGCCCCATTCCCGTGATGGATAATGAGAATGAAGGTTATGCAGACGATGAAGAGGACGGGAACAGCAGCACATTTAGCCCAGAAGACGATGATATCGAGGATGGCGGAGAATCTGACTACGACGATGAAGAGGACGAAGAGGAGGAAGCAGTTGTTTTCGAGGTTGCCACGGCACAGGCCCCAACTCGGGTAGCTATGGTTGGCACCCCAGTAATGCAAGCTAAGGGGGCGGTAGTCAACATTCCGAAGAGAGTGCCACCACCGCTCCCAATCCGAAGCCCCGCACGCACATCGCGGAGGCGAAGTCAGATGACTGACGTCAGCAGCATGGTGAGCAGCCCCTTGAGGAAAGAATTCGACCCCGTGGAGATCTCGGGTGGTGCTACACCCAGGGCTTCCAAGATGTTGGAAACTATAAATGATGATAAGGGAAACGAGACATCTCAAACCTTTAATGATACGACTAGAATTAAAGTCCACGAGGACGCTACAGATTCAAAAACTGCTTTGGCTCCTGAGTTTCAAGAGCGGTCAGCGAAGCGGGCAAGCCATATTATGCAGACCTCAACGACGGAAGAACAGGTCGATCTAGGGGCTGATCATAAAGTAACAGTCTCTGTTGCTTAATATGGTTGAGCTCATGCTTTTATCCTCATTCATGTACGACACGACAATGTTTGTTTAGTTATTATCGCTTTGAGCAATGCATGGGAAGGTATGAGGTTCGGGTAAGACATTCATCGGCGCTATCGGAAAGAATTATTGTATCATCAGGGAAAGGCATGTTTTGCCATGTGCCTTCGGGGTTTTGGGGGGGCTTTTTGGGGCGTGGAACACCAATGAAGGGTTCATTGACAAGCTAGGAAGGCGACGGCATCATAACGATACCCTGATTAGCATTGTTTACTTATTGTTTACATGATTGTACATATTCCACCTAATCCTAACAGGGCTATAAAGCTGCGATGAGATACTATTTATTTGGGTTCAAATGAAATTTGCAGAGGGAGATATATAACCATTGACCAAACTGGTGCGTAGTGTGCGTTGCTACAGTATCTTAGCACTGATCATTCACCCAATTTCGCCAATTTCAACTTCAGAAAAAAAAACCCTGCGGCGATAAGCCTTTGTGTCTCCTGCCCTCGCTCCCACTCCCGCTCCCACTCTCACTCCCACTCTCACTTCCACCCTCACTCCCGTTCCCACTCCCACCCTCACTCTCGCTCTCACTCTTACTCTCACCTTGTACTCAACCGGACGGACCTCACCAGTTGCGCTTCCAACCCCGGTCTACCCACCTTCAATTTAACCACCTTTTTCAAAGCGCGCCTATTCTGGGACCAAAAAGTCCTGTTATGTAGAATTGAATCGATCCATCTTATCCTCATCTTGAGTAGGTATCCTTGGCCTCTCTCTCTCTCTCTCTCTTTCTCAACTCAGACAGCTTACCTTATCCAGCTTGTTCCTAGACAGACATGTCCCAACGTCGTTGCAATAACGGCCGAGGTGGGTCTCTGGTGAATGACCAATCAATGTAAGCCATCAAATCCAGCCACACAAGCAAAATGCAACCGCCACAGTTAAAGGATCAATGCAGTTAACTGCTCTCTCTCTCTCTCTCTCTAGGCCCCAGCCACAGCCACCGCCACAGCTACGGTATCAACAGAACGGAGCTACCAGCTCGACTCCCACTGAACCTGCAAGCAGCAGCTGTACCCGCCCCTAGAAGCGCGTCGGTCCACGCGAGCTTGAGGCTATTCGATTACCACACTGGGCTGATTCCTCGTCTTCAGAGGCAACCTCACCCGACGACGGCGATTTCCGACGACAAGACCGGAACAATCATATAAACAACAGCAATCCGCTAAATTGGGACCCCCTCGAGACGCCCATCAAGAGGTATAAGCTAAAAAGGGTTGACTCTACGCCACGCCAAGAGCGGGCTCTACGCAGGGACTTTCTACGCCGTCACAACCAGATCACCAACGGCAACGATATCCTCCACGAGTACGAGAACGGGAACGAGAACGAGAACAGCAACGGCAACGGCAACGCGCAATCTAACGCGCTCTACATTAAACGTGGACTATTCGACGATCCCCTCAATATGTCTAACCAGCAGGGCAAATGGCGCGAGGATCAGGTCCTCGTCATCTGTCCCGGCAGCCAGACCACTATGGCCCAGTTAGGCTGTAGCGAGCTTACCCCACCAGCGCATCGTATTCCCACGAGGATGTTCAAAGATGAGGATAGCGAAGAGTACCGGCCTTACTACACCTACAAGCGCAAGAAGCCCGAGGCAGTACCGCCTACTGATGGCACAAACGATGAGGATGAATGGGAATACGTCGAAGATCGCGACAGTGTGGAGGGTGCTGTCTATCCAATGCAGGGTATGTTGTTAAGTCTAGCTAATGCGTCCTGCAATATAGCGCCGTCCATTGTCAATAATTCACTGTCAACGAATGGAACTAGTGATAGCTGCTAATAGTAAGCGTACAGGTGGGCGCATAGTCAACATGCCAGCCTTCCTGGCTTTTCTTGACCACGTTCACAGTCTCCTCACAACGACGTATCATAACACCCCGATCGTGCTCATGTCTTCGCCTCAATGGACTCGTCCTGACTGTGAGGCGATAGCCCGCTACATATTCGAGAAAACCAAGACGCCGGCACTTTGTCTCTTACATAGCGCTGTGGCTTCGCAATACGGCCTTAAGTGGTCCACTATGACGGTTGTAGACATTGGGTTTGAGAAAGTTGATGTCACATGCCTTTATGATAGTAATATTGTCAGTCATAAGGATTTGGGATTCCCGACACCAGTGCGAGAAATTTCCGGTGGCGAGGTCTTTACACAGAAGCTATTGTCCTTGTTAAAGGACAAGGGCTTTACGTATGAAATGGCTGAACAACTTAAAAAGAGTTCCATATGCGAAGTTCTACCATATATGCCGGAATTATCGGAGCTGATGGAGCTCCCCACAGAGTCACAAGTCACCACAAGCCAGGGCTCTGCGCAAGCAGCTACTAGCGCAGAATTGCCAAAGATTACGGAGCCAACAAAGCCGGCTTTTAATCCTGAGAATGATGTCGAAAATGGTGAACCCAAGGAGGCAGATGAAGGCGTTCTGGATGTGGCTAATATCGTTACGAGCGGTAACACCCGGGAATTCCTCGCCAAGCGAGAAAAAGAGAAAGCAGAGAAGGCCAAAACGAAAAAGCAGGGCAAGGGTCAAGAAACCGAGCCTGCCGCGGTAAAGCCTATCCGGTTGCCCAATTCCAAACGGAAAACCAACATATTTCACTACGAAGATTTAGAACATGAAGATGTACAAGTACCGATTCCAAATAGCGCACATAAGCCAGACCCTACAGTTGCGACAAGCGGCGAAGTGCCGATCAGTGAGGCACCAGCTGCAACAGAAAACACTACGATAAGTGAGGAGGTTAAACCTGAGGTCAAATCCATAGAGAGCGATGGGGTAAATGGCCAGACAAATGGTGATTCGTCCGCCGAGCCTGTCAAGACGGTAACAGAACGCCGAACGAAACGAGTGCGGAAAGATATTGAAGTTGGCCTGGAGAGGTTCTTATTCGTCGATCGCGATGAGATTAATCGAATCACGGATACGATATACCACGCAATTCAGAGCATCGACGATATCTACAAGCGATCTGCTTGTTGGGATAATATCGTCTTCGTTGGTAATGGGAGTCGCCTTCGAGGTCTTAAAGACAATATTATGCAGACCCTGACTTCTCGGCATCTCATTTCGCCCAGCACTGCCACCATCTTCACGTCCGAGCTCCCCTCTAACATGGCAACGCCGACTGGAACAGGCTCTCAAACCCCAACTGGCTCCTTTACAGGTCAACTACCCACCACAAGCTCCGTAAACCCCTTACTACAAGCAGCAACGACAGCTTCGCTTGGTATACCTGGTCAGGCACACGCGCCCAGTTCCAACGCTGGCGATGGAACCAGCCACCATTCACATGGACAGACACCTACGAGCATAAAGCAGGCTGCCCAGCCAACATATTTAGCCGACTGGACCAAGAATGGCTTTGAAGAGGCCATGTTCCTAGGCTCACTCGTCGCCGCTCGCCTAGCTTACTGTATCCATAACTTGGATGCTACCACCACAGAATCGCAACGCTATATGAGCTTAAATCGTGTGGATTACAAGTAAGTTCATCGTAAACCCCACTATGGGAGAATATCCTATGTTAACCGTGCTGGCAGTGAGAACGGCCCAAAGGCTATCCGGACTCACTCGATGCTGGGTTCATGAACAGCATGATGTGCTTAAATGCCTCTCTTACGGCGAGATATTCTGGAGTTGATGCGTGTAAAATAAAAATGGGGGCGTCTCGTGAGGGCAAAGTTGCTTATAAGGCTTCAAGATGTTTTCTTTACCTCTCACCAGCATTGAGGTCCACTGTACAGTATTTGCAGCTATTTGCAGATCTTAGAGCTGTTCGGAAGTTGGTGATGAATAGGTTTGTAAGGAACTATCCCTATCCAATATCCCATTCGTCCAACAAATGTGTTAGGTTTCGTCATGGCCGGGAAATAATGGAGATATACTTAGTTATGGCTCACCCGATAGCAGCACAAATGACATCATCAAAGTAGAACACGCTCTCCCCTACATGCTAGTTGGTATTCCTATGTTACACTTCGCTTCATGGCACCCTTGAAATGTAGTGGATATTCGGCCATCATAGTTTCTCTGGGCAAACAAACCGATGCGGTTACACAACGCACTCCGAACCACCTTATGGTCCTGCAAATTCAACTAACAAACTAACCTGAATCCCACACAGCTAACTGGCTGCACCCGATATGTACGCGGCAACTCACGCAACTACGTGCAGGATCAAAGGCCTGTGGGGTTATTACCCGTTTTGCGCTCCTACAATACGTATGAACAGGTGGTTTCGTGGTGTAGTTGGTTATCACGTCAGTCTAACACACTGAAGGTCTCCGGTTCAAGTCCGGGCGAAATCAGATTTCTTCCCCTCTTTTTTTTTTTTGCTCTTTCTCGCCTTTAGGCGAGTAGTTAGTTTTCCATATGTGATGTTGAGGGTGATTGGCTGTTTTGTGAGACCTACGATGTATGCCCTATCAGTGTGAGCTTATTTAGATGATATTAGATTATATTAGATTTCTTCTTCCTATTAGACGGTGTTCTTGGTATACATACCAATTCTCGGCCCCTTCTTTCCTCTTCTTCGGTGTCGTGCACAATGTACCACCCCCTCGGCGCCATGCCTCATTCCCTACCTAACCTTTGTACATAACAATGGATTTTGCTACTCTACACTATCGTAAAACTTTACCCAAGCCACGTCGCTTTTAGTCTACCCCTTCAACTAATAAAGTCTACAACAATTAACAATCATGGTATACCATTTAACGTAAGTCAAATAGTAATTTACGAATATAATGGTTTTTATAAGACATCCTCTGGCAGTGCCATAGGTGTAGGGGAAGTGGGCTACACGGATGTATCTATACGACTTCCTGAAGTTGCTCCTATCCTACCTACCCATCCTCCGCCACGTTTTGGAGTGTCCAAGGTCCGATTAGCAAATGAGGGATACAAGAATACACAAGCCCACGAGAAACGGGGAAAATTCAAGCCCAGGTTGAAATAATACTGATCAACGTCACGGCGTGTCTATTGTGGTTTTTTTTTTCTTTTAGTATACTAACATCTGAACCCTGCCATGGGCCATTGGGATCCAGGAGCAATTTATTAGGGCCACTTTGATCCCTCCGGGGGCGGAGAGGTAACATCCTAGCTGAGTTGTAGAAAAGCTACGTTTTGAGGTAGAGAAAAATACGGATGTGCCTTGTTGGGTATGGTATCACGACAATTATGATAGCTCTTATACCGAGCCAGATGAAATAGAAGTAATACATGTGTGGGGTGTGTGTTTGCCCAAGGCGACAGACACCCACAAATCAAAAGCCAACGGCCACTTGTCAATTTGCTAGTCATGATAAGGGAGGCATACTTGCTTTACCCTCCCGTTTACCCACTCTCCCCCCTTTTTGCGTACCTATTCTCCTTGGCGCAAATGGATGTGATACACGGAGACTCGGGAAACCACTACATGGGAGCTCGCAAGTCTTTCCCAAACCTCGAATAATAACTCTGTCACCGCGTTCTAAACGGTAAAGAGAAATCATGAGCAGCTATCGAGCTCCTCTATTTAGACGGATCAAGTAGTAGCTTGCCCGTAGTCTTCCTACCTTCTAGGTCCTCGTGGGCACGCTTAACCTCGGTAAGGGGGTAGATCTCGTGCACGCGCACATTGAAGCCGTCCTTCTCGATGAAGCTAAAGAGCTCCTCGGAGTAGCCCACGAATTCCTCCCTCGTCGTGACATAGTTGAACAGCGTGGGACGCATGAGGCGCGCATTCTTCGCCGTGAGCCGGGCGATGGCGAAAGGCGGAACGGCGCCGGATGCGTTGCCGAAGGAGATCAGACTGCCTTTGCGCGCCACGCATTCGAGGCTGAGATCAAAGGTCGACTTGCCGACACCGTCGAAAATAGCAATGCACCCCTGCCCACCTGTAAGCTCCAGCACCCGCGCCTTGACGTCCTCGTGGCTGTAGTTGATTGTGTGGTCGGCACCGTTCTGCTTCGCTAGCTCAGCCTTCTCAGCTGTCGACACTGTGCCGATGGTGTTAGCGCCGATGGCCCTAGAGGATATAGAGTCAGTCATTGCTATCTAAACTAAACATCACCAAGGATTTCGACGATGATTTTTGTTTTTGTTTTTGTTTTTTTTAACAAAAAAAAGCCCTCTCAAAGAATAACTTATGCTCCCGAGGCAGGTGGATATAGGGTGTAAGAGAACCCCCGCGTACTGACCTTAGAAGCTGGCAAAGAAGCAGACCGGTGCCGCCCGCCGCGGCGTGGACGAGCACCCAGTCGCCTTTCTTGACGCTGTGCGCCTCTCGAACGAGGGTTAGCGCCGTTAGGCCTTGTAGTAAGGCTGCAGCTGCTGTTCCCGGTTTGAATGATGAGGGAACCTTGACGGCTCTCGTAGCGGGTGAGGTGGTGAATTCAGCATATGCCCGCTCGCCCATGTACACCACACGGTCACCGACCTTGAAGTCCAGCACGTCGCCCGGGCCGACGGCGACGATTGTCCCTTCTCCCTCCCGGCCGAGGGTGTAGGGGAATTGTGGCGCCGGGTAAAGACCGGTGCGGAAATATCTATGATATCGTCAGTGGGGTTTAGGTCTTTTTTTTTTTTTTTTTTTTTTTTAAAAAAAAAAAAAAAAAAAAAAAATTTTTTTTTCCATTTTTATCCACTGTCTCATTCAACACAAGCCTGTGGGACAACAATGGATCATAATACGAGGGAGTCCAAACCGATGCGGAAAACGAGGATAATTACATAAGAGTAATAGTGATTACTTACGTGTCAATGAAATTAACGCCGACGAGGTCGTTCTTGACGAGAATTTCACCATCGGCAGGCGTCGGCACTAGTATATCCGTCTTATATTCCAAGACGTCGGTGCCACCCGTCTTGTTGATGTGCACGGTCTTCATAGTGCTGGGAATCGGAGCCATGGCGTAGTTGTTGAAGTTTCGACAGATGTGAATAGTAGTAGGACGCCTTCTTGCAATATTAGCTGGCCGGAGAGTCAGAGCGGAATATGAAGAGTGCGAGAACTGGGATGTGATGGCCGACACTCGACGAGACGCTATGAGGGCGGGTTGCGATACGGCCTGGAGGGACATGGAACAAAGTGGCACGCACGCTTGATTATAAATTGTCAAGGCGACTCGCGCTCGCAATCGAACCTACCCGCACCACCTAATGGCTGATTGTTAAGCGTGTAGCGGCAGGATAAGTGCGTAGCTCTGTCATCGAATGGAACGGTCGGACTTGGGTGCCCCTCCTTTTCTAAACAGCTTTAAAGACTGACGCCATTCACAAATGCAGCATGCAGCCCCTCACCTTCCATCCCCTCATTCTAGCCCCGCCCGGCGCCGCAACTTTCGCGGTGGCCGGAGAGAAGGAATTAGTAAGACCATATCGGAGTTATGAATATCCATGGCATATATACACACATACCCATGTTACAACAATTGGGTTTATGCATTGTTTCTGACATAGGTACTACATGGATGGCGAATGTAGCCAGTCCTTATTCATACCATCGCCTCTGTTGCCTTTTGCATGTGAGTCCTTGTGTATCCATGGTAGTTGGGGGGAATCTATTAGGCATCCTGACTATGTGTGATTTACATATCTGTTATGTTACACTCCCTTGTGCTTAACCCCTCCAACTCCCTCTCTCCCGGTCTACCGCGTCAGCGCGATGTCGTCGATTCTGAGTATCATCTTGACGGTCTCCGCTGCTAGTTCTATGGCGCTCGTGCTCACTAACAGTGGCTGGAGCACGTTTTCTTTGGCGATGTTCGTGTTGACACCGCCACTCCTAATACTCACACCAGCGTTCTTTTCGCCCATTTCGTGCCTATGTCGGAGATCCGTGACAACTTTAATGCTGTTTAGCCCGGCATTCTCGGCTAGTGTAGTGGGTATGATCTCTAGTGCGTCGGCGAAGGCTTTCCAGCAGATTGCTTCAGTACCGGCTAGGGAACGTGCCTGCTTAGAAAGTTGAGCTGCTATCTCGATCTCAGGGGCACCACCGCCCGCAATGAGAGCCTTCTTCTTGACGAGACAGCGGATGACGCAGAGTGCGTCGTGAAGTGAACGTTCAGCCTCATCGAGGATTAGGCTGTTCGCGCCTCGGCATACTACAGACACAGTCTTACCCGTTGTCTTGGTACCCGTGACCTTGACCATCCGAGCCCCATTAGATTGAACTTCTTCGACTAGATCAGCACTTCCGAGCTTGTCTTCGGCGAAGGAATCGATGTCTGCGATAGGCTTGCAGCCGGTGGACTTGCAGATAAACTCAACTTCGTCTCGTTCAATATCCTTGACGGCAAGGATGTTGAGTTTTGCTAGGAAGTGCAACGAGAGGTCATTGACAGCATCCCGAAGAATAGATTTTTGAATGAGGAGAACGTTGCACTTTGCCTTCTTGATCTTCTTGACTAAATCGAGGAGATAGAGTCGCTCTTCTTTAACAATCTTATCCATTTGGCGGTAATCATTGACTGAAATTGTATTTTCCATCTAGTAAAAGATTAGTAACCCGTATCTTGAGCGAATGAATGCGGGAGTACTTACATCTGGCTTTGGAGGACTCAGCTGGAACTGAATTAGACCGATCTTTGCCTTCTCCATCCTCACTGGCCCGCCTGCCGCCTTGATGACGGGTTGTGTGAGAACTAGACCATTGACCAATTCACTGTCCTCTATCGTGCCTCCAACCTTTTTAATGATTCTGATATTTTTCAGGTCGACATTGTCAGCCGTCTTGACATCTATCGTTTTTGTGACGGCGTTCACGGCCATGGAACCTAGCAGACCTGAGTATTGTGAAACGATCTTGGAGGACAGGGAAGTGTTGGCTGCCTGGAGAAGGGTGGCGCTGTCGGATAGAGAAACAGGTTGCGACATGTCGTGTAAGATCTGGACAGCGGCAGCAGCGGCGCGCTGGAAAGACTCGGAGATGACCGAAGGGTGGATGCCTTTGGAGAGCAGGCGGTCGGCAGCGCCAAGCAAGGCGCCGCATATGACAACGACGGAGGTGGTTCCATCACCGGCCTCAACATCTTGGGCAGAGGAAAGATTGACAAGCATCTTGGCGGTAGGGTGCATGACAGACATGCTCTTCAACATGGTATGTCCATCGTTTGTGATAATCGTCTCGCCCTTACCGCTCCGAATCATCTTGTCCATTCCTCGGGGACCTAAGGAGGTTCTTATGGCATCGGCAACAGCTGCACTATTGACTTAGCGACGGTGGGCCAGTAGAAGCTCGGGGAGGGTGAATTGCAATACCTCTGGCGGCTACAATGTTAGAAGACCGGACAGCCACTGGCTTCTCTTTATCCTTTAGGAATGTTAGCCATCAGCTTCGGAAGCAAGAGCGTGAACAGCATACCCTAAATACGCCAGAGCTGGCACCGCTCGGGGGACCTGCTGCTGCGGTGGCCATATTGAAACAGATGTGCAGTTGTATCGAAGCAGTCGACCAAGGAGTGCGCTTTTCTGTGCTGCGGTGACTTTCGAACCGGTGTTGTCGTTGTCGATGTTGATGTCCACTGGGCTTACCGGGTAGGTGATTTACCTAAGGTAGATAGAAAGATTTGGGTCAGGCCAAGTCAGGTCCCATCCCCGCTGTAGGCTGTGATGGATTTACGATCATTTTTTAATCCGAAATAATCTGTTCTGGGGGGGGGGGGGGGGGGGGGGGGGGGGGGGGGGGTAGCTGCAAGGCTGCCGGACAGCTAGCACGGATCGGTGCTAGTGCTATCTAAGCAGTACAAGTAGGTCCCCGGCCAGGTACACTATACACATAGGTACATACCTCCCAACCTACATAGGTAGCTAAGTACCTGGTAGGTCCCCACGCTCCGGCGGCGAGACCCTCCAGGCAATAGAGAGCTTATGCAACCCCAAGCAGCCTGGCCCTCTATCGACATCAACGTCTCGACCCGTCTCTTCCAGCCTTCGTTAGTCTTCGTTCGCCCTGCCCATTTCATCATTCCGTTATCCCATCACTTCCACCGTTCCATTACTATCTCGCCCAGACAGCGCAGAAACCAAACCGTCCTCCAAATATATTCTTAATACTGTTCCGTCCTATCGCGCTCTTGTGCATCTTTTCTTAAGTGGCTCGACTATCGAGATGGTACGTCCTGTCTCTTCTCCCACTAGTATGGCGCTTGACTAACCATACGTTAGCCTTCCGCTACAGGGTCGAGCTGGGAGAAGTATAAGAAGAACTTCGCCGACGATGAAATAGAAGAGAAGAAAATACAGCCCCTCTCCGACGAGTACGCTCACATTGCCGCTATCCCCTTCGCACTTCCACGCCTCACCCGCTAACCCCAAACCGCAGAGATATCCAAGTCCTCAAGACGTATGGCGCCGCGCCTTACGGAACCGCACTCAAGAAGCTCGAACAGCAGATCAAGGAGAAGCAACAAAGCGTAGATGAGAAGATTGGTGTCAAGGAATCCGATACAGGGCTCGCCCCGCCACATCTCTGGGATGTCGCCGCCGACCGGCAACGCATGTCCGAAGAGCAGCCTTTACAGGTAGCACGGTGCACCAAGATCATTGCCGACGAGAAGGACGAGAGCAAGAGTAAATATGTCATCAATGTCAAGCAAATAGCCAAGTTCGTTGTCCAGCTGGGCGAGAGGGTTTCCCCCACCGACATCGAGGAGGGCATGCGTGTTGGTGTCGACCGTAATAAGTACCAGATCTTGCTTCCCCTACCCCCCAAGATTGATGCGAGCGTTACCATGATGACGGTCGAAGAAAAGCCAGACGTTACATATGGCGATGTGGGCGGTTGCAAGGAGCAGGTGGAGAAACTCAGAGAGGTCGTCGAGATGCCGTTGCTGTCACCTGAACGCTTCGTGAATCTGGGTATCGACCCCCCGAAAGGTGCTCTATTGTATGGTCCCCCGGGTACGGGCAAGACCTTGTGTGCCCGAGCCGTCGCGAACCGAACCGACGCCACATTTATTCGAGTTATCGGTAGTGAACTCGTCCAGAAATACGTTGGTGAGGGCGCTAGAATGGTTCGAGAGCTCTTCGAGATGGCGAGGACAAAGAAAGCCTGCATCATCTTCTTCGATGAGATCGATGCCGTCGGCGGTGCTCGGTTTGATGATGGTGCTGGTGGAGACAACGAAGTCCAGAGAACCATGTTGGAATTGATCACACAACTAGATGGTTTCGATGCTCGAGGAAATATCAAGGTCATGTTTGCGACCAACAGACCATCTACCCTAGATCCCGCCCTGATGCGGCCGGGCCGTATTGACCGAAAGATCGAGTTCTCTCTGCCCGACCTCGAGGGAAGAGCAAATATTCTCCGCATTCACGCAAAGAGCATGTCAGTCGAGCGAGATATCCGGTGGGAACTGATCTCGCGTCTCTGCCCTAACGCTACGGGTGCAGAGCTGCGAAGTGTATGTACCGAGGCTGGCATGTTTGCCATCCGCGCCAGAAGAAAGGTTGCTTCTGAGAAGGACTTCCTAAGTGCCGTCGACAAGGTCATCAAGGGCAACCTCAAGTTCAACTCAACCGCTACATACATGCAGTACAACTAATGCATTATTATTGTGCACTTCCCAGGACGGTCCTGTTTTGGATGTACGAGTAAGGGCGAAATCACGGAGCTGAGCAGGGTTCTTCTTCATAGAGACGGCACGGTAGCATAGGTACTTAGAGATAATGAATGGAAAACATCGTGTATGTGATACATTCCGTATTTTTGCACATCACGTATACCTTGAATTGCGGGTAAGGGGGGGCACTCAGTGACTTGGAGAGGAATGTTTTCTTCTACATACAACTTCACGTACGAGTACACGGCGTGGGAATATAGCTGAAATCGAGAAGAAGAAAAAAAACATTAATCTCGCCTTATCGGCAAATGGATTAGGATTATTTCGCGGCCTTCCAAACAGGCGCCTTCACCGCCCCCCCCCCCCCCCCCCCCCCCCCCCCCCTCCCCCATATGCATGGATGGTGCTCGAGGGCGTCTATGCGCCCCTCCAAACAAAGATATTCGTGGTATTTTGAACGAAGGCCGGTGGATCCCCAGCCGTGCATGCTACTCCATGCTATTGCACGCCATGCCATATGCGCCAGAGCCATGCTAAAAGAACAAGGAAGTCTATAAAACACCCCTTCCTCTGAAGACCTCGCCCGTCCTATGTGTTAAAAGTGAATGGGTGTGCTAGAAACTTTTGCAATGCCCTAATCATGTAGTCCATACCATCTCATGAGGCCTCATGCAGCCCTTGGAGAATATTACTCCTGACCTAGGCCTATAATCTCTTAACATCGAGACATGACCACGTGCCTACTCATCGTAAGGCTTGACTTGCTTCCTCTCATTTTAGTTTGCTTCGCTCATTGGGGAGTCCTAGGCCCCTCTCATCCCAGCTAAGCACCCTAAACAGACGACGTCACCTTCACTTCCCTTTTCTACACAGCACCGGCTGCAGATGACCCGGCGGTGGCCTTGGCCGTTCCAACCTCCTTCACCTTTCTTCTGCCTCTGCTCTAATTTTTGTGCATCGGTGGTTTTATCAAGGTAACTATAGGTACTTTCTTGATCATCTACGTCCTGCATAGTGAATGATGCCGATAGATATTCCCTCTCAATTGCTGTGTGGGTCGACTCATCGCTTTCTAACGCTGGTAACCAGCCTTGGCAGGCCCGTAAACAGACAAAGCATGTTCGTTCGCCACATCCCGTGCAATCAGCAAAGGAGTCCAGGTCAGATTTTTTAGTAGGCTTTCGGTGACATATGTGACATGGGTTGAGAAGCGTGGAAGGGTCGGGTCTCGTGGTAGTGAGTCGGGTGTGGTGTGGTGATGCCGAGGCGGCTGAGGTAACCTCGGGATGAGCGTGGGAGAAGTGAGATTGTTGTGCTTGTGGCAGAGCAGGGGGTAGTACATTGTTGTGGTGGAGGTAGTGGTTATTCGGTTGTTCGCGGTGACTGTCATCGACCAGTCGGAATTTCTTGCTCACAGGTAAAGGAATGGCTTTCCGCGGGACGGCGAAGAGTGAGGCAGAGGTTCGATTCGAGGGTATGATATACCGTTCATTGTTGTTTATAGCCGATAATAGGTCGCGGGGTGCTTCGAGTGTAGAGCTACTAGGGATAGGAAAGAAAAATTAGTCGACTAGGGAGATTTGGCATCACGAATATGGTGATATTTTGAGAGGGACTTACAATGGCACCTGAGCCTCTCCATCATCCTCTCGCCTCCTTTTCTTAGCCGACGGCGACACCATCGCATACACGGGTTGGGTTACAGACGGCATTAGGCTACTACGAGCTGCTTTGCAGTAGAACCATTGGGAGTCGAGTGTAGAAGATTGGTATATCTCGGGGAATAGGATGTTGACGTTTGCCACGGCCAAGATGAAGAAGGCTAGCGATTTGGAAGGGTAGAGCAACAAAGCAGCGAAAAGGAGGGTATGACGGTATTTAATCAAACCTTCAGAACAGGAACTCGAGTATCGTGTACGGAGTAGTGGTGGGATATGGTATTTTTTGGATCGTTGTCTCGGAGGTTATAAGACGTGGTTCTAGCCTGTGCAGTTGTTCCTGTGCAGTTGTTTCTGTTACCACCAAGAACATTGAAGGTAGGTAGGGTGCTTAAGGCTCAAGGTAGTACCGTCGCCCTGGGAGTGGTTATATAAGTACCCAAGTTAGGTACTTACCTCCTGTGTAGGTACAAACGTTACAAGGCACTAGGTACCTACATGTACCTACCTATAGGCTAGGTAAGGTACCTTGCATCTATACTACCTATACTACTTGTACCTACTATTAAGCACCTCACGCCTGTGTAGGTATATTTGGTGTAGTATGTCTGCATCCCTTGGGGAATCCGATTAAAACAATGGCAACTCTTATACAAGCATCTCTAGATATACATGTACCTACCCAGAAACTATTTTCTGTCTTGGCAGATTAGGTACTTGGCAATTAGAGGATGTGGTGTGGTTTTGATGCCAATGCCCGAGCAACACGTGGTAATTGACTTCTGCATGTGACTTTTAACATATTGCCCTTGCGTCCACATACAGCTGTATATAACTACCTATGTATGTATGTATGCATGTATGTATGTCTTCAAGGGGTTTCTTGTAAAAGCATGCGGTATGTAGTTATCATCTTCAATAATTATGTGTATATTGGAGTGATTGAGTACTACATAGTACTACATACTACCTAGGTAGTGTATCCCGGTGTGCGGTTACCAATAACCGACGATGGTACGTTGGCACAGGTAGATGTGGTATTAAGTATTTAAAAATATACTAGGTAGTACAAACACAGTACTCTAATTACGAGTATAGAAAACAATGTAAAATTCTTAACAGTTCCAGTACCGTAACCTGTGTTGTGATTTCGTAATGTATGGAGTACAACTGAACAAATAACGGGGGGCAGATGGCGTGACAACTGTGAGGTACACGCTTATCCCTGGAGCAGTTATCCCTGGAGCAGTTATCCATGAAGCAGTTATCCCGTATCGAACGTCAAACGTACTCTGTGAGGTGCACGTGGGCAGGTAGGTGTGAGGAAGAACCAGTCTACCTGCAGATTACACTACACTACCTACCAAGTCTAGGTACCTTGTATACCTATCTCTATCTTATCACGTGGCTAATATGATCAAAGAAGTGGGGTCTCCCCCCCCGATCGGTCCGTGCGATAGATTGATAGGTAGACAGGCTGGTAGCCATCCCTACCCTAGCCATTCGAGGCTCAGTCACCTCTCCAAACTCCATACACTTGAACCAACGTCTCGTGCATCGGCTTCTACCCCGATCTCAACTGAACAACCACCCATACTCGAACACCGCTAGTATCGAGCGAATACCCAGGAACCCTCCTTATCATCTACGCCCTTTAATAGCCATCAAGATATGAGTCGCGCCGGAAAACTTGCCCCCGAGCAGTTGCCGTGAGTTGCACCCTAGCATCGATATGCCTGCAATGCACACTTACATCGCCCGAACGTGCTAACATGTTGTAACACAGAGTCTTATTTATCAAGAACCTCAAGTTAGTAATTCCCCGCCATGACAATCAATTACGCGCTACCCTGCAGTCAATCGTGTTCTGATATCCCCGTGTCTTTTTCCCAGCTACGAAGTTACAGACGGCGACCTCTTCAAGCTCTTCGACCCTGACGAGACGGGCATCATCCGGTACGGCTACTCGCACACCTCGTATCACATATGTAGTGCTTCGTCACGTTGCTAACGGTTACCAAGTCAAATCCGGAAGGGAATTTCTGTCGACACAAAGGGAACCGCCTATGTCGTCTTCTGGAATGCGATGGATGCGAAGAACGCCCTCGAGAAGCTAAACGGCTTCAACTTCCAAAACAGATACCTTGTCGGTACGTTGCGCTACCCAATTGTGCTATTAGGTTGCACACACGAGCTAACCGATCTGCAGTGCTGTGGCACCAACCAGAGAAGACGCTTAAGATGAAGGAATCAAAAGAAGATGTGCAGGCTCGCACGGAGAGTTTAGGTCAGCTCAAGAAGCAATACGGCATCGATTGACGATTAGACGGGCCTGCGGATAGGCTCCAGACTCGTGCTCGCGCAACGTCTGCAGTCCCGTCATCTCCTCCTTCTACCTCTAGCTCTACCAGCACGACAATGTCGTCGATCAAGGGAAGGCCGCTCCCAGTGATGGACAAAAAGAAGAGCAAGCCGGATGAGGTTGCTCGCCACGCACGTCAAGTTGCGCTGACATTCGTGCGTGGATTTCTCCCGCAGAGGCCGAACAAGATATGTGTCTCTTGAAACGGCAAACTGCACCATAAGATTACGGGCACAAGACCTCACAAGGCAGCATCTTGGAGGGACGTGTATAGTTCGTCCTGGTTGCCCTCTATTCGAGCGCCAATGGCTCTTTAGAGAGAGAATAGCGTGTACCTTACTAGGTTGTATTATGAGAAGGCTAGGGCGCTATGCGCTCATTGCCAGGAGATCCGTGGTGTTATTTTCACGGGCAATGATGTTTGGCTTTGTACCAGAATGAAAACATGCCTTTTGCCTCGATAAGACTTCTGTACCCTACTTGCGATTCGAAACAATTCATCAAACCTCGTATTCCAATATTCTCAAGGTACATATCTAATTGATATCGCCTACATTAGATAGCAGCACTGTTACTTCGCTCCATGACAAGTCTTCTCTCATTCGAAAGGCATCACTATCCGAATCTTGACCTTTGTCTCGACTATATATATATATTCATATATAACTAATTTAGTTAACTACCTACCTAGTTATTCATATATGTTTATATGTAATTTTAGGTGTGTATATATGCCTAATACGTAGTACATAGCCCGAAGGCTGGGGCATAATTGATATCCAAAAATAGACCAATGACAGCCGCCCGCTTCTTGCAGTACACTAATCAAACAGCCAGCTGTAATATGGGTGGGGCAGGGCTATGGGAGTTATGGCGAGGCCTAGGCGCCTGGGCTGGGGAAATCGCCTAGGAGATGTATCTAAGCACCGTCTGAGCTACTAACCTAGAACCATGGTTCGAGACCACGGCTCCTGACTACAGTCCCGACTTTGCACCTCCTATGTTATAACTATCTCCCTCTCTCTCCCTCCATCTCTCTCTCTCTCTCTCTTAGAATACTCTCACAACCCTTTTCTTTGTTGAGTAGGGATCTTGCAATTTATCCAACTAGCTTCCTTTCAGCCAGTCTTTCGACGAATCTCCTAAGTTTAGTATCTTCGGTTATCCCTTCCGAGGAGAGGGACCAGCAGCGCGCTAGACCCATCGTCCGCCTGCCTTAACCGAACGTCGATCGTACGCATTATCCTTCATCGTTAACCGACGACGCTTCCCTTTACTTTCGAGCCTCGCATTCGTCCGTGTACCATTAGGTTAGACTTATACTAGCCTCGCGAAACCTTGCAAATGCCTATTCCTTTCACGGCCGATGTCGCCGCTGTAGCTACGTCGACTGCAACGAGCCGTGTCGGCCTCCTGTCGCCATCTTCAACCATCGCCGTTCTCTTCACAACTACTACATCTGCAATAGCAGTCACAGCAACATCCGTTGCGGCTATCAGTGACGGAGATGGTGGTGGTGGTGGTGGAGGTGGAGGTGGAACCGGTGAAGGCGAATGTAGATTACTTGGGCCCTTCGCTCTCCTCGTTCAACTAGCCCTCGGCGGCCTAGCACTTCTTTCCCTTGTTTACAAGCGGTGGCGCGAGCGACCGCAACGTCCGCTCAAAATATGGTTCTTTGACGTGTCAAAGCAAGTCTTTGGCTCCGTATTGGTACACATCGCCAACATATTCATGTCGATGCTCACGAGCGGCCGGTTTAACTTTCAGTTGGAACCAGTGGGTGTGCAAACGGCCGCAAGGTTACTCCGAAGAGTAGACGCACCTTATATTCCTAACCCTTGCTCCTTCTACTTATTGAACTTGGGTATCGATGTAAGTCTCGACTTATCCATTTTGAGATATGACATCATAGGTTATTCTAATGTTACTACATTCTAGACTACCATCGGTATCCCCATCTTGATAGTCCTTCTTCGTGTAATCACCGGCCTTGCCGCGTATACACCCTTAGGCAAACCGCACGAATCAATACAGTCCGGCAACTATGGCAACCCACCAAACGCTTTGTGGTGGTTGAAGCAATCCATTATTTATTTTGGCGGTCTCTTCGGCATGAAAATAGTCGTATTATTGATATTCTTGATACTACCATGGATTTCACGCGTGGGAGACTGGGCACTAAGGTGGACAGAGGGGAACGAGCGATTGCAGATCTTTTTCGTCATGATGCTATTTCCTCTCCTCATGAATGCTATTCAGTACTACATAATCGACGGATTCATCAAGATGAGAGAGACAGACCACGAACGGTTACCTCAGAATGATGAAGACGACAGGGATCCTTTCGACGATGGTTTTGGGGATGACGGCGACGACGGGTCGATTAGCGGCCGAAGCAGCGATAGTGTGCGGATGTCCAGGCCAGCAAGCTTTAAAAACGCACAGAAGGGGAACAGTAACACCAGTCGTGAAGAATATGACCCAGACTTGGACGGTCAAACGGTTGTTGGAAGTAGTAGAAGCGGAGAGGAAAGGAACAAGTTACTCACCGCAGAGTTAGTTCCTCACGAGTAACTGCTACAATCGCAAAATGGATTTATCAAGCAATGTTTAGTGGTTTATACAAGCCTTTTATACACCCTGTGGCATTACATCGGGAATTATTCTAGTTTCCTTTTAGCATATATGTCGGCGTACATTACTAGCAAGAATTGAGCCTTATTTGTAGATCAACACCTGCACACAAGAGAGATATGGTAGGGCGTCATAGCCGAACACGCTCTCATCCATTCTTCTTGGTACTTTCGGCCTGCGAATGCGCTTAAACGCTTCTACTAGTTGCACGATGAGAAGTCCTAGTCTAATAGAGATGCTCCCCTTCTCCGAGGTTTGGGCAGCCTTGACTCTTCTCTCTCGCCTTAGCGTCACACCAGGGTCAACTATTTCATTGTTGCTTTATCAGGCTGTGCTATCTGTGTTGGGGGGTAGTACCAATTCAGAAGATACCTCGAGTAGGCTCAGGTCTAGGACATTTACACTATGAAGCTAGAGCACTCAAGACAGCCATCTTCTTATCAGTGTCAATGGCAGCTATTATGGGTTGCATCGGTTGTAGATATATGTTTCCCTACTTGAGGAATGATTCAGGAAGATTATGGACTAGCTATGTGGTGTCGTGAACAAACAGGCAACAGAGACAAAAGAGAATATTTATATGTCTCATGGGAAGCTACGCTACAACGGCAAAATGCATGTAGCGACGTAGCCCACCTACTCGTCTCCTACTTTTATCGTTATAATATTTGCACATTTTGTCATTTTCACGTCGTGGGACACGACTCGTCATGATCGACGTACCCGGCACGGGCTGGGGAGCAGAAGTACGGAGACTAGTGGTGTTTTACAGACAGATTACTTTGAGGAGGGAACACGCGGGATATAGAAAGTGTACTCCGTCTTAGTATTGTTGATATTAATAACTGGTAATCACTGGCTAGAGAAGGGGTTTGGGTCACGTAAGTCGATAATGTTACAAATGACGTTACAACAGAGGAGGAAACACATAATTACCATCAAGTATAACCTCCCGGTGAACGGGTCGTAGGCGAGAACTTCGAAAATAATATCATTTATGCGCTACTCTTCCTCGCTATCTGCTATCAGTGACGGTAGACTCAAGGACTGATATTGTAAGCATATATGCCAGGCCATATCGATGGTTTCCGCCACTCCGTCTCAGCTAGGGCCATGGCGAAGGCAGAAATGACGTTATGATAGAATGAATGGCTTCATACATTCATTTACAGCATAAGTTGTCTGGTTACGGGTAACCCCCAGCACTCAGGCCAGATGTTCTAAGTAACAACGGGAATATATATTTGTTCCAGTACCGAACAACCACTTACAAACCCCGTCACAACACACGGCGAAGAGTTTAGATACGAGTCTATGACGTGACGTGACCCAAGACGTCGCTCAGGTCACGCTTAGGTCACGCTTAGGTGTAGATCATTTATACTGTTGTGATGTAAGGGTGCTCGACGCTACGTCTTGGATAGGGTTGTATACACCAACACATGGAAACATATCCATCTCATTTGAGGTTTCGAGGGATTCCCAGAATGTAGCCCCATCTAAATGCACCGCTATTAAGATATCATCGAGTAATTCTGAGAGGCGTTACCTGTGATACACCGGAGACCTGTAGAGCAGAACATGTAGTATGTGGAACGATTGAGAATGCAACATCGACACAGCCTACACTTATACACCACCAAGGAACTATGCTAGGAGCGAGATACTTTTAATACGTAGCTTACGACTACAGTAATTGTGCCCACGGAGTTATCTAGAGTGATGTGACAATATCCGCTTTTCGGCCTCGGTTAGGTAGTCTAGTGTAGCCTGCTGATAGGACGAAGGCTTCGGATCTACTACAAGGCGTACTTATCATGCAGATCTGGTTATACGTATCTCGAACCACCTGGAGATACTTGAGTCACCATATCATTTATTCTATGG
Source organism: Xylaria sp. Z50 (assembly GCA_037356035.1). Taxonomy (NCBI): domain Eukaryota; kingdom Fungi; phylum Ascomycota; class Sordariomycetes; order Xylariales; family Xylariaceae; genus Xylaria; species Xylaria sp. Z50. The sequence continues at coordinate 27,073 of JBAWJU010000015.1, read as the reverse complement.
CCGCCACTGCCACCGAAACGCCAACTCCCGCTTGGCCTGTTGTCTCACTTTGGCGCTTGGGTTGTTCTCATACACGAATGGTTGTTTATTGACGCGGTTCTGTTAGAATGCTTAATATTCTTGTCTTCTACAAGAACTGCTACTGCTACTAGTAGTTTGTTATTCACTATCAAGATGACGAGTGGATCGAGTCCCCGGGTTCTACTTGGGGATGCCGAGATGCGGTTTGAGTGATTTCGATGTCAGCCTACTACATGTAGATAGACTAGTCCTGGATAGAGCTTTTAGGCACCTAGTTACGGCGGGCCACGACGGTTGATCTGCATTTTCCATATACTATAAAGTAGGTAGTGTAGGAATAGTGAACCCTGTCGAGACCTACTCGTCTTGAAACAATACTAGTAGAGTCCTAGCCTAGCTAGATCAGTTTCCATGGCGTAACTACGTAGTAGAAACCCGGTGCACACTACCAATAAGGAATGATGACAAGAACGAGGTACTAGTATTATCGCAAAGAGGCGCTCGTCTCTCGACCTTGCTCATCTGTACGTGAGAATAACCGCAAGCTAGAGAAGCAAGCTAAGCCTTGATAAACAAACGGCTGTGCTGCAGCTCGAAGGCCTCATTCATTACCTACATGGTCTCCTCAGCCAACCGTCGAAGTTTCACGGGAAGTGGTTTGAGACAAGCGGCAGGGGGGTTTGAGGCGAAGTTGTCTATTGATACAATCACTCTATCTAGCTGCTGAAGAGTTGATGTCTACCAACATAAAACTAGTGGGCCTGCTGAGAGGCTTTCAATATATATGTAATCTACAATAATGTGAGAATGTGAGAAGACTGAATCTGAAAGCATCATTCGTGTTACCTAGGGTTGAGAGCATTGAAGTCACTGAATTGAAGTCACTGAAGTAGGTGGTACCCATTCTACTCAGTCTACACTACATGTGCCTATGTATACCTAGGTAGTGGTACGCGTTTCGCGCTGTACTACCATGTAGGATGTAGGTATAGTGTATATGTATACTATAAATTATCATGCAACTTTACTAGGGCGGTGGGCTTGTCTCGAAATGGCAAGGAAGAAACGTTGGATAGTACACACTATCTTCATATGTACTTACCTAACTGGGGATCCCTGACAGGATTGATCAGATGGGTTGGTTAGATTGGAGGGCAGTTTTCAGGGGGAGAGGGAGGGCCTACCCTAGGTACCTACTGACACTATAGGTATAGTGTACTTGTACCATGTACCTAAAGCAGTGTACCTACCGAGTAGTAAATAACGCTGATGCGCCCCAATGCGCCATGCACTCCAAATCTACAGCACCACGAATCCCACCCAGCCATCCGACCTTTACGTCTGTCTGTATGTCTTCCTGGTAGCCATTGGGGGATCGTCGCTCTTCATTTCTTTTGCCTTTTGATTCTCACGCTCCTTGAGCTCACGAGAGCGGTCCTTTTCACTCTGGCGGGTATTCATTCTTTTGGACCTATGTTATGGTATGACTAGAATTCAACACTCGTCCCCTTGTCCACCATCCTTTAGCATCGCCTTTCCGTCTCGCATTTCCGTCTATTATCACAATCGCTTTGTTCAACTAACTCGCCCCTACCCTTTGAAACCACTCGTCTACCTACATTTTGTCTGTCTCTTTTCTTCTTCGCCGCCACAACCAAGCGACGAGCCGAAATTTAAGGTATCTGCACGCGGTCGCTTTGCAAACATTGATTTTGCTAGCTGAGCGCAAACGGGAAAGGCGCACGCCCACAGACGTAACAGAGCAGTGTTGGTTCCAGAACGCTGGGACAGGAAGATCGGGGACGGCTTAGAGACGATCAGACACCCGCTACCACCAACTTCCGGGGCTGCGAAAACTATACCGATGATCATATTATCGCAACACCTTCAAGTTTGAATTGAGTCGGTCTTAGTCTTGGGGAAACGGGCTGTGTGCGGGCCGGCATTTGGAATAGGGAACCTATAAAGATGCCGCACATTGGCGTCGTGATGGAGCGCAGCCTGCAAGGCCGTAGTTGGGGGGAAGCATTCATAAACCTGCTTTCACGAAGCAGCGTCGCTGCATTGGATCAGCGTCGAGACATCTCGGGCAGTATTTCTGACGCCGCGACTGCTTTCTCAAGTTGGGATAATTGTTTCCAGGCTACTATTTGCAAGTAAGTCTAATGTACCTGAGACCGCGCCACACTATTCGAGCAAAATTAACTTCTGCAGATGGCCTGTTATTGCGTTATTTATTATTGCCGGTCTCATTGTTCTATCTATCGTCTGGTGCATCGCTCGATGCTGTTGCTGTGGCCTATCGTGCTGTTGCGAATGCTGCTATTGTCTAAAATGCTGTGGTGAATGCTGTGGTTTATGCGACCCCCCTCGTGGCAAGCGTAGCAAATACCTGGACGAACCATTCGTTCCCCCCAACCACGATCAAGCATATCGTTCCCCGGCCCCCATGAATTCTGGGTTCGACTCGATGAAGCCGAGCGTGCCCCAGTATGCGGAATTTGATACTGGGAACAAGAAGGATGCGGACGCGTTACCCGCAATGCCTAGTTGGGAGGATGCTAGCTCTAAGAAGGTGCTTATTGAAGAAGAGTCGGTTGAGATGGAAACTTTGAAGAAGCCACTGAACTCTTCGCACATGAACGTGGCTAATATGCCATCTACAACATCGCCCCGTGCAATATCACCCTACGGACCACCGGCGGGCCCAAACGGATATATGGTAACGGGGCACAACGACGCTGGCGCCTATGGAATGACGAACCAGCAAGGGTATAACGAATACGATAATCAAGGCTACGGGCAACACTACCCACCGAATGGCATGAATAACATGGCGGCAGGGGTAGCGACTAGCTCGATGGGCCGACGGACGCCGCACCAGGACTATAACACAGGCTATGATCATAATAATATGAACCAGGGTTACTCACAGTATCCCCAGTCGCGAAGTCCTAGGCCCTACAATGACGAACTTGGGCGCAGTGGCACACCCGCCTCATTGAATAATCGCGACTATCGAGGAATGGCGGCTCACGATGGCTATGACAGCGATCGGAGATCGCCAGCTCCTCATGGATACGGAAATCCACCGACTGGCGGACAGGCGGGTTATGGTTACGCCAATGCTCGATCATCTCCAGCCCCGCAGGCGGATTACAGGGCTCCTCAACGCTCTCACACGCAGGATCAGTACTATTCGGCATCCTCTCGCCAAGAGTATTCGAATGACCCCTACGGTGGTTTTGGACATCCGGTGCCGGAACAATATGCGCAGCCCCAATCCCCAACATCACCGATTCGAAATAATGGCGGATTTGACTTTAACTCGGGATATAGTCGCTCGAGTCCGGCTCCGGCTCAAAGTGCGAATGGAGGCACCGCATACCCAGGATACCGAAATTATAAGCCAGCACAAAATACCCAACAACAGCACGCCTGGGAAGGGTTATAATGATTTAAGAAGGCCTATTTTTACTATTTCTTAGGATTCTGCATCTACGAAAGTCGGAGCTTAAAGCTCTCCATCTTCAGTTATAAATATGTACCTAGGGCATTAGCTCGACTACTAAAAGAGCTCGGCGTTTAGAGGTATCTTGGTTATGTTAATACGTCTAGCAGGATGAAGGCGATGAACGACGGAGGCACTGCTGTTACCACTGCCATTGATGTATAGTTGGATTGCATACTCGACAACTTGAACAAGATGTTTGTGTTTCGTACCTTTATATTTTCTGCTTATTACGTCACGTTTTTTTTTTGTTCGTATTCTTGTCACGGTTGCACGCACTGACGCACCTCAACTCGGGATCTGATACAACACGAATCCTCTTTTTCTAACTAGGTTCAGAGCTGTATTCTAATACAGGTGACGATACTCATCAATTCTTCAAGCCTGTCAGATGAGGCTTTATACTCAGTATCGCAGTTTTCCTTCCCAGTTTATATGCATGGCTCTTGAGAGTGTTCCCCTTCCATTAAACTGTTAATTTCCATCTCTGTTGAACCTAGGGAGCCTTTTCATATCCCTTACTGGCTTGTATGCTCGGGTTGCCAGGCTGGGGTACGGGATAGCAAAAAGCGATTGATTCCGACTATCTTGGAGGCCTGCTCAAGGTTAGCCACCCCCGTGCCCGACAGGACTGACCGCAAGGCACCGGACATGGAAAGATCGGTGGGGATAGAACACGCACGGATTGCGGGGGCGCTGCTGTCGGCTGCTGCTTCTGTAGAGCCAACCACGTTGTTGGTAGGCGCGGAAGATGCCTTGGGACCTCGGGGCCCTCGATAAAATCCGCAGAAAATGGGAGCCCGCTCTGCCTGACGCATGTTACGCAGACGAAGGATGTCTTTTGGGGCGCTGGTATCAGCACCATGGGATGGAGCTGGTAACTCAGCCTCTACAGCTTTATCGCAGTAGACGTCGATTAGTTCGCTGCCCGGATCATCGGCGGATCTCTCGTTCTTGCATGCAATCCATTCTCTAGCCTCGCCGAACTCGGGACCCGCGTTTGATCGTGCGGTGCTGGCTTCGGGAACTTGCCACTGTGAGCCCAGATGGATGCGGCCACTGTGTTCACCGATGTGAAGGCTGTTGTAGATGTCAACACCCTGGTGGCCATTGCCGTTGTACGCAGTGGGTTGGTGATCGATAACGCCGTCATTGCCGTTGCCGTTAGCAGCGCCATCGAATTGTTCACGAGCGAGCACGTTGGAGGTATCAGAAGAGCTTTCGCTCATGCCGGTCTCAGGAGTACAAAGCACCGCGATATCGTCGTCGTGACTGTCATCGCTGCTATATACTTGCTCTTGTTCGGCGTTCTGGGCGTAAGCTTGGTCTGTTTAGTGACAAGGACCTATAGTCAGCAGAATACTCTGGGTTGTTGAGAGATGTAGTTAAGTGTAAGAGGGAGTGAGATGAAAGGATCCAAAAGAAAATATAATTCGACGGGGATTTATGAGAACTCACACTCCTTGTTGACAACATTGGGTTGCGGGTTCTCCTCAGGAAGCGTCGGTGACATATGAGCCACAGGAACTTGAGGTTTACGAGGTGACGAATCTTGGTATGAAGGACATGCCACCTCGCAGGTGTTGGGCTCCTTCGACTGGTCTTGTTCCCGATCAGGAACTGCTTGTGGTCTATAATCATAGGGGATAGAGGGGGTATTCTGATTAACAATTGGCTTGATTCCCGATGACAAGTAGTGAGCCGGGGGATTATGGGGGATAGGGGAGGTATTCTGATTAACAGTTGGATTGGTTCTCGATGACAGGTAGTGAGCCGGGGGATTATAGGGCATCATAGAAACACCGCCTGGCATGAGGGGATTGGGTGAATTGCAAATCGCCATGTTGAAAGGGGGGATGCTAGGATAGGGACTCGGAAGCGGTTGTTGTCCTAGCATCTGGCCAGGCATACCAGAGGGATTCCAACCGTTCCAGCCAGGCTGCGATAGTAGCGCCTAACTACGGGCGCAAGCCGAGCTGCAAGGCCAGTTCAATCCCTGAGGAGGGTATGTCTGGATGGAGCAGGCCATCGTGCCTTGGAAGCTGCAACGATCCACGATCGTGCCTTGGTGGCCGCAGACGTAGACTGTCTTGGCGTGGCAGCACATCGTGTCGACTGTCTCGAGACGTCGAGGGGAACTATATGTATAAACAGACAGATAGACGAGTTGATAGACTGCTGTAATGCAAAGGGTTTGAACTTATGAGTGAGAGTGTTGGCAGGTAAGAGTTACTCGATCGACACGGGAGTTCGACGGAAATGAGATTGTGTGGGGAGGGAGACACACACATATATATACACAAGGTTGAAATTCTGAGTTATTGTTGTTATTTAAGTATTGTGGGAGATGCGAAGGTATTAAGCATATTTGAATGACGTTCCGTATAAGCCGTTATTACTCAAACAATACAAGAACACAAGAAGTGAATGGATGGTTAGTCCTGATTATCTGCCTTGAAGGATGAATGACAGTGGGGATCCTCGGTGGATGAATGCACACAAACATAAACAGACAGACCCATCACATCTATTCAATATGCCGGTATATGTAGTCCGCCTTCATGATTTAACCTAGAGGGCATATTCAGATGCAGGCATTCTTACAGCTGTAGTTGTTGTGTCCATGTTCTGTAGAGCAGCCACATGGGCCTACCGAAATAGGCCGCACGCTAAGGAACTATGTGTAATCAATTTGTGAAATTCCTAACAAGAGGATACTTGAGGCCTCAGAGACCTTATACAGGGGAACATATCTTTTGTTCTTTGCGATGTATTGGGGCACTCCACTCTACATTGAATAAGATCTTATATTCATCTTATGTAAATTCAAGGCCTGTTAACCTATAACAGTCCGTCCTCATAGAATACCCGACCCTCTCGGGTGATCTGCTTTAGCTCTTGTGTGTATGGTGGGATTGTTATATTGATGATCGAACAATGGTACTTGGTATTCATATTGAAGCCCCCCAGGACCAATCCGGGTGCAAGGAGAAGCCTAATTTATGATCCTAGATAGCCTTCGAAAACAAGTGGCATTGGTCACAGACATCATTGCACTGCTGTACAACTAAATTGACTCTTGATCATAAAAACCCATACATATACTAGCACAGGTAGACATCCTTGGTATCTACCCTTAGCAGATGAAACTTAACTACAGCTCCATAGCAAGGGTAATTTTCAAGGCGCAGGCAGCATGCTAATATGTATCCAAGTGATAAGACGTCTGTGATTAGACAATTACGGAGGAATATAATACCTATTTGGTGCTTAAAGCTGCAGTAAGTTGGAGGCCTCCTTGGGGACAAGGATATTTGTAAGATGCAGACAGACAGCTTACTCAGCGCCCACATTAGAGCTACTGTAGATGCGACAGTACATTATGGCGACCAGCTTTGTCAAACCGGGTTTTCTTTTGTATGAGGTTTGTAGTGTAAATGATGATACATTGTGAGAGACATTGGTGTGGACAACTGTAGGACTTGTTGGTTTTGGTAAATCGGAATATCAGTGTTGTTGTCACTAGCCTGCCTCCTCTCCAATTTCAAGGTAAGGGGTAGATAGGATCGGCTCTGTTGTCATTGGCACATCTTCACATAGGAATATGCAGGCTATGATTGCAGTGTTGGGGGCGTATTTGGCTTCGATATCTATTGAATTTTTCTTCCCATACTATACGGGACGTCGACTAGAATAGCGTGGGAAAATTATATGTTCTTTTGATGAATAGTCTTGTCGTTGCCAACTTTCGAGTGCTATTCTCGATGTCATAATCCATCGGCACACCTCACAACGCCAGTATCAAAATAGCCCGCAGCGAGACAAAACCACAACGCCTGATTCGACATATAGGAACATAGAATCATATCCTTGAATTTCCCGTACACTGTATAGGGCCAGGCCGTGTACACATTAACTCACTGATCCTCTCCAACTGCCTGCTATAGTGGTAGCACTACCTATTTGGTGGTGGGCCTGAAGGAGGGGCGTAATCGCCGCTATAGACGTGCTTGGGAGGTTCGACGCCGTTTGCTTGTTGACCATATTGACCGTCGGTAGGCGGGTAACGATTATCCATAGGATACGACTGCGCGGGCGCTCCATAAGCGGGCGGTGCTTGGTTGTAAGCTTGGGGGTTGTTGGGAGGAGCATATGGAGGAGGCGCCATCCAACCGGTACCGTACATCGGTCTCACTCCTTGACGGCGGCGGCGGCGAGAATTGAGGCAACTGTTTTTTCATGTTAGCGATGGCCCGGGAATGAGTGCGCAGAGCCGAAAGAGCCCAGTACTTACGCCCATAGGAAAAAGATCAAGAAGAAAAGCACAATGATGACGGCCGCGAAGATCCAGCGCCCATACCAATACCATGTACTACCGCGTACGCATCTATCGTAATAACGGTCGTAATAAGACCCGGACGGACATGTAAAACGTTTTTGCAACAGGCCGCCGACCTGATCTAAAAGGGGTGCCATGTCGATAAAGTGGTCGACGATGGTCGACGATGGTTGATGGGTGGAAATATTGGTATTAACAAGATTATTAGGTTAAATGTTGAGATGGTTGCTTTGACTGTTGTACGGGGATTGATGGCGCCGAAATGCAACAGTGACGTGTTCCGCTGAGCAAAGTGGTGGGGGGGATGCCCGGTCGACTAATAGAATGAATATCAATGATTCGTGGAGAGTTGAATAATGATGTATGTAATTAGTAGTACGGTTAGTCTAGGTCGAGTTGATGGTGAGTGGCGATCAAAAGTGAGAAGAAACGGAATGAAAGATGGAAGGAGATGGATGGGATGGGTGGTTTCGATGGTTGGTTTCGATGGTTGGTTTCGATGGTTGGCACCTCGTGTCTATGTAGGTTTTAAAGGGAACGTGTTAATCGTAAAGGGAACTTGAAGGGAACCTCTTCGTCGTCATTCAGGGCCAGGAGTTACCTTGATCAGGGCCTGGAACATACCATGTACGGTGGCATGCAGCAAGGGTCCGTTAGGTAGTGATGGGGACTGACCGGGTGCCGGCTAGGTAGTGAGCAGTACACTGCGCTTCATTCATTGCCTACTTGGGTACATCCAAGTACCTTAGTATTGCCTTGGTAGTGGACAGTCCGAGAGATAGCGGCGTGGCAGATCAGCTGAGCAGCCGATTTTGACCGATTCTGACCGGAATTGGCGTGGGTTGTGGCTGTGCCAGAGCACTTTAGCGGTCTTCTATACCTGGTTGTAGATACTTACCTACCTGGTGTAATCATAATAGGCCCCCTCGGCGCTGTGGGCACCTACAAAATTGAGAAGGATCCAAGAGAGAGAATTCCAAAACAATTTTCGGAATCAATCATGACCGTTGTCGATACATCACCCATTGTCTGTTTATCATACATTCATCCATTCATCCTTCAGCACGTCCCCCCTGGCCACCCAACTGTCCCCAGACAGAACCCAGACTACATACTAGTGGTACATACACTGCCGCCCAGACAACGCTTGGCTCCGCTATCAAGGCTGAGCGAGCCCCAATCCGAGCTCCATCCGTCATCCGAGTGCTGCGACACCTTCATACACGTAACACAGTTTGGCATGGATTTGAAATAAATGTTAACTGGCGATGAGACGGCCATCGGGCACATGTCACATCCCAGTAGTTTCAGCTTCATTGTCTTTTTTTTTTTTTTTTTTTTTCCTTGTTCTTTTTCCCTCCTTCTTCTTTATTTTCTTTTCTTCTTTTGGGTGGTTTAAGTTGTTGTGCTTGGTAGGTTGGATATGATGATGTTAATTCGAGAGAAACAATTAACTTGACTACGTGTGTTGGAGCTGTCCAACTTTTATAAGCCTGCTGAAGGTATCCGGTGACGATGAAGGGCTGTGACTTGCTGGATTGGGTCCTTAAGAAACTAATACCCATCTCAACGTGCTGCAACCTGGATTCTGGCCTTTTCTCTTCATAATACCTTTGCAGAGAGAGTTCCGAGATTGGCGACAAGCCATATCGGTGGCTTCTTTCTACAGCGGAGGTTATGCGAATACCTAGACTGGCACTGAGACTAGCGTGTCCAGATGATCCTTTTTCTGCCTGCCATGACTCTGGGTAGGGGATGGATGACCTAACTCTTCGATTGATTGGCCTCATAGATATATTGTAGCACATACTCTCATCCCGTCCCATGAATGGAGAGTCGAGCCATGAAAAGAAACTCGCGGAGACAACGCCATGTTACAACTGAAGTGTCTGCCCTCAGTGTTTGGTTCGAGAGGTTGGCGACATGGAGGAGAAAGGATTCGCTTAAGGGCCGTTTGAGGTACAGTCCCTGGACTCTAGAGCCCGCAAAGGAGACTAGAACTGTCTAATGAACTGCTGCCACGTCAAAAATTCTCCGACACCGCGAGCATGCCCTGACGTGACGCCCACCTGCCTACCTAGTATTACTACAGCTAATACTTCTAAAATCGACCCTGTTATGACTGGTAGGTAGCCAAACGTTTTATACTTCCTGCTCCCCTCCCAGCCCGAGGCATTTCGTGCTTCGCCGTGTTGGGGGAAACTTGAATACTTGATATCACAATTAATCTCTTACTTTATTTAATTTTTATCTTTTCTAATATCTGCATATGCACACGTATGTGTATATATATTAGCAAATCGTTTGCGGAGTACTAGTCTTACGATTCCGGTTTTCCCACCTGTAACTCGACCACGAGAGAAACCCCGAAATGGAAGGGCGCTCCAATGGACTCACTACCTACCCACCATCCACTTCTGGTTTTGCCAGCACACGATTATTGCCTTGAAGCGAGTCCACGTTGCGCCCCGACCTGGTCATCCCGGAGCCAATCACCATAGCCCCTGTCGCGACTATGCTTAGGTTAAAGACTTTGCCAACGCATCACCGCATGTTAAAAGGTGTGGTGTGTGTGTGTGTGTGTGTGTGTGTGTGTGTGTGTGTGTGTGAGTGCGTGAGGGCGCGCGCGTGTAGCCTTTCAAAAGCATCCTGATCTGCCCCTTCATTCTGCTCAATATCAACTCAGCTCTTTTTCCTGTGTTTTCTGCCTCTCCCAAGATAGGGAGACGCCTGTTCTATTTCTCCCTCTTCCCCTCCCCCACCGCCCCCTCTCTTTTTATCCTCATCTTCCTTGTCAAGTGACATTGGGCAGGGCGTCGCAACACATGTGCTTTCATGTCCACCCGATACTATTCATCTACACCTGCGACAATACAAGACGATCTACTTGAAGCTGTCTGAGCATATCGAACTGGGATTGTGTCATGAATCATTATCTATCACCTCGGAAAATGCGCCTAAATACAAAGAGCCTTGTTGCCTGACGTGCAACATGCGGATTCTTAAACCGTGCCCGATCGACATCGCTCCTTTCTGGGTTGGATTTCTTCTAGAGAAAGACACCCACTCTTCACTCTAGCACTCCAGATTTCGCGATTGTCGATGCTATTCGCATTCTAATGCAGGAAAACCGCACCGAGCACGCAATATCTATCAAGACATTCGAATACGATAACATAAAGCCCGGGGTGGGGGGTTGGATGCGTACTCGCAACACGACAACACCCAATTCCCTTGGCAGGCTCGCAATAGAAGTTTTATATATGAGGTCGTCGCCAGCGGGGAATTGGGACCGTCTTGAGATCCCAGGATATCATGAGCTTCATTGAAAATGCACGAAACTGTTGCAAGATGTGGGGAAGGGGAAATAACGTGAGGAGTGAGGATCATCCCAATCCGGGCGACGTCTTGGACGGGTGCAAGTTGGCTTATCTGTTAGCCCACTTCATAAGCCATTGCACCACAGCCTCTAAGTTGGTCTCCTCTTTCGCGCTTATACCGTAGCAGGAGACCTCTCGGTGCGCTATGGACTTGAGATCCAAAGAGTCGATGAGCTCATCAACTGATATCTTGTTGGGCAGGTCCGACTTGTTACCAAGCACGAGCAAAGGGATACCCTCAAGGGTCTTCTGTGACATTAGGGAATGAAGCTCATCTTTGGCCACAGGTAATTTGACGTCATCCGCTATGTCAACGATGAAAACAATCGCACTCACGCCGCGACAATACCTTTCCCACATCGGTCTAAACCGAGGCTGGCCTCCTAGGTCCCAACACTTGATTGTCACATGGCCACGCTGCACGCGCTTCATGTTGAAGCCAACGGTGGGAATGGAACTACATGGATCAGCCGAGAGAAAACACCGCATGATTTGTGCTGCGTGCTGAGGGGTATAAATGGGATATGCGTATCGTTAAGAAGGGTAAGTCGCTTACTCGATCGTGAACTCTCCTCCCTGTGAGCCTAGTTGTCAGCGGTAGTCCGAAGGGGACAGCACACCATAGCATGCAGTTACGTACAGACAATACCCGAAGCAGAGATGTCTTTCCTGCATTCTCCAACCCGATCATCGTCACGTCCATCTCGCTTGCCCTGTCGATGGTTATTAGCCTACAACTCGTTTGCGCAAACAGCGCATGCGACGACGATTGCAATGACGACGGCGATTGCAATGACGACGGCGATGATGACCGTGGAGAGGAATAGGTCGGTGCATGATTTTGTGCTGGATTGGAGGGCACTAACGGACTTACCAGAAGGTCCTAAGCAGCCAGTCGTACACTTTGCGAAACAGTCCCGCCATGGTGTCGGCCAAGAGTGCTAGGTAGTTAGTGCTTGGTGTATTGTGATGGCCCAACGATAAGTGACCTAATACCCAGCTGCCGTAGAAGTCGGGAAGTTGGGGACAAACAAACTGGATCGTAGGCGCGAGGCTGGGCTGCTAGAAAAGGACGGAGTGAACAACAAAAAGGATATCACTGGGATGTCTCGAAAAAGGTGTTAAATAGTTTGTGTTTCTACCATGCAAAGAAAGCACGTAATGAATAAAATGTCTCGTATGACAGCGAGCGGCACTGTTGCTTGTTTAGCGCTCGCGGCGACGGGCGGGTCGGCTACCAGGCGCAAATCGTGGTCGGTCAAGACAAGGTATGGAGCTACTTGCCGGTGGTGAGGACACGACCAGCGTTGTTGCAGAGAAAGATGAGTGAATGTGGGATGAAGAGTGACGCCGCTGGTAGAGGGTGACAGTTCCCCACCACGGAGATCGCACAAGCTGTAAGATGCCCCGTGCCTTCGACCGAGACGTGATCAACCAGGTGCCAGGCAAGCTAAGCCAGGTGGGTCCTGGGTGGGCTTGGTGGGATGCTGGCTGGCTGGGGTGGAGGGTGAAATGCGAGGTATCTAGTGTACTATAGAGAGGGTCAACCTTGCATTCGACGAGACAGCGTCACAGAGCGGCTAGAAAGACTAGGGTTTCATTCGTTTATTGACCATGTAGTGGAGTTTTCGCGGCGCAAGCTTCGACCAAAATGAGATTTGCGGTTCGGGCAACTGAGGTACCCAGGGTAGTCGAGTAGTCGAGTAGTCGAGTGGTAGTAGCTATACTGGGTATTGGGGGGTATTGGGGGGTATTGGGGATACTGGGGATACTGGGGATACTGAAATAGCATACAGAGATTATGGATCGAGCGCGAGCTGTCAAGAGAGCGCGTATAGCCTCTTCTTCCTCTCAGCTTGCTTGCCTGCCAGCTTGAACTTTCGGACCTTGTGACGGTAGTACGTTGGGCCCGCTGGTTTAGGGGTTGACAGGGAACGGGCCGGTCGCAAGCGGCTGCTCTAATAACTAAGGTAAGGGCGAATAGGTACCTACCTACCTGGTATAATGTATGTATTATGTTGTGCGTGTTAGGTACGTGATGTGATATGAGTGTAGCCGATAAAGGAGAAGGGAAATCCTTCTCCAAGGGAGTGCTTCTACGGAGGCCTCCGGAGACGGAATGAACAGAAATTTGATTATGATTTCATATGAGAAAAGCAGAGCCGATTTCGATTAGTAGTAGACGGTGTAATATCAACTATTATCGTGTCGCTAGGAGGCGCTTCAATTCCCGTAGGCCCAGAGGTATTCAGATCATCCCGATCGGGCGTGTGTGTCTTCCTTAGATTCGGTTAGTATTTAGGTAGGATATGGATGAGGTAATCCTCATGTGATGATGTCTTCAGAATCTACCTCCTGTCTACCTCCTACACACGTACCTAGGTATGCACGCACTTACTCAACAATATACGTTAATATACCTCTTCGTTGTACCTAATGATTGTATGTCTGTATATAAAGTTGGAGGTCGGAGAGTGCAATGACCTGCAACCATCTCAACCTTGTAATAGGGACGGGGGGCCTAAGAATGAAGTCGATGGTACATGTAGAACGTATCTCCATAGGCTGACCGAGTTCGCTGCCTGGCGTAGCTTGAGGCGGCTTCTCCCTCCCTCGCCTCTGGGAATATTCGTCCTTGGAGCGTGGTAGAATGAACCCACGAAAGCGAGGGCTGGGTGGCTGGCAAGTGGTGTTGCCGTCCACAATATGGTCTTTTAGGGTCGCCCGCCCGGAGGATTGGGATGACCAGAAGGTTTGTGATGTAAGCGCGAAACAAAAATGGTAGGTTAGGAATCGAGGTCTAATTTGAGGCTGCTTTATTTCAGACGCACGCACCCCCTATGTAATAATCGAGAAGAAATGGAGACACTGAGGTGAACCAAAGAAGCAGCACAGGTCTACATCCCTCGGTACTACATATCTGACCTTCTACTCTCGACACACTACCTGGGTGGATGGGAGATCAATGATGTACGATACATACCGTAGTCTGTCGAATGAGCTGATCAGTGCATGTGGGTGGCTTTTAGGTACCTACATACGGGCTGCAACAGGGAGGTACCTACTTACCATATGTATATATGTACATACATGTCCAACATACCTATTCGGATCGGCCCCTACACCCTGCATGTCGGATATGTACATGGTAGTGTAGGCCTGGGTGTAGGTAGGTACCTAACCATCGTAGATACCTACTACCTACTAGACTACCAAGTACATAATCTATGCTACAAACGTGCTTCAGTGTGGAATGACCCCAAGTTTTAATATACCATAGTAAGTAGCCTGTGTGTCATGATGGATGGCCGAGGAACGCGAACGGCGTAAATTTATTGGGCACGGCTTCGGGAGCATTGAAGCCGTTGCTATCAGCAGGTACAAAGGTTCAAGAACTTCTGATTTAGATAGAGCTAGGGGCTAAATACACGGGTTTGAGCCTCCAGATAGCAAGCATGATTTCGGTTCCTGCGTAGCTACATTGCTCGAGGTGCAATACTTAACGCTTTTGTTGATAGACTGAGTAATTGCAACTTAACCTATATCACTTGTCAAAAGACACTGCCCGGACAGATGTCCGGATCGATCTAGTACTACAATATATGGCGTACGCTGACATCATTCATCATTTTCTACAAGGTTACTAGGATATTTAATCCTCTTTGCTCCCTATGCCTTCGTCTTTCAACGTTAGTCTTTATATAAAAGGTTGCCTTTGCCTCCATTTGTCCTTAATGTACCACCTAGGTGCTGCCCGGGTGTGAAGGGAAACTGGCCTCGTGGGAAGAGACCTTGATTTGGTTTCACTAATTGAACCAACGAGAACCGTGCCCACTCACAACCCACGCTTTCCTATCATAGAGACTAGACAGGTAGACAGGTAATACAATATAGCAATTACGTCTAAGCAGGACACATATAATACCATTACATATGTATAAGCACCTACCTCAGTGCTTTGATACTACACTATAAAACTCGAAATGGGGGATAAATGATCGGAAACTACCAAACTTAGTGGGATATACATATGTGGGTACCTTATATACCTAGGCAGCCCCCACAGTGTAGACATACAATCGACTCCCACCCAAATGCTAAATAATTATTATCGATAAGATAAGCATTGGTTTCTTCCTCGACCAGATAAGGATTTTTTTTGTTGACGAGTTAGAAGATCTTCATAATCCCAAAGGCCAACCGATGGTTATTTAGGTTCTACAGGGGCCAACCCTCTTCCTGGCGCTCTATGAAGCTTTGATCATTCCGTCTCTCTCGCGATTTGGCTCGCTCCTCCAGACTGTATAACGACTAGACGTCGCCATGGCACAAAAGCCAACCAGCACAAGCTGGGATCACCAGTACAACACATTGCGCCGCGAGGACCTTTTTCGGAACCCACCCACAGATCATACCGCATACCCTCTCTTACAGCAAGCCGTGAACCCTCATATTGAGTCCTTCGATGCTGTATTTGCCAACGATGGTCTATTAGCTAAGGGACTAGCGGATATAGGGACAAAAGTCTTCCTCGATGGCGACGATCGTACCCCTGTAGAAACAAGAAATAAGCTTTCGATTAGATACAAAGGCGTACAACTCTCGAAATCACTTCTACCGCCGGCTAACAAGTTTGCTTCCAAAAGAGAGGTCTTGCCGGCCGAATGTCGAGAACGCCATGTTTCATACCGAGGCAAGCTCGCTGCAACGTTTGAATACACAATAAATGATGGGGACACTAAAGAATTCACACGGGAGATCGGTCTACTTCCGATCATGGTCAAGGTATAATAATGTTAGTCATATATATGCGATGTATGTGCTAACCTTGTGTAGTCTGGCCATTGCCACCTTAGGGGGAACAGTCCCGCCCAACTGGTTGCCCGCAGAGAAGAATCAGAGGAGTTGGGAGGTTATTTTATCATCAACGGCATCGAAAAGATTATACGTCTTCTACTCCTAAACAGGCGGAATTTCCCCTTAGCCATCTACCGTCCCAGTTTCACCAACCGTGGACCTGCCTACACACCTTTTGGTATTATACTGAGATGTGTTCGTCCCGATGAGACCTCTCAAACAAACGTTCTTCATTATCTCAATGATGGCAACGTCACCTTCCGCTTCTCATGGAGAAAAAATGAGTACCTGGTACCAGTTATGATGGTCCTGAAGGCACTTATGGAGACTAATGACAGAGAAATCTTTGAGGGTCTTGTTGGCTCCCCCGATTCTAAAGGGATACAAAATACATTTCTTACGGATCGCGTCGAGCTTCTTTTGCGTACATATAAAACTTATGGAGTGTACACCATGGCGCAGACCCGGGCGTATCTAGGAGAGAAGTTCCGACCTGTGTTAGGAGTCCCAGACGCGCTGTCAAATTATGAAGTTGGAACTGAATTTCTACGGAGAGTTGTGTTGGTCCACCTTGGAAATATCAACGTTACCGAAGAGCAAGATTCTGACAAGTTTCGTTTACTTCTATTGATGATTAGGAAACTTTACGCCCTCGTTGCTGGAGACTGTGCCGTAGACAATCCCGACGCCGTCCAAAATCAAGAAATCCTACTTGGTGGATTTCTGTATGGCCAGATAATCAAGGAGCGCCTGGATGAGCTGATATCAAGTGGCTTACGCTTAGGTTTAAGAGAATATTTCAGAAAGGCACCTTCACGCACCTTCACGTCGGACGAATTCAGAAGGGACTTCCCAATCAAAATCTTCCAGAAGACCAATGAGCAAGTTGGTACTGCTCTAGAATATTTCATGTCGACTGGCAACTTGGCTAGTCCATCAGGTTTAGATCTCCAGCAAGTATCCGGGTTCACCGTCGTAGCTGAGAAGCTGAATTTCCTCCGATTCATTAGTCATTTCAGGATGGTTCACAGAGGAAGTTTCTTCGCTCAGTTGAAGACAACAACGGTTCGAAAGTTGTTACCAGAGTCCTGGGGCTTTCTTTGTCCCGTTCATACTCCCGATGGTTCTCCTTGTGGTCTCTTGAATCATCTTGCTCACAAATGCAAGATTATGACTGGGTCTGTCGATGCCACTGTCATTCCTCAGCTCGCTGCCGAGCTAGGTGTTGTCGACACATCATCCGCTGCGACCGATGAGAGTGTTGTTGTAATGCTAAACGGTAGAATTTTGGGTTGGTGCAAGCCATCTGAATCCCGTCGAATAGCCGACACATTCCGGTACTGGAAAGTGGAGGGCTCGCATGGAATACCTTTGGAACTCGAAATAGGTCACGTTCCCTCATCCAATGGAGGCTCCTACCCCGGTATCTTCATGTCAGCGGAACCTGCTAGGATGGTCCGACCAACCAAGTACCTTCCACTCGAAAAAGAAGACCTAGTTGGTACTTTGGAACAGCCTTATATGACCATTGCCTGTACTGAACAAGAGGTTGTATCTGGAGAGTCAACGCATTGTGAATTTGATCCTACGAATATTCTCTCAATCCTGGCTAATATGACACCATTTTCTGACTTTAATCAATCGCCGAGAAACATGTATCAGTGTCAGATGGGTAAGCAGACAATGGGAACACCAGCAACGGCCTTGGCACATCGGACCGACAACAAAATGTACCGTCTCCAAACTGGCCAGACACCAGTTGTTCGATCCCCTCTCCATAATGCCTATGGATTCGATAACTTCCCTAACGGAACCAATGCCGTCGTTGCCGTGATATCATACACCGGGTATGATATGGACGACGCTATGATTCTAAACAAGTCGGCCCATGAAAGGGGTTTTGGTCATGGCACAATTTACAAGACGAAAAAGTACACACTAAAAGAAGAAAGTCGAAGCAAGTCAACAAAAAATGTGGATAAGCTTTTCGGTTTTGCTCCTGGCAGTACGGTGAAGGCTTGGACACAAACTATGCTTGACGAAGATGGTCTGCCCTACGTAGGACGTGCCGTACAAGAAGGTGATATCATCTTCGCTTATCATTCTGTCTCGGCAGATTACAGTGGTAACCTTGTGAACCGGGACGGTATCACTAAATATGAGAAGTACAAGGACTCGGAGCAGGCTTTTATCGAGGAGGTGAGGATTATCGGGAGTGAGTTAGGCAACGAACCGGCCCAGACTATCTCGATTAAATTCCGGGTACCTCGATCACCCATCATTGGCGATAAATTCTCTTCACGACACGGCCAAAAAGGTGTGTGCTCGCAAAAGTGGCCTGCCATCGACATGCCCTTCTCGGAGTCCGGTATTCAACCTGACATCATTATCAACCCTCATGCGTTTCCGTCTCGTATGACTATTGGCATGTTTGTAGAATCGCTTGCGGGTAAGGCTGGGGCTCTCCATGGGCTCGCTCAGGACTCGACTCCTTTCCGGTTTGACGAAGAGAATCCCGCTGCGGATTACTTCGGTCATCAGCTAATGAAAGCTGGGTACAACTACCACGGCAACGAGCCAATGTACTCTGGTATTACAGGCCAAGAGCTGGCAGCAGATATCTACATCGGTGTTGTGTATTATCAACGATTGCGACACATGGTAAACGACAAATACCAAGTCAGAACTACAGGCCCCGTAGTAGCTACGACAGGGCAGCCGATCAAGGGTAGGAAGCGAGGAGGTGGTATTCGTGTGGGTGAAATGGAGCGAGACGCCCTATTAGCTCATGGTACCGCATTCCTCTTACAAGATCGTCTTTTGAACTGCTCTGACTATACGCCCACGTGGGTATGTCGAAAGTGTGGTTCGTTCCTGTCGGTACAGCCGACGGTCACAGCTTTCGGTGGAAAGAAGAAGATAGCAAACACAGTGCGTTGCCGCAACTGTGCAAGACGCCTAGATAAAATACCGGATGTCGAAGTGAGTAAACTCAAAGGCGAGATATGGGAAGATGGCCAGGGCAACCAGTGGGTCGGAGGTGAAGAAACTACGAAGGTAGCAGTTCCAGGAGCCTTAAAGTATCTCGACGTAGAACTTGCGGCTATGGGAGTAAAACTCAAGTATCGAGTTGATTCGAAAGACGCCATACGGAAAGGACGATTGACGCAGAAAACACCCAAAGAGGTCGGTCTCGACAACAAGCGTCTGCCAGCCTTGGCAGTAGCATAGACGGGAAAGGGAACAAAGGTTTGCCCATATGTTTGTAGGTATCCAAAGGCGCTACTGGTGCATTTACGCTCGGCTGGAGTTACTAGGAGTCTACCCATATTGAATTCTCATGTTGTCTAAATAAACCAATTCGAGTTAGAAGAGATCAAATTCACCACGGTTATCAACGACGATATATCATACTATATCCACAAAAAAACCGAGACCAAGACTATGCACAAGTCAGACATGCCCTCCACTAGGCCGATTTGACGAGGAGCCATGTATCCGAGAGGTTACGCTCACTGAAGCTATGGCATTCGGTACACTAGACATGCATGCGCCCGATTGCCGAGTAAGGAAAAGGGCAAGACAAGTGTTTGGCTGTCGCGGGCCGGCCATGCATCATCTTAAATGCTATCTGTTTGCTCTGGACACGACATTGTAAACAACTTTCCATCCTAACCCTAACGAGTGAGGTCCACCCTAGCAGCCAGTGTGTAGCGCAGAAGACTACCACGACGGGTAATTTTCTTCTTTATTCCCGACCTGAGCTATGAGGCGCCCTCTAAGTTGACTATGGGTTGGTGTAGTGATGGAATGAAGAGTCGTCGGCCTTATACGATGGCCCCATCCCGGAACCAGTTGCACCTACATTGTCGATGCTTCCTTACCCTATGTAGGTACCCGAGCTTCGTACATATCGACACACACAGGCACGTATACCGACCATACATATGAGCCTTGAGCTGGGGACGTGGTTGGGAGTGACTCCCCGCCCAAGTAAGCACGGACATGGCATCGGAATGTACGACTCGCCACCTACTCGTTCCTTCTACAATGGCAGTCTCCATGGAACTGTCCGACTGTCTGGTGCAACGGTCTGGTACAACATACGTACGCAGCAGCCCAGATCTGCACACCAGGTAGGTACTTACGTTTATTATGTACACGGGTAGGCACTTGCTTACCAACCCAACGCGTGTACCTTACCTTAGGTAGGTAGTATGTCGTGTATGTCCTACCTCCTATCTACCTAGGTTTGCCTGGAGGCCGAGATACTGCTAGTACCGATTCCCCCTTTGGCCGTGGCTGTCAAACGCACGAAATCATCTACCTATATCTCTGTATTCCTCTGACGAGGTATATGAGTGCGAATTTGGGGGTCGCCACTCGCCCATCTGCTGATTCGATTTGATTGTGTTCCATGCCCCTCTCTCACTAGGCCCTTTCACCAACTCAGAGCCTCTGTGTGTCGGCCTTCTTCTACATGTGTGCGAGTACCGAGTCCATGTTACGCTCCCGAATCTCAATACCGTCTCGCACAATCTCCTCGTAGGCCATTCCTCCCGCCTTTTGTTCGGAAGCAAAGCGCCTGATATATGCCTTCCGCTTTTCATTTGGTTAGTTACAAATGGGAATAACCCAGATCCCCGAGAAGCGTTGAGCTCGGTGTGTCCACGATACTCACTTTCAACCCGAGTTCACACGTACACTTACGCATATAACACTCTTGCTTGTACGCACAAGCCCTCAACGATTCTCGCTTCATGGTCATCATCATCATCATCATCATCACAACATCTAACCTCTCCGTGACTCAATTAACCACTTAATTCATCCGTTGCGCAAGCTCGCTATGGCGTCTATTTGCATCTTCGGTTTGCTCATTTCCTTCTTCTGTTTCTCCCAAGGTCTTGCGAATGTTCACGGCACAAAGGGATACGATTATGGCCACCGCATGAACCTTCGCGTCAATAAGCGAGACTTTGGCCAGTCCTCAATTGTAGGAAGTCTCCCTCTTATTGATGGCAAGCCGCAGCCGAGGTTGGAAATTCGAGACCTACAAAAGAATCATGACCAGTGGAACCTGTACATTCTCGCCCTTAGCTGGATGCAGTACACACCGCAAGACTCCCCGTTCTCATGGTACCAAATTGCCGGTGGGTAGCGGACCAACTGACAGTAGGCTTGGTGATGTTGACGCAGACTAGGTATCCACGGTGCCCCCGGCCAGACATGGGGGAACGTCGCGCCTCTCCCAGGGAACGACAACATAGGTTACTGTCACCATGTCTCTATCCTCTTTCCGACCTGGCATCGACCGTACCTTGTGCTGTACGAGGTGAGAAGGCCTAAACTGGAGGGCTATTGTTTGGCCAGCGCGGCACTGGCTGACCGCATACTATAGCAAACGATGTATAATATAGTTCAGTTCATTGCCTCCCTGTGGCCGTCTAGTGACCTTGATCGAGTTCAGGAGGCTGCCAGGAGGTTCCGCATTCCTTACTGGGATTGGGCTGTTGCGCCTCCGATCGGAGAGAGTGTGCTTCCTCTCAGTATTGGGGGCTCTTCGGTCGTGAACGTATCCGGACCTAATGGGATTCAAAGTGTTTCGAATCCCCTTTTCAGTTTCGCCTTCAAACCTTTTAATGGATCCATATTCCCCGATTCTCCAGTAAGTCCCCCCAAATAAGTCCTATTGCCAGAACCCGCAATGCTGATTAGCATCCCAGTATAACAGATGGAATGAGACAAAGCGCGCGCCATATCCTACTAGTGACCCTAATGCTATGTCTAACAACTCTTTCGTGGCTGCTTCGCTTGACAAACACCTTCCATCGTACCAGCAGCGCCTTTACAACCTATTCGCAAATTATCCGAATTATACACATTTCAGCAACGAGGGATGGATTGGTCAGAACAATAGCGATACCTTTGATTCTATTGAATCACTCCATGATTCTGTCCATACCATCGGAGGCGGAGGATGGGGTCATCTCGCTATCATTGCTTATTCTGCGTTCGACCCATTATTTTTTCTGCACCATGCCAACGTGGACAGGATTTTTGCGATGTGGCAGGTTATCCATAACGACTCATATGTTGTTCCCACGGCTGCTGTCTACGCATCCCACACCCAAAACAAGGGTGATATCGAGGACATCCAGACCCCATTGATGCCCTTTTTTGTCAACGATACTTCATTTTGGACGTCAGACATGGTCAGGGACCTCGATACGTTCGGTTACACGTACGCGGATGTTGCCAACAAGACCCGTAAAGAGGTTGTGGCTACGATTAATCGTCTATATACAGACTACAGCCCGGCGACGATGGCTCTAAAAAGCAATCACAACTCGTTTGCTCATGTTGGCCAATCTGTCAGTGATCAAACAAGCAAAACCATAGTCCAACAACATTTCCGAGAATCGAAGGTCATGGCTTGGCAACACGAATCACCAGGCCATTTGCCAATAAATGTAATCTTTAAAACCAATTCGAAGGGTGAATCCTACCGCGAATGGATCGCGAATATAGAAGTCAAGAAGCATGCATTGAAGAACTCCTTCTCGATTTATCTTTTCTTGGGAGATGTGCCAGCTGACTCTTCTTCCTGGCAGAGCCATGATAATTTGATCGGCTCTCTCGGGATATATGCAGGACACGATAGGTTAATGAGAGCCGAACACGGGAAAGTAACCGGAACAATCCCATTGACGTCAGCGCTGATGCGCATGGTCGTTGGTGAACACGTCGAAAGCCTAGACCCAGAGGATGTTGAACCGTTCCTTAGACCTGTTCTACAGCTGAGGGTCTCTTTAGCAGACGGCACCGTGATCAACGCCAATGAAGTCGCTGGACTCCGCGTCCGCATTGTTAGCTCAATGGTCACAATTCCAACTACAGAAGACCAGCTTCCTAGATGGGGAAAAGTTGAGTCGAATTTTGATCTCGTCGTATAAAATTTGGCTGGCATCGCTTCTCTAGCATTGCCCGTTGGCACTATAAGGGGAAACTTAGAACTGGCTTTTAAGGTTTATTTGACTTTTTGATTTTATGTCCAATATTTGGAACTCGACATTGAGTGGCGTAACTGAATCGCTCTATACCCCCTAATAACGAGCCTGGGTGTAGATAGACTCTATAAATTGACAATAAACAAGAAAACTCTACCTGATTAACAGGCTACAAGGCTCCTACATATTGCATTAATGCAGTAATTGAATTAGCCTAATACAAATAGGGGTTATGGCTACATCTTCACCTCCTTAATTCCTAAGTATTCTTAAGGCGTTTTTAGAACTGAGCAGTTAGTTAAAGTAGACTTTAGTTTTGTGAGTTGAACTATTTCGGCGGAATCAAGTCTTCGCCCAATTTGTTGACTACCTCGGTCTTCAGAAATCTCTTGGAAGAGCTTACTAAATGACTAGGTCTCGAAGAGTTGCAGCAATAGTAGGACGTAGGGATATACATGTATCAAGTCATCCTAGCTGTGTTCAGCACAGAAGTCCATTGTCTATTGGGAATGGATGGCAGGTTCCTGTAGCTAAGATTTTCTCTGCTCGAGTGCGGATGGAGTCTGTGATAAGAACAGGTCGCGCGAGGTAATTAAGTGGTTTCAATTGCTGGTTGTAAGCGGGTGGCTGAGGTACATTCATATGTCCTAGGTGTCCCGTGGACCTGCGTACTGTGGCGGCAGGTGGCGGGGGGAGATTGTACACTATAACTAAGGTAGTAATTCTATACTGACCACTCAAGAAGATCCTGTTGTTGCTATCAGTATCTATGTACCTAGGAGTACTTAGATATCTGATGCAAGTTGGCATATATACTACTATCGGGGTATTGCATTTATAGTAGAACTTACTTCCCTCAAGATCTCTCTAGTAGCTGAGAGATAAATACATACTCGGTCTTCTCTAATAACAATCTACCGCCAGGCCATGGCAAAAAGTGTCTGCATCGTCGGTAAGCAGCAGCGGCTTTTTTTGCTGGCATATGAAGTTCCTAGCTAATAGAGGCAGGCGCCGGGCCATCCGGTCTAGTAGCGGCTAAGACCCTTTTACATGATGCGACACCGGGGTCATTCAACGTTACTATATTTGACTCCCAGCACCGGATTGGAGGGTTATGGCCTGCAAACAAGAGCGATAGTACCGGTCTGATGCACCCTTTTATGGTAGCAAATCAAAGCAAACATACGGTCCAGTTTAGTGATCTTGCCTGGCAGGATTCCGACCCGGACTTCCCCAAAGCGTGGCAAGTCGGTCGTTACTTAGAACGCTATCTAAAAGAATATGGGGGCGCGGATATACGACTAGGCCATAAGGTAACAAAGACAGAACTACAAGATGGAGGCTCATGGAAGGTACAAACAGATTCCGAAAAGGGTACCGAGACTAGCATATTCGACTATTTGCTGGTGGCCACGGGCATCTTCGGAAACCCGATGTGGCCGGAGGGGATCCCCGAAGAAGGCGAAGTACCAATTATCCACAGTAGTAAATACCGGGAGATTGAGAGCCTCCTGTCCAACACTAAGGATATTAGTGACAAGATCCTCATTGTCGGCGGGCAGATGTCCGGGGTTGAGATTGCCGGCACTATTGCAACCCATCTATCCTCCCTTATCCATTCACCAGGACACAAAACAATCCGGAACCCCGAACGGTTCACCATACACCATGTGGCACAAAGGCCAGCATGGACAGTCCCTCTATTTACCTCTGTCAATGTAAGTCTTCTCCCTAAGACTAGCTTGTCGTTGTTAACTTTCAGACAAGCCTGATTCCTCGGCACCTCCTTTTCTACCGTGCGATTTGCCTTCTTACAATATATCAACGCGCCCCCGTCCCTTGGTGAACAATCAAGGGCACATTAATGTTGATACGGCGCGGAAATCGAACTCAATATACCAATCTATTTTAGGCACGGACCAGTCCGTCTTTTCGCTAGAGACTAAGATCGACGGAGAACTTCTTGATAAGCCGCCGTTCCTAGCTATAGGCATGCACTATATGGATTTCGTACGATCTGCGCTTATCAAACTCCATAAGGGACGGCTGTTGAATTTTGTAGGAACTACGGCTACGGTGTTATCAAAGGGCGGCGAAGAATCATTAACCGGTGTTGCGGCGGTGGTGGTGGCAACAGGCTTTGACCCTTATCAGTCGATATCTTTCCTGCCGCCTTCTGTCTTAGAAGTCCTTTCTCACTCCTCAGCTCACCCTAACTTACCTGTGGCGCTAGCTTTCCATGGCACACACCATCCGACCTTACCAACACTCGGGTTCGTTGGCTTTTATCGGTCACCCTATTGGGGAGTTATGGAAATGCAAGCTCGCTTTGTCACGCATCTCTTCCAGCAGCACGCGGAGATGATTTCCGCCCCTTCTCTCTCGGTTCAAAATGCGCTTGCCAATGACGACAGTATACAGCGCACGCTAGCACTCCGTGACAACCCACGGTGCTCCCAATTTCCGATGGGCGACTATATGTTCCTAATGCAGGAGTTCGCGGCTGCCCTAGGCCTGTCGATTTCTGCGCCAATAGGCACATTACCGCTTCTCGCTAATGGTCGTTCCATGGACATTCTAACCCCAGCGCGATATATGAGCCAAGGGGCCTCGAAGGCTCAGCGTGAACAAGTCACACAAAACTTAAAGTCAACGCATAGTACTGTCATTACAGGCCTTACAGGGCGCTCGTTCATAGCAGCTGCTGTATTCAGGTCACTGCTGGGTGAGTGGAGTCTTGAGCGCGACCTCGTGTCCAAACTACCGAGCCACCCTTCTGGACGGTTTGTCGGCACAGCTCAGTTCTTACTACGAACTGGCACGGCAGATGGACGAGAGCATAAGTTTATTGCTACTCCGACTCCCGGAAAATTCGACGGCTCTATAGACACTTGCGATCCGGGGCTTGAGTACTTGTACATTGAGGATGGCGAGTTCACTGCAGCAGGCACTGGCATGCGGTTCAGGGCTACGCGGCGTTATATATGGCGATATGATGAAGCGAGCGACAAGATAAGCGTCTGGTTCGCACGAACAGATGACCAGGCGCGTGCGGATTACCTGTTTCATGAGGTCGAATTCATCCCGCCGCCTTCCCTAGCCAGCTTTGGCGAGGGTGGGAGTCAAACACAGGGCGCTGTGAAAGAGATGCAGGAGGAACAGAAGCATTTCGGAGGCCAAGGTGACAGTTGGCGCGCCAAAGCCAGCCACTTGTGCATAGAGGATTTATATGATGTACACTACGTATTCCTTTTCAAAGCTGTGAATCTTCGTGAATGGAAGCTCGGATATAGTGTACATGGGCCGAAAAAGGACTATACTATTGATGGCATCTATAGAAGAAAGGTTGCGGTAACGTAGTATAATATAGGTTTGGTAGATAAGGGAAGAGACCCCTGGATGCAACGGCCACTTACGGTGGCCCACAGCTGTTTCTGTGTTAAAACCATACCTACCCTATAAAGATCTTTCTACCTATACCGCGGATACAATACTAAATTTAAGCAGCTACTTTATATTTTTTGCTTTATTTTTTATATTATATTACTTTTATTATATTATTTTATATTATATAAAAATTAATATAAATTAATAAATTATTTTATTAAATAGCTTATATTATTATATAATTATATTATTTATATTTAAATAAAATTATTTAAATATAATTATATATATTAAAAAATATTTAAAGTTAATATAATAATAATAGCTTTAAATATATTTTATTAGCTTTAATTTATTTTTTAATTTTTTTTTATTATTATTTAATAATATTTTTAGCTATTATTATTAATTTTTATTTAATTTAAAATTTTATTTTTTATTAGTAATATTTTTTTTTTTTTATTAATTTTATTAAAAGCTTTTTTTTTTTTTTTTTTTTAATTTTAATAATTTTTTTTATAAAAATTATTTTTTAATAAAATATTTATTTATTTATTTAATTAAAAAA